>CM069316.1:28645000-29245000 GCA_035609425.1 Epinephelus awoara | reverse complement strand
AGTTTGAACGCACGCAGGGAGACATATTCCAGTGATGGACAGATCCGCTGGTACATCCTGACAAAAGAGAAAAGAGACC
Organism: Epinephelus awoara; assembly: GCA_035609425.1. Classification (NCBI taxonomy): domain Eukaryota; kingdom Metazoa; phylum Chordata; class Actinopteri; order Perciformes; family Serranidae; genus Epinephelus; species Epinephelus awoara. The sequence continues at coordinate 29,244,921 of CM069316.1, read as the reverse complement.
TTTTTTTTCAACAAACTCTTTGTGCCAACATGCACAGCCCTGAAACACAACATGAAAGCTTTTGAAGGTGGGTAAATCAAATACTATTTGTTATTGCCTGAGTATGTTTTTAATTTCTTTAATGCAATTGCAGGTCTTTTGACCCCCTTGGTTTGTAATGTAAAGAGTAAAAAGTCAGCGTACAAAGACAATCTATCACCTCATGACTTTTCAGCACCTCACCTGTAGTAGGCCAGCTTTAGTGCCATCTGTATGAAAGCATTGGGGCGGATCTTGTGGGCCTTTATGAAGTTTTTCCCAAAGTGGTCAAATTCCGTCATGCTCAGATCCACATTTTGGGCCAGTCTGTGGTGGGGAAGGGACACACACTTTGACAGTGAGACTTTGCTTTGGTAGTCTAATCGATAATTGCACAAGTATTTGACTGCATTATGGCAACTGATAAGTATAAATTATGTATAATATACATATACAATTTACAATTTATTCTGAAAATGTGACACTATACACACTTTCTGCAGCATTAGTTCTGTCCGTATCAGACTGGATTTCCGGTTTCCTCTTTTTTTGGGAAAGGAAACTACTGTATGGCCATGATTAGCAGCATATGTTTTTTCATCCACGCTACTGTTCCTTACAATGTTAAGCTTTTAATAGCCTCTTAGAGCCATTAATGTTTTTTTGAGATTGCCTGCGTCTGTCCCACTGGTCTCCTAGGATTAAGCTTCCCCTGTTGACATAGAAGAGTGTAGGCCTATGTTCTATACACCTCCAGGTGTATAGAATGTTGCACAAAAAGTTAGTAAAAGCATGCACATCGAAATGATAAAAAAACTAGGTGCTGGAAAAGAGGTCATACAAAAAAGAAAAAAATACACTCCACACGAAAGACTATGTGCCCATAAATATTTAATTACCTAACCACTGAGTAATATTTGATTTTTCGTCACTTGTATAGCACCTTGGACTTTTCATGTGGGAGTTTGTGTTCTGCCACGGACCTATAATTAACGTTTGTCTTTTTGGCATTGTAGCCACCTAACCTCGACCATAATTTAAGTAGAGTTTATTCGGTCATGATTTTTTCTTGTGAAGATATAATAGAAAGATTTCTTTCAGTGTCTGATTTGGATGTAAAAACCCCAAAACAAAACAGTAGATAAAATAGAGACTCATGCAGGGTTTTTATCATATCATATTTTGAATCTCTTAGGTCACATTTGAAGCCCCTTTTCTGTAGTTTTTATATTCTAATTGTGAAAATGGAAAAGCTGCTGCATATCGCTGTTCACATAGCAATACATAGAAATGAAAATTACTTCATGTTCCTCTGGGTTTTTATTGTTCTGGTCACTGGGTGTCTCTGTAACTATCACAATTAAAAGCTGCTCTCACGCGTCCATTTGCTGCTTGGCCTCCTCAATGTCCTTCTTGATCTCAGGTGTGAGGTTGAAGTGTAATTTCTGGGGCACAGGTAAAGGCTCCATTGGGGACCGCATCTGCACCTCTGGCTTTTTTCTGTTTTCACACACAAGAGAAAATCAATCAATCAATCAATCAATCAATCAATCAATCAATCAATCAATCAATCAATCAATCACATGAAATTACATGAAATTACATAAACTAGAATTTTGTAAAATGTAATCTGACTGTTCCATCGATTTGTGGATAAAAAAGGACTGTAATAGTGACTATAAGATTATAATATTGAGCAGTCTTTGGCTGGGTCTTCATCTAGGATCCTTGTAGCCAGTGCTGGCCGGGTGTATCTGGTTCCTTCTTCCTGATCTCAGCAGTGAGAAAAGGCAGTTGTACAGGTGGCTAGGATCTTTAATGATTCTCCTAACTTTATTGTTGCAGCCCCTGGTGTAAACATCCTTTTGGAAGGGTAGAGCAGAGCTTACTGTATATTTAGATGAATAAACCACTCTTTGCAGTGCCTTGTGGTCCTGTTCAGTGCTGGTTTTGTGCCAGGCAGTCTAAGATCTAAGGTGAAACAGTCTCTGCCTTTCCTTTCTGACCACTGACTCAGTGTACAGTGCCCAGGTCAAGCCCTTGCTTATGTGGACACCAAGATACTGGAAGCTGACCCCCCTTTTCACCAAGTACCCTTTGATGCTAAGAGAGGTGTAGCTTTCCTGCTTCTGCCAAAAGGCCACTATCAGCTCCTTAGTCTTGCTGATGTTTAGGAGTAGGTTGTTGTCCTGACACCAGTGGGTCAGGACCTCTACTTCTTTCAGGTAGGCCTTTTCATTGGTATCTGTTATCAGGTCTGGTAAAGGACCAACAAACCAGGAGAAAGCCCCATCATGATGGACCATGCCTGCCTTATCCAACTATTCTTTCATTGCACTAATTGGAATATATACAAAAGGCCATATATTCAGTTTGAATTGGATCTTACATGCAGTCACACAGCAAAAATCTCAGCTTTGTGCTGGTGAAGTGACATTTTCCAGATAAACAGTGAGGCTCTTTCCTTGGCTTATGCTGGTTTGGTGTTTTGAATTGTGACTTGTTGTGTTCCACAGTGAGAAGAGAGGCAATACAGCCTGTGCTATTGCCTGACCAGCAGTGTAGTGTTTCTTCTTGTCATTCTTAATCTGTCTTCTGTCATCAGTAGTTAATATTAAGAATAACAAGTCCTTTTTTTTTTGGAATGTTGTCAAAACTTGACATGGAAGGAAATGCATTTAACATGTTAGACCTCAAGGATGCACACAACATGTTTTGGTGAGTAACACTGAATGTGAACAGAAACTTTGTTTACAACAAGACTTTACAGGTCATCTTTCAGTAGCTCTGTACTATAGCAATATGTGTGATTGAACAAAGACAGGAATCCTTCCACTTTTCCATACCACTGCAGGATGTTGTGGTTTTAATGTCTATCTGTAGCCTAATTACTTAACTTTTAACCATTAAAACAAGAAATCTAAACTCCAGAAACTCATTTACTTAGGGTCTACTTACACGCCTGCCACTAAATGGCTAGACACGGACATGTGGACGACACCATCAGCAGCGGCACATGAGAAGTTTGCACCATATGTCCCATGTTCTCCAATAATTAACTGAAAAAAAGATAAAAACACAATTAGTTATTATTATTACATACCAACTCCTTGTGAGTTTGTCTGTTCCTGTATGTGTGACTGTGTTGCTGAAGTTATTCAGTGGATGTGAAAATGGTGTCTTCTGTTGAGCAGGGAAACATAGGATGACTAGGTAGTTATGCAGCTAAACAATTCATACTGGTAAGAGTAATAAGTATAAGTGTGTGTGTATTAAATCACCTGAAGACCCTTGTCAAACCAGCGGTTTCCACTGTTCCACTGGCTGCCTCCTCCATGCAGCATCTGACGAATAGCTCTGTCACGATACTTGTCCTCCGATACTGAGGGCATCGCTCCATCCAAACACACTGTAAAGATGCTTCTTTGGATAGCCAACACTGACTCTTTGTTGGTCTCATCTAAACAGACCAAGGACATGCACACAGAGCAAACATTATGTTATAACAACACTGCAACAGTTTAATAAATCAGTCATATTTATTTTCACAATATATACTTACAACTGCTTTACCAGGGAACACTTCATGTGTTATTTACATGTTCCAAGTCATTTAGAATTGTCTTTAAAACTGCTTTGGACTTTGTAAGTTTTTTGTAAGCCAAATAATTTGTACCATCTTTTCCACCTCCACCTTGTTGGGAGATCATAAACAGACACATTGTGTGAAATGATATGTGTGTTAAAAATGTACATCTGGAATCACAACAAGTCACCCATTTTTGCAATAAAAAATGTAAAGATGTAATTTGAGCGTGAGATTAAAATGATATCAAACAGATAATCAAAACAAAGACAAAAGACTCTTGGGAAAATTTCAGACAGGCTTCTTTTCATCTCAACAGCCACTGGATGAACGTGTCTCTGTTTGATTTACAATGTGTTGTATGCAGTGGTATTATAAAGACCAGACCAGCAATCAAACTCAAACAATTCTATCCAACTGCTGTCAACCAAACACAGACACATCCATCAAACTGCAGTCAATAATACAAAGACTCGTCCACCATACTGCCATCAACTGAACTCAGACATGTCCATCCAATTACTGTCAGTCAAAATCTGTCAGCCCAACAAAGACACAATCATCAGACTGCTGTGAATGAAACAAAGACATATCCATTCAGTTGCTGTCAATCCAGCTCAGAAAAGTCCATTCAATTTTGAATTTGACTATCAGTCAAACTTGCTATCTGTCAAACCAATCCAACTGTTGTCAAACAAACAGTTATTGCCCCTCCAGCTTTTGTCAATTAAACAAAGACATGGCCATCACACTGTTCAACTTTTGTTAATCAATTACATGTCCATCCAAGTGCTATCAATCCAACTGTTGTGAAACAAACACTGTCACGCCCCTCTAGCTGCTGTTCATCAAACACAGAGACATCCATCCAAATGCTGTCAATCAAACAAAGACACTTTCATCCAAATGTTGTCAAACAAACAATGTCACACCCACACACAGCTGCTTTCAATCACACAATCAATCAATCAATCAACTCGGGCCACAGTTGGGCATGTCTTAGGTGGCCCACCTCTAGAAATAAAAGGCTCGGGCTATACCAATATGCTATATGCATTCTGCCTTTGAAACACCACGAAACAACTTAGGCCAGTGACCCACTGGATGAAATGGCAAGATGACAGATTTGTCACAACTCACCCATTGCTTACAGGCATTGCCGTGATATGCAGAGAATAACCAGGATGTGTACTAAATTTTCCAAGAGCAACCTTGAGAAAGGATTTGAGTTTTACATATCATCTTACCTCTACAATTATCAAGGTACATCACAAACACTTACCTGAGCTAGTCTGGCTAACAGCTAATGTTAACAGATATCATCCATCATTTTTATACAGCCCAATCATGTGTAGTCCAGTCTAAAAACATTTCAGCCTAGACAAATAAATATGTTAACAAGTAGAGTTGTAAGTACTGTATTTAAAAGTCAGTTCATTTAAGTGTTTAGCATTAATACAGTTAAGAGTGACACAAAAAGTGCTCTGTAATTGTTTAATGAAGTTAATTGAAATTCAAATATATTGTTTACTGTGTAGAGCTCACAACCTAGCCCCAGAGGCCATAAGGTTGTCCATCTTGACATTTAATTGATTTCATTCATTGTTACAACTTGTCATCCAAATGGAAAGGTAGAGGGGCAGGATGTGTAGCCCACCCCATAAAGAGAAGTCACGGGCTGGACAATATTACAGACGTGCACTGAAAGTTGATGATATGTCCATTACTTTGGTGGCTGCAAAGTTTTACCAACGGGTAACGGATGCTGTAATCTTCAGAGGGTAAATGCCTCTGTGTGTGTGTATTTTTAGGATGTAGTGTGTCAGAGTGAAGGTAACCATTAATGTTATTTCAACTTAGCAGCAGCTAACATTACCATGTATTGCTAGTATGTGTAGTGCTATTGTATGTGCTAGTATGCCACCTGATAATGTTAGTTAGTTTAAATCTCAAATGAACATGTCATGTGGAGTGAAGGAGCTTTGGGATGAGTAAAGTAACTGCGAAAACTGTTATGTGCACTCATAAAACACGAGAGGACCAGGAAACACTCTTTGGACCTGCGGAAGAGAGCAGATGTCTCTTGCTCAGCTATCACTATGTCTGGTCTGTCGCCCCTATCCAGCCTGAATTTCCACACACTGTTCTCTTGTCATTCATCGCCTAGTTCCTCAATCTTGTTTTCCTGATTAATTAGTAATAACTTATGCATGTGCTATGTGTTTTGGTAGCTGGCATTAGCTAGTGAAGCAGCCATTTGTTTTAGGTCACTATACTCCCAACATAAGGGGTTAGTTGTGGCTTACTGGACTTGGACTGCATCAGTTAGGCTGCATTTTGGCCAATAGTTTTGGGCCATGTCCAGACCGAGCTTTTGTCAGAGTCGGCACAAAGCTATTGGCCTTGCTACAGCTTTACCTGATGCAAAAGTAAATGCAAAGTCGTCATGCCAAGACTGCCCGATCGTCGGGCTGTGTTTTTGTTCTATCATGCTGGATATGGGCCGCTTGTGAGATTACACAATTTTGCTAGCTGGGTTATAATTGGATTACTAAAGACAAATGATTTTATCTGGTGGAAACAGGCTCAGACTGAAAAAAATCTCCCTTGGGGATTAATTAAGTGTGTCTTCTGTTTTTTATCTGCATGCATTACTGTAGACAACAAGTTTATTTCACATATTCTCAGGATTTATTAGGTCAGTGGTTCTTTAGTTTGACTTCCATGAGAGCAGTTCTCACCCTTGATGAGGTTGTTGTAGGTTTTGCTCCAGCTGTCACGACGCTGGGTGGTGAGGATTCCAACAGGATCCATGTCGGTCTGTAGTGAGGAGTTGCAGATCCTCTCCAGCTGAATGCAGAGCTGATCAACTGTCAGTGGACTCCCATCACTGTTGTATGCTTCCATCACAAAGAACTGAATCCAAGGGGGAAAAAAATTGGAAACAACACAAGATTACCCACTGAGCAAAGTCCCTAGGAACAAAGGCATTCAGGCTTCCCAAGCAAATTACTTCGTGGTCATTTGATTTACAATTATTAATTGTACGTACAACTTGTAATTAGTCAAATTAATATCACTGTGACCCCTGGTTTGCAAACTATTCTTCACTCAATTTCATTAAGACTCCATATAAGCTTCTTAGGGTGTTTACATGCATCTAAGTGCCCTGAGAATTACCTGATTTGGGCAGAAACTTGAATTTAAAAAAACATCAATAGATTTTTGTGGGGGGTAACATGTTTCTGCATAGTAATTTATATCTTAAACTGGGTCATTGAACAAATGAATTCAAATTCTATGTATGGCTATCTGCATAAATAGATCTGAAGAACAAAACTATTGCTGTTGCAGAAACTGGTGGTCTGACAGAATAGATCAGACTTTGTTCTGTTGCTTGAAGGCCAGTGAAGTAGGTCAGTTGTCTTGAAGAATAGAAACAAAATGACAGGAGAACCGACACCCCCATTTTAATCAAAATAGCAGGACTGCCAGAGCGGCGACCATTTTTATGTGTACCAATGCCATCAAAACAGGTGTAGCAGGCTAACTTTCATGTAAACTTCCGTATAACAAACCAACTTGCGACAAGTTGTGAACTCTCTGAAGTGAGGTTTTGCATTAATGACCAAATGAGCAATGGAGTACTAATCTTATGCTCTATCTGTCACAGGCTTGCCTTCTACTGGACTCTTTGGGTAATACTCCTCTTATCACGAGCACGCATTCACACACTGAGAAAAGCAGAAATTTCTCTTCAGCAGTGGTGAGAAGCACCTGCTTCCAAAGTCAGCTGGTTGGTAAAGGAGCAGGATGCCTTTAAACATGGCTGCTGTGTGTCAGAGAGATGCTGACAAGTGAGTGATATCTGCCACTGGCTCCTGCGATGTTTGATTGGGACTCTCCCCCCTAAAAGCACCATGGGGATCTTTGTTGGGCACTGCCATTACAGAAGGGCTTTTTGGAGTCAAGTCACTCAGTGCTTCCATCAGCTAGAGGAGGAGAGACGGCGGTCCCGTCTGCCACTTGCATCCACAGAATGGATATGAGACAAAGCTAGGCAATAGACCTAAAATGAGTGATGGCAGTACGCAGGTACACAGTCCCCATTTTGCTTGCTGCCTCTTTGGAGACACATAACATGGCTCTGCTCATGCTGAAGGTATGGGGGCTGTTATTATGTGTTGGTGTTGATGTTCATGTTGGTAAAGTGATTTTTTTTTTTGTTACAACAAATTACTTTCCTTAAGAGCATTTCCCTCTTCTCCCAATCTCCCCCTGGTTTCACCATCACTGAATTCAGCTCGTAAGACTGTTTTCAAGTGAGACTTTATGATTGTATCAGCAAACACACACCCCGACCCAGCCCCAGTACAGGTGAAAGAGGGTGGAGGATTAACACACAACACAGTTTGACCAGTGCTAACTAGTGGCTTTAGAGTGCTGTGCCCATTCATAAAAGCTATGCACCGCATGATGGTCTAATATAGCTCACATCACGACGTATGTCGGATTAACATAAAACAAATAAACCCATGTTTATTTTTTTCTCCTGGTTTCCATTGGAGATGAGAGGATTAAACAGTGACACACTGTCGCTACAGGGCTGGTAATGATGCATTTGCTGACCTTACCAAGGCTTGGAACATTTCATGTCACTGGTGAAGTTCAGGGACCCCTTTACCCTGTCAGAATTTTCCTTGTTGGCTTCCCATCAGCCAGCCTTCTATTTGTGGAAGATTTGACAATGTAGAGGGCCAACACAGCATATCACAGCTTTTTCAATGTTGTTTAGCTGGCACGTCTATTTTCCCCCTCACAATCTCCATACGGCAGATGAGAGGAATTAAAGGCTCCACTGCAGTGATGTGATGTGTTCCCCTGACAGTTGTGCACTACAGTGACTTGATGTTCCTCACCTGACCGTTGTGTACTACAGTGATGTGTTTGTCGGTGTATTGCTCAAAGGTGTCCATCTTCAGATCAGGGATACGACAGGATGAAAACAGCTGTTCGAACTGCTTCGTACACAGTGGTTTCCCTCTCATGTACTCAACTGGTAGTGTCTCACTGGAAAACAAATAAACATTTAACCTCAGCCATTCATTATTATTTACAATGCCCCTGAAGCTGCCACATCCACTGGATGCACGGGACCACTTTCAATAATGTAGCTCTGCCTCTCCATCTTTGACTCAAGTTTAATCTTTTGTCCAACATAATCAGAAAAATTAAGAAGGCCTACAGTAGTACTGATACATTCAGTCCACTGGTTACTGTCACCTATAATACAGCATTTGATGCATACAATTTTTTTGGCCAATATTTTTGTAAGTTTTTTTTGTTGTTGTTGTTTTATTTAGAAATAGAAATACTATAATCGAGCCAAACCAAAAATGCACAAATGAGAGTGCTCTCATAAAGATGGAGTGCAAATATCTTAACTTGGTTGAACTTCTACAAGTTTAAGTTCAACTTTTGACTGTAGTTAAACTATAAACACCTTATTTGGAAATAAACCTGGTTCAAATTCTTCAGAGAACTAACTTTATATCTCCTGCTTAAAACATAATTTAAAACAGCATAGTACTAATTTTAGGCAGCAGATGAAACCTCTGTTAAAGGCTCTCTAAGTCGTCCTAAGCTTGAAATTTTTTGTCACATACAGCAAACATCTTGTCACGATCTGCTAGCTACATGTCCTCTGAATATGCTGTGAAAAAGTCTGGTCTCTGTAGGCAGCCCAGGCTCCGCAAATGGCAACAAAAACATTTTGGTCCAGGCTGCACCAACCAGCCAGTGTGAGACCAGCGAAAGCAAGCACGCACACATGAACGCGGTGCCCATGTCTCACGGTCTCACGCAAGTGCGTACACATGAAGGCGGTGCCCAGAGAGGCAGGTAGAGCTACAGGCTACAATGAAGCTAAAAGGCGAGCTAGCTCCGTTGTGTTTGATAACATTGTTGAATGTAAACAGAAGCGTTTTTGTTGCCATTTGCGGAGCCTGGGCTGCCTACAGAGACCGGACTTTTTCACAGCATATTCAGAGGACATGTAGCTAGCAGATCGTGAGGACATGTTTGTTGTATATGACAAAAACTTTTCAAGCTTAGGAAGACTTAGAGAGCCTTTAATGTGTAAATTAACTGCTTATTTTGCGGTTTGATGTTTGAAGGGAAAACAACAAATAAATTGATTGGTCTTAGTTATTATTATGGTTAATTTTTGAGCTGCACAATAGTAGAAACTCCTAGGATGAAAAAGATCTTTGTGTCTGGTGAAAAGAGAACTTTCAAGTTCAGTACTCACTTGTCAATCATTGTCTTTAATTCCATTCCACCTGCTATGAATTTGGCAGCAAACCTGAACAGAGAATACATGGTTATTCATATAAATGTTTGAAAGGAAGTCAAACAATTTGAAAATGGAACTATTTTTAAAAAGACATTGTCCAAATTAGAGTGGCTGAGATAACCCTGACATAGTTTCTAAGCCTTTAGAAAGTTACCGTCAGAGCCACAGACAACATTATAAATCAGACTAAGTATGACCAGTCCAGACCAGAGTTGGGTTTAACGCGTTACAAAATAACGCGCTAGAGTACTTTGATTACTTTTTGCAGTAACGAGTAACCTAACGGGTTAGTTTGCTGTTTGAGTAATCGAATACTTGAGTACATTTTCAAACAAGCCATCAGTTACTTCCGTTACTTTTAGACTGCTGGTCCTTCAGCTCCGAAACAGCAACAACTGTCTTTTGGTTCTAATAACGGAGATACTGTTAAACCTATCAGTCTGAAAGAAGTCATGAAGCCTGTAGCTAGCTACTTGGTAGAAATGCTGCCATTGTCTACGGTGGAGTCTAAACTCATGTAATCAGACTCAGGAGGACTTGCATTATGCCTGGTACACACTACACAACTTTTTTGCACATTCTGAAAGTCACTACGTCACATTATAGGACTATGGAGTCATAAAATTGCGCCGTGACTTGGCCGACAGACATGACACCGTACACGACGGTATTCACCAATTATCCCCAGTTGTCTGTCACGACGTGTGTGATAAGCGGAGCAGATAAAAAGTAAATACATAAAAACACAGAGGGATTAATAAATAACGGACCGTCTATAATGTAGTCTGTTTCAAGTGAAGCTGGGAGCCTCTGCAGTTGTGGTGAGTAAAAGCCCCGCCACTATTTGTTAATGTTATTACTTTATGTCCGACCGTGAGGATGTAACATTGTTTGCTAGCTTGATGCTAATGACAGTACTCACTGGGTTGACAAAAAGCCTACTGTGTGTGTGTGTGTGTGTGTGTGTGTGTGTGTGTGTGTGTGTGTGTGTGTGTGTGTGTGTGTTTACCTTATTTTTCCCTTTTTGTCTCTGTAGTCTGCTTTGGGAAAGAGTCCCCCAGGGTTTGAAAAAGCTGCCAAAGGCTTCCGTGCTCCCAGAAATTCACCCTTCACAAAATCCTCTGTAAACTACAAACAATTACAAACTATAAATGACACACACACACATAAAGGGAATAGACAGATAAATATGGAGCTAGAACAGACTCAAATTTAATAAAAGCACACCGAAATTAATAAATGCACAAAAAGGATTCCCAAATGTAGTTGTGGATTTATATATACATATGACTCAAAACACATTTTCAGTGCACACAAAAATATGTTTTCATTGTAAACTTCCCCCTTTGTAAAATGCAGGGAAGTTCACAAATTAAAAGCACTTTCTAAATGCAGGTTCGACAGTTCATATATCAATGTAACAACCTCCAAATATGTATTTGATGAAAACTGGAAATACTTTTACATGCGTACATTTGTGAATTTCAATTGCACATATTTAAAACAAGAAATATTAGTGTGTGCATTGAAAATATGTTTGTGTTTTGAGTCATATATAATAATAATAATAATAATAAACTTTATTTATATAGCACCTTTCATATTCCCAAATATATTTGTGCATTTATTAATTTCTGTATGCATTTACTCATTTTGAGACTGTTCTAACTCCATAGATAAAGTCCCTTGAGTTTATAAAGAAGGTGTTTCATGGTGCCTTTACTTCATATTAAATGATTCTGGACATTGTCTTCTTCCAAATTTGGGATGAAATTGGACAAAATGTCTTAGTTTAGTTTGTGACTGAACAAAGTGAGTGTTGTTCATGACAAATGACATGAATCAAATACAGTAATATCCCATGTTCCCTTGTTTTCCATCCCCTCCAGGGTTAAATGAATCATTAAATTTTTATATTTAAATCTACAAAGTTTTAATTCAGGTTAATTTGGTGACACATGAGGTTACTGGTGATGATTTTTTTATTAATACTGTTAATTTTACACCATTTGAAAAGTTATATTGATTAATGTGAATCTTTGAAATATATCGATATAGAGTAAGTACATATATGATTATTTTGTAGTCGACCAAATTAACAGGAAGTGACTTATTTTCATTTAACTTGAAATTTCCTTCATTTGATGATGATTGTATTGTAAAAATGACAGGCTGCAACTGTGCTGTTCTGTCTTTTGATCAGACATTCATTATATTGTGCATTTATACCACTGAAACATCATCTGTATCATTACCTCGACCTCCACCTCTGCGCTGGTGCAGCTCACTTCGACCATTCTCTGTATCTCCCTCACTCTCCAGCACTACCCTCTCTCTCCAGACCCACCCTCTCTCCTCTCTCTCGAATGAAAACACATGAGTTTAAAATCATTATTTACTAATTTGGTCTCATGAACTGTGTAAAATGAGCTCTTGATTTAGTGAACCAGGAGCTAAATAAATGAAGTGACACTTGCGAGCTAGTTCAGGTGTCAACTGGAGCTGCACTGATTCGTACACACACGTCATACATCACTCCCCATATGTCATCTACAAACATCCAAACTTGGTGGTCTATTTAAGCTGCAAAATCTTCCCAGCTCCCCCTTTGCATTGTCTATGCCACTGCTGCCCTCTCTCTCAGCCCTTGCATTTTTGACACCCTGTCAGAAGCCTTGTGCTGGATTCTCTACAACACCTGCAAACTTCCTTTTGTCCTGCATCTTTTAGATGATTTCCTAGTAGCTGACCTTCCCATGTCTCCACCAGCTCGCAGCATTTCCACTGTCATTGCCAAAACTAATACTACTTTCTGTCCTTTCTCTTCCATGATGAAATTCCTGCATTATTGCTCGCCAACCCATCATTTGGCACCACTGTTCATCATTGAGGGTTGCAAACCATTAACAACATCCTGGTTCACCTTGAAGCTGCGTGATCTCTGCCTGAGCTGTGGCCTACCTCCTGACTGCTTCACCTCACCTCACCTCACTCTCTGAGAACTGGCGTGTCTACAACTGCAGTTTTCAATCTGCCAACCTCAAAATTAAAATCCCTGGGCCGCTGGTCATTCTCTGCTTACCAACGCTATGTCAGGCTCCACAAAAAGGAGAACTTGTCTGCGCAAAAGCTCATGAGCTCATGCAACCCTTAAAACGTAAATATTCATAGCTGCTTTGCTGTTTAATTCTATATTGACATATCAGGTGGTTTGCTGGGCAAGAATATTATCCATCCAGATGCTAAATCTGTCAATGTGCTTAAGCAAATTGCTGCTCACCAGATGGTTAAAATAAACTGTTAAAATAAACATTTAAACATGAGTTGTCTGACTGAAATGGAGAGACACTTGCGAGCTAGTTCAGGCAGTCAACTCGAGCTGCACCGATTCATAAACACATCTACAAACACTCCCTCCAAATTTGGCGATATATTAAAGCTGCAAAATCTTCCCTGCTCCCCATTTGCATTGTCTATGCCGCTGCTGCCCTGCCCTGCCCCTCCCTCCATTCCAGCATCCACCTGCAAGCTCTGGCTAGGGGAAAAATATTTAATAATCACTTCCCAAAATCTCACGTAAACATATTTTCGGGAAGTGATCAGGCCGGAGTCTGGAACTCTAACTATGTTCTGCTGTTGAAATAAACATTTAAATGTGAGTTGTCTGACTGAATGGCAGAATGTGTGAGGAGGTTACCCCATTTGTCTCATTAAATGCATCTACAGCTGTTACTGTAGTTGTTGAGCTCACCCAGTTCTCAGTGTTGCGTGCTTTCATCTCAAGGCTTCTCTGCAGTCTTTCTCCGACTCCTCCTGCTTTCCGAAACTCTTCTACCAGTTTTTTAGTTTGCTTCAGCTCATCCACCTCCAACATGGGCTCCAGGTAGCTAAGGTAGTGGTCACAGGTCTGCTGCAGAGGGGGGACAGGCTGACTGGGCAGTCCTTTCTGCTGGGACTGGTTTCTGCCAGGAATTAGGGTCGCTGAGACAGGTTTCACCAAGTGAAAGGGCCTCACCATCCCCACCTTTATCTGACAGAAACAATAATGTAAGCAAATAGATATACATAAATGTTAGAACTAGTTTTAATGACAGCTGTTTCGTCTTGGCCAGATATCAGGCCATATTGTATTACACTCAGTTCTGCAAGAAGAAGAAGAAGAAGTAGCAGAAGAATACCATGAATAACACAAAAAGTAGACCTGAACCTTTGTCAGCCCTCTGTCAAAGTGAGAGTAATTACGCAAAAACTGTTGATGTGCTTAAGAATAATTTAGAATTCAGAATAATGCCATGTTGCTGTGCTCCCTCCCCCTTCTTGCATGTCAAGTAATATAAGTAGACTGATTTGCCATGTAACTAATCAGACAGGCAAAATAAGCAGCCATGCTGTGAAGAACTATAGGTAAGTGATTATTTGTATTCATTCTGAGCAGAAATAAGCTGTATCAGCATTCGTCTACCTTGCATAGAAGAATGCCAATACAGTAGCAACATCATGATAGATAGCAAACAGCGCAACTCTAATAAATAAAGAGAGCTTTTCCTGGCAGTAAAAGGCTTAATCGGTATTGTGTGAGCTTGTTCGGCAAAGGCTTGGATTAATTAAAGCTTGGATTCATTTATATATATTAGTTCTGCCCTCTAGCTTGAGCATAATAAGGGGAGTAAAGACCTTGAACAAAAATTAAAATCACAATATATTAAAAAAAAAAACATAAGACATAAGAAAACAGGGTAGAAAAACATTAGTTTTGTAGAAGGATAAAGAAATATATGCACCAAAATGGTGAGGTTTACTTACCAGAGCTCTGTTGCAAATTCTCAACATTGTGCTTTCCGAGAAACTCCCAAAGTTGATTTAATTTTCAATTTTATTTTTTTTTTATTTTTTTTGAAAGATACCGAAAGGTAATATTTCTGCTATTTTAAAGGGGTTGATAACCACTGCTCTGCTTCCAGCTCTTAAAGACTGTTCGACTTCAGCTGAATATAAAGACCAGAGAATGTTTGTTTGTTCTGAGTCTTAATGATCTCACAAACTGTCAAACTGTTTCATTCTAAAGCAAATTTGTTTTTCCACACCTGCATTGTTTGTCTGGCTAGGGTTGTTAGGCTCACCCAGGGGCTATCCAGTCCTTTTATCTGAGTACGTAGTATCTCAGTTAAGGAGGTCAGGAGAGTTGCAGGAAAAGAGACTTATTCACTTGTGCAGGTCCAACAAAGATCTGGGTACTATTCTTTGTATATGGATAACCAAATTGTCCACACTAATGATTTGACTGGAGTCTGGATATTGGTTTATCAAAGCTGACACAATTTATATTTGGAAGTGTTTTCAGAGCAACAAGTCAAAATCTGGCAAATGGCAGGCTTATTTATGCCTAGCTGGTTCATGGAAGTTTATTGTCCCTTTGCTATCATCAGGCCATCATCTCCTTAGTTTTGCTGATTTTCAGAAGTAGGTCATTGTCCACCAGCAGGTCATATCCTCTACTTTTTTCAGATAGCCCTTCTCATTGTTATCTGTGATTAAAGCACTGATTTTCTATCTGAACCCAACTCGGCTCGACTTGACCAGGAGCTGTAATTTGACATTATTGCCCCCGGGCTTGAATCAGCTAAGATTCTTGCAAATTTAGCTGTGTTTTCCTGTTTTAATGAAACTGGCAGTTTCCTGCAGTGGTATTTTAATAGACTGACACAAGATAGAGAGAGAAAGTGTGTGTGTGTGTGAGAGAGAGAGAGAGAGAGAGAGCTGGACGATTATGGCAAAAGTAGTAATCACGATTATTTTGACTGATATTGAAATAACGATTAATAAGCACGATTATAAGTTGGTCGTGTTGCCTTGGGGGACAGACACCACAGCATGACAAATTTTGCAAACAATTTCTTTTTGCTCGACGTCCGTCAACTTGAAGCCAAACTGTTTCCAGATGACTGAAGTTGTCCTACCCTTCTTCTCAACCAAAGGCTGCCTTTCTGCCATGTTCTCAATCGCTCGCTCCACATATTATTGATCCACACACGTCACACGCTTGCTGCTGCTGCACGTAACACAGGTGCATTCACGGTGCTTTTCCAGCACAGGAACTTACATACACGGCGCGCCGTGTGGCGCATTAATCGTTTTTCTTCGATTTAATGTTTTTATCATTGTGAGAAGCCAAAATTGAAATCATGATTAAAATTCGATTAATCGTCCAGCCCTAAGAGAGAGAGAGAGAGTGAGTGAGTGGGGTGATCATCATGATCAGTAGTGATCATCATCTTCATGCCACATCACCATGGATTGTCTTGTGAACAAGATGCACTGAGGGTTGCAGCCTGCTTTTCCAAACCCATTGTGCACGAGACAGACTACTGAAATAAGAAAGAGAAGAGAGAGAGGTAATAAGGAGAGGAGGGAGAAGTAATGCGAGGAAGGACACCAGCCCTTACCTTGTAATAAATGTTTTCATTTTAAAAATATATCATGTCATATTATATCATGTTATATTTTCTTCAGTAGAAACTCTGGTTTTTAGTTGGGCTCAGGCCCAAAACTGCTGCTGCAGGTTGGTCCATGTTGGGTTGGGCCTAAAGTTTTGGACCCAATCAATGCTCTATCTGTGATCAGGCACCACATGTTGGTGTTGGAGTTGAAAGTAGCTACACAGATGTGTATGCACGTGGAGTACAGCAGGGTACTCAGATGCTTAGACATTTCTTATCATTTTTATGTTGATGATATTCAGTTGTATTACTCTTTCAAACCTGAAGAGAGTGGCCAACAGTCCATTTTAAGTGAATGTTTGGATGCTGTCAAGATTTGGATGGCTGACAATTGCCTAAAGTTAAACTCAAATAAGACAGAATCTCTTATAATTGCTCCTTACATTAAACAGAAGTTAGAGTCTTTTTTGTGTCTTCGCAACCTAGGTGTCATCCTTGACCAGTCTCTGTCTCTTGACATCCACGTCAGCCAGCTTGTTCGTTCATGTTTTCTCCAATTGAGGAACATTGCTAAATTAAGATCTGTTGTCACCAAGGCCTAGATGGAAATTATTATTCATGCTTTTATTTCTTCTAGTTTAGATTATTGTAATGCTCTTTTTATCTGTTTGAATCAAACCTCAGTCAACTGTCTTCAAACTGTCCAAAATGCAGCTGCCCGACTTTTGACCAGAAATAAAAAGAGATCACATATCACCCCAATTTTATCCTCTCTTCACTGGCTTCCAATCAATTTCCGTATCCATTTTAAAGTACTGGTGTTAACTTTCAGAGCCCTGTGTAACCGGCAGGTTAAGTTCCCCTTTTTGCCCTGCCCCCTTACTACCTGAAGTCAGTGTTGATAAGTTCCCCCGGAAATAAATACTGGTGGGAAGCCATCTACTTCCGTTTTGCTGCTGCTGCATGGTCTCCCGTCTTCAGCTACCATGACTCCCTGACTTGTTTATGGTCGTTTTATATTACTATTACAACTGTGTTTTAGAAGAGTTTTTAGTTATATTTTTTTATTGGATTAAATGTTCTTGCTGTGTCGTTTGCTGTTGTGCTGTTGCTGTGTATTTTAAATGTCGATCTCTATCCTGGTTTTCTTTTCCTATTTTTTATCGATGTAAAGCACTTTGTGATTCTGTATCTGAGAAAGGTGCTATACAAATAAACTTTACTTAGGCTACTTACTTACTTACTTACATGATGCTTCACCACCATAAGAGTGAGCAGGAGCTCCTGATTGAACAGCAGCAATATTGAATTGTGTACGTATTGATTTTATGTTGGTAATGTAAAAAAAAAAAAAAAAAGTAAAACAAATTACATTACTCAAGAGCATTTCCCTCTACTCCCCACCATCCCAGTTCACTGTCTCTGACTGTGGCTTATGACTCATGACTGTGTTATGAAACAACAAACTACACCACAGCTCCAGTAAAGGTGAAAGAAGGTAGAAGGATTAACACTAGTGCAACCAGTTTTAACTGGTGACTTCATAGCATTGTGTATATTGATAAATGCCATGCAGTTTGTGATTGTCTGCTTTAGTTTACATCATAGTTCACATTCACGTCATATGGTGATTAACATAAAACTAATAAACACATTTAATTTTCCATCCTGGAAGAGACGAAGATTAAACAGTGACACGCTAGCCGTTTCTCAATATGCGTTCTTGTGCGGACTTGTGTTGTTGTGGACTGTGACACGTCATCAGTCACAGCCCAAGTACTGTTCCAATTCAAAGTTCACATCTAGCCAAGTTCAGTCCAAATTCCCGGATGTGTTCTCACCACACCCATTTCAACGGGGATGCATTGGAGCAGACTTGTGTGGACTTCAGACAGCCAGGTATCCCAGCATGCATTTCGCAAAACAGTCATCGGAAAATGACAAGTGAGGGAAAGGCGCACAATTGTAAGCCATAATTACCGATATATTACTGTTGTTTTGTCACAGAACATAGCGTTTTCATGCGTAGTTTAAACGTCAGACCTGTGGTCGATGTTTTAATATAGAGCCCAGTTGAATGTGACTGAGGTGCGCTGGATGACAGGTGTCAGCGCTCATAGATAATAAACGTGTGTGTGAGCGCTCAGGCTGCCCCAGAGAGCAGCCTCTCTCAGGTAGTCCTTTTGAAATTCGTGGCTGATATCTCTGCAGTGGGTAAATATGAAATGAAATTTGTTTGGGGTATGTCTAATGGACAATATTCAGTCCCAGACAAGACATATCCTTGATATAATTTTGATGATTTTGATTGATGATTTTAAGAATTTATTGTAATTTATTTATTGTATTTAAAGATTAATTGTCTTTATTGTAGGATTTATTCAACAGCATTTTAAATATTGATTATCTGATATGAATTGTATACCTGATGTCTGAAGTGTGGCTGAATAAACTTTTCCTCTTCACATCTGACCTGTTTGATCCCATTTATATTGGTGAGGACAGACTAAATGAGAAACTGCTGTCAGTGTAATCCAGTACAGTTCAACAGCACCACAATCTACAACTCAACACTTCAGTAAAATGTCAGACTTAATAAAATATTAAACTGCTGTTGTTTTTTCAAGTCTCCATAAAAATAGACAGAAAGCATAATGGTGAGACAAATGCAGTGATGGACAGTAACTAAGTATATTTACAAGAAGCTACTGTGCTTAAGTACAAATTTGATGTACTTTGGGTATTTTCATTTACTTAGAGGGAAATACTGTACATTCTACTCAAGCTACATTTATTTGATAGCTATAGTTACTTTTCAGATAGTTTGTTTTATATGTTGTTTCATATTTACAAGTTGTTGTGTGTTGTTATAGATCAGACTAGTACACCAGTGAAAGGTGTTAAAATTAGTTCTACCATGACAACATTTAAATGCTGTTACATGTAGCCTACGATGATCAATTAATACTCAATACATATTCATGTATAAGATGATCACAACACTTGAAATTGGGTCACTCTGCATCATGAATACTTTCAACTTTCAATTTTAAGTAGGCCTACATTTTGCTGACAATACTTTTACTCAAGTCAGATTTGGTGTGCAGCACTTTTACTTGTGACTGAGTTTTTGTTCTTTGTTGTGATATTCCTGGGTAGTTTGTCCACAACTGGACAAACATATCGAACAGACATGCAAGCATCGCACATCTCATCCTCATTCTCCGCTGTCTTTCTGGGATCTGCCTCCTCAGCTGGGCAGCCTCCTCCTCAGCCTGCAGGTACACTGATTTTTGATTTCCATCTCGCCAATGCTCACGATCACAGTAACCACCAACTCTCCACAAACCCCCCCCCCCCCCCCCGCACTTAACTTTTGATTATAATCAGAAGCCAGCTGCGGGGAAAAGGTTTTAAAAGACATTTTATGAAAATATTTTGGCTATTTATATGTTTTTGTGGGTCAGTTATATATGTTGAAACGTTAAAAACATATAGGCCTACATGTTAATTTCTTACAATGTCTATGAAAAGACGCAGGGCTGGGCTGTGTTTATATCGTTTTATTCTAAATGCATGTACAATACAGCACAACAGCCAAGGCCAGCGGAGGTGGTGACATCATCAAGTTCGCTGCTGTTCCAAAAGCAGAAATGACTGTACTTCCGTTCTCCCGTTCTTGGGAAGTCCGGAGTCTCGCGTGGACTTGCCAAGTCCAAACTTGCCGAGTCCACAAGTCCGAACTGCCGAACTTGAGTATTGAGAAACGGCTCCCGTCAGCTGTGTGACTGCCTGCTGTGAGGCGTTCACGCACCTCTCTGCACCTTGGAAATTTCCATGCCGGCGGTAATATGCTCACTCAGCTTCCCACTAGCCAGCCTTTCATTTGTGGAAGATCTGATCATGGAGATGTGTTCAGTCATGAGTTCTGTACGCTGAGAATATGTTGTCGGAAGACACATATCTTCTTTACAGTAGGTCTCATTAAGATATATATACATATATATATATATATATATATATATATGAACATCAGGTAGTTAATGGAACTGGTCGAGCCTGGCATTTAGTTCACCATGGTCGACTTAAAGGATACACACTTTCATGTCCAGGGGGCTCCAAAACCCAGGAAATTCTTGCAGTTCACCTCTCAGGGGATAGCCTATGAGTACAACCGACTGCCATTCAGATAATACCTTGCACCAAGCACCTTCGGCAAATGTGTGTAGCAGCAGCTGTTCCCACTTCCTGCTAGTGCTGAATCTTCCAGGGTTATGGACTACCATAACCAGCAGAGCTGCTCCTTGGTGTGAACCGCTCCTGGTGCTGCCCCACGGGGCAGCCTGCTCAGCTAGTCCTAATCTTCTCCTTGGTCGAACTTCTTGGAGCCCTCGGGCACTTTTAGGCATTCTTGAGCCCACATGGCAACTTTGGCTCGGGTGAGCTTGGCTCTCCATATCGGTCATATTCACACAACCAGTGTGGGCATGCAGGAGTCTGCCTTACTTCAGTCCTGACCTTGTTGGTCCAGGACACAGGAGTTAGGCAGACCTTGTGGCATTAAGTTCTTTCTGTTGGGTTTCAGCATGTTCAGTTCTGCTCAGGATGCAATCAAATTGCCCAGCAAGGCCACACTGGATGGGGCCCAACATGGCCCACTGGCTTCTCAAAAGATCTTCTTCTGCTATTCTTTAATTCACTCTTTTTTTGATAGTTGTTATAAGGGGTTGAGACTGGCAGGCAGGCTCCAGCCTCTGCGCTGTGATTGGCCATGCCAGCTGTCTGTCTCAGGCTGATGTCCAGTAGGAGCAGTTCACTGTCACTGGCGGGACATTTTACTCCTCCCCTCCTGTACCTTTGCTAATTTAAAGTTTAATTTACTTTAGTTGCTTCCTAGATAATTAATGAAGCTTGGAACATGAATGGTACCAAAAGCCCATTGTCTGCAACAGGATATTACCAACTTAGAAATAAGTGGTCAACAGACACTACTAATTCAGATTTAAATGTTCTACATGGTGATCATGTCTTAACATCATATATATCTATACCTATATCTATATCTATATCTATGTATATATATATATGTATATATATACACACACACACACATGTGTATGTATACGCACTGAAATAGAAAGAAAGGTGGAACATAAAATTACAATCAACACATGTTGGTTCCTGGAATCCGCATTTCTGTCTGTCCTCCTAAGGAAAAGACAACTGCAGGGAAAGGTGGGTGTTATCACATTAACATACACACAGACGTCTGCACCATATTGGTCATGGTGTCAGAGTGGCATCTCAACTTGAATCTTCTTCCTGGATAACACCAACATCAACATGTTAAATAATAATTAAATAATAAAGTTACGTTCTTCTCTTTAGTTTATTCAGTGATTTACATTTGAAACATATTTCAGACCATGTGGCTGAATCTGTCTCTTTGTTCGTTTCCAGAGTTTGTGACATGTCGTAAGCTCTCCAGCCACATCTGGTGATGTGGGGGTTATTGAGAGTTTATCAGTTGAGTGAAGGTCTATCTTTGAAGTGAACCAGTGGTTGGTCACCAATTCTTCTCTGATGTCAGGATGCTGAGTAAAAGTCCATTAGTTTAAATCCAAAATAAACAGGCTTGATCACCCTACACTAGCATGATATTTGTTGTAAAATGAAACCTTACTAAAATCTCTTAAAAACAGCTTCAATTAAAATAATAACCAAGTAATTCAGGGTCCAAATACCAAAATACTTATCCACTATTTACACAATGAGTAATCCCCCCTCGCAAAGGAAATTGAAGCTGATTTGAAAAGATAGGCTTTACTACCACAGGGCATGCATAACCAAATCACTATATTAAAAATGAACATTTTATTACAGCAGTTATGTTTTTTTATTCCAATCCATGTCCATACCTTCTTAGCAGTGGAAAAGAATTATATCTGGATTTTAATGGCATTGCACTTCAGTTATGTTAGGAAAAAGGGGTAATGTTTCTTACATGTCTGAAGGAATTTTATAAAGCAACCTAACTGCCACCCACATGTTACAAAGTGGAAAAATGTGTATCAGAGCCAGAGATATACGTACCTCTTCAACCAATATTGGAAGACAGAACTGTTTAAGTCATGAACTTAGGAGAATTGAACTCTTTGACAAAGATCCCACTGAATATCTGGTTCAGAGAATGTAGGAGATTAATATTGGAAAGATGGGTGTCACATGACACCTCAAACTTGCACAGTTGGATGGGAGGTATGGGAGCATACCCAACAACTTACAGACACTAGCTATCTAAAAACAGGATATCTTCAGACCCCTTCAGGTTAAACACCATTAAATATCACTTACTCAGAAAAGTGAAATGAATCAGATTTATGTATTAACAATGCATACAAATTCAATCTCCACAGAAAACTGGTTGCTAGAATTTATTTATGCAAACCGTCAGCTAAAAGCAAGGATACGGTAAGGTATCATTAGGATTTTATCAATACTACTACTACTACTACTCTCTTATCAGTACAATTGTGAATGGACTTGTATAGTGCCTAGTTTTCAGACCACACACTACATGTCACATTCACACTGTGGCCGTTGCTATTTTGTTTTATTATCTTGTGTGTACAAGATAATTATCTTGTGGGAACAGATTAATAGCCTATCTGTACAGTAAAGGCATAATAGGCCTATGCTTTGAAGACCACGGGGGTAAGTTGCGTTTATAGCTTTTAATAGTTTGTTGATTTCCGAGGTATGTTTGAAACATGGCGGCTTTCGTCAATTTGTATGTTTTTGGTGGGTGAGCTGGTTGAAGATAGCTTTCTGCAACTAGCTCGTTTAACCGAAGTGTTCATGTCCACCTAGAAAGAACCTACCAGACATTATAATAACATTTTAAACATTCAGTGGCAAAATATTCTTACAATACACAAGGATAGTATCTGTTATAATACATGCATATAATCTGCTGAGAGAATACCAAGTAGATTTTGTATTGGTAAATTATACAATGCAGAGATGGAATACACTGGCAACGTTACTATAGTGTTTGCTATTAGTTCAGTCATTAGTCCTGACTTGCCAATGAAGCCTCCGTTGCTGTCTGTATGTTGACCCTTCAGGATCAAGCTCAGCTTATATAACTCTAACTGTTTCTTTTTTTGTATTAAGGCCATTTCTTGGCACTTCATAAACATCCATCTATACCCAGGCATCTTCCCCGGACTCTGTTGTTGTTCCTGGACAAAGTCAGTGACACGGCCTAAATCTGTGTAGTCCTTCCGTTGGCTGAGCTTGTTGTCCTTCAGTATGCCAGCAAATAATTCCTGCTGATAACAATCCCATGTCTATGTGCAGCAATGACTGTATGATATTCCAAGATAAAAACAAAACTTGATTAGCTGGGTTCTCTCCGTTATATGGTGACTGTGTGCATCGGAAGTCGTTAGAGTTCATAGTAAATTATCTTGTGCGCGCAAGATAATAACTTGTTCCCACAAAATATTAACTTGTGTGCACAAGATAAAAAAAACAAACATCTTTTGGGACTTTAGGGGCTCCGTAAAAAAGACTGCATTCAGAACAGGATTAAAAATGTGTTTGCACTTTAAATATAATTTAATGTTGTTTGTGGAGCAGCAACAGTAATGTTTACAGCGTTTAAGTCTAAAATATGTAGACTCAATAAAAAAGTCAACAATATCTCACTGGAAACAAATCTTAATGTCAATAAAACACCAAAAAAATCATATTCCTTTAAATACTGAGTAAGGTTTAGTAAGACTGATGAACACAGACATCAGTCAGTATGAGTCATTTCTCCTGTCCTCTTCCCTCTACTGAAGTGATTCACTGCTTGCAGGTACTGCGAGTAGAGGGACGGGGGGCTGGTTTGTCTCAGTCAGTCAGCAGTTAAAAGTTTACAGTTCAGGTGATATGTGAAAATAATGTTCACTTATTCAAAGCATGACACCTGGTACACTTGCACAGTTTGGGGCCCTGAACATTTTCAGAAATGGAGCCATCACATTAACGTTTTGTGGCGGCAATGGTGGCTATTTTACTTTCCATTAAAACTGAATTTTGCATCATAGCCTGAACCAAACATGATAACACAGATAGGTGATGCCTACATCTATGTTTTAATGATAAGGGATTTCAATGACACTGTATACAATAGCATAATCCCTTTGTTCATTAACCCTTACAATACAGTGTCTGTGAAGAGTACAGTAATATTTAATATAATTTCAGCAACTTAGATTAAGAAGAACGTTTATGTTGAACACAGTATATGTTGACCATTTTGTTTGTGTTTGATTAGCACTAACCAACCTAGCCTGACAAACATTGCAGTTGTGAAAAAACAAATATACTCTAGAATGGAACAGTTAGTTGCATCATTACAGCTCAGTACAAACAAGCAAATATTCACTGGTCTTTACATTCAGTTAAAGTCAAATAGTCTTAGAGCAGTGGTTACTAACTCATCTTATATAGCAGAAACATTACCCTTTTGTATCTTGAAAAAAAAAAAATATACAGGAAAGTAGCCTCAGCCAATTTGCAGCAGCCTTAATTATTATGTTGTAACTAGAGTGCAGAATTTTTACATATAAATTAATTCATACACTGAATTCACTCAAGCCCTTGCCAAACAACGAGGGAAAGCTCTCTGTATTCATCAGTATTCTGGGTTGTTTTTTATTTATGGCAATATGCTATGCTAGCACACCAGAAGAATGCCCAGTGTAGCTGCTTATTCTGGCTCTCTGATTGGTTACAGGGTTTGTCAGGTTTGTTTGTTTACATGTGAAAACAAAGGTTTAAATAAATTATGTCTATTACAATCTTAGGTCCAAATTATGTAAAACTGATGAAACTGCTGGAGAAAGTTCTCAGAGCCTGTGCCAGGTACTCAGAGCCTGTGCCAACCAGCCCTCACAAGTCTTCAATACAATCTTCAATCTCTCAACACAGTCCACCATCCCAGCCTGTCTGAAGTCTGCCACCATCATCCCTGTACCCCAAAAATCAGCCACAGTCAGCCTAAATGACTACCAGCCAGTTGCACTCACACCTGTCATCATCATGTGCTGGGAACGGCTGGTCCTGAATCACACCAAAGCTTGTCTCCATCCCTCCTTTGACCCCCACCATATTACATACAGAGCAAACAGATCAACCGAGGACACCATAGCCGTCACCCTTCACACAATGCTGAGCCACCTGGAACACTGGCTACGTCAGGATGCTCTTCATCAACTACAGCTCAGCCGTCAACACCATCATCCCCGATATCTTGGTCACTCCCCCCACCCACCTGCTCCTGAATTAAGGACGTTCTTACATACTGGCTGCAGACAGTGAACCTCAGACCCCACCTCTCTTGCACCCGAACACTGAGTACACTGAGTCCCCACAAGAGTGTGTGCTGAGCCCACCACTCTACACCTTCTACACCTCTGTCCTGCCCACACCAGTAACACCATTGTGAAGTTTGCTGATGACACGATGGTGGTGGGACTGATCACAGGTGGAAATGAGTCTGCCTACAGGGACGAAGTCTCAAAATTGTCTGCATGGTGCTTGGCAAACAACCAGGCTCTAAACACCACAAAGACAAATGAGATCATCCTGGACTTCAGGATGCACAAAGTAAATCTGTACCCCCTCTACATCAATGGCAACTTTGTGGATAGGGTCCACACCTTAACTTTCCTGGGCACCACAATCTCTGCTGATCTCTCCTGGACTGCAACCACCACAGCTGTCATCAAGAAGGCACGGCAGCTTCTGCATTTCCTGAGAGTGCTCAGGAAGGACAACATCACTGAGAAGTTGCTTGTGACCTTCTACTGTTCCACCATTGAGAGCAATCTAACATACTGCATACTTAAGTATGGTCCACTCACTGCACCAAGGCAGAACAGAAGAGACTCCAGAGAGTGGTCAAAACGGTGCAGAAGATCATCGTCTGCCCCCTTTCCTCCCTGGAGGACAACTAATCATCCCTATGCCTCAGCAGAGCTGAGGGTATCACTACAGACAGCACCTGCTGCCCTCTGGCAGTCGTTACAGGTCCATCAGAACCAGGAAAAACAGGCTCAGAGACAGCTTCTTCCCACAAGCCATCATTACATTGAACGTTTGGTTACATTTTAACCTTGGTTCTCTGAGTGAGGAGATTATCTCCCCACCCAGGAGTTATATCATAATTATGGGAATTATCCCATCTGGGGTAATCGATGTGGAAAATTTAAAATCTTTAAGACACACCACTTTACACTTGCACATGCACCCACTGATTAACATTGATTGGAACGGGTACCGAGTGGCCTTCAGTCTGGGGAGATTAATGCTGTGTCCGAAATCATTCACTACTCCCTACTCCCTCCTCACTATATAGGGAATTCCCTATATAGAGGACTATATAGTGAGCTCATTAAAACACTGTCGCGCAATTAAAACGAGGTAGAGCGATGTCGTCTGGTGGGTTTTGGAAATAAATAAGAAATTCATTTGTGTGATAAATACATAATACTAAGCGTATTTTCCCACATGAATAAATACGCCTACACAAATAAATATACTTTCAGTTCTTTTAAATCAACACCGAACGCCTTTTCTCCTTGCCATTGCCTTTTATTAAATCATATTAGAGGCTTTTGATTGATTGCTCGCAAAGCGCCGTAAGCTTTAGTTCTATTTCACTTTTTAATTGTACTTGTATCTCCGTGTATAATAACGTTTTGTCCTCTGTAAATCCACCCCCAACTGCCGTTTTATCACCTTCGTAAATGTCTCGCGCTCGCCATAAAAAACAAACTGCCCAAACCAGTATACTTACTTTCTTTCCTGTCCTTTTACAAACAACAAAACATTGTGGAAATGCCAGCAACTGGCACTGTAGTTTTGTTCCTTCTTCTTATCAAAATTATTTTGATACGTCATAGAATCGTAAGTGAAAAGATTATACTAGGCCTGTACATTTATATTTAAAATAGATACACAAACCATCATTTCTGAATTGTCAATTGTAAACTTTCAGTGTCAGACCAGTGGTCAAATAACACCCCCTCCTGGGGAAAGACATGACAATTTTGTTTTTCACATCACATACAGCAGTGGTTCTCAAACTTTTTTTTTTTTTTTTTACCGTTAAGGACCCTTAAACTGATATGAATTAGACCACAGACCCTCATTTGATAAGATTTTTGTCCCTGGGTCCTCCATCTGGTAAGATTTTTATCTTTTAGATGTTATTACATAAAGAAGAATATTGAAACCGGCGGGTGCTCCTCCTCACTGTCTGCTGTCTGCTACTGGCACCATCGCAATGCATCGTGGTACATTTTGCTTGGTTAGTGACCATCAGTTGTACACTACTTTTCGCGCTGCATTGTGGGATACTATGAGTCCACTATATAGGGTATATTAATTTACACTAAACATTCGGACAGCACTACAAAATGGCAAATACACTATTTAGTGCACTATTTAGTGAGTAGGGAGTGATTTCGGACACAGCAAATCACCTCACTCAGAGAACCAAGGTTACAATATAACTGAACATTTTCTATTGTATCAAGATTTTCTCCCCACCCAGTAGTTATATCATAACTACGGTAACCCTTTAAGTTACACCACGAGGGGCCCCAGGAGACAGAGCAGATGCAGGTCGACAAGTGTAATTAACAGTAATCCGTATGACA
Organism: Epinephelus awoara; assembly: GCA_035609425.1. Taxonomy (NCBI): domain Eukaryota; kingdom Metazoa; phylum Chordata; class Actinopteri; order Perciformes; family Serranidae; genus Epinephelus; species Epinephelus awoara. The sequence continues at coordinate 29,216,805 of CM069316.1, read as the reverse complement.
CAATGAGACAGAAAGAGAGACAGAGACAGAGAGAGATGCAGGACAGATGGTAATTATAATAGCTTACAACAACATTAATTAAAGTAATAATATTGTAATAATAATTACGGCTATTGTGGTACAATATGTTGAAAGAATATCTGATAGTATACATATGTGGCAATAATCACATGTGTATATTAACAGTAGAAGTATGACTAATGATGACAGCAGCAGGAAGCATCTGGCAGGACCAGCACAACTACACATGTCACACCAGGGCTGTTTCTTTTTTTTTTCTTTAACCTGTCTGCATTAGTCTTTGTAGCTTAGCGCCACTAAAGGGTGTAAGCTATTTAGGAAGATTGATGCACTGTTTATCTTGCAGTCAAGTATTTTATACCCATACTGTGCGTGGTTGTGACCGTCACCCACCCTCCCTGGAGACTAGCCTATCAGCCTTTATTGGAAAAACTTCCTAATATGAGCCAGAGAGGGCCTTGATAACCATAGTTTGTCAAGGGGAAAGTAAGGAACAAGCAGGGGGGATTGAGGGACAGGTGCTTAAGTCCTGAGTTATATAGCGACAGTGCATGCGGAGAAGAGGAAGGAAAAACAAACAAACAAACAAACAAAAAAAAAACAGAGGAGAAACAGGCAGTGTAGCTGATGTATTGTGGCCTTGAGGTTGTTGTGCTCCATACAGATTACCAAAAATAAACAAATACATGTATACTATACTATACTAAAAAAAACCAAAAGAGAAGTCTATACTGAATACCAGAAATGTGAGAGTCCTGGTGGAGGAGGAAAACCCGATTGTGGAGAAGAGTTGCCAGCGCAGTGTGGTAGGTTTGAGAAGCAAGTGAGCCCCTTTCAAGTGATCCCATCGGTTCTTTGCGATGCGTCACGGAGCATCAAACATGCATGCGTGTATTTGAACCCTCCCAATGTGTTTATGAAAACCACCAGGGTCCAGGGCCAAGGTCCCAGCCCTGCGGGGGAAGGCGGGTGGTATGGCACCCCAAGGCCGCAGGGTGCCCAGACCCCACGCCTAGGGAGCCGCAGAGGCCACAGGACACCACGCAGGCCCAAGGACCCGGGGCAGCAATGGCCAGCACACCAGAGAGCCAGAGACACACCCCAGATGGCCTTCCTGCCTCGCCAACCCACTGCCAGAGGGCATGAATGTAGGTGTCTGCAGTGTTCTGAGTACACTGAGTGCATATGTCAGATTGACTGAACCCCATTCTATTCATCTTTTGTTGGGTAATGTGTGTTCTGTGGAGTACTTTAAATTGGATAAGTTGTATGTTAGTGTTTCTTGTCATCTTAAATGTATTTTTGCATATCTGAGTCCAGAGGTCAGGGTCCGGTGATACACCCAGCTCCTTTTCCCATTTTAAAATTGGTAAATGTATAGAACTGGTCTCTGACAGTAATTTATAAATCTTAGAAAGGTTCTTCTTATATCTCGGAGAAAGCTTTGTACCAGGGCTGTTTCAAGACATTCTAGGGGCCCCAGGCAAGAGGCACCTTGCAGTGCCCTCTGGCGTATGCCAGTTATTTCTCTTTCTCTCTCTGCTGCACTCCTGTTGTCTTACAGAATGCAAATTGAAGCCTATCTGTATAACCTAAGTTTTGATGTTGTTACAGAAGGTAAATAAATCACATCAAATCAATTAGTTCTCAGGTTGAACCCAAATAAAGTGACTGATAACTGATCAATTTATGAAGTGACATTGTAATGCAAAATTGATATTGCAGTTCTCAAGGAACTGTTGTGCTTCATATCACAGCGGTGCCTGGATAGTGTGATGTGTGTGGTTGTGCTGCTGTCGTGGTCCTGCCAGATGCCTCCTGCTGCTGCTGTTATCATTAGTCACACTTCTACTGTTATTATACACATATGATTATTGTCATGTATGTATACTATCAGATATTATTATATACTTTAAACATATTGTACCACAATAGCCAGAATTATAATTATAATATTATTACTTTCATTAATGTTGTTGTAAGCTACTGTCATTACCGTCTGTCCTGCATCTCTCTCTCTCTCTCTCTCTCTCTCTCTCTGTCTCTCTTTCTGTCTCATTGTGTCAGACGGATTACTCTTAATTTATTATGCTGATCTGTTCTGTTATAACTACTTTTAATGTAACGCATTCTCACTTACTACTGTCTCATTTTTTTTCTCCATCCTCCTCTTGCTTTTATTTTTCTTTTTGTGTGCCCTAAAGGATATGTTCGCTTCATTTTGCCTGGCACCGGCAGCAGCAGCAGCAGCAGCAGCAGCAACTCAGGTAGGGGGCCCCATTAGGGAGGTCTCCCAACGTGTCGTCGTTGCAGTATCTAAGGGGGTTTCAAGTTGTGTCGTTGATTACGGGCCAAATGTCAGCAGTCTCAGGGAGGCCCCCTCTAGCCACTTGCAAGCATCAGCCCCCTTCCAGCTCGGGGCCCTAGGCAATTGCCTAGTTTGCCTGTCCAGTTGCAACAGCCCTGCGTCACACTATCCAGGCACCGCTGCAATATAAGTTAACCTGCGAGGCAGTGGAGCACAAAGGCTCCGGAGAAGAAGCCGAGTCAGTGACATGCAGTACAGCCAAGTTAGCAGGATGCAGTAACAGGAAATGAGAGAAGGAGAGAAGGTACTCTGTGTATTATAGGAGGTCCCCCGGCAGACTAGGCCTAAGTCTGCCTAACTAGGGACTGGTACAAGGCAAGCCTGAGCCAGCCCTAACTATAAGCTTTATCAAAAAGGAAAGTCTTAAGTCTAGTCTTAAATGAGGAGACGGTGACTTTAGGGACCATGAGTAACCCTGCATTCTCAGAGCGCAGTGTTCTGGTGGGATAATATGGCACTATGAGCTCTCTAAGATATGACAGAGCCTGACCATTCAAAGCTTTGTAAATTAACAGTAGGATTTTAAATTCAGTTCTGGATTTTACAGGGAGCCAGTGCAGAGAAGCTAAAACGTTTTGATCTTGTTTCATAGTTTCTGTTAGTACACTTGCCACTGCATTCTGAATTAGCTGGAGAGTTTTTAAAGACTTATTAGAGCCACCTGATCATAGGGAGTTACAGTAATCCAGCCTAGAGGTAACAAAAGCGTGGACCAATTTTTCTGCATCTTTTTGGAACAGGATAGGCCTAATTTTCGCAATATTACGTAGATGAAAAAACGTAGTCCGTGAGGTTTGTTTTAAATGAGAATTAAAAGACAAATCTTGGTCAAATATTACTCCGAGGTTTCTTATGGTAATGCTAGAGGCCAGAGCAATGCCATCCAGGGAAACTACATCATCAGATAAACAGTCTCTGAGTTGTTTGGGGCCAAGAACAATAACTTCAGTTTTGTCTGAATTTAACATAAGGAAATTGGTGCTCATCCAGGTTTTTATGTCTTTAAGGCATTTTTGAAGTTTAGTTAATTGATCAGTTTCTTCTGGCTTTATCGGTAAATACAATTGTGAATCATCCGCATAAGAATGAAAATTTACAGAGTGATTTCTAATGATGCTACCTGAGGGAAGTATAGAGTATAGGAGCATACAGCCTTCCTAAACTCTCCAGACTCTGGACTACAAGTAAATAGACAATAAGAAGGCAATAAGCGAGGGTCAAATGTTTATTACCCTGCCCCTGAGCTTACTCCGGTCAGGAAGGATGCCCCTTCCAGACATCTGGGTGCCAAAAGGGGGGTAGAGAGTTCATCTGAGATACTTCAAAGCTCTTTCGGTCATTAACTTGTATACTCAGTTCCTATGTAACTCATTTGTGCTCACGATCAAAGTTATTGTAAACTTTTATATTTTGCTTATCCAGTTTTCTTTTACCTCCAGTGCCCTCAGTAACATTATACTTGAAGTGACAAAGCCAGCCGATTTTAACATATTTATGCGCGTTAATAGTAACTTTGATAACAAGATGGAATGGCCAACGAAATTGTTTTCAACTTTAAGCAAGTAATCATAACAAAGTAGACAAGTGCCCGTTCGACCTGCCTCTTCACACCAGCTTCATCGGAACCAGCGGCTGCCAACCACTTGTCACAGTAGTTCTGTTGCCAAACCCAGAGACTTTATGCAGCTTAACAGAACCAACGTTTGAGGGTCACCCAAGGGACGTTGCCATCAGGCTCACCGCTCCTCCACCACTCTGTTCCAGCCGGTTTCTTTCTGCTGGAAAGTCCGGGAGCTGCCAAGCAACAGTTCAGGGGCCCTCCAAGATAAACGTCCGCCTGAATCAATGCTGCTAAGAAAGTAGGAAAATAATTTCTCTCACTCCAGCTCACGCTGTGTGGTGAAGAGTGAAGTCGAACAGGAGGCTTAATTATCCTGATCTTAACCTCTTTAACTCTGTTCGGACGCCGGCGTCCGCGCTCCCTCCCTCCTCTGTTAAATGGGATCTCACAGGCACAGTACGTCATCAAACCATGTGATGCTTGGTATCACATCATTTTTCTTTTATTCCTTATGGTTTTCGCACCAGAGCAGCCTAAATACACAAAGTCCAAAATCATGATGAGTGGTGACAAGCCATGTCATGCCGTTTTTCGAGGGGAAAAGTTAAAGGATCACTCCGATCTCATGCCGAGCCGTAGGTAGACACTTAATTGGTTTATAAAAGGTAAGAGTCTCACTCCTACCACTATTTTTGGCTGAGATATACCGCCTAGAAAGTAGGATCACAACTTTCACATTTCATATGCCTTTATCTGGTGATATTTTATGGTGTTTCTGTCATAAACAACATCAGCTATCATAATCACACCAGACTTCAATAAGGTACGATGTCTGAGTGTTGATTGATCACTGATAGTACTGTTTTGAAGCGGAGTGAGTGCCATAGGCGTTTCTAGCCCATTTTTGGGGGTGCTGAAGCACTCCTAAATTGAATCCCAGCACCCCTAAAATTTGAGAGATTTTTTTTTTATTCGGGCCTACTGTATGTCCTTTTTTAACAAGCTAGAAAAGTGTCAAAACCATACAGTACTTGGTTGAAACGTAATATTTTAACAACAAAAACTTTCATACATACCAGAAGTCCATACCGAAAGTCTATATTATTTAAGCAATATGTGTATATACATGTAATAAAATAAATAATAATAATACAATTATTTCAACAATTATTTCAAATACAATCATGTTTTGTTTGGAATAACATTGACCTCAACAAGTTAAACCTACAAAAATTGCAGAAAATCAGCAAACACATGAATTTTAGTTGGATTAATTTTTAACAAAGATTAAATAAGGTGAGCAATTTCATTTATTGGGCTACAGTTGCAACATGCAGATTATTATCATGTCATTCAAAACAGCTGAAAACCATGGACACAACAAATATCATACTTACTCTTACATCAGTATGGTTAATTGTAACTATTTAACTATTAAATGAACGTAATAATTAGATTGTCATATTGTCAGATGTATTCTATTATATTTCAGGAACAATTGTTAACACAATATTACACTATTGTACTGGCAACATAAAGAAGGAGACTTGGAGTTCTCTTTTTTATGAACAAATTTCTATTCCAGATATCCATATCAATCTCAAAAGTAGAAAAAAAAAACAAAGAAAAAAATGGAAAAACAGTTTTGTCCCAAACAAACAAATGTCATTAAACATTACTGTTAAATGTAGAAGTATATGATCTCAAACAGATACTTCTCATCAACATACCATGGAAATGAACTGCATTTTCCGTATGGTTTTTCAGGTGCCTCTGAATCGCTCTCTAATTTTTGGTCTTAAATTTGGGGCAGAGAGGACACCCAAACTCGGATGGTGAAAGGGTTGTGTGCCCCAGACTGGCTTCGTCACTCAAAATAGAGGGGTGCATCTGAAAAAAAGAGAAGTCAATCAACATTGATAGCTGGAAAACATACTGAACATCAACCATATTTTACCTATCTAAGGGACTCAGAGTGGAGGAGGCACTACAGTTATTTATGTATCCACATGTGTATGCATATTAGTGCTCTGCATTACTAAAACATAACACAAATGTAGTTTTTGCAGGCACCCAGGGCTATGTATATGTTATTTATCTGACCCGGTTAACCCTCGGGGGTTGCTCATGTCGTATACCACATGAGACGACTCTCGTTATTATTTTTAGAAAATCTCCGGGAAAAAAAGCTGGATATAACTTGATTGAGCAGTACAGGGTTGAGGTAATACAAACATTAATACACAAGGTCACCAGGCAAACCAAAAATTGGGGAAAAAATGGCTTGTGTGCACAGATGTTGTACACCACAACACACCAAAAAGCAGAGGAACACATATTATCTCTGATGCAAACTACACATCGAAATTAACCAACACATCAAGCGAGGGCAGTAATAGTCTCTGGCCAACATTAACACTGTTTACACACAGACATTGATGAAAGGGAGCACAACAGACCTTGAGCAGCTAACGTTAAGTTAATACCAATCATGCCCTTGTTTTTAAACAACAAATGTAGCTAAACCCACCATCCGGTGGTAGTAATTTGTGCATGCCGAGATTCCCCACATAGACGTCCCCCTAATGATTTGGTACATTACGTAGAATTGCATCTTAGAGAACATAACACGTGTTAAAATATAATGATGATGACGGTGGTATAAACGCAGTGGCTTGTTACTCTATGCTAGTGCTAGCTACTAGCTAGTACTGCTAGTGTTAAGTGCCAAACAGAATTTCGTACAATGTACAATGACAATAAATTTGTCTAATTGTAATAATTAAAAGACTCGTTCCCTTACAGCTCTTTCTCTTAGTCCTGTGTGTATTGTTTGCATTCTTCTCTTTGTTTTCTCTGTTGTCTTCTTCCTCTTCTTCTTCGGCGAATAATACACAGACCAACTTCCGGTATGGACTTCTGGTGTGGATTGGGTATATGGCGGCGCCCATATCCGCCATCATGTCTGCAGCTGGTTCCCTCTCAACGACTTCTTAAAAATCGCAGTCATTTAATTTAATCCAGCATGTGTCATAACTGTGGCCACACACTAGATTTAGTTTTTACTCTTGGTCTGAGTATCAGTTGACACTGTTCCATGCAGCACTACCATTATGTTGCCACATCCTAAATGAGCAGGGCTTCAAAATTCTCATCAATTGTTACCACAGGCCTAACAATTTACACTCTGTCTGAACTAACCCAAGCAAATGATTTACTAAATAGCTTTAACAATCTCTGTCAAACAAACTTGAATGTCATTGTTCCCATTAAATTCAGGTCCAAATCCAGAGGTGGAAAGAAATTAATTAAATTTATTCACGTTACTGTAATTGAGTAGTTTTTTCTGTAATTTGTAAGTTTTTTCAGTAGTTTTTGAAATCTGTAATTTTACTTTTACTTAAAGAGGCAACAGAAAGCATCTTTTCCGAAAAATATCATTATGAAAATAATGTGGGTTGCACAGGGTAGTGGCCACAGTAAAATCAGACTATCAGCGTTTACATAGGTTACTTAGTGGCTTTGCAATCTTTGTAAAAAGCTTCTGCCACCGGGGGTGAAAATTCGCGGAAAAAATCTGCTTTACGGCATGTATTGCGAAACTGGTCGGTCAGCCAATCAGGGACTGGAGCTGGTCCTTATAAGGAGTTGACAAAAGTATGATAAAAAATAGGACACGCACATCCCCGAAGCCCACTGGGTTGGGTGCTAGATCACAAAGTATCAAAAGCATGAAAAAAGCAAAAAGCGATCCGCACACCAAAAGAGTTCCCGTATGCAAATTTTATTATGCGTGACGTTTCGAGCGTGATGCTCTTCCTCAGACTGCTAATCATTACAATGAAGTCGCCATGTTAAATACCCACCGTGCAAAGATTACATCACGTGGTACATCTCCAATAGCAGGAGTACAATTCTGCCATATAAAATAAAATATCAGGTTTAGTGGTATATGCAATCATGTATAGAAAAATATATATACTATGTAAACAAATATATAATATGTAGAAAAATATATTGAGTAGAAAAATATATTGAGGATTTTATATACATGTCAGCTGGGATTGGCTCCAGCCCCCCCGTGACCCCCAAGAGGATGAAGAAGATGAATTAATGAATTTTACATACATATAGAGCTGCAACACCCCACCACATAAGGTTCAGAAGATACAGTATACAGGTCAGGTTGTTGCAGCCATACATGAACATGATCAAGTACAAAAACATGTCGCATATCCACCATTCCTTTCAATATAATGATGTATGTTGAGTACATATACAATATATATGTATATATATATGTATATATATATATATATATATATATATATATATATATGTATATATATATATATATATATATATATATATATATATACACATACATGCATATATACACACATACACATACCCATAATAATATACATGACATTTATATAATATATACACAATATTTACAAAGTATGTGTACCTCCAATAGATAAGTACTCCATTATTGGACTCAGGCAATTGGGCCATCATACTGTACTAACTATAAGAGGCGCCTCTATCTAACTAACTACTCCATCCTGTCAGGAGGTATGTAACACCAATGAAAAAACAACAACAGTATATTAGTAAGGACATGAGGGAGACAAGGAGTTATGAGTTATTAAGACAGTGTACATTCAGAGAAAAGGACGAATATCATTCATTAAGGCCTTTAAGGGCTAATGTGCCTAATGTGTGTATCCAAAATAGTTCACGTTTTAAAGGGCCAGTGTGTAAAATGGGTTGAAAACAGTGACATCAGTGGTCAAATTCTAGATTGCAGGGCTCACTCGCTCACCACTCCCGTCGGGTAAATGACGGTGGCCTCGTAGGGACAAAAAGGCTTGCGCAGACACGAGTTTTTCAGGAGTAGGTCTATCTAGCGACGAGGTTTATGTTTTTTTTTTTTAAATCTAAACCATGTTACGATATTGTAATGAATCCCTCACGAGCAGGAGACCAGAGTAGCGTTCCGGGAAAAGGCCCGTTTATTTGAGCACTCCAAAAACTCCGGTAGTACTCCAGGGGGTAAAAGACTCCGTCCCAAACTCTTCTAGCGTAACATGCACGCTTAATACACACATACTCGTTTACAGTACCTAGCGGGGACCCCCCTCCCCTCTCTGCTCCACCAATTTCCAGCCCGCACACTGACTGACAGCGTAGCCTGTAAACAGAGCTCAGCTGTTTATTTAGCCTAGCAATATCTCCGGACTGTAGTAGCTGCAATGGACGACTTTGAACGCGATTTTGAAGAGTTTCTTGTAGCGGACACAGACCCAGAGCCATACCTGTTTGAGCCGGAGCATACAGATGAGGAACTCCATGTGTTGAAAGCTGAATGGGCGAGGAGACAGGCTGAATCCTTGGCTCCCATTTTGCTGCACAGAATGGGATTCAGAGCTACCATCGTTGGGGAGATATATCATCAGGAGGGAAAGCGCCGTAGAGAGTGTATCACAAGTTGCGTCTTCTTTTCCTCACAGATGACAATTCGGGTTCATTCTCTCCTGTTGCGTGGTAAGTGTGGTCCATTCGCAAATTTTATAACTAAAAAAACTTTTCACTACTCTCTATCGACAAACTACTAACACTCCCTGCTGTTTCCTCCTCCTTCTTCCTTCCTTCCTTCCGCTGTCTTTGTTGGTTTATTTATACACGCGAAACGCGTTCTCTGGCTGGCTGGATTGTCCACTCGGTCTGCCGTACATACATGGCAGTGCAAGATGGCAATCTCTCTAAAGCAAGGCCCTTGCTATATATAAAAGCATAATTATAAGACTACGAAAACCAAACAAATTTTATTTTATAGCAATTATACACTTATATAAACATATTAATGAGTAGAATATTCAAATTCAGATTCAGATTTGATAATAAACCATGCCAAATATTACACACTGGCCCTTTAACAACAAGGACTTGATGTCACCCCATCTCCGTGTTCAATGATTCAATACCAATATATCTAGGGTAGAAATGCTATGTTTAGCCTCAGAGAAATGTACAGCCACCGGACTGGAAGTTACCTTGTTCCTGATGGTACTGCGATGTTCAGTTATTCTGGTTTTTAAAGCTCGGGTAGTCTTGCCAACATATGCCAGACCATATGGACATTTTAACATATAGATCACATTAGCTGTGGAGCATGTAATAATGCCTTTGATGTTATATTTTTTACCAGTGTGCGGATGATTAAATGAGAGTTTTTTTGTGTGAAATGGTATTGTTGGCAGCAACCACAAGGATAATTACCAGAAGGTACAGAACCCAGGAAATGTGAAGGGGGTGGAGGGGGAGGAGAAGGGGGGAGATCAGCTCTCACCAGCATATTACGCAGGTTAGGAGGTCTTTTGTAGACCACCCTAGGCGGTTTAGGGAGAACATTCTTCAGGGCCGGATCTGTGTCAATAATGTGCCAATGTTGTTTAATTATATTGGCAATGTCCCTGGAAACAGGTGAGTATTGTATGGCACAAACCACTCTGTGTTCGATCTCCTTTGGCCCGGTGTTGGTGAGGCATTCAGTTTGAGACATGTTAGAGAAACGTGATGCAGCATCTTGGATCCAAGACTCTTTATACACTCTACGACTAAAGCGGTTCATCAGTTCATTGGTTTGTATATTAAAAGTCTCATCTGAGCTACAGATCCACCTGATTCTGTTGAACTGTGAGACCGGAAGGCTTTTCTTAAGGGATGTCGGATGATATGAATCACCATGGAGAAGAGAGCTTTTATTAGTGGGCTTATGATATAAATCAGTTTTTAGGTAGCCCCCGTCTTTAATCACCATTATGTCCATAAAGTTCATTTTAGTTTTGTCAAATGATCATGGTGAATTGCAGGTGTTTATTCCTGGCATTCCTCTTCCAGTGGGAGATGTGTTGGAGGAATGGATTTTCACATTGGTTGAAAATCAGTTTGTGTTCAGTCCAACAGTCCAACATACAGGGAAGCAAATGTGGGGGACATCTTGGATCCCATGGCAACTCCGGAGACCTGGAGGAAGAAGTCATTGCCGTAAAGGAAATAGTTCGATGTTAGTACTTCTTTTATAAGGTCGAAGATGCAATCTGTAGTAGGATTTAAGTCAGGTCTTTGGTCCAAGAAGAATTTAGCAGCTTGCAGGGAACATTAGTCTATAAAGCTGCAATGTCCATGGTAACCAGTAAGTGTGTGTCCTCCACTTGTTGTATTGTCTTAATAGTCTCAATGAAATCCATAGTCTTTGGTATATGAAGGTAACATAATGGCCAGAGGTTGAAGGAAATATTCCACAAAGGCTGAGATTTTCTCAGTTACTGAGCCTATAGCTGCAGCAATAGGTCTACCTGGGGGTGTCTCTGTGTAGCTTTTATGAATTTTAGGTAGAGTGTAAAAAACCTTTCTTTGTACATGACTAAAATATTGACAGACACTTCAATGGGGGTTCCAATCAATTCCTTAGGAAGTGTTTTCATGAAGTATAGACATTTTGTGTCAATGTTTAAGCTTTGTAACATACTCTCCTCAACTGTTTTCCAGTCTTTAATCATACTGGGATCAAATAACATTTTTACTTGTTGACAACCAAATGATAAATAATAGTGTCAAAAATTAGGAGGCTGCAGACCACCTTTTTTGTTTGGATTAGACATCCTCAAGAATGAACATGGAGCTTTTTTACCATGCCATATAAATGCTGAGATTGCTTTGTGTAAATCATCAAACCAGGCTTTTCGTATTGTAACAGGCAACATTCTCAAGATGTAGTTGATAGTAGGAGGAGTATTCATTTTTACAATATTCACTCAACCCCAAAGAGATATGGGAAGGCTTGACCAACGAACAGTGTTTGCATTTATTTTACTAAGTTTCAGTGAGATTTGTATCCTTTGTTTGATAGATGCTTGATGTAATTTTTAATCCTAAATATGTTATTTTCATTTGTTTCCATTTTAATTTGGTATTGTTTACACATGAGATATCACACATTTTGTTTAAAGGCATCAATCCACATTTCTCCCAATTTACTTTATATCCTGACAGAGAGCCAAAGTGAGTAATGATCTGATTTAGATGAAAAAGTGAGGATTCCACATCTGTTAAATACAATATAATATCATCACAATACAATGATATTTTATGTGTTTGGCTTCCAATTTGTACACCTTTTATATTGTTTTCAGATCTTATTTTCTCACCTAGTGGCTCAATCCATATTTCTGCAAAGTACTGAACATAAATGACCATTCAATGCGGCCGAAGGCTTTTTCAGCATCTAATGTACACAGTGCAGCCGACACAGTGAGTTTTTTTTTAAGTGTATGATGTTAAGTAGTTTCCTTGTATTATCAGATGAATATCATTTCTTCATGAATCCAGTTTGGTCAGTGTGTATCAGCTTTCCGACTACCTTAAATAATCTTGCTGCAAGAATTTTAGCCAAGATTTTATTATTTATTATTATTATTTATTATTTTATTATAAGATTTGCTAAAGATATTGGATGATAATTCTTGCACATTAGAGGGTCCTTATCTTTTTTTATGAATTAATGAAATATGTGAATAATTAAATAAAGGTGAAAAACTTCCATTTTTAAATGATGCTTGATATGTCTGCAGTAGTAGGGGTGATAGATCCTCACTGAACTCCTGATAGAACTCTGCGTTGTAACCATCAGGTCCCGGAGATTTATTTTTAGCAAATGAATTTATGGCCTGATTTTCTTAATATATGGTTATTGGCTGATCGAGTGTATGTTCTTCCTCTTCTGTTAAGTAGGGAAGATTAACGTTATTAAAAAAAGTATGTAGTGACTCAGGGTTATCATCACTGTCAGACCTATAGAGGTTTTTGTAAAATTCTGTAAATGTTTTGTTAGGGTCAGTTGCTCTTCCTGAGGTTTCTACCAGTTTTGTTTTTTTCACCGTTAAAGGGTTATTTTGGGGGAGTTTTTCCTTATCCTCTGTGAAGGTCCAAAGGACAGAGGGATGCCGTATGCTGTAAAGCCCTGTGAGGCATATTGTGATTTGTGATATTGGGCTTTATAAATAAAATTGAAAATTGAATTGAAATTGATCAGGATAAGAGGATATTGAGTTGTTTGGCAATCTGATACTAGAAATTGTATTTTTTGTCATCTGTTTTTTAAGTCTTGAAGCCAACAGCATTCCTGCCTTTTCCCCACTTTCATAGTAATTTAATTTTGCTCTCTTTAATTTATATTCAATTTTGCCTCTTATGATGTCATCATATTTCACCTTTAACTTGCACAGTTCTGCCCATACTTCGTCCTTGTATTTATTTGACAGTAAACTTTGTCACAGCTTAATTTTTGTTAACAATTGGCTTTCTTCTTGCTGCCACATTTTATTCTTAAAGCTACCTATCTTGATTAATTCCCCTCTAAGGTAACATTTCAAAGTTTCCCAAATCATTGGAACATTGTTTATGGAGTTTTTGTTACTATCCATGACTGAATGAATGTATTCACTTATTTTCTTCTTGATTACTGGATCTTCAAACAAAGAGTCATTGACCTTCCACTGTTTAGAAAACACTTGTGCAGGTTTTATTCTAAAATCAATTTGGATAGGACTATGATCAGATGTCACTACTGGATGTATTAAACTCTGTGATACATTTTTTTTTTTTTACAATATCTTGAGAAATTAGGAATAAATCAATTCTTGAGAAGGTTTGATGTCCATCCATCCATCCATCTTCTAACCAATTTCCATCCATCCATCTTCTTGAGGGTCGCGGGGGGGCTGGAGCCTATCCCAGCTGACATTGGGCGAGAGGCAGGGTACACCCTGGACAGGTCGCCAGACTATCGCAGGGCTGACACATAGCGACAGACAACATGTGTTTCTTGGAGAAAGACAATATTTGGGGAAAATCTTTTTAAATACGTAAATATTTTCCACGTTTAACCTGATTATTATTACAGACACCTACTTTCATGCACTCTGGTTATGTTCACCCATCCAGCACTTCTGGTCAACAGTCACTCAAAAACTCTCCTCCATTTTGGACTGCAGGATCCCATTATCTCCCAACCTGTGCTTAATTGGTGACCTGATGAAAATTGACCTCCCAAACAGCCACTGCAACTCTCTTCTTGTAGCTCTCGCCATCGCCAAGAAAACAATCCTAGTCAATTGGAAAGATAAACAGACCCTCAACATCAACCATTGGCTGAATCTCCTTGCAGAACATATTTCGCTGGAGAGAATTTCTGCCGGCCACAGAAATCAATTAACATACTTTACAGAAAAATAGTCACCATTTATTCTCTCACTAAACATGTCTGTATAGTGCCACTCAGCCTGTGAGCATATGCCACCTGTACATATAAATATTACAAGTCTGAAAAGACTGTTGTGTCATATGTAACCTGTTTCTGTTTCTGTTAATGATGTAACCCCTATTCCCTTTATCTCTCACACCACAATATACCACAGCGGTTCATCAGATTTCAAGGTCTTAAGCATGTGTTAGGCGCACCTTCTCCCCCTTGAATCCGGGCCTGCTCCCTGGCTCTGTGTGGGGTCGCGGGGTCGGGCGGTTTCCCCTGGGGGCGGTGCGTGTGGACTGCTCGTCCTGTGTGCCCGGAGGCGGCGGGGTCTCCCCGTGCTCCCTGGGCCGGGGGCGGCGTGGCCGGTCCCCCTTGGGGGGCTGTTTCCGCCCTGGGTGGCGCGGGGTGGGTGGGCTCCCCCCCCTTCGCTCCGCTCCCGCCCTTCCCCCTCCCTCCTCCCTCCCCCCTCTCCCCGTCCCTCCCTGCCCCTCTCTCCCGGCCTTGGGCGGGCTCGGGGTCCTCCCCCGGGCTGGGGGGCCTGGCGCGGGGGCTGGGTGCTGCCTGCGGGGGGTGCTCTGGTGCTGTGCAGTGTGGGCCTGCCCGTTGGTGTGCGGCCGGTGGTGGGGGGGCGGGTCGGATGGGCTGGGGGCCCGGCTCTGGGTCTGTGGTGGTCTGGGGGGATACTGGCGGGGTTGCGGGTTGGCCTGTGCTCCTGCGCTTCGGGGTTCGGGGGGGCTGGGTGGGGCTCGTCTTCCATGCTCCCTGGTGGCGCGTCTCGTCCTTCTGCTGGGGGTCGATTTGCTGCGGGCGGTGTGACCCAGGTCGGGACCATTGCGGGGGCCTGGCACTGCAGTTGCTTGGGGGGCGGGGCTGGGTGGGGCCCTGTTGGGTTTCCTTGGGGCCCGCCTGGCCCGCTATCCATGGGCGCTGGGGGCCTCGTGGCACCGGGGTCTGGTTGGCGCCGCCTTCTGGCCCCTGTCATCCATCCCTCCAGCCTTCGGGCCGGGCCCACACTGGCCTGGCCTCCTAAACCACATTTTGTTCACTCTCCACACGCTCCACAGTTTTTAACGCACCACATACACTCACTCTTCGAGGCGCAGACCACGGATGGATTGGGGGGCTTCATGATGGGGCAGGCTATGGGACAGTGGTGTCCGGTAGCCCTCCATGCTGCCCCCCGGCCCATCCTTTTCTGTCCTCTAATTTTAAAGCACCACATACACCTACATTTTGGGGGACAAATGGGAACAGGTTCCAGGTGCCTTATGGCTGCACGGGCTGCAGGACAGCAGTGTGCTGTAGCCATCAGCCTTGGCCACACCTGTCTCCTATGCAGCACATCACACTTATGGGCACTCACATGCACATTCACGGTGTAGGGTTAATGATTCTCCGTCAGGGATCGGAGAATCATAGTAAGAGGGGGGGTGGTGGGTTAACACACACTTTTGATACGCTTGGCGTGGCTTGTGGGGCCCGGCCCTCCTGGGTTGGGGGCTGGGGCCAGGGAGCCCATTTACATCATGGTGGTGCTGCTGGGTTCCCGGTGTCTGGGGGGTCCCGTGGCCCTAGGGCGGGTGGGCCGGGTGGCGCCTGGGGGCTCTGTGGGTTCCTACCGGGGTTCTGCCTCCTGACCGGCTGTGGTTTTTGGGCCCTCTGCCAGGGGGTCCTGATGGGGGATTCACTGCTCGTGGTGGGTCGCTCTCTCCTGTGTGTGGGTGGTGGCTCGTCCTGGGGGGTTCGGGCGGGTGGCCCCTCCTGGTCTCCGGGTTTCCTGATGCGCGGGGGACATATGCCTTGCGGCATCACCGCCTCTTTGCCTTCCTCACTCGCCCGGGCCTGGTTGGGCTCTCACTACCGTCTGGTCCGGCGTACGCTGGTGGCCGGTGCTTGGGGCGGGCCCGTTCGGTGTGGTGCTGGTTCTCTCCCCGGGGGCGGTGCCGGGCCCCCGCGCCTGGCGCCTTGGGTCGGGGGTGGTCCCTGGGTGCGTCTTTGGGTGGGGGCGGGCGGGTGGTCGGGGGTGGGTGGTGGTTGGGGGTGGGGGGTGGGGGCGATCTGCGTCGGGCGGTGGGTGGGTGGGCCCTCCTGTCCCGCCTGTCTGGGGTGTGTCTCTGCCCCTGGTCCTGGGGCCTGCGGGGCGTCCTGCCGCCTCTGTGGCTCCCTGGTCGTGGGGTCTGGGCGCTCCTGTGGTCTTGGGGTGACGGGCCGCCCCCCCTTCCCCCGCAGGGCCGGCCCTGGACCCTGGTGTTGGTTTTCATAAACACATTGGGAGGGTTCAAATACACGCATGCATGTTCGTTACTTCAGCCCCGTGACGCATCACAAAGAACCGATGGGATCACTTCAAAGGGGCCCACTTGCTTCTCAAACTTTCCACACTGCGCTCTCTCTTCTCTACAGGCGGGCTTTCCCCCTCCACCAAGACTCTCACATTTTTGGTGTTAAGTATAGACTTCTCTTTTGTTTCTGTTTCTCAGTACAGTATAGTAGACATGTATATGTTTATTTCCGATAATCTGCATGGAGCACAACCACCTCAAGGCCACAATACATCAGCTACACTGCCCGTTTATCCCTTTTTTTTGTCTGTTTGTTTGTTTGTTTTCCCTCCTCCTCCGCATGCACTGTCACTATATAACTCAGGACTTGCACCTGCCCCCTCCCCCTTGCTTGTTCCTTACTTTCCCCTTGACACACCTTGGTGTATCACGGCCCTCTCTGGCTCATATTAGGAAGCTTTTCCAATAAAGGCTGATAGGCTAGTCTCCAGGGAGGGTGGGTGACGGTCACAACCACGCATTGTGGGTATAAAATACTTGACTGCAAGATTAACAGTGCATCAATCTTCACAAGAAGCTTGCACCCTTTTGTGGCGCTAAGCTATGAAGACCAATGCAGACAAGTAGGAAAGAAAGAAAAAAAAAAAAAAAAAAAAAATAACCTGATTATTAGCACCATTCACATTCCAGGATATAATTCTTAATTCTCTGCTGTTTATTAAACTAGGTTAGATTAAATATAAAACAAGATAGTATATTTCTTCTTTTCATTGTCAAATACAAACAGATGCAATGAAACAGTAAGGGTAGCTTTCAATTATTATTATATAATTATTATGATTATTATATCCCAGAGAATGTTGAGAGGTACACATCTTCTTCTCTTAGTTTCCACTCTCCCACTTATCCCCCTCATGGTGATGACAAGACTTGGGGAAGTTGCTGCTCCCAATAGATGGTAGACTGATTTTATGGTCTTCACACACACAGACAGTCTTTGCTCTAAGATAAGCTAATGATGTGATACATAGAAATTGCAACATGGTTTTACTGGTTTTTATATTTATGAAACTGTGAACATCCTGGGATGCAAGAAGAAGAAGAAATTAAATCAACAGCAGCTCTATATTTAAAGGACAGACACAAGGATGGTGTCAGTTTAATCTAGCTCTCTGAAATCAAATTATCCCAAATATTGCACTATTGCTTTAAGTCTGGATCAGCTTGTTGTAGTTTGTTCCAGCAGGGTCCTCATGTCCAACAGTGCATCCTCCATGACTTGGGCCAAATGAGCTGCAGTTTTTTCTTTGCTGGTATAGTAGGATTTATGAGCAGACACCGTAAACTCAATGTGATCGTCCTTAACACTGTAAAGCACTTCATATTTTCCAGGTTCATCAGGGCAGTAACATGGCGAACATTCACCTTTGTTTATTACCTGGTGAACAGGGAGAGAGGTGAAAATGCAGTTGTTAGTTACTGTTGTTGCACCGAGACCTGATATAGAATGATCTCTGATCTGTCAGGGTTAGTGTATACTTCTTTAATGCATATCAACATGCAGGACCACACTTTTTGGTTTGCCGATAAGTTCACAAAGAAACAAGTAACAGTTGAACAAATTACAAATATTCACTTTTTGCTCTGGTTGTACAGGTAGACTTTAGTCACAATCAAGGTAATTGTACTATGCCTTCTTATGATCTGGACTCCACCCACATACCCTGACTCCCCAGCAAAGAGGGTGGCACTTGTTTGCTAATCTCCCCAAATGTAAAGTTAACATCTGATTAATTACCTTTCCTATCTTCTTTTGCTCTCTCCCTCACCCCTATTCTTGAAGCTGAAAACCAGCTTGACCTGATATTCATCAGAAAGTGCTCTCCCACTAACCTTTCTGCTACGCCTCTTCACGTCCCTAACCATTTCATATCTTACCCTCCCCCTCTCTCTTAAACTACCAAACATCTCTCTTCCACTCATACTGTCCCTATGCACCATAACCATTGCTTCTTGCTTCCCTCTTGTCTCACGATCTCTTATCAACACTGCTCTCACCTAACTTCTTCTGGACACATGACCCCCAACTCTGCCATGGACATTCTCTATCCTCTTATCTCTCAGTAAGCTCATCTGACCTCTCCACGTTTGTGGCTGTCTGACGTGGTGCGTACTGACAGAACAACCAAATGGGTAGCTGAAATAAAATGGCAGATGTCCAGACTCTCTGAGGATCTCCTCAACTATTAGTCTGTTCCATCCTCTTTTCCACCCCCTTATCTGTAGCTAAAAGCTCTTCTTTTAATCTAAAATCCAATTTTCCTTTTCCAACTCACATAACCTTTTTTCTGCTTTCTCTAACCTCTTTCATCCCCCATTGCCCCACCTCCCTCCCCTCTTCTGCAACTTTGTTAACTGCTTTGTATTTAGGAGAGATGACATTTGCTCCTCATGTCCCTAGCCACTTACTGACACCACCTTTCATATATCATCTCTTTGTCTCCCTACTTCCTTCTCACCCTAGTCTGGCATTGAGGCACTAAACTTGGTTAGCTCCTACTGCCCAACCACCTGCCCTCTTGACCCTTCCCCTTTCCCACCCTTCCCCTCTCACCTTCTTCAGTCTATTCCTTCTGACCTCCTTCCCCCCTCATCCACCTCATGAACACTTCTTTGAGGTTTTTTTTTCTTTAAAAAGGTGCACACACTTTCTTTTATTTTTACACATAAACTGAAAATTCAACTGATTTCATCAACATCCACTGTCTTACATCCAAACTGAAACAAAGACAGACTAAAATAGCTTTTTTTCTCCACCAAAAACCACAGATTTTCAAAAAACAATCTCCAGAGTGGATAAGTCTCCAAATACTGGCATGGTGTTTTAATATATGTCATTGTATTGTGCAAAACAATGAAGTAAGCCTTGTCAGTGGGGGCAGGGACTCTGTGACAATAAAGTTAATAAAACAACCCCTGCCCTTTAACTTCCTCTGTGATCTCTCATTTTATGAATTGAGCAAGCACAATTACATGTGAGAAGTGGTAGGTCTTTGGGCACATAGACTGTATTTGCAACTCCACCTTTTTGGGGCTAAACGGCTGGATGAATTTATGTACTAGAGCACACTAAGACAAATATGACATTTGTTGCAGAGTATTAAGTAATGGCTATCTTTTGTGGCAGTATTGTGGTATTTTCATTTTTATGTCTCAGCTTCAATACTTACAGAACTTGTACCAAGTTTGCAGTCAAAGACTTTAAAAAGGGAGGGGTCTGTAAAGATTTCAGGCATGGGGATGCCTTCTTCCTCAGCCTGCGTCATCAGACCATAGAGGTGGCAAGACACGTCCTGGCCTCTAAATGCCTATTGGAAAGGAGATGCCATTGTTAACAAAGTTGATCACCACATGTAGTATTAAAGGTACCCAGCCGATTTTACTTGTAAACAAAGATTCTTTTTTTCACAAAATCTCCATGTTTGCCCTTAGGTATAACAAATATACCTACAATTCCTTACTCCTAAAACATTTCCAGGCCTGATTTTTCCTCAGACTTTGAAAACTGCACTATATACAATCACAAACTCCTGGTGCACAAGAAGACATTCTGTATGCCTACCATCAAGCAGTTACTGAAACTAGTTCAGATGGACAATTGGTTCACCAAGGTGGCTCCTAAACACAGGAAATTCTTTCATTTCACTTTCAGGGCATAGCCTATAGTTACAGCAGACTGCCATTCTGTTTTTCCTTGGCGCTCCGCACCTTCAGCAATGTGTTCTACATAGTCTTATTGATCTTACAACTAATGAAGTTGGGGTTCACAATAAAGTGGAGGAAGAGCAGTCCCCTACCACACCAACCTGGTGGTACCACTGGGGCAATTGCATATTCTATGCCTACAGAGGTGGCTTGCCAGCCTTCGCTTGGATACCAAGAAGCACAAGTAATACTTGGTTACCATTCCCCTCTCAGCAGAGGCTGACCTGTGATACTATGGGTCTCCACAACACCTGTTGCAGGGAACATTATTGGGATGAGAGATCACCTACAACATGGTGTTCACAGATGAGTCCCTTAGGGATGGGGTGGTACCTGCCTAAGGAGAGTGGTAGGTGGTGCTGTATTTGGCAGTGCTGTGAATGACACTCACCATGTCAGTGTACCATGCATGTGTCTTTAAAGCTTTCTCCAATAAAGCAACCTTCTCTGGGTTCTGTGTAAAACAGGAAGAAGACAACAATGTTACAAATAATCATTTGGTGGTTAGTGTTTTTTTGAGCAGGATTGCTGTGTAGCAATAGTATAATATAAAGCAATCTATGGCAGTATCTCTGATGTAAACACATTTTTTTCATTATGCAGAGTTATAGTTGCATAAAAATTTCCCTGTATTTTGACCTGTATAGTGGGGTCATCAAAGGCTTTGACAAAGGCAGCTGAGGCAGGCGAGTTTGATACGTCGTAGTTTGAACGCACGCAGGGAGACATATTCCAGTGATGGACAGATCTGCTGGTACATCCTGATAAAAGAAAGAAGAGAAACTTTTTCAACAAGTTCTGTGTTCGGCCATACACAGCCCTGAAGCCTGTTGACCACTCAAACAAACACTGGAGCTCTAAACATTCTTACTAACTATCCATTAACTTTTACCTGTAGTAAGCC
Organism: Epinephelus awoara; assembly: GCA_035609425.1. Taxonomy (NCBI): domain Eukaryota; kingdom Metazoa; phylum Chordata; class Actinopteri; order Perciformes; family Serranidae; genus Epinephelus; species Epinephelus awoara. The sequence goes on along the minus strand of CM069316.1, from coordinate 29,195,586 downwards.
AGCTTCAGCGCCAACTGTACGTAAGCATTAGGGCGCATCTTGTGAGCCTTTATTAAGTTTTTCCCAAAGTGGTCAAATCCTGTAAAGCTCAGATCCAGGTCGTCAGCCAGTCTGTGGTAGTGGAAATGAGACACATGTGAGACTTTCCTTGGTGAGTTTGACAGTTTTTTTAAGCATTTGGCAGCATCATGCCAATTAATAAGTATAAGTTATGTATAATATACATTTTTTATTCTGTTCATATTAGACTGATTTTTTTGCTCCCTCTCTCATGACAGGAAGTTACTGTGCAGCCGTGATGATCAGCAGCTTCTGTTTACTCACACTACTGTTTCTCACAACGGTACGCTTTAAACAGCCTCTTAAGGACAGTAATGTCAGCTGAGATGGCCTGCAGTCCCATGGGTCTCTAAAGCATAGTTTATTTGGTCATGATTTTTCTGTGGAAGTTATTATTTGAAGATTTTTAAAGTGTGGGCCCTGGATGTGAAAAAACATTAGCTCTAATACAGGGCTTTTTTAGGGTTATTGTCATATCATATTTCGTATCTCTTAGGTCACATTTGAAGCCCTTTTTATGTAGTTTTTATAGGCTATTCTAATTGTGAAAATGGAGTTGCTGTTGTAGGAGCTGTCCACGTAGCAACACATGTAATTGAAAATTACTTCATGTTCCTCTGGATTTCTATTGTTCTGGTCACTTGGTGTCTGTGTAACTGTCACAACAAAAAGCTGCTCTCACGCGTCCATTTGCTGCTTAGCCTCCTCAATGTCCTTCTTGATCTCAGGTGTGAGGTTGAAGCATAATTTTTGAGGCATGGGTAAAGGCTCCATGGGGGACCGTATCACCTCTGGCTTTTTCCTGTTTGCACACACAAGAGACAATCAGTCAATCATCAATCAATCAATCACTTAGTCAAATGAGAAAATACAGTTTTAGTGAAATGTCACTTGTCAGTTTCATTAATTTGTGCACAAGACTATGATATTGGGCAGTCTTTGGCAGGGTCTTCATTTAGGATCCTTGTGGACTGAGGATAGAAGCTCTTCCTGAGCCTCTCGGTGCTGGCTTGGTGTACCCGGTTCCTACTTCCTGATCTCAGCAGTGAGAAAAGGCAGTTATTCAGGTGGCTGGGATCTTAATGATTCTCCTAACTTTATTCTTGCAGGCCCTGGTATAAACATTCATAAAAAGGGCAGAGCAGCACCTATGTTATGTTTAGCTAAACAGACCACTCTTTGCAGGGCCTTGTGTGTAGGGCCTTGTGGTCCTGTTCCGTGCTGTTTTCTTTACCAGGCATTGATGTTCCCCTATCAGGACGCTTTCAGTGGTGCAGGAGTAAAAATTCCTCAGTATTTGATGGGATGGTCGCAATTTCCTCAGTCGTCTGAGGTAGAGCAGTCTCTGCCTTGCCTTTCTCACCATGGAATCAGTGTGCAATGCCCAGGTCAGGTTCTTACTGATGTGGGAATCAAGATCCTTACTTCTGTCCAAAGATTACTTTCAGGTCCTTTGTCTTATTGATGTTCGATTGTGATAAGTATGTCAGGTCTCTTCATTAACATCTTCATGAGTTAATCATAAAATTACGAATTGTGTGAATTCACAAGTCAATTATTTTACCACTCTGTTCATTTTGAAAAAATTGATGCAGCATATTTAAACTTAAGAACTGCATTGTTGTACACTGACACTGTGCCATTATGAAGAATACATAGAAATCACTTCAGTTTTTGGGCAAATCAACCTCAGATGAATGTTACTGATTAAATGATATCTGTGATAAATACCAACACAATAATCACAATAACTTCAGCAAATCAGGACTAAGTATAAAAACATAATTCAAAGTCCGTGCGTTATTCATATGCAAGTAAATGTATGCTACCTGCAGTTTCATCAAAGGCTTTTTTTTAGCCAGCATGAACAAACGGACCAAAGAACAGTACAAACACACTCAGCAGTTCATTAAGATCAACAATAACCTTGCAAATAAAATAAAACAATATTTTTGCTCAGATTTTCCCCATCAAATAATTTGACTAAATGTATTGACAAAAATTGATCTAAAATGTCAAGACTTTTCATCAACTTTAACTGGACTAAAATGATGAAGGTTAAAAATGACTAAAATGTGACTAAAATTAATGAGCATGTCCATCTGAAGACTAACTGCTGCAATACATGGGACATGGATGTAGCACAACACGTCTTCTGCAGCACGCCCGCAGCAGAGCTCATTCATTAACATTAACTGAAGCTGCTACAATGACCATGGAAGCCATACTTTCCCGCATGGGACTCCCACTCAGCCTTGCTTTTACGTGGCTATTTTTTTTTTTAATCTGCAAAGCTCAGCGGCCATTTTAATGAGTGAAAACTTCTTAAAAGTGCATAACAATGAGCACAATCTGTTTAAGAAAGACTTTTACAGCCCCCCTGCTTTAACAGGGCCTGTTGGGTGTGTTTTCCCCTTGTATGTCTGTGGGTGTTTCTCAATGTCAAGGAAGGATCCTCAAATGGCCGAGTTTGAAGGACGTTACGTCATCGACCCTCACCGAAGGACTGTTCCGATGTCAAGGATCCTTCCGAGTTTCACGAATGACTGAGTCCTTCTTTCAGAGAAATTCGAAGGATGTATTTGTAGATCCTCCGTGGGTATAAAATCCCCACAATGCTTTGCACAGTAAATGATTTGCTGGAAGTGAGGGCCTCTTCAAATGAAACCTGCGCCAGTGGAGCTTGGCAGGATTTAGATAAATATGTCATTTATTTAGATTGATGTCTCCACGAGTTTTTATCGTACAAGTGTGACAAAAATATTGACAGAAACCTCATAATTTACACTTTCTAATGTGTCCACTACTGAATAATGAGATTTTTTGTGATATAGATAAAAACATAAAAGTGTTAAATAAATCATTCACAGCAGAGATGGAGCACTAAGTGAGAGCTGCGAAGCTCATCAGATCTGCTATTCATATTACTGTAGCAGTGTGTGGTGACACACACAGAAAAATTATGTATTAAAAAAGGGATCACTGTTAAATGACTGATTCTGTGTGTGAGTCTGTTTATATACTGTAAATGATAATTTAGAACTTTTTCAGCTGTAGTCTTTACTCCATTACTCAACTTACTCTTAAATATGATCCAGAAATATATTCTCCCTAAAAGTCTTGTGATTCTGACAGTACTGATACATGTGTCTAAAACTGTTCAACAACATTACAGAGTGCCAAAATTATCACAGTAACTGAAACACCCTCAGTCTGCTGAGGGTTAATGATGATCACATGGGGACACTTGTTAGCCTGTTCCAATGTGTGTTCGCTGAATGCTAGGGAGGACTCTTGCCTTGCCTCTGCAGGATCCTTCCTAAACACTGGAAGGTGTGCCCCAGCACGTCCAACAGCTACAGACCGATAACCAGGGGTATGGTGTTATTTGTTTATGTACCAGAGCATTGTATGTACTGTAGCCATATAGGTAGTTGCACAAAGACAGGAATCATTCCACCTGTCCATGCTACAGCAGGATGCAGTGATTTAAATCTCTCTCTGTACACTCTGTCTCATATTAAACTTTTGATTATTGAAACAGCAAATCAAAACATCTATACTTACATGTTTGCTGCAAAATGTTCACACACGGATGCATGGACGATACCATCAGCAACTGTACACATGAAGTTCAGACCGCATGTCCCATCTTCTCCAATAATTAACTGAAAAAAAGATAAAAAGGATCAGCATTAAATTCCAGATCCTTATGAGTCTGTTTGGTCCTGTATGTGTGACTGTGTCACTGAAATGTGAAAATAGTGTCTTCTGACAAGAAGGGAAACTTAGGGTGACTAAAAAGTCATGAATTATTTTCAAAATGACTCAACCAAAAACAAAACCTGCTGCTGTGCCACTCTCTGTTGTATCCCCATTTTGTAATTTCCAGTTCTGTCTTACACTACAGTCCTTGCCATTGCTAACTTTACCATTAGTGGATAGAAAAAAACAGTCCCCATGACTCAGGATATTACCAGTTGTAGTAGGCATTGCTAGCACAGTGACGAAGACCTGATCATTCTCCGGTTTTAACACCTGCAAACACAACCTGTCTGGTTTTGTTTGCCCTCACTGACTGGCTGCCTGGTACAAGAAGTGATGGAGGTCTAATCAGCTGATCAAAATCTGCTATCTGTATCCAGGCATGAATATTCAGTTGATCTGCTGACAACACACAAGTACTACTTGAAAAGACATCCAAATTCAAAAACTGTGAGGTGTATTGCTGAAATGTCTTCACTTCGAGCATCCCAATACTCTGCTCAAGATGTTGACATGTCATTTGTCCTAGTACTTAAAAGGGCATATCAACTGAAAGAAGACAAAAATATCTACGTTTTGATGTATAAATTGTGTATGAAGAGTAGAAATTGCGAGCATTACAGGAGTTTAAGTTACTTTTTTTTTAAAAAACAGAGAGGCAAAAGGGTATTAGAGTGGGGGATGTCTTCAGTTATGTCACCTACTCCAAGCAGTGCCATACACACCTATAATTAACTCAGAAAAGGTCTGAAAACAACATAAACCTGTGATAATATACAATATAAAAATTGCCAAAGCTATCAAAAAACTGAATGATCATTTATTAGTTCAATCTTGTAACCTGTTCAAAGTGTCAGTGAAGTCTGTATCTGTATCTGTATCTGCAGAAGCAGATGTTAAGTTATTTATAAAGTTGAGTGTCAGAAGGTTTTAGCACAGGTTAAGGCTATTTTGTCCAGCACCCTGGTATAAGCTACAGACTCTAATTCACCAATTGCTCTGGTTGTGGTTTCAACTGATGTAGGGCTCAGAGCTGTCCTCCTTCAATGTAAATTTTCTTGCGTCCACTGGAGCATGGTTTTTTTTAAATGTTGGATCAAACACTGGGCTCAGGGTCACCTCAGGGTCATACACACCAAATGTGGTGTTTTTTGTATTTATTTTTGTATTTTATAATTATTTGTTTGCTTTGGAGATGTTCTTTGTGGAAACAGGTTTTAACACTTTGTAAGTCAGGAAATGTTTTGTTAACAATTCTATTGATAGTCCAGGGGCCAAGGCAGATTTTGGTATCACTTAAAGGGACCACACAATTTTTGGTATTTTTGACTTCCTCTATGTCTCTACTTTACATTTTGGTATGATAGACCTGTGTATCTAGTAGCTTAATAATTTTTTTTGGATGATCTTTGGGTCCTCCCCAAAATTGAAAATAGTCAAAATTGAGGCTTCTCCAAAAGGGACAGTGTCTGCCTTATAACATGAATCTCGGGAAATAATTATCAGAATGTCACCAAATTTGGACTGAATGTTCACAGACAGTTGCTGCACACAATGCAGTAAAGATTTCATCAATACCTTGCTCCTTTAAAAAAATATATACACCTAAACACACATGAATTACAGGCAGACATGGAATAAGGAATAAAAAAATCCAAAAGGCATGTATATATGTGTTTGCCATTATTAATGTAAATAAGCCAATCACCCAAAACTGCATTTATATGTGCCAAAGGATGTCATCTTATCATAAAAGTAGGTTATTAGATTATTCACCATCTGATGTCACCAGCCCCTGACAGGTAGCTAGTGCAGCCAGAACTTCAAACAGACAAATAGAATGGGGCCCTATTAGTCCAGGGGCTAAAGGGATTATTTTCACAACTTGGTAGGCCCCTATCACCCACGGGGACCAAACAATTTTGGCATTTTTATCTCTCTACAGGTCTCTAGTTTATATTTTGGTATGATAGCCCTGCCTATCTAGTAGCTTAATTACAGTTATCACTCTGTAAACAAACTTACACCCGTGTAGGCAAAACACTACAAATAGGGTGGAAAAATTAACATAGATATCCCCATGAAACTTGCCCAGTTGATCACTCATATTAAGACAAGTATTTTTTGTATTACAAATTTTCTGAAATATTTTCTTTAAATATGCACCAATTTTGTTAATGAAGACAATCACAATGAGGGGAAAGTGATTATGCAGTTGGCCTACTAGCACTTAGAGCTGCCCAGTTGCTATTTGACCCATAACTAGGAGGCAAAGGGAGTGCTACTGCTTGCCTAAGGCGGACTCCCAGGCTAGCAGAGGGAAAGAGATGCCTTATTTCTCCATTGTATGCCGTCCTAAAATAGGGGGGGGGCCCACCTGCTGAGGCAGCAGTAGCTCAGTCCATAGGGACTTAGGTTGGGAACCGGAGGGTCGCCTGCTCAAGTCCCCGTCAGGACCAAAATATGGAGCGTGGACTGGTAGCTGGAGAGGTGCCAGTTCACCTCCTGGGCACTGCCAAGGTGCCCTTGAACAAGGCACTGAATGGGCAGCCCACTCTGACATCTGTCCACTTAGTGCATGGATAGGTCCAGTTTGTGCATGTGTGTGTTCAGACCTGTGTGTAATTGACAACAGGGTGAAAAATTGAATTTCCCCTCAGGGATTAATAAAGTATATACAATTTAAAAAAAAATCCTTGATCAGTACTTCCTAAGAAGTCAGTCAAGTCAGTCGGATGAAGTCCAGCGACATGTAGAATGATATCAGTAACACTGCCACTGAGGAGGAGGAGGGGGTGGTAAGAGAGGATGCAGGTGACACTGAGGTCAGTACGCCAGTCAGAGAGACAACCATGGAGCAAAAGGTTAGAGTTAGATGACCTAGGGCAAATGACAGTAAAGAATGAGAGATAGTTAATAGAGATTTCTCAGTAATCTTAAACAGGCTTCGAGAAAATGCAATCGAAAGGTTAGAAAAGATGGGAGATATAATTTACTCATATGGTGCAGAGAGGCTTGGGGTGCATGAGAGAAAGAGGGGTGAGAGGGTACAGTCAGGTAAGTCTAGGCGGCAAAGATAAATAGAGAAGTTAGTTAAGGAAAGGAGACAGTTAAGGAATAGTGGAAAAAGGCTACAGAAGAAGAAAGGGAGGGAATTAAGGTGTTGCAAGAGGAGCTGAGAAGCAGGCTAGCAGTTCTTAGAAGGGCAGAGCATCTCAAGAAAAAGAGGATGAAGAAGGAACATGTAAGGACAGGTGTTTTCAGGGACCCTTTTAAGTTTGTTAAAGGATTGTTCAGCCAGGAAAAGGGAGAGCAGCTTAAAGCAGAAAGGCTAGAGGTTGAAGAATATTTGAGAAATACATTTTCGGATTTAGAGAAGAATAGGATAGTAGGTTTTCCACCGGATATCCCTCCATTAGGAGAAGTAGAGCATGAGATGGATGTCAGGCCACCTAGGTAGAAGGAAGTTCAGGAGGTGGTTAGGCATGCAAAGGCTTCTTCGGCCCCAGGGCCTAATGGAGTCCCCTACTAGGTTTATAAAAGTGCACCTGATATTCTTAAATTTTTGTGGAAACAGCTAAGAATAGTTTGGGAGAAACAAATTATCCCAAGAGTATGGCGTGGGGCAGGAGGTGTCCTCATTCCTAAGGAGAAGGAGTCTGTGGACCTTAGCCAGTTCCGGATGACTTCTCTCTTGAATGTAGAGGGGAAGATTTTCTTTAGTGTAGTAGCGCAGGGATTAGCTAGCTACTTAGAAAGGAATGGCTTAAAGGTAAGGTCCGGAGGATTTTCCGTTGCTGTTTGTAAACACACATTCAAATTCGGCCCCTCCTATCAGGCTCAACTCTCTCGGGTGTATGGAGCCCGGAGGCTTCACAGAAGAGGTTCAGGCAAGGCTCGCGCTGGTGCACGCTCGGACACGGCACCTGCGCTCTCTCACTGGCTGGAGAAATCTCCGCCCAGAAGCGGTCCAAGCTCACAAAAACATCAAAATACAGTTAAAGGGCAGGAGCTCTGCAAACAGAGTCAAAACCACACATGAGTAGAAGCCCATAGGTGATGATTAAGCAGGATTTCATTTGTGTATATCTATATTTTGTTTTGTTTGAAAATCCTCCAGATCCTACCTTTAATTGATATCATGGTGCAGAAGGCAGGAATACCAGGTTTTTCAGGGTGTTTAGAGCATACTAGCATGATCTGGCATCAGATTCAGGCAGTGAAGATTAAAAAAAGGGACCTGCATGTAATATTTTTAGATCTTGCAAATGTGTTTGGTTCAGTACCGCATAGCCTCATTTGGAGTGTGAGGCCACAGGTAGTTGTTAACTTAGTGAAAGCATATTTTCAGGATATTAGGTTGTGTCTAAGTACGGCAGGTTTCACAACAGGTTGGCAGAGGTAAAAAATAGGCATCATGGCAGGGTGTACAATTTCTCCATTAGCATTTACTATGGTGATGGAAGTAATCATCGGGGCTTCGAAGTGGGTGATAGGTGGGGAGAGACGGCAGAACGGGTTGCATCTTCCACCATTTAAGGCTTACATGGATGACATGACACTGGTGACCACAACAATGCCATGTACAAAGAGGCTACTAGAGAAGGTAAATAAGAACCTCAAGTGGGCCAGCATGAAGATCAAGCCTAGTAAATCTAGAAGCATCTCAATATGTAGAGGGAAGGTAAGTGATAGGAAGTTTGTCATAGATGATGAGGAAATCCCAACAATTAGGAAAAGTCAGTAAAGAGCTTAGGTAGGTGGTACAATGTAGAGTTGAATGATGAAGAACAGGTGGTGAAATTTAGGAAAGATGCGGCCGAAGGATTGTATAGAATAAATAAATCAGAACTTCCAGGAAAGTTGACGTTGTGGTGTTTGCAATTTGGGCTGTATCCTAGGTTAATGTGGCCACTGTCAATTTATGAAATTCCAATATCCGTTGTGGAGAGAATTGAAAGGTCGGTTAGCTCCTATATTAGGAAGTGGTTGGGCGTTCCTAGGTGCCTAAGTACTGTTGCATTGTATGGAAAAGGGACACTTCAGCTGCCAGTATCTAGTTTAACAGAGGAATTTAAATGTACCAAGGTCAGGACAGAGCTCTTGTTATCTGGGAGTAAGGACGTGGTAGTCAGGAGTGTGGTTCCAAATCCAACCAAGGGGAGGAAGTGGAACCCAAGAACAGGAGGCAGAGGCAGCTCTTAGGCATGCGGAGATTGTAGTTAATGTTCAGTTTGGCCGGGGAGGCCTGGGGCTTAGCCCAGGCAAACCGTGATGGAATAAAACCGGTCTCAAAGATAAAAGAAAGCTGGTTGTGGAACAGATACTTAGACAGGAGGAGATAGTAAGGGGTGCAAAGGTAGTGGCCCAGGCTAAACAGGGACAGTGGTTGAATTGGGAAAGTGTAGAGAAGAGGAATCTTAGTTGGAGGGACCTGTGGAGTATGGAGGAGAATCGTATTAGATTCCTTTTAGGGGCTACATACGATGTGTTACCAACCCACCAGAACCTAAAACTGTGGGTAGATGGGGACCTATCATGCCCATTGTGTTCAGGTACCGCAAGCTTAAAGCATATTTTGTCAGGCTGTAAAGTTAGCTTGTCATGAGTACGATAAACATAGTGACATAACCAGGTGATGAAAAGTTTAGCTGCAGGCATCAAAGGGAAACGAAAAAGGGAAATTCAGAGGGTTTTAAAGATAGGAGTTTAGCAATTCAGTTTGTCCGTGAGGGAGAGAAATACAGAAGGGATAAGTTAGTAAGGAGGCAAGGGTGTGGCCGCCTAGAAGGTGCTTGTGATTGGGAAATGCAAGTAGATTTAGGGGGAAAGCTTGTTGTTCCCCAGAAAATAGTTTGTACTAAGCAGAGGCCTGACATAGTGTTGTGGTCAGTGAGTCAACGGATAGTTTATTTCATTGAGCTGACAGTTCCTTGGGAAGACTCAGTGGAAGAAGCCTATGAAAGAAAAAAGCTTAGATATGCAGATTTAGGAGCAGAAGCTGAGCAGTGAGGATGGAAGACTAGGATTTGTCCAGTGGAAGTGGGGTGTAGGGGATTCAGAGCAAGATCAGCTGTCTTGCTCCTGGGGGAACTCAGAGTGCGGGGACAGAGTTTGAGGAGGACAGTGAAGGAAATGTCAGATGAAGCAGCCACAGCTAGTCAGTGGATTTGGATGAGAAGGGATAATGTCAGTTGGGAGCCAGCTGAGGGAAGAACTAAGCAGGGTACATGACTGCTTGAGATCAGGTGGAGAGATCCACTTCCTCTCAGGAGAAAATCCAGGAAGAGGAAGATTATTTAAGTGTGGGAGTGGCCTATTTGAAATCCTTTTGATTGAGACCATGCTGCAAGGTGAGTGTGTTTGCTGATCCTGTGAGTTTATCTTCTCTATCTGATACCAATTTGTGAAAATTAGCCCCTTGGCCCCTGGACTATGAGAAATGCATTCTGCATTAAAATTTATAATATCACCTGAAGCCCCTTGTCAAACCAACGGTTTCCACTATTCCATTGGCTGCCTCCTCCGTGCAGCATCTGACGAAAAGAACTGCTGCGATACTTCTCATTAGACTCTGAGGGCCTCGCTCCATCCAGACACACTGAAAAGATGCTGCTTCGGATAGCCATCAGCGACTCTTTGTTGGTCTCATGTAAACACAGCAAGGACATGCACACAGAGCAAACTTTGTGTTATAATGTAATCAGACTGCAACAGTTTAAGGAGGGGAGAGCTATATGATAAAATGGGAGAATTGTCATGATGTTAAGATATAAAAATACTTAAGTGTGTTACTACTGTAACTCATTGTACTTTAAAATAACTCAAAGATGGCTCCCCATGCTCCCCCTTTAAAATAAGCAACTGTGCACTTTAAAGGAGCTATATGTAAGAAATCTGAAGGAAATAGTCGTAAAATCATCCTAATATGTCACAGAGACTAAGGAACAATGTTCATATAACATGTTGATCTCACCGACAACAATAGTACAGCCAGAATATTTGCATTTAAAAAACATTTTTACAGTCTGCAAATCGTGTTTATGTTTTGAATTTGTGTTTTGGTCTGTTGCGCCACCCACCACCGTCTACCAGTCTCAGCATCAGTTACAGTTACGACTGAGCTACAGCAGCACGGCAAGCAGCATTAGCAGTGTCCCGGTTCATAACATTAGCAGCCAGCTCCTCCTCAGCTGTATCCCGGCAGCAGCGTTAGCAGTGTACCGGTACATAGCATTAGCAGCCGGCTCCTCCTCAGCTGCATCCCGGCAGCGGCGTTAGCAGTGTACCGGTACATAGCATTAGCAGCCGGCTCCTCCTCACCTGTATCCCGGCAGCAGCGTTAGCAGCAGAGAAGCCGGACTTGCTCGAACAGTCCACTGGAAAACCGAAGATCAAGGACTCGGCGAGGCAACCCTGCCACGGCAGCCGCCCGTAGGCAAACAAATCAGTCTCCAGCGTGCCGCTGTCCAGCAACCTCGAATCTGTAGGGGAGGGGTGGCGGACACAACTCGTGGCAGTATTTTGAATTTGAGTGCAGTTTTGGCCACATTCTTACATACAGTGCCTTTAACTTCAGAGGAAAATATTTTACCACTACATTTACCTGACAGATAAATGTTACTGGTTATGTTGCAGATTCAGATTTTTACTTTCAAAATATGATTCATTATTATTTATCAAATTATCCAGCATTATATAAAAATTAAATCTTGAACAAACTTTAAGTAAATTTAGGTAAACTGTGAAGGGTTTTGACGAGGCCTGTTTTTCCTACAACTGCCAATAGCCTACCAGCATTCTCAGAGAAAATGAGCTGAAAATAAAACAGGGCAGTTTGCCTGGGGGTCCCAGGCCCCCAAATCACTAAATCCGCCCCTGGTAATAATAATAAAGGCACAGCAAAAGACGGCTGGGTGAAAGGACAGACATGGAGCAATGTGTCCCCGTATATATGAACAGTTCCATCCAAGGAGGTGAAGGGGTCCAAGAAGTTGGCTCATAAGTTCATCAGACCCTTCGAGATCTACAAGGCCATCAACCGAGCAGAAGTAAGATTAAAGCTCCCTAGGTCTATGCACATCCACATCTCCAGGGTGAAGCCTATCCGGGAGATCTGGTCCCTGCGACGCTCCTCCGCCGCCACCTCGGCTCATTGACGAGGACCCTGCCTACATGGTTTGCCATCTTCTTCGCTACCACTGCCGGGGAAGGGGCCTCCAGATCCAGAGAGAAGGATAAGGTCCCTTCGAGAGGTCCTGGGTCCCGGCTCGACACTTCCTAGACCCCCAACTCATCACTGATTTTCATTGGTGACACCCTGACCAGCCAGCGATGGGGAGGTCAGCAGCACTTGCGAGAGGCACGTCCTGGGAACCTACTCCTGCTCACGTGCCTTTGCCCTCTGATGTAAAGGTTTCACCATCGGAAGGCAAGGATTCTCTCTCCAGGGCCTCATCTTCCCTGTACATGGAAGACATCGATGTTGAAGGACTGTCCTTGGATGAAGATGGACTTTGTATCGACTCTGCCTGTCCCTGACTCTCCTACTTAGTCTTAGTCTGGATTGCTTCGTTGTGTTGCTGCACACTTCACTTTTGTGTGTGTGCCCTGCAGAATCCACGTGTCATCACTGCCGTCAAGCTCTCTCCTGTCCACAGCTGGCTTTGCATTGGAGAGACTGTTTTCTCAGTAAGTACTCGTGGTTTTGGAACCTCAGCTCCTCTGACATCGCTCTCCCTCTGCCCCTCTCGTTACCACTGCACACTATTGAACTGTCTGCTGTGTGTGTGCGCCTGGTGGATGCCAGCATCTCCCCTGTGTGCTGCTTCAGCATTCCATGCAGAGAAGTGCGGACAGATCCTATTCCCCTGGGAGCTCTGAAATTGAACATTGACTCTCTGTTGCTTCACCAGACTGCGCTCCCTGTATTTATTGAAGTGGTGTATTAAAGCTCATTATAAACTGTTCGGCTTGTCCCTGCTGTTGCTTTTCAGTCCAATCTCAATCAGAAAATAGTTAGAGATGAAATGTCATGGAACCCAAACTCAGCTGTCTTCTACAGTCAAAGTCGTTCGCTACATTACAAGATTGTTCAACTCTGTTGCTGTCACAGTGTTTGTCTTGGTGTTGTGAGAGTGTGAGACAGAGCCTAAAAGCGTGAGACTGTCAGGTGCGTGAAAGTTGGCAATCCTGATGTATGCTACCGTGTTCTGGGCCACACGCAAAGACCGCCTACTAAGCTGATGTGGTTGCTATCTGATGCCCCACTGCAAAGCTTTCTGTTGGTACAGTTACACAAACAAATGGTCAGCTCAACATCTGCCTGGTTAGCACAAGCTAAAGCTAAATCTGTTAATACCATTAGATAACATTAGCCTTGTGATGCTAACAGATAGCCCTTTTACTGTGAGTATGTGGCCTGGGTTGACTCTCATCAACTGTCCCTAATTGATTTTTTTTCCGCAGTCCTAACTGTCTTGTGGCAAGGAGGGGCTGCTAATCAATACACTGCATGCACGTCAACAATGATGATTTTACTCATTTTAGATAATAAAAGGCGCTAAGTGTAGGTGTAGCATTACAAACGTTAAAACTCGTTAAAAGCAATAATGCAGTTGGTCGTTGCAAATGCAAATGATTCAAGTGGGTATTTGCAGATCAAGAGGGGAAGTGAGATCCCATCACAAGCAGTCATTTGAGACGCATATGGAGACACATTCCAATACCAGGTGACAGACTTTAAGCTGTCCACTTGTGATGGGGTCACTAAAGATGCATGACAATACCAGGTGGAAACAGAGTGAAAAAAAAAATGAATTCCCCGTCTAAGATTAATAAATTATGTCTTCTTCTTCTTCTTCTTCTTCCTCTATACCAGGCATGCATGAATGTAGAAAATAAGTTTATTTATTTGACTGGCATTAGAACAGAGTTGTTCTCACCCTTGATGAGGTTGTTGTAGGTTTTGCTCCAGCTGTCACGACGCTGGGTGGTGAGGATTCCAACAGGCTCCATGTTGGTCTGTAGTGAGGAGTTGCAGATCCTCTCCAGCTGAACGCAGAGCTGATCAACTGTCAGTGGACTCCCATCACTGTTGTATGCTTCCATCACAAAGAACTGAATCCAAAGGGAAGAAACATGAAAGCAAGACTGGGTTACCACCTGAGCAAACCCCCCAGGAGCAAAGACGCTCAGCCCTCTGTTATGACCCAGGCCTAGGGGCACCTGGGCCACACATGATGAAGTGCCCCCGCTCTTCCCACTCCCAAGAAGATCAACCAACTTCCATGTCAAAAGTTCAAAGTAGCAGCTTTATTTTTTAAACCTTCAGAGAGGAGCAATGCCAAAAATAACAAACAAAACAACTAAAGCCAGATCCCTACTTTACCTGTGTGTAGAAACAAAAGACAATCGAACTAACCTACCTCCTAACTGAAATGAACAGGAGAAAAAGGGATTAACAAAAAAATGGCTTCTCCCTCCTACCTTAAGGCTGCTACTGAGTTGATATAATATTAATATTTACAACTTACAACAAGCCGTTCTAATTACAAAGGTCAAAAAGTAGATTGAACACACAACTAAAGGCAGTCGCTCTACATTCAAAATGCTACTGCAGCACACACAAGAATTACACAGAATACCAGCTGCTGTCGTGTTGGGAATGGGGAGAGTGAGAGGGCGGAGGCCGGCGTCAGTCAGGTTTAAAACTGAGCAGTCAGCCAATCAGCAGCAGCAGCCCGATCACATGGTTGATTGAGAAATCACACCTCCTGCAGCTCATCGCGCACACACACACACACAGACAGACAGGCTGATTGCTACTGCAGAAATAGGGGAGGAGAGAGAGAACTGTCAGTACAGGCAACATAAACAATCAAATAAATGACCACAGTCATAACACCTCCCCACCCAAAGAAAATCAAACATTTTCCCCCTACAGAACATGTTTGATTTTAGGAATTAGTCTACGAACGAGACAACGCATCAGCCATAATATTTTCTAGACCCTTTTTATAGCGAATTTCAACATCAAAGTCCTGCAGTAATAGGGACCAACGCATAAGGCGTTGATTATTATTCTGCATCCGAGACAGGAACACGAGTGGGTTGTGGTCGGAGAATACGACAGTGGGCACTGGGCTGGAACTAACGTACACTGAAAAATGCTGTAAAGCCAACAACAAAGCCAGGGCCTCTTTCTCGATGGTACTATAGTGGAGCTGGTGTTTGTTGAACTTTTTAGAAAAATAGGCTACCGGATGGTCAATGCCACGGTCACCCTCCTGCAGGAGCACTGCGCCCGCTCCATAAGCACTGGCATCAACTTCCAACTTGAACGGACGCACAAAGTTGGGAGCAGCGAGCACAGGGACACTGCAGAGGAGAGCTTTGGCGGCCTCAAGAGCAGACTGGCATTCCTCCGACCACTTGAACGGGTGTTTGGGACCCACTAAGCTCGTTAACGGAGCGGTCACTTCAGCAAAGTTTTTGCAAAATGCGCGATAGTACCCAGCCATCCCCAAAAAACGGCGGAGTTCACGGCGCGTTTGGGGAGCTGGGAAATTCAGAATGGCCTGCACTTTGGCGGCGGAGACAGGGCTAACGCAACCCTGTCCCACTTGCTTACCCAGATACGTGACGACAGCCTTCCCAAACTCACATTTGGCCAAGTTGAGGGTGAGGGAAGCGTTACGCAAACGGGTGAAAACGTCACAGAGGGTTTCCAAATGTTCATCCCAGGTGGATGAATAGACTACTATGTCATCCAAATATACATCACAGTTTTGAATGTCGCACAGCACTGTGTTCATAAACCGCTGGAAAGTGGCAGGCGCGTTTCTTAATCCAAACGGCATGACGGTGTATTGTAAGAAATGATCCGGGGTGACAAAAGCGCTAATTTCAGAAGCACGGGGTGTAAGTGGAACTTGCCAATATCCTTTAAGGAGGTCCAACTTAGTGACAAATTTGGCTGAGCCCACACGGTCGACCAAATCGTCCATACGCGGGAGTGGGAACGAGTCTGGTTTGGTGATACTGTTCAGTTTACGGTAATCATTGCAGAAACGGGGAGTTTGATCAGATTTTGGTACCAGTAAGGACGGCGAGCTCCAGGGACTATGCTGGGAACAGCAAATCCATGTTCCAAAAGGTACGATAAGCGTGCTGTTTCATGGGTTTGTGACTACCTACATCAATATCATGGGACAGTACATGTGTTTGAGTGGGGATGTCACCGAAGAGTGTTGGAAAGTTGCGGACGAGCGTACAAATGTCACCCCGGGCCGAATCACACAGGTGTGCCAGAGAGACATCCAAGTCAGACAGAATCTCGGAGTTACGGAGGCGAGCACCCGAAACAGAAGCACAAGTGTCATCCAGCCCATCATCCTTAGGATCATAAGCGGGTCTGGAGACAGCAACGGAGGCGACCGCAGAAACTACCGGGGACGAATCACTAGTCACACGATCAACATACTGTTTAAGCATGTTGATGTGGCACACACGAGTTTTCTTTTTTCGATCGGGGGTTTGGATCACATAATCGGTTTCACTAATTTTGTGGTCAATCACATACGGGCCGGAAAATTTCGCCTGCAGTCCAGAACCAACAACAGGTAACAGAATCAAAACACGATCGCCTGGCTGAAATGAACGCACCACAGATTTCTTGTCGAAATTTTGCTTCATTTTGGACTGGGCGGAAGAGAGAGACTCACGGGCCATTTCACATGCCTGATGTAATCTCTCCCGAAACGAACTGACATAGTCCAAAATGTTTTGACCACCGGACTGGTTGGAGAGCCACCGCTCCCGCAACAGGCGCAACGGACCGCGCACAGTGTGGCCAAAAACCAACTCGGCTGGACTGGAGCCTAGCGACTCCTGCATAGTTTCCCGCACAGCGAACAACATCAAAGGCATCCCCTCATCCCACTCACGGTTCGACTCGGTGCAGAATTTGCGAAGCAGGCTTTTAAGTGTTTGGTGAAACCTTTCTAATGCACCTTGACTTTCTGGATGATAAGCGCTGGATGTGTGGTGTTTAACTCCGAGCTCTGACATTACCTGGGCGAAAATCCTGGACATGAAATTTGAGCCTTGGTCGCTTTGGATGCGTTTTGGAAGGCCAAATGTGGAAAAGAACTTTACAAGTGCTTTTACAATGGCACGGGCTTTTAATGTGCGCAACGGAATAGCCTCCGGATAGCGTGTGGCTGCACACATCACCGTGAGGATGTACTGGTGGCCAGACTTTGTTTTTGGTAATGGGCCAACGCAATCGACAATAATGTGCTCAAATGGTTCACCGACTACAGGAATGGGATGTAATGGAGCAGCAGGAATTTTTTGGTTCGGCTTACCAGAAATTTGGCAAGTGTGGCACGAACGACAGAACTTTACCACATCGGACTTTAGTCCGGGCCAGAAAAAATAGCGGAGGATACGCTTATAGGTTTTTCTGATACCTAAGTGTCCCGACAGACAGTGATCATGAGCTAGAGTCAGGACCTGCGAACGGAGAAGCTGCGGCACTACAATCTGACGCACGGACTCATGCGTAAAGCTCGGAGACCAACAGCGCATCAGAACACCATCATCCAGAAGGTAAGACACAGACTTATCAGGGGTTTGCTGATTTACATGAGAAAAACAAGATGTCAAAGTGGGGTCAGTTTGCTGCTTTCTAACCAGGTGTTCCCTGTCCACTGACATTTTTAAACTCTCATCATCGGGGCTAAGCCCAATGGACACGTTACACTCCACAATGCTATTTTCCGGAGCTGTTCTTGTCTGAACAGAATTACTCAGGAAAGAGTCACTTAAATCAACACACTCAGCATATTTTCGTGCCTGAGCACGAGTGACGGCACACACAGGAAACAAAGGGGGCGAGTTTTGCGCACCGGGCGAGACGCAAACTGTGGGGGTCGGGTCGTCAGTCACTACCGGGGAAGGGAAAACTTTTCCACCAGCCACGTCATTACCAAGAATTAAATCAATGCCGGCAATAGGCAGCTGAGGCCTCACAGCAAATTCGAATTTGCCCGACGCAATTCTGGAGACCAGCTGAACAAAATGCAAAGGCGCAAGCACGGCAGACATTTTTACTCCCCACACCAGAATATCTGAACCGCAATATAAATCAGCCGAAAAGGGCAGGACACCTTCACGAA
The DNA here is from genome assembly GCA_035609425.1 of Epinephelus awoara. Taxonomy (NCBI): domain Eukaryota; kingdom Metazoa; phylum Chordata; class Actinopteri; order Perciformes; family Serranidae; genus Epinephelus; species Epinephelus awoara. The sequence goes on along the minus strand of CM069316.1, from coordinate 29,177,578 downwards.
TAATTGTTTGTTTAGCGCCGCTATCTCGCAGGATAGTAATTGGGACGCTTTCTGTCTCACCCACCAAAGAAACAGAGCCCTGTGACACAAACGGCCGAAAAACCTCATCTATATCATCACACTCGACTGAGGGCACAGGATGAATAGATGTGGATGTAGTTTGAATCAGACCAACAGGCGATGGAGTTTTGGTGGCTTTGGACTGCTCTTTCTTTTTAAGAGTGGGACAGGCGGCGATAAGGTGTCCTGGCTCATGACAATAGAAACATTCTCTATGTTCTGACGTAGCAGTGGGGTTACGACGAACACTTTTGGGAGATCTAACTCTCCCGCTGGGAACTGGATCCCGCCGAATTGGAGGAGAAAAGACACTTTTGTGCGTCAAAGCAAATTCATCGGCCAGTACGGCAGCAGCAGTAATGGAGGAGACTTTTTGTTCATTTAAATAAACTACAACACGCTCTGGGAGGCAGTTTTTAAATTCCTCCAGCAGAAGGAGTTCACGAAGGTCATCCATGGTTTTAACTTTGCTGGCCTGGCACCACTTGTCAAAAAGCGCGCCTTTCTCTCTCGCAAACTCTACATATGTCTGGGTGGCAGTCTTTTCACATTTTCTAAATTTTTGTCTATATGCTTCAGGCACTAGCTCATAAGCACGGAGAACGGTGGCTTTCACAATATCATAATTTAAGCTGTCTTCCATGGACAGAGATGTGCAAACTTCCTGAGCCTTGCCAACTAGTTTACATTGAAGCAGGAGAGGCCACACATTTTTTGGCCAGTTCAGAGTAGCTGCTATACGCTCAAATGCATTAAAGTAAGAATCAACCTCAGACTCTCTGAACGGTGGAACTAGTGCAATGTGCTTACTCACATCGAAGCTATCTCGAGCTCGGGGTTTAGGCAAGGGTGACTGAGAGGCTGCAGCGGGCCTGGTAGCTACAGGTGCTCCCATCTCTAGCTCCAGAGCCCTTAACCTTAAGTGCATGGCTTCCACCTCCAACTCACGGTTTCTCACCTCCACCTCCCTGATACGCAGAGTTAATTTGAGCTCCTCTGCATTCATGTTTTGCATAGGGAAGTTGTGGAGTGGGGTCGGAACACCAGCTTCACCCTCAGCTCCAACTTCAGGAGCTGGCTCACCAAAAAAACCCCTTTCACTGAGCCCCTTAAAGACTAGCTCCTTTAGCTCCTGCTTCTTAACATTTAAAGGCACATGCACATCAAAAAAATTTGCAATCAGAACCAGATCAGCTTTCCTACACCTTTCCAATTTTGCCACAGTCGGATCAATGGTGAAATCCTCCAATTTAAACTCCATATTGCCACCCCCACAAAAAAAAAAAAGGCTGCCAGCCAGACATAGAGAGACAAAAAGACAAATACTCACCAAACCTACCCGAAACGACGAGGAACACAAAAAGAACGGACGAGCCCCCAAATCATGTTATGACCCAGGCCTAGGGGCACCTGGGCCACATATGATGAAGTGCCCCCGCTCTTCCCACTCCCAAGAAGATCAACCAACTTCCATGTCAAAAGTTCAAAGTAGCAGCTTTATTTTTTAAACCTTCAGAGAGGAGCAATGCCAAAAATAACAAACAAAACAACTAAAGCCAGATCCCTACTTTACCTGTCAGTAAATAAATGTAGAAACAAAAGACAATCGAACTAACCTACCTCCTAACTGAAATGAACAGGAGAAAAAAGGGATTAACAAAAAAATGGCTTCTCCCTCCTACCTTAAGGCTGCTACTGAGTTGATATAATATTAATATTTACAACTTACAACAAGCCGTTCTAATTACAAAGGTCAAAAAGTAGATTGAACACACAACTAAAGGCAGACGCTCTACATTCAAAATGCTACTGCAGCACACACAAGAATTACACAGAATACCAGCTGCTGTCGTGTTGGGAATGTGGAGAGTGAGAGGGCGGAGGCCGGCGTCAGTCAGGTTTAAAACTGAGCAGTCAGCCAATCAGCAGCAGCAGCCCGATCACATGGTTGATTGAGAAATCACACCTCCTGCAGCTCATCACGCACACACACACACACACAGACAGACAGGCTGATTGCTACTGCAGAAATAGGGGAGGAGAGAGAGAACTGTCAGTACAGGCAACATAAACAATCAAATAAATGACCACAGTCATAACACCTCCCAAAGCCTTAGGTTGTCAGTGAGCAAATGACGTTGTGGTCATTTGATTTACAATTATTAATTGTAATTACAACTTGTAATTAATTAGAATAATAAACTGATTAAATCTTACTGTGACCGCTGGTTAACAAACTGTTCTTAAATTTATTCAATAAGACTCCATATGGATTTATTCAACCAAAACACAGTTGGTGATTGTTAGAGGAGTGGACTTAGTGACTAGATGATTGAAAAGACTAACATCTCACAGTTTTGGTGAGTTTTATTTTGTTTCTGTTGCATTTCAGTGGGGTGTGTTTTATGATGAGTTACCAGGACAATTAAGTTTAAGTTTGAGTTTAAGTTTATTTACTTTATTAATCCCCCTGAGGGGAAATTCAATGTTTTCACTCTTGCTTGTCAATTACACACAGGTCCGAAAGACACACACATGCACAAACAGGACCTATACAATCCCCATAGGTCCACTCAGCAGTTGATAAAAAAGACATGGACATGTCTGCTGGTCTTAAGGAGCTGCAGCATTTATAAGCACACAACTGAAACTGTACTTCACATTTACTTTAGACATTTTCACTGCCAAGCTGTGGCTGGTTTTGTAACCACTGTTCATACCGTAAAGAGCTTCACATACAGTATATTAGTAAACTAAGTATAGAACTAAGTATAAAATGAATGGATGTTTCCCTGGCTCTGGCAGCAGCTGTAATCAGAAAAAAAGCTTAATTCACTGTGCCCTCTGCTGGCAGTTTATAAGGTGGAATGTTAACTTGTTATGTTACTCAGTGTATGAGTTGACAACGTGAATCCATCAGCGCACCTTAAATTTAATGTGACAACTTTGACCATTACTTTAACTAGTTTTTATTGTCTCTCTTGGATTACATACACTTTTAGTAATGAGAGGATCTTTTAGTGTTAAAAAATACATATTAATTTTGACTGGAATATGTGAACTGCATATATCCAAATATCACTTAGAGAAAAAAAAAGAAAAGCGTCGCAGAGCGTTGTTTCTGTGGTCTCCAGCAAAACTAAAACCCTGCACTTGCCTGAGAAGATCTAAATACACAAACCCACTATTTTTAAATAGCCCATGGAGAGAGACTCTCATTACAGCCTGTTCTTTTTTGTTCTGAAAATGTCGGCGTATAACCCTGTTCTGTGTTCTGTGTGTGTGACAATAACCTTGCCCACACGAAAGAGTACTGTTTGTCGTGGCCTGGGTACCATGTCTGAAGGGTTATTTTGGTTCCAAAGGTACCATACTGACAGTGCTTGATGGAAACAGGGCTTAAATGCCTCACTCTAACTCTAAAACTAAGTTTAAGCCTCAAACAGGCCTTTGAAAAAGCGAGGACCAGCCAAAAATGTCCTCACTTTATGTTTTTTGGCTAAAATACACTTTTTGGTCCTCACACACACACACACACACACACACACATATTGGCTGTGCACTGAGCGCAGCCAATATGCAACTCTCGTAAAACGTTAGTTTGGTGAAAGACAAAAAACTTGGATTGGTGTACAGTTGTATATTTCTCTGTTAAAGGAAAGACCATAGGTATAAGACTAGGCCAAATGGCATTCTCACACTAGTTAATGTGACACACTTTATAGCCCCAACCATCAGATAAATAATCAGACTACTATCATTACACAGACAGCACTGAAAACACAAAATATCAATCACTGGGCACCTCTTCAATATTGTAGACCTATTCACCACATTTCATTAAAGGAGAAATTCACAACATTTTAAGTGGCTATCCAATTAGTGCTGATGGTAAATGCAGTCAATTGAGTTTTTGGTTCCAGTAGGCCTACAGCTGATCAGAATTAGATCCATCAACTCTGAGTATGTTCACCCTGAATTAAGCTTGTGCTTGGTGAATGGTTTTCATTGTTATAAAAAAGGACATGCAGAGGTTTAATTGTCAGCTGAGGGTAACTTGATGCTGCATAATATTTGAAAGAGGGCAAAAAACTGCTGTTAAAAAAAAAGAACTGACAGCACATAACAGGGGTAACTTTAGACAGCCCCAGATGACAAACTAATATCCAACCAGGATTTTGATTCTGACATACATTAAACCTTCATTAATGAATATGTTTTGATTTGCACTTTGACACTGACTAAATCAATGAGGAAATGAAACTGCATGTCTGGCTGTGTCAGAGGGAGAAGACAGAGAAAAACTCAGGGTTTGTTGAAGGAAACCTGCCGGTGAGCATGTTAGGCTGAAAGAGTTAGTTACAGCGATAAATGACCCTAAATTTAAGTGACCTCTCTTTCCTAAACAACAAACCCAGACTTTCCCTCATCCCAGGGTTAAGTTACTTAGCCCCACCAGACTCTGACAACACTCTGCCTTGGTCTGGGTCCATTCTCGCTGTGGGTGAATCAGACCCATCTGATGCAACGCCAACTATGAGAGATGATGCATGGTTGAGCCTCAGAGCAAAACTCAAGTCCCGGGCCCATTCTACACTGGAGTCCTGGGGCCTCATTTATAAAACTGCGCAGGAAAGGTGACCAAAAGTGATGTATGAACAAAGCACAGAAAGTGCTTACATTCAAAAATATCCTGATTTATAGCACAGTGCGCATGCATGCCCCACACCTGTTTCCCTTTATAAATCACATTAAACTTGAAATCTGGCACAGGGGAGCATGTGTCTTGCCCAATCCATAGGTGTCTATAAATGGCCAATGAAACACCCTGAATTAATAGTCATTAACAAGAAACTGCACGAAGAAGAGCATGGCAAATGTAGCGGGGAAAAAAGGTAAAAAACTAAACTTCACACTATGTGAAGCTGAAGTTCTTGTTGGGGAGGGACCATTACAAAGGTTATGCAATTGTTGTAACATGTATAGTTTAAATACAACAATTTTAGCCCCCCAATTTTAAACTATATGATGTTACACTACCTTCTAAAACTGGAATTATCATATTGTCTTTCAACAGTGGTTTTTCTACTATGCTCCAGTTTGGTGGCAGGTGTAGGACAAATCCTTGTCTTTGATTGACTCTGCTCTGAGCATTCATGTGATTAATCATGTGAGCACTTGAGAGCTCCTCCATTTACCTCTTACACTTTACTGTAAATAGGAGTAAATTGCTTTGTAATGTTCTATTCTCCAAATTTAGTCAAAAAAAGCTTCTTTTTTTTTTTTACCCCTCAGCTGGCACTTTATGATATTTTGGGGTATTTTATGCCTTTATACGGTAGAGCATAGTAGAGAGATGAAGGGAATAAGGAGAGGGAGAAAGTGGATGGTCCAATACAAACTGGGGATGTTGTGGTTCATGGTCAGGACTGAAATACCCAACAACCCTGGATGCCCCCTCAGTTGGCTCTTAAGACAAAGTGTAATTCTTAGGAGTTTTGTTATGAGCACTGGTCCCAGAAAAGCTCAGGCACAGATGTTTGACTTGTTCCTCACCTGACCGTTGTGCACTACAGTGATGTGTTTCTGGGTGTAGAACTCCAAGGTGTCCACTGTCGCACCAGGGATATGGCAGGATGAAAACAGATACTCAAACTGCTTCATACACAGTGGCTTCCCTTTTATGTACTCAGCTGGTAGTGTGTCACTGGAAAAACACACAAACATTGAATAGTACCTCAGCCATCAAATATCATTTACAATTCTGGCCATTGATGTCCCTGAAGCTGTCACATCCACTGGATGTTCAGAACCACATAAATTGATGTAGTTTTGTCTCCATGTTTGACTGAAGTTTATTTTTTCACCCACTAAATAAGAGAAATGAAAAAGGCCTATATCAGTAAGAGGGTAGTACTGATACAGTCAGCCCACAGTTTAATGTCTGTGACCTGTGTCCTGATATAGCATTTGATGCACTCACAATATTTATTGATAAGGTTTGAATTAAAACAAACTCTTGTGGATATTAATGTTCTCAATAAGATGAGCAGGAAAACAGGGTTTTCGAGCCATTTCTTTTTTCTATGAATAGTTTTACCATATCATACTATATTTATTTTCATATGAAAAATAAGAATAATAAAACTGATCCAAACCAAAGATGTACAGATCTGAGTGTACAAAGATAGAGAGTAAATGTCTGAACTTGGTTGAACTTTTCCAAGTTCAAGTTTACCTTTCGACGAGCCTAAGACAACATCATTTAAAAAAGCACAGTACTACTTTCAGTCAGCAGTTGAAACCTCTGTTAATGTGCAATTTAACTGCTTCTTCTGGTATTTAATGTTTGAAAGTGAAAGGAACAAATGAATTGATTAGCTGCAGTTAATATTACAGTTAATTTTTGAGCCACACAGTAGCTGTATTTATAAATACGTTGTGTGAAACGATAAATCGTGACTGAAAAAAATGAAACTGTTACAATGATAAAAAATAAGCTGAGTAGCCTACTCACTTGTCAATCATTGTCTTTAATTCCATTCCAGCTTCTATCAATTTTGCAGCAGACCTGAACAGAGAAAACATGGTTATTTATTTAAATCTTTATTTTTCATTTAAATGTTTGTAAGGAACAATTTGAGAATGAAACTAACTTTATTAAGGAATTGTTCAAATTAGTGGCTTACTTTTTATCTCTTATATAGGTCAATATCCCAAAACAAAAAAAGTCTCAAGGCCAATCCAAAATAATCCTGGTGTAGTTTGTCAGCCTTTATAAAGTTACCCCCAGAGCCACAGAGGGCATTGTACAACAGACTGAATACTACTCATCTAAAAAACTGAGTGTGAATGTATTTATTTAATAATTAAACATAACTGATTTGTCCAAAGTCATAAAGTCCAAAGCGCTTAATGTTTGTTAATGATTGTACAGTACTGATCAAGTGGAAGCTTTTGATAAAGTTGACCACAATTATATGTCTAGGACACTTTATTGCTTACGGTTTTGGTAAGTTCTACAAAGCTTTCTGGCTTGATCTGTGTAATGATGTCATCAATAACTTCTGAGCTGCAGGAGAGCAGTTCTAATATTGTGCAGAAAAAGGCTGCAACAACATCAGACAATAGACTGAGGAAGGTGATGGAGAAGATCATCTACTGGACACAAACCTAGTGTGTGTGTGTGTGTGTGTGTGTGTGTGCGTGTGTGTGTGTGTTCTCGTGTGTTTACCTTATTTTTTCTTTTTTATCACTACAGTCCTTTTGGGGAAAGATCCCTGCAGAATATGATACACCTGCAGAAGCTTTCGTGCAGCAAGAAATCCGTTCCTGACAATAACCTCTGTAAACTAAGAACAGTTACAAACTATAAGTGACACACAGAAAAATACAGACAAAGACAGATAAAGTCCCTTGAGTTTGTAAAGAAGGTGTTTCATGGTGCCTGTATTTCATATTAAATGTTTTTGGATATCTGCTTCTTACAAATTAGGGATGAAATGGCACAAAATGCCTGAATAAAGATGGGGGCCAAAAAAAGTGAAATGTGGTTCCAATTTACATGAGCGGTAACAGTGTCTTTCCCTTGTTTTCTATCCCTTCCAGGGTTGTGTAGACTGTAGGTGGCTGAATGTTCACTTTGGCAAGAACCCTAGCTGCAAAAGTTAGGTTTTGAATTTATATTTAAAATTATGACTGTTCAAGGTTCAATTCTGGATGAAACTTAATCTGTAATGCTGTGTCCGAAATCATTCACTACTCCCTACTCCCTACTCACTATATAGGGAATTCCCTATTTCGTGGACTATATAGTGAGCTCATTAAAACACTCCAATCAGATCCTCCTCTCATCCAAGGTCTCATCTCAGCTCTGTAATAAAAAGCTGTTCATATATTAATATTTTACAATACATGTAGTATTATCTCAAAGACTTTCAGTACCGTAACTTGGGTTTGAGACTGTTGAGAGTGATGGCACATTGAAAAATTGACCTGGGGCCTCATTTATATAAGAGTGCTTAGGATTCATACTAAAAGTTGACATGCGCCCAAAAGCTAAGAATGGCGTGCGCCAAAAAATAATCTGATTTATAAAACCGTACGCACGCACATTTGAACACAATGTTCTCTTTATAAATCACAGACCTCCTGGAGTTGTGCACACCCAGATCCGCCTCATATTCCGCCCTCTACACGCCCTATTTCAACCATAAATGGTCATGCAAATCACCTCCTGAATGCGATCTGCATATAAATAAGCCGGCACGCGAGTGTTCTCTCGTTGTGAGTCATGGCGACAGGTGTGAGAAACGAACCAAAAAACCGAATTTCTGAGACTGAGCTAGAGACCCTTTAACGGGAGGTGGAGGACTGCAGAAAGATTTTATTTGGTGGCCACAGCAGCGGGATCACTAATAAAAGACAGCAAAAAAAAAGTGGCAACACATCAACGCTGCTGATGCTGTCAGCTGTGTCTGTGGGACTGCACGGACAGTGACAGAGAAAAAAAAGTGGTCTGATCTAAAGGTAGACCAAATATTTCTACTCCTTTACCAACATGTAGTTAATGTGTTGCTTTTAAATTTGAGGATGATTGACATTAATGTGTGACATAAAGAATCACATTTATTAAAGGTGGAGGCAAAAAGGAGTATGTGCCAGTGCCATCTTGCGCAATTACGCACGAGGGTCACCGCAGTATTTATATGTTTATGGCAATTAGTCTGACCAGACACCCGGCCTGAATTACAGCATGAACCAGTGGTATCCCTGTCCCAGAATACAACGTGTAATTTGAAATACAATTCAAAGATGAAAGTGTAATAGATGAACACGTTTCTTCATGCCGGTTTTGTCATGAACAGTAAAAGTCTAAGTAGGGCTGATGAAGTGAGTGTAACGGTTGTGTTTAATGGCTGTATTTCGAGACAAGATGCACTGGAAATATTTAGCTAAATAAAGAAATATATTCGATGCAGTCGCGCCGTCCTCTCCCCCTCCTGCGCTCACAGAGTGGACAACGAGACGTTAGAGGCAGTGCGGATTAAATACGTATTTAGAAAGAATTTCAATTCAGGATTTGAGTTGGATTTTACAACGTTTTTATGAAACAATTATCACTCACTCCAAGCGCAAAATAAGGCCGCTGGATTTAAATTCAATGATAACGTGGATCTAAGGTGGATATAGCGTGACATTAAATTTGTGTGAGACATCAATAAAGATCTGACTCCACTTCTCCACCTCGCCGTCTGCGTCGCCACTTCCCAGTGTCTTCCAAAATGTGTGCACGCATGACTCAGAGTTTGCTTCCAGGTGCGCACATTCTCCCGCCAAGTTTATTTTTATAAATCACAACCTTTGCGTGGTAAGTGGCGTACGCCACTTTCAAGCCCCGTTTTGTGCGTAAGCAAGCTTTATAAATGAGGCCCCAGGTGTTATGAGCATCTTAGGTTCAACTAATGACAATAAAGATCTCCAACTTAATCTAAATCTTTGAAAGAAATACAGAGCAAGAAGTATGAATAAACAGACGTGATTATTTTGTAGTCAACCAAATAAGCAGGAGGTGACTTATTTTCTTTTAACTTGAAAGTTAATTAAAATGATTGTATTGTAAAATGATTACAGGCAGCAACTGTGCTCTTCTGTCTTTTGATCAGACATTATATTCATCATTTAGTGTATTTATTCCAGTGAAACATCAGTTGTATTTATACCATCTCCACCTCTACCTCTGAGCTGGTGCAGCTGCCACTGACAACACCCTTTCTTTCTGTCCCTCTCCAGCCCCACCCTCTGTCTCCAGCCCTTCCCTCATTCTCCAGCCCTGTCCAGCCCTACCCCCTCACTCAGGCCCCATCCTTTCTCCACCAGTTTTGGAGGCCTATTTTGTGCATCTCTTTCCTCATTTCCCAAAAAGTTTCCTCCCTTTCATTTAATTTTGGACCACAGATTGTAATAGACTGAAGTTTATAAGAAAGAAATCTTTAATATGTAATATAACTGTGGTTGAAGAAATATGAAGCAAAAAGTATTATATAATTATTTGGTCAAGATAAATATGATTTAGTTTCTTAACTTGGAGATCTGTATCTATGAGCTCTCCTCCACTGGCAGAATGTGTCTATAAGGTCAATCCCAGGAGGTGAGTACATAATGAGCTTCTGCAGAACCTCAGAATGTGTGAGGAGGTTACCCCATTGTCTCAATAAATGTGGGTACAGCTATTGGTGTAGTTGTTTGGCTCACCCAGTTCTCAGTGTTGCATGCTTTCATCTCCAGGACACTCTGGAGTCTTTCTCCGACTCCTCCTGCTTTCTGAAACTCTTCCACCAGTTTTTTGGTTCGCTTCAACTCGTCCTCCTCCAGAATGGGCTCCATATAGCTGAGGTAGAGCTCACAGGTCTGCTGCAGAGGGGGGATAGGCTGACTGGGCAGTCCCTTCTGCTGGGACAGGTTTCTGCCAGGAACCAGGGTTGCTGATACAGGTTTCAACAAGTGAAAGGGCCTCACCATCTCCACCTTTATGTGGGAGATACAACAATATACAAAATACATGTACATGTATGTTATAACTAATTATAATGACATGGTTTTATTTTTATCAGATATGACATACTTTAGAAAAGCAGTTGGATACAAATTAATGTCACATTGCTGTGCTCTCTCCCCCTCCCTGCGTGTCAAGGTATTGGGTAATACAGGCAGATTGACATATCATGTAATCAGTCGGAGAGCTGTAATGATCAGCACTATGTAAACTCATTTGATAAGGACTTGACTGAGTTGAATGCTTGAATTCATTTATAAGTAAATGTTCTGCTCTACAGCACATAACATAACAAGGGAATAGAGACCCAGAAAATAATTAAAATCAAAAGATAAAATCTAAGACATAAGAATACAGGGTAATACAGTAAGCACTAGTTTTATGTAAGGATTAAGAAATATATGTGCCCAAATGGTGCTGTTTACTTACCAGAGCTTTGCTGCAAATTCTCAACATTGTGCTTTCCAAGAAACTCCCACAGATTAAGGCTAAAGAAGATATTTCATTAAAGATACACATAGGTAATGTTTCTGCTATACGAAATACCCCCCCCCCCCCCCCCCCCCCCCTACCAGTGGTTTTGTCTCTTGACTGTCAATATTTCTTTCAACAGGTTTTTAACTAACTATCTGTAGATTGTGTCAGCATCTTCTAAGCTGATTATTAACAACTCAAAATTAATCAGTTGAAAGTCAAAAGGGTTATGTCAACATATGCTCAAGTGCATATCTAACAAGGGATCCCAAACTCACCGAATGAATAATTTGTTGACTATTTCAATTCAGTTCAATTCAATTTTATTTATAAAGCCCAATATCACAAATCACAATTTGCCTCAAAGGGCTTTGCAGCATACAACATCCCTCTGTCCTTGGACCCTCACAGTGGATGAGTAAAAACTCCACAAAATAAAACCTCTTTAACTACAGGGTAAAGTGGCTCACGCTGAAAATAACATCAACATTTTGCCACATTTAGCTTCAAACAATGTTTAAAAAAGTGTTGTGAATTTTTTAATGTCACCTTTTACCACATTTACAGCAATATTTGTTAACTTAGAAATATATTAAATAGTTAAATCTAAATATTAAATGTGGCACCTAAATGTTAAATATTAAATCTAAATCTAAATCTAAATGTTAAATCTAAATATTAAGTCTAAATCTAAATGCTAAATCTAAATGTTAAATCTAGTTATTCCTCCCTATATATATATATATATATATATATATATATATATATATATATATATATATAAACCTATATAGCTATTGTCTCTGTTATGGTAATGTCTGTATGACATGTCATACAACTCCGGATAGACGGACACGGCCAGCACCAGCTTCTCCTCCATTTTTTCTGGTTACCAGGGTGACAAGTTCCACGATATGATTGGTTGCCTGGAAAAAGCGCCGGTGACGACACCAGCACCTTTCTGAAAAGTTCAGAGATTTTCAACTCAAAACGCACGGAGCGGCCGCACAAAAAAAGGAAGAGCGGCCGGAAAAAAGACGCTGGGCGCATGCGGCCGCAGACGCTCTCTCCTCATTGGGAACAATTGAAAAAAGACGCTGGCCTTCTTCTGGCGCTCAGAAAAGGCCTATGTGGACACAGGGCCTAAATTACTCTGCAGTCACTATCAAAGATTAGGTGTAGAGGGAACAAACAAACCTGATCAACTGTATACCAACAGAACATTCCAAATTACAGTCAGTAGAGGGGGTGAGCACTTTGTTCTTGTTTTTTTTTTTTTTTTTTCATTTCAGTTATCTTTTCTGCCAGTTCACCAACAACTCAGGAAATCAGAGCAGCTAAGAAGAGCTACTCTGAGAAGCTGAAAAACCAGTTCTCAGCCAACGACCCTGCTTCAGTGTGGAGGGGCCTGCGGACAATCACCAACTATAAGAGACCCTCCCCCCGCGTCGAGGCAAACAAAGACCTGGCCAATGACCTCAACACCTTTTACTGCAGATTTGAGGGGGACAACTTCGCACCCCTCACCCAGCCACCACTCATCCAGACCAGCAGTACGACTACCCCCGTCACACCTCCAGTCGCACTGCAACCTGCCCCCCCGGTCCCACTCAGAGTGTGCGAAGAGGAGGTGAGCCAGATCTTCAAAAAGCAGAAGATCAGGAAAGCACCAGGCCCAGACAGAGTGTCACCCTCCTGTCTCAAAGCCTGTGCTGACCAGCTGGCTCCCATCTTCACCAGGATTTTCAACTGCTCACTGGAGCTGTGTGAAGTCCCCTCCGTGCTCAAGCGCTCTACCATCATCCCAGTCCCCAAGAAACCCTCCATCACAGGACTGAATGACTACAGACCGGTGGCTCTAACGTCTGTGGTCATGAAGTCCTTTGAAAGACTTGTGTTGAGCCACCTGAAGTCGGTGACAGGACCCCTGCTGGACCCGCTGCAGTTTGCCTACAGGGCAAACAGGTCGGTGGACGATGCTGTCAACCTGGGACTGCACTACATCCTGCAGCACCTCGACACCCCAGGCAGCTACGCGAGGATCCTGTTTGTGGATTTCAGCTCGGCGTTCAACACCATCATCCCTGAAATCCTCTACTCCAAGCTCTCCCACCTCAACGTGTCTCTGCCCATCTGTCAGTGGATCACCAGCTTCCTGACAGACAGAAGCCAGCAGGTGAGGCTGGGAGACGTCACCTCAGCTACCCGGACCATCAGCACTGGTGCCCCCCAGGGGTGTGTCCTGTCCCCACTGCTCTTCTCCCTCTACACCAACGACTGCACCTCCACGCATCCAGCCGTCAAACTCCTGAAGTTTGCAGACGACACCACAGTCATCGGCCTGATCCAGGACGGAGACGAGTCTGCATACCGGCGAGAGATCGAGCGGCTGGTGCTCTGGTGCAGCCAGCACAACCTGGAGCTGAACACGCTCAAGACGGTGGAGATGACAGTGGACTTCAGGAGACAGCCCTCGCCACTGCTCCCCCTCACCATCAGCAGCTGCCCTGTGTCAGCCGTTGAGACCTTCAAGTTCCTGGGGACTACCATCTCCCAGGACCTGAAGTGGGAGAAGAACATCCACTCCATCCTGAAAAAGGCCCAGCAGAGGATGTTCTTCCTGCGACAGCTGAAGAGACACGGCCTGTCTCAGGAGCTGCTGATCCAGTTCTACACGGCTGTCATCGAGTCTGTCCTGTGCTCCTCCATCACCGTGTGGTTCGGAGCAGCCACACAGCAGGACAGGAACAGACTGCAGCGCACAGTTAGAACTGCTGAAAAAATCACTGGGGCCCCCCTGCCCTCCATCCAGGAACAGTACTGCTCCAGAACCAGGAAGAGGGCAGCCAACATCATCAAGGACCCCGCCCACCCGGGAAACAACCTGTTCTCCCTCCTCCCCTCCGGCAGGCGCTACAGAGCCCTGCGCACCAAAACCACACGACTTAAAAACAGCTTCTTCCCCACTGCCATCACTTTAATGAACAGCTCATAAATGGTTTCAACCAATCATTTGCACTAACCAAAAACCACTATCATTTGCACTATCTTGTGTACTTTGCACCACCCTTGTACATACTATTTTATTTACTTATTTATTTTATTTTATTCTATTTTTTAACTTACTTTTTTACTTTGCATATAGATGTACATATCCTGTTTTTCTTATTACGTATTCCTTTCTTGTTCTTTATCACTTGTACCTTATTCTGAGAGTGTTACCACCTGCCGGAACAGAATTCCTTGTATGTGCGAACGTACTTGGCGATTAAAAACGATTCTGATTCTGATTCTGAACTTTTTTCTGCCACAGTTGGGCTAGTTCCTACCACGGAGTATTAGGGCCACAGTGAAGAAAAAAAAATTCGGAGATTTCGAGAATAAAGTCGAAATATTACGAGATTAAAGTCGTAATATTTCGAGAATAAAGTCATAACTGAGAAAAAGTCATAATATTACGAGAATAAAGTCATAATATTACGAGATTAAAGTCGTAATATTTCGAGAATAAAGTCATAACTGAGAAAAAGTCATAATATTACGAGAATAAAGTCGAAATATTATGAGATTAAAGTCGTAATATTTCAAGAATAAAGTCATAACTGAGAAAAAGTCATAATATTACGAGAATAAAGTTGAAATAGTACGAGATTAAAGTCATAATATTACGAGAATAAAGTCGAAATATTATGAGATTAAAATCGTAATATTTCGAGAATAAAGTCACAACTGAGAAAAAGTCATAATATTATGAGAATAAAGTCATAATATTACGAAAATAAAGTCATAGCCTAGACTGCGTGTTGTTTAGAGGTGAAACATCAGAAGACCAGCCTGCCGCCTGCATTAAAATGAGAACCATGGAGCATCTTGTGAAGTTATAATTTGGTATAGGTTTCACAAATAAGGAAATACTTCATCTTTTGGCACATCAGCACCACATTATCATAGGTATCAGGACTTTGAAAAGATTGTGTAAGAAACTGAGTCTATTCTGAAGAAAGAACCACACGGACTTTGGGAAACTGCCTTTTTTGTGGACGAGGAAATGGCTGGTAGTGGTGGACTGCAAGGCTATCGTTGGCTACATCTGCGTGCTATAGCCTACAAAGGGGTTTCGTAGTTTCTCAAGAAACAATGAGACTGGTAATCAAGATTTTGGATCCAGAAGGAGTGGAACTCCGCCGAGCAAGGTGTCTCTGACGTCGACAGTACAACAGCAGAGGGCCCAACGCTTTATGGCACATGGAGTCATATGACAAACTAAAGCCGTCTGGCATTGCCATTAATGGTTGCATTGACGGATTTAGTCGTTACATAACGTGGATGGAGGCATACACCACTAACAGTGATCCCAAGGTAATCGCCGACTACTTCATAAGCACAGTATTGCGCATTGGAGGCTGTCCACAGCGGTTGCGGGCCGACCCAGGTAGGGAAAATGGGCATGCAGCTTCCTGCGTAGAAATCATTCGGACCATTATGCAGGAGAAGGGAGCTTCATTTACGGATGCAGTACGGCAAATCAATGGATAGAGTCATGGTGGGGGGTCCTGTGGAAACAGAGTGTACAATTTTTCAAATCCTCAAAGATGATGGACATTTCACTGGTGACTTCCTGGACAAAAACCTGATACAGTTCTGCTTCCTCAGCCTTATTCAGGTAATTGCTAAATATATATAGAGCCAGATGATTAGGTTACAACAGGTGAAAATAATCCCACATCACTTTCTAATAGTTTCTTCAGAAATCGTAGATTTGAATGCAATCCTGAAATCTGTAGCTTGTCTTTTTCCATTTCACATCAGTCTGTGGATCTTTAAAATAGCCTACACAGTACACACTGTATTGTAGTGTGATAGACAGTGGTTCTGTTGTCTGCAACTACTTGAATTGGATATTTTTTTATCCCACAGGAAGAACTTGACGAAGTTGTGAGGACCTGGAATACACACCAAATAAGATCGAGGCCTGTCCATGGCTTGCGCGGAGGACGCTCCATTCTCCTGTTCTCTATGCCACAACTCTATGGAGCAGCAGAAGACTAACTCCAGTCTGTTCTCCCTGAGGAGGTTGCTGTTTGCAAGGAAGAGTGCACCCCAAAAGGGCAGTTTCCCTGTGACGAGACTGTTTTTGAACTCTGCATTCTCCTAATAGGTGAAAATGGCTGGAGCCCTCCCGTGAATGCATATAGCCTACTGCTGTGGAACTGTATTCACTGTTAAGAAACGAGATACTTGAAAATATTTAAATAGCCCTTCACAATGTGCACTCTGCTTAATTGCAGAGCCGGGCATACACTGTATAGGGGCTCAAACTGTCAGTGTTTTTTCTGTTAATTCCTTAAAGCTATAAGTATAGACATTCACTGTATAGTAGGCTGACCAAACGTCCACTTTTCACACTGTGCACACCCAGGCCCACCCATAGATCTGCTCCTGCACAACAGTGGCTTTTTAGCAGAAGTTGTTGCAGTTGTAAGGATCATTGATGTGGCAGAATAAGACCACTTCAAAGTCATAATCTTTTCTTGTCGTGCTACCAGGCGGGAAGGCTGTACTGAAGCTAACATGTTTTGACTCATAATGGCTTTGTTGATGTTAGTAACTTTGCATGCAGGAACTGATGTTTTGGCAAATTAAGCGTTAACCTTTCGCTGTTTACTGTCCTTGTTTATCTTCACAGCAGCAGCTGGGGGCTGTGCCCAGATCCATCCCTGAAGTTATGTCAATTGCGAACGATGGGCCAGTGTTATGTCCCTACTGGTTTCCAATTTCACTGGTTTCCTTACCGAACAGCTGCATATGTGCTGCGCCTCCGTCAGCAGATTCGTCACAAATTCACAAACACACACTTATTACTGTTTTAAAGTCGCAGCCCACATCTACCACAACCAATAGGCCTATGCTTCTGTAAGTGAGCACTATGTACCAGCGACATTAAAAAAAATAAAGTAAAGAAAATATGATATAGGCTACACAAATTTGCGTCAAGCTGGACTCGATTTCACGTCAACAAAAGACAATAATACAAACCGCATGTCTGTGTGAGCCACTGAGACTCAGAGCGCACGGCTTTCCTCAGGTATTATTAAATTACGTCAGCATCCAGGTAACATTTTGATTTGGGCTGACCTGAGACAACTGGTTACCCTCGGCTTGCCTTGAAAATATCCAAACATATTTATCAGTGTTTCTTGTTCTTTCTCCACGAGTCTACAAACATATTCAGTGCCACATTACAATCTGCACAACACTGCACACTATGACAAAGGCTGTTTAAAAAGCGACGATCTAACTCGGAAAATGCTCTCACAATACGCTAAATAATATGTAAATAAAAACCAAGCACTTATAGACACTGGATCATTACAGAGGTGAAAAGCAAGGACTTACATTTTGCCTACTCACGTCACTGTAATTGAGTAGTTATTTTTGTCTGCTTGCACTTTTTAAAATCTAATTTGAGTGTTACATCAGTAGCCTATGTTTTAATTTAAGTATTGTGCTTCGCTGCATTGTAAAAGACACCCGTGACCGAGTTTTAAAAACAAAAACCGCCCGAAATTTTAAAAAAGTAAACGGAATTGTATAAGCGTTAACTACCATGACACAATAATAATAGTATTACACTCTATGACAACCTGGCATGCCTAGCTCTGATGGAGACATATGAGTCACAGTCTAAATCCTGCTGGATATTAGTTTGTTACTCAGGACTGTCTTAAGTTACTGAATTTATGCACATCAATCATTTCTTTGGACATCAGTTTTTGTCTTTACACTCAAATATTACACAGCGATAATTCACCCTCAGCTAAGAATCAAACCTCTGTCCTTTTTATACTGTATATATTTTTTATAACACTGCACAAGGATCAGACTGTCAGTCTGTTAGAGCAGCTCCGAAATGTTTATTGCACATAATGTGTAGGTCTAATTATTTAAATTTTAAGAATTGGTATGAAGCTTTAGACACGAGGTATCAATGACTAATGATCTCCATCACTGATGTCATTGGTCGCACTGATGGAACATATTCCTATAGCCTAATATTGGGGATTATATGTTAATATTTCTGAGTGAGCAATGGTGCAGCATTTCAGTGTCTTTAAATTTACTACATTTGTAGCTGAAATAAAGTCACTGAATGCTGCTGAGTCAAGATACAAATAGATGTCCAACATTTTAAAATGTTATTTTATTTTAACCTCAACGTCTTTTCAAATGCAAGTCACCAAACATATTATTACTGGGTCAGACTGTGAGTTTACAGTTATGTCTTTATGTCTTTGATCTGTAGCCTAGCCTATATGTTTTAAATCTT
The DNA here is from genome assembly GCA_035609425.1 of Epinephelus awoara. NCBI lineage: Eukaryota > Metazoa > Chordata > Actinopteri > Perciformes > Serranidae > Epinephelus > Epinephelus awoara. The sequence goes on along the minus strand of CM069316.1, from coordinate 29,159,162 downwards.
CCTATTTTTCAGTTGCTGCCTCCTGTGTTTTTCCCCATCAGATTAAATCTGAATAAATATAGGCTATTATTATATATTATTAATATAATGTAATGTATCTACAGCCTGATAAACAGTCAGATTCCACCACTTTATCTTCATTAAGGAAATATAAGTCTGATAAATGATGAATAAACGGACAACACTGAATAAAACGTTTTTATTAACTTTATGGTTAACTTATTTACACTTTCCTCGCTCTGACTCAGGATCTTCTTTTAAAGATAAATGTGCACCACAATTGTCTTTGTCTGGCCAGCAGACCTGCTACCGCCATCTACTGGTCAAAGTGTTTTTGTGTCAACATGACTTATGGCTCTACTGAAACTAGAAAACTCAGCAGTTAGAACATAGACTGCATGGGTTAGATCAGATGCGGGTACACTTATATTTTGCATTTTTATTCATTCTTATGAATACAAATATATATATATTTTAACAATATCTTTATTAGATTTTTCCAGATACAATGACATTACGCAATATTTGTGACAGGGAAAATACAGAGATTGTCAAAGCCCTCCCTCCCCAGCTAATCTATCGCTTCTCCCACAAAAAAGCAAACAAAATAATTAAAAGAGTGTTAAGGAGTTAAGTACAATAAATGAAAACAAAAAAAAATAAATTAAATTAATGCGGAGGGTTACAGTACATAGGCAGTAGCAGACAAGACATCAACAGTGGAGCACAAATAAATTTTATGAATAGCTGTGTTTATTTTCTATTGTTTAACGATAAAATGGTCTTTTAATTGCTGTGCTGAAAATGTCTAAATCTTAAACCCCATAATTTTGTACTGATTACACTAGCATTGAAAGGTTGTGGAGAGATGTCTGTCAGTCATCAGCATCTTCTACTGTGGCCCTCTTTACAGGTTGGATGGTACTGACCTCTGGTCTATTTACAGTATGAAATGTGTTGTTTTGTTTTTTTCTCCTTTATTTGAAATTTCAAGTCATACAAACAATGCATACGGCACATGCAGACATTACACATAATTACATCAATATAATGTAGGGTACATCAAGTCTTGTCAGGATTATTGCAAAATGAAAATAAAATGTATAAAATGCTGCACCCTGCTTTCATCCCCCCAGCCCGCAACACGAATGTTTACTGTTGCCGTGGCAACAGATGCCGTTTCATTGCTTAGCGCAATCTACATATTAACTATGAACAATAAAACTACAGTACAACATTTCTAAACAAAAACAGCTACCAACACCAACAGCTTTATCCTCTTTGATAAAGCTTATAGTTAGGACTGGCTCAGGCTTGCCTTGTACCAGCCCCTAGTTAGGCTGACTTAGGCCTAGTCTGCCGGGGGACCTCCTATAATACACCGGCAGGATTCAACGCTAAGGTTTTTTTTCACTTGCCCAGTCGGGCAAGTGGGTCAGAGATCTACTTGCCCTTAGTCAGATTTTACTTGCCCTATAAAAATTGTTTAATTTAAGTGGCTATCAATTAACAAAGACTGCAGTTATTTTTATGTTATGTAATCTTTATTCACACTGTATTTATTAATTAAAACAACACATGTCATGTATTGTAGCTTAATTCCTACACAAATATGACAGTGTCAGGGCTTAAAGTGAAAAATTTGTCAATCATTCTCCGTCTATAATTTTGCACCCTACTTGAGCCATGCCCACCTCTATTTATTTTTCACCCCTCTCTCTGTATTAACACCGGGTTTAATATATTTTGCTTCCATCTCTCTGCCCTGCTCTACTCTACTTCAATGCTCCTTAGCTCTCTCTCTCTACTCTACCAGTAGACTACCACATCCACCTGTTGCACAAAATGCACACAGCAGTGTTTCCCCTAGGATAGAGTTGTAGCAGCGGAGGTGAAGCACATGCATGAAAAATAATTTTCACATTTTGCTCACCTGTGTGTGTGGCGGAACTCCGCCATGCACGATGCAGAAAGCAGAGGAGAACTGTTAACGCGTGACCATGTAGAGACAGAAATGACACAATGACATAACACCATAAATAGTATATTGTTATGTTATTATATGAAGCGTCCATCACGCAAAATAATATCAATGGGGGCTGTGGGCAGGACAATGTTACACAGTGTGTGCCTGTGACTTCAGGCAGAGAGACCGCTGCATCAGAGCCGAAGGAGCACGTTTTAAAATACATTTCTTTTATCAATTAGTTATTAACTTTTACTATTTTTAGCAACTTGCCCGATCAGGCAAGTGAGTTGTTAGTTTACATGCCCGACCTTGAGTTTTAATTGCCCCGGGTAATCGGGCAATCATTATTGTTGAGCTACTACTCTACTACTACTTCTACTCTTATTATACACATATGATTGTCACATACTATCAGATGTTAATATTTACTTTCAACATATTGTACCACAATAGCCAGAATCATAATTATAATATTATTACTTTCATTAATGTTGTTGGAAGCTATTAACATTATCATATGTCCTGCATCTATCTCTGTCTCTGTCTGTCTCTCTGTCTCTCTTTCTGTCTCATTGTGACATAAGGATTACTGTTAATTTATTATGCTCATCTGTTCTGTAGGACATCTATTGCACGTCTGTACGTCCTGGAAGAGGGATCCCTCCTCAGTTGCTCTTCCTGAGGTTTCTACCATTTTTTTACCGTTAAAGGTTTTTTTGGGGGGAGTTTTTCCTTATCCGCTGTGAGGGTCCTAAGGACAGAGGGATGTCGTATGCTGTAAAGCCCTGTGAGGCAAATTGTGATTTGTGATATTGGGTTTTATAAATAAAATTGATTCATTGATTGATTGATGTCAGAGTGAGGGGGGCTGACTTGGTCAGGCGCCCCAAGCAGGATTAGTGAAAACTCTAAGTATGTTGAGACTGAGATGAGCGAAACTCTGAGTTTTCCATTTCAGAAAGCCAGCTCAGCGAAACCTTGTGTCAGTTACTATGGCAATTTACTCTGGGACACTCCAGACATTTTAGGACAATTTTGCCTTTTAATTAGGATACAAAAAAAGAGCCATCAAATTTTACCAACACCTAAAAGCAAGTGACCCCAATTCTTATCATTACAAAGCTCTCCATAGTCAAGAGGAGAAGATAGAGAAGAGTACCCTCAGCCAGCTGGTCCTGAAGCTCACCTCACAAGGCCTCAGGACAGCCCTCACACAATCCGGCCCAACCAAATCATAGCTAAAGAAAAAGAAAATTACATTAACTATTGGACATCTACCACAAAAACTTCAATGCTATTTGGCTCTAAATAGACAGTATATGATGGCGAACTATCTGACCACCGTGACTGATCAGAAACTAAGAAAGACATTAACCATGTACAGACTCAGTGATCACAGCTTGGCCATAGAGATTGGTTGACAAAGGCAGACCTGGCAGCCCAGAGAAGACCAGCTATGTCAGCTCTGTCCACAGAGACAGGTGGAGACAGAGCAACATTTCCTGTTAAAATGTAACACATATGAAGAATTTAGAACCAAGTTCTTGTCAAAAGCGAAATATAAACTCCAAGATTTTGATACCCTCTCTGATCTGGAGAAAATGCATTATCTTCTTGGAGAAAACAGTGTCAGTGCCATAGAAGCAGCAAAATATGTCAGTGCATGTCACAGCCTGAGAGAGACACAACACAATAACACAGTCTCCTTATAACACTCTGCCTATTTAATGTAACATGTAGTTAGTGTAAAATATTTAATGCATTTGTATCTGCCTATTTAATATGAAATGTATTTAATGTAAAATATTTAATGTATTGTATTTATTGTATTGTAATTGAATTGTATGTCTGTGTGTACGTTCTGCTTTTGGCAACAATGGTTGATACCATTCATGCCAATAAAGCGAATTGAATTGAATTGAGTAAGAGAGAGAGAGAGAGAGAGAGAGTGTGTTCACTCCTCCTCTCAGCTAGGTGACCTCTCCTTATCCTCAAAAATTTTAAACTTTAGGCGCTTTGCTTAACTAAAGACTGATGTCTTTCTCCCAGATTTTGTGTTTAGATGGGCAGATACAATTTCATAGTTTAAAAAAACTCCCTAAGTTGCAGAACCAATACTAAATCCGCAGGGCGGTCCTTCGGTGGCTCGCTGAACTCCTGTGCGTGTAAACATAGCAGCGTTGCCAGGTGTACGATAATTATCATATTTACGATAATTTGGCCCTCTGTACGATAGGGATGTAACGATATGGAAAATTTGATATTTCGATTATAGTGACCAAATTATCATGGTAAACGATAATATCGCGATAATTTTTTAAGCGCTGTAAAATGTCCAAAAAATAGATATATTGAAATAACTTCACTAAATCTTTTAACTTCCTTATCATACTAAAATGTTAACAGCCAAAATCTTATATTAAAATGAAACTTTCACATTAAAGGGGCAAGGGATTGGCACAGCAACAGAAAATTTTACTTTAAATGAACAAAATATGTAAACAAATTACAGGAACAAAGCTTATTTGTCTGGTGCATTTTAACAGTCAGCAAAATATATAAACAATTTATATATTATTTATATATATATTTATATGTTAGCACGAGAGGAAAAATATATATAAAACAAAACAATGCAAAAGTAGAACAAAAACCATACAATACATAGGATAGATGTCACAAATGTGCAGGAGAAACCAAACAAACCCTAAGGGCAATGGTCGTCATTACACCGAATAATTCAGACATTTGAAGTGTGCATGTGAGTGAGAGGCTGTGCCTGTATGAGAAAAGGAGTGCATGTTCTCGTGTGTGTGTGTGTGTGTGTGTTGGGTCAAGACTGTGAGCAGTGAATTCAATTAACCTTATGAACCGAGAGCCCCCATTAACTGTATGTTGTTTCCTTGAGCTTATGTCGAGAAAGCATAACTGGCCGTCTATACCGATTCTAGCTCGCCATGCAATAACCATAATCACAGTGATTCAATCATAGTTGATCTCAATTAGCGTTACATTACGTCGGTTTATATCCTGTCGGCTCCGCTCAGTGTTTTCAGCTCTGTTTCGTCTTGAAACACTTAGCAACATAGCTGCTAATACGGCTATTAGCTACTCAGCTAGTATTAGCTCCTAAGTGTCTTAAACGAAAACGGAGAACCTAGTCGCCGTTTAGGAGTACAGATGCGGCTCAAATGTCCCGTATATGTCGAGAGAGTTACACAATGACAACCTTAGTAAAACCGAAGTCCCTCACACAATAACTGACGTTTGCATGGCATCAGGGGTGATTCTAGGATCAGAGGTTTAGGGGTGCTGAGCACCCAGAGAGCTACCTGGCCAGGCAAGATAAATTTCACTGTTTTGTACATTTTAACGCAATTTCATTCCCACATTTGTGAAAGAAAAACACTTTTTGGGAAAGTCTGTGACTAAACCATCAAATCTGATAAAGGTTATTTAAATGCTGAGCCACAGCAAAAGAGGAATGGATTGGAATCATAAAAGAAACATATCGTAACCCTAATTTCTGGGGGAAGAGAACTAATTTTGATACAGCAGCTCCTCAACATACACATAAACAGTATGTATGTTTCTGGAGTAAACCAGCCCCCTATAGTGAGCACCAAAAATACCATAAAATGGACCTTGGGCTTTGGACTTTTATTTGAAATGAAATGCACAACATGTAACATTAACATATCAACAGTAATTGACTTTTTCAATGTTTGTCTCTGCCTTTTCCCTTCTTGTCACAATGGGAGTTATAATGTTAATGGGCATCCAGTCAGTTAGCTAGTCAGTAGCACCTTGGCTTTAATATTAACACATGCACATGACACAACAGCTAGCTTCTCTCATTCCAATTCAAACAGAGGACAGTGGTACTGACCACCTGTAACGTTTCCTAGCTAGAAAAAATGTCAGCTAACTCTTACCTAACAACATAAACAGTGACCTAAATGCAGCAAAAATGAGGACTGGTAATGACAATAATGTGTTGGTATTGAGTGGTAGAAGTTAAGAAATGTGCCACATATCACCCACTCTGGAATAGGGATGTAACGATTACTGATATTACAGTAAATCTCGGTTAATTTTTACACGGTAAGAATTACCGTTAATGTTTAAATGAATTGCATTATCGCAGAACAGCCTCATTCAAGTCTCGAGATGCAGGCGCTGCGTGAATGCGTAGCATGTGTAAACACAAAGAATGAAAACATGGCGGAAGGTGATGATAGCGGCACTCAGGACATTTTCCCAACTAAACGCACAAAGTCTGAGGTCTGGGCATACTTTGGGTTTCTGAAGAATGCAGAGGGACAGCTGGTGGACGACAGCTATCCTGTGTGCAGAACATGCAGAAAGAAAGTTGCTGCGAAGGGTAGCAACACTAAAAACCTGTTGGCTCATCTCTGTGACCATCATCCACAGCTTTACAGCCAATGCAAGTTATGCCATGCAAACATCAGTTATTGTGTGAGGGACTTCGGTTTTACTAATATTGTCATTGTGTAACTGTCTCGATGTATATAGGACATTTGAGCCGTATCTGTCCTCCTAAACGGCGACTAGGTTCTCCGTTTTCGTTTAAGAAACTTAGGAGCTAATACTAGCTGAGTAGCTAATAGCCGTATTAGCAGCTATGTTGCTAAATGTTTCAAGACGAAACAGAGCTGAAAACACTGAGCGGAGCCGACAGAATATAAACCGACGTAATGTAATGCTAATTGAGATCAACTATGACTGAATCACTGTGATTATGGTTATTGTATGGCGACCTAGAATCGGTATAGACAGCCAGTTATGCTTTCTCGACATAAGCTCAAGGAAACAACATAAAACGCTGCCGTGTTAACCTTTCACTGAGAGCCTTAATGGGGGCTCTCGGTTTTATAAAGTTAATGAAATTCACTGCTCACAGTCTTGACCTAACACACACACACACACATGAGAACATGCACTCCTTTTCTCATACAGGTACGCCTCTCACTCACATGCACACTTCTAATGTGTGAATTATTCTGTGTAATGACGACCATTGCCCTTAGGTTTTTTTTGGTTTCTCCTGCACATTTCTGACAACGATCTTATGTATCGTATGTTTTTTGTTCTACTCTTGCATTGTTTTGTTTTATATATATTTTTCCTCTTGTGCTAATAAATAAATAATATATAAATTGTTTACATATTTTGCTGACTGTTAAAATGCACCAGACAAATAAGCTTTGTTCCTGTAATTTGTTTACATATTTTGTTCATTTAAAATACATTTTTCTGTTGCTGTGCCAATCCCTTGCCCATTTAATGTGACAATGACATTTTACAGTGCTTAAAAAAATATGGCAATATTATCATTTACCGTGGTAATTTGGTCACTATAATCGAGATATCAAATTTTCCATATCGTTACATCCCTACTCTGGAAGGCAGCACATTGCTCTGTGCAGATAGATTGCTCAGGGCTCGAGTTGGGGAAAGGTGGGAGGGATAGGGTGGGTCAAACCATTTTTGAGGCAAGGGGGGTTGCTGCTGTATTTTTGTTGTTAAAATATTACGTTTCAACCAGGTACTGTATGGTTTTGACACCCTTCCAGCTTGTTAAAAAAGGACATACAGTAATAAAAAAAAATCTATCAAATTTTAGGGGTGCTGGGAATCAATTTAGGGGTGAAGCACCCCCAAAAATGGGCCAGAAATGCCTATGCATTACTAGTTACTTTGTAAAATTGTGTGAAATGCATGTAGTGAAGTGTATGGTTAAAATTACATTGTATTGGAACTGATTCCAGGTGAGGAGATGGTTGAAAGGGTCTGGTTGGGGAGTTAGACTGTTCCTTGTTAATTAGTGCAGCTGGGTTGTAGTAGGAAAGAATGCTCTTAACACCAGCAAGGAACCTCAAAACCTCCTAGATTGATTAGGTTCATTTTGTCTTCTTTTTAAAATTTGCTCAATATTTTCTTATCTTCAGACAAAAAAATGATGTATGTACATGTATCTTTTACCTGCTTGACAGTTTCGACTGTGACTCCAGTCTTTTTCAGAAGTGTCATCCGACGTGTTGCTGACGTGTCATTTATCAGCAGGTCGGCCCATCAGATCTATCAGGATCAGTTGGGCCAGCCACACCCCCGCTGTTAGACGGTCTCTGGAGGAGGGACTCCCAGGTGTGCGAGAGGGTGTATGCCCCCTCATCCTGGTTGATGGTGCTGCTCACCCGCTTCCTGATCTCAATTGCCTCTTTAATCCAACGTTTGAATTTATTGGTCTCTGATGTGATTATTTTGCCCTTTCCCCAGTCCATAATGTGGTTATTTGTAAGTCAAAATAACCAACCAGTGTCTCACTCCCCCCCTCCCTCCCTCCCTTCCACTTCCACTTCCCTCTCCCCTCCACTATCTGTAGCCTTGTTCTGCAAGCATTGGGTTAAGGGGCCTGACTCTGTAGAGTAGACAGCAAGGACAGTGACTTAAATAGACTTATAAATAAATCTACCCTACATTCTAGCATTCATTACACTGTAATTCTGTAATTCACGGACTCAAAAAGCTGAGAGTCACTAATGTGTTACTTTGCAATTTAAAGCAGTTCACTAGTAATTCAAATTAGCCAACCAATGTCTACCTCGCTCACTAACTCACCATCAATAGCATCTTTGGAGTGCTGGGGGTGGGGGTCTGGGTCAGTGAAGGAGGCCACAAGTAGCAGGAGCAGGAGTAGCAGCACATAAAGGTTATTTTAGTTTTTGTTCCATTTCATATTGCTTTTGTGCACATTTAAGGTTATGTTTTATGGATTAATTTGATGAATAGCTAGCCTACCTAGTCTTGGAAATTGGAAAAAGGGCTTATCAATATCATAGCTATAGTCTAGAGGCAAACAGCTTGACCTTTTCACTGTAATGAGGGCACGTTGTAAAATTCGCCCCAGCTTAATGGCAGCTAACAAAACTCATGTTAACATGCTAACATAGCAGCGTGGCGCAAGAGTGTGTAGCTTGCTGCCCAGCAGATTTAGCCTGCTTGCTGCTTGTTATTTCCCTCAGAGTTAGGCTATGTGAGTGTCAAGATTCGGTTGACCTGCCTTCGTCGCCCGCCTTCATTCATTGATACTCCTACATTAGTAATGTTAGCCTTGTCAGGCTGTTATTTAAGTTACTGTACACCGCTGACTGCCATTAATGTTCGTAAAGTAACGTTAGCTGGCTAGACTAGCCTTGCCTGTACAGCTAGCTACCGTAGCTGCTAATCAGCAAGTAATGTATGCAGTTAGCTGACGTTATAGCTATAGTGATACACTTTACTTTTCTTGTAAAACAAATCCCTTATATTTTGGGCCCCCGCTGCCTCTTCTGATCCTTGCCTCTCTCTCTCTCTCTCTTCCCTCTTTTGGTAACCAGACTTATGTTTTGTTTTGTGCATTTTTCATTGTCAACGAACTCACTGGTATGCACCTGTGACCTGATGCAGAGAGCAATAACGTTGTGCGCCCAAATTCTAGAGGGACGTACCATGTGTCATGGTGTATGTATGTGTTTGGTTTGTGGGTCTGCTTGATTGATTGATTCATTGTAATTAATTACTTATAGACTGAGATTGATTGATTGTGACTGTGATTGAGTCAATCATAGTTACAGTATTACTAACAGTATAGATTATAATTAATTTATTGTAAATATTGTTTTCTTTTATTGTTATTATTATTATTTTTAATTCCAAACGCTTGCTTTGGCAATATGTACAGTGTTACGTCATGCCAATAAAGCCATTTGAATTTAATTGAATTGAATTGAGAGAGAGGGAGAGTGTTCACTCCTCCTCTCAGCTAAGTAACCTCTCCTTATCCTCATGACTCCAGAAATTTACTAATTTCTACAATATAATCCAGAGAGACATCTACAGCTGTGTTCACAGAGAGAGAACAGAAGGTCTATGTGTGTATGTGTTACCTGTACAGAAGTTTATGTGTGTGCACATTGTGCAGTTACTCATCTTTGCCAGCCAGAAAATCAAGCTATCCAGATTATTATTTATTTTTGATGAGTGCACTTTATTTCCCTGGAAAATGTGAGTGTTTCCATTTGTAAATAAAAGATGGCCAATCAATCAATTTCAATCAATTTTATTTATAAAGCCCAATATCACAAATCACAATTTGCCTAACAGGGCTTTACAGCATACGACATCCCTCTGTCCTTTGGACCCTTTGTTTACTTGATTTAATTGATATTTACAAATGTACATTGTTTTAAAAGTAAGAAGTAGCCACTAATTGAGAAAAAAATCTATCCTGTATGGGAAAAAAGCATTGACAATCATTGTAATCGCAGAATCATAGCACCCTGAATCGTAATCGCATCGCCAGTTGTTATAATCGCAGAATCGTAGCACCCTGAATCGATAAGCGAATCGAATCGTAAGGTACCTTAGATGGCACACCCGTAGTTATAATATCATGAACATTTTCTTATCCACAATACTGGATGGTTAAACTTGCCATTATTTTAGCCATTTTCAAATGGGAGGTTCTTTTACAATACTTCCACAAAAAAAAAATAGTTTCAGGTTTCGGTGATTTAGTGATAAATCATTTGTCAACTAAAAAAACCCATCCGTTTTCATTCTTTTGAGAGCCATTCTCATTTATAACAATAATAATTCTGTAATATTGTGTGTAGGAATAAAACTTGTCATCTCCATATAAAGACATGTAATATTCTGTTACCTTTCTGTGTGTAAGGCTTCATTATACCTCAAGTGAACTATGTCCTTGAAGATATTTTATTTGTGAGTGTGAAACTTGCTTTGTAGCTGTTCCCATAACAGTTATCAGCAGAGCGGAGGCCTCCCTTTTGCTCCTGCTCCTTTCTGTTTTAATTATCTAATGAGACTGCATTTGTGATTCTTTGTCAAACCTAGGGAGAACACTCCAGGTGTCCGATCTCTGATCTTTCAGCTGAAACAAGATTGACTCTTGATTCTTCCCTGCGATTGATAGGCTGTCCTCAGCAGAGCCCTGGTCTTTGCTCCAACACTGGACTTTGGGGAAACGAACTTACATGCTGAGAAGTGAATAAATATTTCCTAAATATCTTAATCAAGCTTGTAAATTGGTTAAATCTCGCACATAGGTGTTGACAGGTATGTCATGACTTAATCTGTGGCATCTGAGAATGGTTGGTGTATTCACTCAATTAGTCAACCAATTTTTTGAAAAGTACAAGAGACGGACTACTCAGAGATGGGTAAGAGTCAGAGTAAAGTGAAATCTGAGAAGGACACTGGTCCTAAAATTCTTCCATCAATTACAAAGCTTATGACAAGGTAAAACATCCATGGCACAATTTGCAAGGTGGAAGTGCAGTTGTGCAATTTGTGGATGATTTAATGATCTGTTCACCATCAAAAGAGGCTTGTAAAGCAGATATATTAGTGCTGTTGCAACTGTGATGGAAATTTTATCTGGTTACATGCATAGTCTTGCAGCATAAAGACAAGTCTTCTCTCCCTGATCAGCTAGACATAATTTACTTACTTTGCTTACATCGAGATAAGGTGGGAGCAGGGCCGTCACAACCAGACAGGCAAACTAGGCAATTGCCTAGGGCCCCGAGCTGGAAGGGGGCCCCCAGAGACGGCTGACATTGTTCCATATCAATGACAATATGATGGAACCCCTATAGACACTGCAACAACGACAACACGTTGAAATCCCCCCTAATGGGGCCCCCTACTAGCTACTGTTTGCAAGTGGCTAAGTAGGGTGACCAGACGCCCCGCACTGTGCTGGACTGCACAGCTTTTCTGTCTCTTTTCAGGCGTCACGCAAATTGTGACCATGACTGGTATGACTGGTTGCCACCCGCGCTAGCATTGTTGGAGTACCATAGTACTACGGTACCTCACGGTACCACTACTGTGGGATAAGTTAAAAGTCCAATCGCAAGAGGGTGAGTGTCCAAACGGCGTTGCACATGGACACTCACCCTTGCGCAAGCAAAACAAATCATTCAGCATGCTATGCAAGTACAGATTTCAACCAGCACCAGACACGAAAGGCGAATCCTGCCAGTTGTGGGTTGAATGGGGGTCACAGACGCTGTATTCCTGTCAAATACGCCGCAAGATAAGACGGGGAAGTCCGGCTCCAGGTCCAATAATTTCCTCTTTGTTGATTTCATGACTGCCCAGAAATACCACAGCCGAGCCGTGGCGGCACACAGGTGTGATGTAGTTCATATTTCTCTCTCTGTGGCAGGTAACGGTCCACAAACCTCACCGCACTTTAGGGACTGTTCTTTACTTATGAAGAGACTGTCAGGGGGAGGAGGGTGGCTGGTTGATTTTTATTTTATTTATTTATTTTATTTTGACCCCCCCCCTATGTTAATCACTTATTGATGCTGTTTTTGAAGTATGAATAAGTCAATAAGTAATTTATTCCATTGAAATATCATTGATGTATCATAGAAAAGTGATTTATCTTTTTACAAATGACAAAAGGCACATCTGCCTCATTTTTCTTGTGGTATCGTGATACTACTCAGAACCGTGATACTTTCACTGGTATCTACTTTCACTGGTATCTGGGGTGGGGGGTGGGGTGGCGGGTGTTGCTGGATTAAACTTTACAGAAAGACAACGTTTGACTCTGAGGGCTCTACTTTCCCGGCGCAGCGCAGGGTGGCGAAGCCCGTGCAGAGCTAGTTTCAAGCAGCGCAACTCGAGGCGCACTCAGTTTGGTAGTTTGACAGACTGAGGTGCGCTGAGAAGAGTGTGGCGGTGCAGCAGGTGGAGGTGTCGACAGATCCAGCTTGGTTCACAGTTTCGCGCTAAAAGGCTTTGCCAAAGGTGCGCTAAAAGCTCGCCAACTGAAACCACGTCTACTGTCAGCACAGGCGGAGCGCAGCCGGTGTAGCCTATATGGCATAAGATGGAAAGCCGAAAGTGCCATATATCGCCACTATTTCAACACTACCTGTCTTAAGACGCCGCTTTTTACGGGCGTTTTTAATTTAAACACAGTAAAAAGCGTCGTGTTACTCGGCTTAAGCGCCACTTTTTTCCGGCGCTTTTGCTGGTATCTTTAAAACGCCGCTTTTAACGCGGCAAAGTGCCGTAAAACGCGCCCGTTTTTTGGGGGGTTTTTTTTACAGGCGTTGTGGAACTCCACAGTAGACGCCGCTTTTTACGCCGTAATAACTGTCCGGAAAACGTTCTTCCAGATGATAATGAGCCCTGCCCTCTTTAACACAACCAATAAGTTCAGTGTTTCTGAAACCAATCAGCGGAGAGCACAGCGAGACCAAAACAATGGATCCACAAGACTTGGCTGCTGTGTTGCTCTTTTGTATTGTCAGAGGAAATTACTAAAAGGATTAATTACTGATCTGCTTGAAAGTATAATCACCGTGGCTGGAAACGCTGTGCTCAGAATATATCGGTATATAAAATACATAAACAAAACCTTAATCATCGTATTGTACATTTAACCGTGAACCAACCAGAGCACTGCCTCTGTGAGAGACTTGGGCTTGCTGACTGTGTGTGTCAGTGTCATAAGTTTTCCCCCTTTGCAGCACTTCTAAAAGTGGTTTGCCTCTAGCTCTGTGTCAAATAATGCCCACAATATTTTTCAAAATGTATGAAGTCCAAATGTATTACTCGTCATACAGTTTCCATTTATTAGTCTTACTTTTTGTTTTGTTTTTATGTCATAATTATCTGAACAATTTAGCAGGGTCCAGAACCTCAGTTCCGTGACCATTTTCTGGCTAACATGTTTTGATGATTGATTTGACATCTATAGACCTTTTCTAAAAAATTTAGCTCCCAGGTCCCTCCCAAAAATTCCAGGCATTTTTTCTAGAGCACCAAATCCAAGATGGCCGCCAGCAGCCATCTTGAAAAATTAACTTTTGAACCAGAGCACCTAGAATCATGTATGAAGACACTTTTTCATATAAGTTGACCATGGGGATTTAAATTCTGACATCAGTTTGACGTTATGACATCATTTTGAACCAGAAATGGAAGATGGCTGCCATCCAGTGTGAAAACTTAACTTTCGAATGTAAAGGGTTTAATGAAAATTATTTGTGTGTGTGGTGGGGGTACTGTAAGCTGTTAGGCTACTGTTGTGGTTAGCCTACTGTCCCTTTAAATATATTGTGGTCAATGTACTTTAGGAAAATTGCTGTTACTCTCTGGTCATCTTCTAATCCTGAGTAAGTATAGTAAAATGAAAATTGAATCACATTTCATAATCTGAAATATTTGTTAAAGGGACATTGTGTAACATTTTCAGTTGTTTATTGGCAAAAATTGATATCTGCATTCATAAATATGTCATCACTGGTGTACTATTGCCTTCACCAATAATCTGACTTATTCTCGTAAAAGGAAAATTTAGGATTTGTTTGTACATTGTGCGGGTAAGTCGTCTGGGGGGTTCCATTACGGTTCGCCATCTTGAGAATACACCCACCAGCAAGGGACATACAGCACCGCCTTCGGCGTTTTCGTTGAGAGCCAGGCCAGCACTGCGTGGCTGAGGAGCCGAAGGAGAGGAGCAAGAGGCGCTTCGCTACTATCCTGGCACATTTGAAACAAAGTCCCACTCTTTGAGCATAATGCAGGATCATGCATATGCAGCATCATGGGAGACGGAATCCTTGTCGCCAAGAAAGCGCAAAAGGGAATAGAAAAGGCAGCGTGACCGGTGAATTAACAGAACAGAACGAAGGCCCACATCGGGGTAGCCTTTCCCAGGTAGAGAGAGCTGCTGAGCGAGGATGGTAATGCAATCACAGGCCAGCGCTGCTGTTGGCTGTTAGCCCGTGTTAGCGGCCAGTCGCTAACAGCCTCATCCCTCTCCTCCCATCACTGCGCCGCCGTTAGCCGGTGTTAGCCGTTAGCCGCTGTTAGCCGTTAGCCGCTGTTAGCGCTGGCTTGTGATTGTATTACCTTTCTCCTTCAGCAGCTCTCTCCACCTGGGAAAGGCAACCCCAATGCTGACCCTTGTTTTTTTAATTCGCCGGTCACGCTGCCTTCTCGTGATGCTGCATAATACATGATCCTGCATTATGCTCAAAGAGTGGGACTTTGTTATGCGGCAGTAGTGCTGCTGGCCACTAACAGCTGTTTCAATTTACATCCGCCCCAACAGTCCTACGTTGTAAACACAGCCAGCATGGTGAGGAGGGGGTTTGTCAACTCGCATCGCGTGTGTCTGTGTAGGAGCCTGAATGAATACTCCATGTAGTATCGGATGACATGGTTTCATCAGTGTTATCATAGCTTTTTGGTCCACAGCGGCTACCGTTGTTGCAATACACAGTGAGGCGCTAGAGTGCGCCATCTGTTTGAATGCAATATGTGATTTCAACGTTAGATGGGAAAATTCCTACACACTGTGGCTTTAATAATCATCATATTTGCTAGCTTGATCACAACCGCTACCAGCTGCTAACTTTAGCTATCACACACACGCATGCACACTCACATACACAAACACACAGTAACACACACACAGTCATACACACACACGCACACTGATTACACTGCCAATTATCAGATTCCATCAGGGAGGCTGATCTTCATACTTTTCTCAGGACTTGTGTGTGTGTGGGGGGGGGGGGGGTTTGAGCCTGTTACTGGTCTCATTCTCCCCAGCTTCTTTGTGAACCCGTGGGCTGAAGTCCTTCTTGCTGTCCCTTAAATTTCTTATAGTAATGGAAAGAAAATACAAAACACGTCAATTAAATGACCCAGTTTGACCCTGATAACCTCTCCTCTTCCTCCCAGGCTGAGGAAGTGGGAGCACATTCTGATCAAGACAAAGGAGGAGCTGCACACCGTGATGAGCTCCACTCATTCAACTCCCGCTGCTGCCGCCTCCTCCTCGTCCAGACAGCGAGAGACTTCATTCAACCTTTAAAATCATATAATAAAATAGTTTTGGAAGTTTTTCCTGACTTGATTATTGATTGCAGCAGTGTGTGGTGGTGTTCATGTTACTGTTGAAATTCATACCAGATATACTCCATTTAAAAATCAGCAAAGCAAGTCTTAATACATTGTTTAATTTTACATTTAAACTGCACACATTTCAACAATTTAAAAAAGCTGTGGAGGATGTAAAGGTGAGTCAAGTTTCAATAATAGAAGCTTAATTTCCAGTGCAACATCATTTTAGTAACTGCAAGAATTATGATGAAATTAAAAATAATAGCTGAGTGTGGTCGACAGGCTGCAGCCTTGCAGCTCCAGCAGCTGGGAAAAGCCAGTTTTGACCACTACTGCCACCCTGTGGTTAAAATGTGTAAGTGTCAACTTAGTGTTTACAATGGATCCAAGTCTTGTGGATCCATTGTTTTGGTCTCGCTGTGCTCTCCGCTGATTGGTTTCAGAAACACTGAACTTGTGTTAAAGAGGGCAGGGCTCATTATCATCTGGAAGAACGTTTTCCGGGCAGTTATTAGGCTACGGCGTAAAAAGCGGCGTCTACTGTGGAGCTCTACAACACCGTAAAAAAGGGGTGCGTTTTACGTTACTTTGTCGCGTTAAAGCGGCGTTTTAAGGATCCCAGCAAAAGCGCCGCCTTTAGCCAAGTAACACGCCGCTATTTATGGCGTTGAAATTAAAAACGCCCGTAAAAAGTTAATAAATTAAATTAATTATCTGTCTCAACACTCATATACAATATAGAAACCTAAATATCAGGTTCCTACAATGCAACTATTCTATCTTTATGCATTTTTTTAAAACTGATATATGTTCAAACAGCCCTTTAAATCACCCTGTAAGGAATTCCACAACTTAACCCCAGCAACAGAAATACACATCTGCTTTAAAGGTGTTCATGCAAATTGGTGCTTAAAAAAAAAAAATTTCCTGCGATGATCTTCATGAACAGAACTAAAAATAAACAAATTTTGCAAATTTTCTGGTAATACTTTACATCTTGCCCTGAACATGACTGTGAGTGTCTGTAGTTTAACCAAATCCTCAAGTTTCAATAATCTTGATTCAATAAATAACCTGTTGGTATGTTCTCTATAACCCACATTATGAATAACTGCTCTTTTCTGTAGTAAAAATAAAGGATTCATGTTAGTAGAGTATGTATTACCCCAGACTGCATAACAGTAACTTAAATAAGGCAAAATTAGTGAGCAATATAAAATTCTCATTGCTTTATAATTTAACATATACTTAGCCTTATTCAGAACAAAAATATTCTTATACACCTTTGATTTTACCTGTGCTATATGAGCTTTCCATGTCAATTTATCATCAATGATTACACCTAAGAACCTAAATTCTGACACTGTCAACTAAAACTCCTTCTAGAAGAATGTGATTTTTATTTTCAGACTTATTACCTAACTTATTTTCATCAAACCATTTTTCAGTTTCACTATTTCCTTTTCTATACCTTTAGCAAGACTTTCTAAATCATCACCTGAACAAAAAAAAAGGTTGTCATCTGCAAACAACACAAACTGTAGTGATTTTGACACTTCACATATATCATTAATATATAAATTGAAAAGTTTAGGCCCCAAGACTGAACCATGTGGGACTCCACAATCAATGTTAATATGATCAGATCTATTACCAGAAAAGTGCACATATTGCTTTCTATAATCTAAATAGCTTTGTACCCAATTAAAAACCACACCCCTCACCCCATATTAATGTAGTTTTGAAATAAGAATTTTATGGTCAGTGGTATCAAATCCTTTTTTTAAATCAATAAAAACCCAGATTGTGTGTTTCTTGCTTTTTATTGCTGTGGTAATTACTTCTGTTAACTTCATTAGATCAAAGCTTGAGGACCAATTTATTCGAAAACCAAATTGACTCTCACTTAACAATTGATTTTTTTTTTCAATAAAATAATCCAATTTAATTACAAACAGTTTCTCCAGCACTTAAGAAAATTGTGACAATAATGATACCAGTCTATAATTAGTGAAACTATGTTTAACTCCTGCTTTAAAGAGTGGAATAACTATTGCAATTTTCATTCTATTTGGAAAAATACCTGTACAAAAGGAAAGATTAAAAATGTAAGTTAAAGGTTTAATTATACAGTCAACGTTTTTTTTAACAATGATCATGTCAATCCCATCACTGTCTATTGAAGTCTTTTTTTTTTAAAATTTCGTCACAATAGAAATTATTTCACTGTCATTCACTTCTCCAAGAAATATAGATTGCAATACTTTACTTTCTCCATTCCAGCCACCTACTGCTTGTCCATTATCATGTTGTTTAATAGTTTTTGCAAGATTCGGCCCAACATTTACAAAAAAGGAATTAAATTCATTCACCACTTCTTTCAGATTTTTTAGGACCACCTTGCTATCATTAATGTGAAAGCTAGGTTTACTTGTGGGCACTGGGTTATTGGCAATTACTTCATTCAGAATTTCCCAGGTACTTTTAATATCATTTTTATTTTCTAATAGCCTTTTATTATAATAATCTCTTTTTGCTTGTCACAATATAACTGTCAGCTTATTTTTTACTTACTTTGTATTGCTTTTCAGATGCCTTGGTTCTAAGTTTTATAAAGTCTCTGTAAAGCTTATTTTTCTTGCACGCATTTTGCAAACCCATTGTAATCCATGGTTTTTTACTATACTTGCCTTATTGTTTATTTGGTATTAATGGAAAATGTTTGTCATACAGTAATAACAAGCGATTTAGAAATGATTCATATGCAGCGCTGACATCATCTACATAAACTCCTCTCCATTGTTCTCTAGGAGGTCATTCCGAAATGTATTGATTGCATCAGCATTTCTTACCCTTGCATATCTAGTACACGTATCTTCCTCCTTTCGCTTTGTTATAAAATAAAGTGAAATCAATTCAAAACAACAAGGACAGATATGAGAATGGTGTCAGTTTTATCTAACTCTCTGCAAAGCAAATTGCACAATTGTTTCAAATCTGGATTAGCTTGTTGTAGTTTGTTCCAGCAGGGTCCTCATGTCCAACAGCACATCCTCCACAACTCGGGCCAAATGCGCTGCATTTTTTTCTTTGTCAGTGTAGAAGGATTTTAAAGCAGACACAGTGAAATCAATGCGATTGTCCATAATACTATAGAGCACTTCGTATTTTCCAGGTTCATCAGGGCCATAACATGGTGAAGTTCCATTGAATCGTAGTACCTGGTGAACAGGGACAGAATTGAAAATTCAGTTGTTAGTTAATGTTCTAGCACTGAAACCTCTGATGTGTGTTTCTGTGAAATACAGGGAATCTTATTTTTGGGCTAAGCAAGAATTAGCAACATCAGCAACATTTTCTATGACATATTCTGTCAGGGTTAGTGTACAAATCAGGGGGAACAACTGAGATGAGAGTTAAACATCATCAAGGATAAGGACCGTTCCAATCCTTTCTACCCCACCCACTCCACAAACACCAAACACTTTGTCACAGGGGCCTGTAGAATTGTCAGTCAGACCCAGTTCATCTCTAGCTATGCCTTCTTGTGATCTTGGATAAACACCAGAAAACACCTCCACCCCTGCAGCCCTGTCCTTGGCCTACACCTCCACCCATACACCCAGACTCCCCAGCAGAGGGGATGGCACTTTTTTGCTTATCTCCCCTAAATGTAGATTTTTCCTCTACCTGCTTCCAAATTTCACTCCTTCTTTCAAAGTCAAAGTCAGAGTGAACTTTATTGTGAATCAAAACCATACAATAAGCAATTGCACAGTAGAACGAAATTACGTTTCTCCGAACTCCAATGTGCTGGTTTGTAAATGAACTCATCAGGTCCTCTCAAGGAATTCTTTGCAGAAGCAGATGTTGTCCTATCGAACATCCCTGATGATTCCTGCCTGCTTGTAGTTTTCTGTGACTTCAGCATCCAGACGGAGAAGTAAACATTTTACTCATTACCTTTCCTACCTTCTTTTCCTACTCAGTCTGATTTTTACCAGACAGTGCCCCACCACTGACCTTTCTGCTATGCCTCTTGCCTATCCCTTACTCTTTGACTCCCAAACATCTCTCATACTGTCTCTATGCACTGCAACTTTTGCTTGCTCACCTGACCTCTCCAGCTCTGGGTGTCTAACCCAGTGCATACTGACAGAGCAACCCAATAGGTAGCTGAAAGACTGTGAGAAATCTGTTGCAGAGTATAAAGTAATGGCTATCTTTAGTTAGTTAGTTTATTTTCATTTTTATGTCACAGTTTCAGTACTTACATAACTTGTACCAAGTTTGCAGTCAAAGACTTTGAGAAGGGAGGTGTCTGTGAAGATTTCAGGCATGGGGATGCCTTCTTCCTCAGCCTGTATCATCAGACCATAGAGGTGGCAAGACACGTCCTGGCCTCTAAATGCCTATTGGAAAGAAGTAAATGCAGTTGTTTACAAAGTTGATGACCACATTTAACATACAATTTTACTTGTAAACAAAGCTTATGTTTCCATCACTTTTTTTTCCTCAAAAACTCATCATTTGGGTCCAGGCTGCACCAACCAGCCAGCACGAAACCAGTGAAAGCAAGCACACACCCATGTCTCACAGTCTCGCGCAAGCACACACACGTGAACGCGGTGCCCAGAGAGGCAGTTAGAGCTACAGGTTACAATGAGGCTAAAAACAGAGTTCAAACAGGGCTCTATGCTAACCTTTTTTTCTAGGTGCTCCAAGTGAAAAAGGTTAGCGTAGAGCCCTGTTTGCAGCACAGAAAGAAATTTAGGAGCGCAGTGAAAATTTTAAATAATACATTTAATAGGAAAACAACAAAATACAAAGGCTCCTCTGGAGCCACCCTCCATCATGTGTGTGGTAAGGGCCCAACACACACACACAAGGCTACATTGGGCCTACTTTATGTCTTGAGTCCACTGGCTTTTGTATTTGGGTCGCCTGGCACACTTAGCTGAGTTCATCGGATCGAATTCATGGTGAAGGGTCATGCATTTTCCACAAGTCACTTCGAAAATCTCAAGGAAAAATATTTGTGGCTACAGGGGGGATCAAAATAAAATCAATAGATAAAATAAAAATCAACCAGCCACCCTCCTCCTCTGACAAGTTAAGAACAGTCCTTTATCAGTGCATATAACACACACACATCATGCAGCCCGGTAGGTATATTTTAGTACATTCCCTAATAGACCCATAGTGGGCTGGGTGCTAACAGTCAGTGGAGCATGACACCAACAAAGAGAAACAACAAAGTGTTAGCTCCGCTGTGTTTGATAACATTGTTGAACGTAAACAGAAGTGACACCCAACGGTGCTTAGCGTGCCTTTAATACTGAATTAAAGCCAAGTCCTTTCGAGTCACCTGTCTCAAGTCAAGGTCAAGTCTCAAGTCATAAATTCAAAGTCAAAGTCAAGTCGAGTCTTTTATCAACGTTAGTCAACGAAGTCTCAAGTCATCATATTTGCGACTCGAGTCTGACTTGAGTCAAGTCATGTGACTCATGTCCCCCATCTCTGGTGTGCACACACAGTGTTCCCTAAGCATCTGTGTGGAATGGTCCGTCCTGATCTCCATGGGAGACAAGAGGATTAAACACAGTGACACACTGTCAGTTGCATGTCCAACAGCAGTGATGGATTCAAAGACCTCACTACATCTCAGAACTTTCCATGTTTGGGTAACTTTACATGCAGCGCCTTGTCAGCCTTTGTTTAGATGCCAAAAAGCACAAGTGATGCTTGGTTACCATTCTCCCTCAGTGCATTCTGACCAGTGATACTAAGGGTCTCCACAACACCTGTTGCAGGGAACATCATTGGGATGAGAGACCACGTACATCATGGTGTTCACAGACGAGTCCCAGAGGGTTGCTTAAGGAGAGTGGTAGGTGGTGTGTGGCCTCCAATGGGGATCTTACACCTCAACCTCCACAAGCTACAGGCAGTGTTTTTGGTCCTCCAACACTTTATGCCCCTCACACAAGCAGGGCACATGTTGGCAAGACCAACAACCACACCACGGTGGCCTACATTAAAAGGCAGGGCAGAGTTTCATCCACTGCCCTTTTGAGGATGGCGGAGAGCCTGTGGTTTTGGGCCTTAGAGCACCTCTTGTCTCTGAAGGTCCTCCATGTTGCAGGACTGTAGAACAGGGGTGCCGACATCATGTCGAAGGGCACACCCATACCAGTCAAGTGGAGGCTTAGAACCAGTTCAAAAAAGTGAAAGTGAATCAGTTTGCCAGCTGGCACCACATCCAATGGAGACTATGGTTCTTCCTGGCTCTGCAGGACAATCTGCCACTCAGCTTCGGTGGCCTAGGTTATAAAGAAGTAGGCAGGCCACAGCAACTCACTTTTGTCAGTCAGGATCAGTTTGGCCGGGTTAATGTTTCAATAATGAATTCCTTCACTGGGCTCCACCCACTGTACCCAAAGTGTAGTAGGGGGTGGAGCCTGTGTGAAATTGAACATAGGTGAAGATATAACCTGGTTCCAGACCATAGACCCCGCCCACTCAACTGAGTAGGCTTGCATCTCTGGTCTGGCATACTGCAATGAATTTGCGATTGATCTCATCCAAACGATGGACGGACCAATGAACGCCGGGGGTGGGGGCGGGGCAATCAGCGCCACACTAATGGCGACTGCTGCAGATCCTACAGACCACATTAACGATGCTATCGAGGTATTTCGCCACTACTGGCGTTAATGGAGGACCAAATTAAGGAAGCTGCTAAACTGGATTTATGCAGCTTGAGACATTTTAAACGGGCAATGCTCGCTTGTTTTCGGCACCCCCAAGGCATGGATACTAATGACGTCAGATTCTGGGTGAGTCATTGATCTCGACTGATTGGTTAGGGAAAAATCAAACCCCCCCCCTTGTAAATCGCCTTCAATCGAGGCGATGTCAGACTGAGTTTCAGTCTGACACTCAGGCTAGTGAAGATATGTAACCATTAACAAGGGGACCTGTCGCTCCCTTGTTGCTCACTGAAGAAGGTGTAGAATGAAAAAGGTTCAGGGATAGCACTGTGGTACTCCCTTATACTGTGTGGTCTGCATGTATTTGAAAAGGCATGTCCTGATTGGCTGGCTACATTTATGCAAAGAATACCTTACAATACAATAATACCGACAATAATCTGGACATACACTAAACTGAAGTATTGCGTGGTGCTGTGAATGGTACTCACCATGTCGGTGTGCCATGCATGTGACTCTAAAGCTTTTTCCAGTAAATGAACTTTCTCTTGGTTCTGTGCAAAACAGGAAAACAGTAATGTTACAAACCATCACATATAGTTGGTTGGTGTTTTTAAGTGTGATTGCTATGCATCAAAAGTATGATCTTGAGCAATCTATTTTTTTCAACACATTATTTTTCATTACACTGAGTAAGATAGAGTTATATAAGTTGCATAAAAAGTTCCCCTGCATTTTTACCTGTATTTTTGAGTCATCAAAGGCTTTGACAAAGGCAGCTGAGGCAGGCGAGTTTGTATTCATCATACTGATACGTCCTAGTTTGAACACACGCAGGGAGACATATTCCAGTGATGGACAGATCTGCTGGTACATCCTGATAAAAGAAAGAAGAGATTTTTTTTCAGCGAACTCTTCTGTTCCAACATACACAGCCCTGAAACTTGTTGACCAGTCAAACAAATACTGGAGCTCTACAAACACTCTTATTAACTACCCAGTGTTATTTGCTAAGAGCTTTTGATTATCCATTGCTATCCAAGTTTCTGGCTGATAAAAAAATGTACTCTCTGTGACTTACTTTGCTTCTCGATCACTAATGCCAACATTTTAAATACAACCAAAAAGCTTTTAAAAACTGGAGCAATCGATTTCAGCTCAGTTTTACAAGATTCCCTGTTACTGCCTGACTGTATAATCAAGGTATTTTTAATGCAATCATTGCAGCTCTCTTGTTCCCCTTGGTTTATAAAGCAAAGAGTGAAATGTTTGCATACAAAGACAGTCAATCTACACATGAGTTTTCAGCACCTCACCTGTAGTAGGCCAGCTTTAGCGCCAACTGTACGAAAGCATTGGGGCGGATCTCGTGAGCCTTTATGAAGTTTTTCCCAAAGTGGTCAAATCCTGTCATGCTCAGATCCAGGTCATCAGCCAGTCTGTGGTGGAGGAAATGAGACACATGTCTGGACAGTGAGTCTTTCCTTGGGTAGTTTGACTGAAGTTTTTAGAAGTATTTCACAGCATAATGCCAATTGATTTTTAGAAGTTATGTATAATAAACATTTCTTTATTCTGAGATACTGTAAAAAATATTTTTTTAAGTCTTGACCTTAGATGTAAAAAATCGTTAGATATAATACAGGCTTAGGCTCATATGTAACATTTGAAGCCCTTTTTCTGTAGCCTATATATTTAATTGTGAAAATGGAGTTGCTGCTTCATGCAGCTGTTCACATAGCAACACACAGAAATGGAAAATACTTCATGTTCCTCTTGGTTTCTATTGTTCTGGTCCCTGGGTGTTCTCTGTAACTATCCCAATTAAAAGCTGCTCTCACGCGTCCATTTGCTGCTTGGCCTCTTCAATGTCCTTCTTGATCTCAGGTGTGAGGTTGAAGTGTAATTTCTGGGGAACGGGTAAAGGCTCCATGGGGGACTGCATCTGCACCTCTGGCTTTTTCCTGTTTCCACACACAAAATCAATCAATCAATCAAACACGTGAAATTATACAAAACACAATTTTAGTCAAATGGAATTTGTCAGTTTATTAATTTGTACATTAAATAAAAGGACTGTAATAATTAATATAAGATTATAATATTGGGCCATCTTAGGTAGGGGCATTTAGGATCCTTGTAGCCTGAGGGTTGAAGCTCTTCCTGAGCCTCTCAGTGCCTGCCTGGTGTATCCGGTTCCTTCTTCCAGATCTCAGCTGTGAGAAAAGGCAGTGTTCTGGGTGGCTGGGATCTTCAGTGATTCTCATAGCTTTATTGTTGCAGCCCCTAGTGTAAACAGCCTTTAGGAGGGGTAAAGCAGTGCCTATTTTTTGTTTGCTTAACAATCCACTGTTTGTAAGGCCTTGTGTGTAGGTCCTTGTGGACCTGTTCAGTGCCATTTCCTTACTAAGTAGTGATGTTCCCCATCAGGATACTGTCAATAGCGCAGGAGTAGAAATTCCTCTGTATTTGATGGAATACCCACAGTTTCCTTAAGCGTCTGAGGTAAAACAGTCTCTGCCTTGCCTTTCCTCTTCAAGCTCTTAAATCAAAATTGATTGATCTGTGCCGCCTACCTCGGCCTTTGAGGATTTTTTTTTTTAAATTAAAGTAAAAAGCAACACTGTTGCATAAATGAAGGTGATAAAATGATGCTGGCAGAAAATTCCTAATTGTGTGTATTCACAAGTTAATTATTTATTTTACCACTTTGTTTACTTTGAATGTGACAGCGGCACATTCCACAGTTCTTAAACTTGATGCAGCATATTTAAACTCAAGAACTGCGTTGTGGAACACTGACATTGTCCTGTTATGAAGCAAATGTGGAAATCACTTAAGTTTTTGGGCAAATCAAATTGAAATGAATGTTACTGATTAAAATAATATCTGTGATTAATACCAACAGACTAATCACACAAACCTCAGCAAATCAGGACCAAGAAAAACATCATTTAAAGTGGTAACATTATGATTTAAAGGAATTAAACTGCATTTCATATGCAAGTAAATGTCATCTTGATTAATAATATTGTGAAGTATTACTGTATGCTACCTGCAGAAAACAGTTCAGACACAATCAGTGGTTCATTGATATCAACAGCAAACTTGCAAATAAAATAAAACAATATTCTTGCAAAGATTTTTCCCATCACTGCACTGTAGGTTCCCAGGGCAAAAAAACAACAACAACTTTTCAACCTTAATGCAACCTGAAAACAACAAATCTAAACACCTACACTTACAAAAACGTGTTTATTTATGGTCTACTTACATGTCTGCTATTAACTTCCGACAAACGGATGAATGAGCTACACCATCAGCAACTGAACATGAGAAGTTTGCACCACATATCCCATCTTCTCCAATAATTATCTGAAAAAAAAGAAAAAAATGTTAAGTGTCTTCTCACATCAGGAATTTTGGAATAGCTGTTAAGCTTACACAAAAAAAGAATCCTGCTGTTGTGTCACACTGTTAAGTGAAACTGTCAAATCTCTGTTGTCTACCCAATATGGAATTTCCAGTTCTGTCTTATACTTGAGTCCTTGCCATTTCTAACTTCACTGTCAGTGGATAAAGATAAACATTCTTCATAACTTAGGATATCACCAGCTGTAGTGGGTATTGCTAGTGCAGTGGCAAAGACCTGATCATTCCTCAGTTTGAACACCTGCAAACACATCCTGTCTGGTTTTGTTTGTCCTCACTGATTGGTTGCCCAGTACTGACCTCTGCTTTAAAACTGAACAAGTATACATCTTTTTAACTTCACTGGATCTGATACAGAACTGCTTTGGCAAGCCTATACTGCTACACCCAAAGAATTACAAGGGGGCCAGTGTACTCTTTAACTCTTGTTTTTACTTATTTCCCATTCTTGTCTGTACAAGCGGTGGAACAAGCTTGTTGCCAATATCCAGCAACTTCACACAGCCATTGAAAAGGAGTGGGTGAACATTCCACAGGTCTGCAAATTTTAGAGTGGCCTTTTACTGTGACCATCCCAAGGCACACCTAAGCTTTAAGCTACTGTTTAATCAGCATCTTGGTATACACACCTGTCAGGTGGATAGATTATCTCGGAAAGGGAGAAGTGCTCGTTAACACCGATTTTAAGAAAATAGGCAACCAAAATTTGGGAGAAATATATCCATTGAGTTCATTAAACAAGTCTTAAGAGATCTTTAAGTTAAATTTGAAAAATGGGAGCAGAAACAAAATGTTGCATTTAAATTTTTTTCAACACAGTTTTGCTGTTATTAAACCTTGTCCCTGGTCGGTCGATAAATCAATATGTCGGCTATTTTCCATGGAGGGATTTTATTTTGAAAAATAAGCTTTGTCTGGCCCCCCAGTAAACCATGGTCACCATCTGGGAGCTTTTATTTTTGAAAAACCAGCCAACACCATAGCCACCAATATGAGTTCCTGTTACCTGATTGGTGCATTACCTAAAGAAGCTTAGAGCTGAGAGATAAATTTACAAAAGCTGGAAGCTGAATTGTGATGTGGTCAAAGGACTGGAAACTGAGATAAATTGTCCAAGCAGGCAGAAAGAGCAATTGCTTTGTAATAATATCACTGCCATTATAAGAAATGATGAGCACAATATTTTTTAAAAATGTATGTAGAAAAAATATTTAGAAAAAGGTGAGAGCAAGAGAGAGAGAGATAGAAATATATTCAGTAAAGGTCTTTTGGCTGTTGTTGGATTCTTGTAAATTGTCACACCTTCAGTGTGTTTTTCTGATTACTGATATTGGTACCCAGTACTTGTGCCAGAAAGACAGTTAAGTTGTGTATAATTTCCACGTGTGTTATATCACCTGAAGCCCCTTGTCAAACCAGCGGTTTCCACTGTTCCACTGGCTGCCTCCTCCATGTAGGATCTGACGATGAGCACTGATGCGATACATCTCATTAGACTCTGAGGGCGTCGCTCCATCCAGACACACTGTAAAGATGCTGCTTTGGATAGCCAACACTGACTCTTTGTTGGTCTCATCTAAACACAGCAAGGACATGCACACAGAGCAAACATTATGTTATAAGACTGCAACAGTTGACAAATCAGTCAGAAAGCCAAATAATCTGCATGCTATTTTTCAACTCCAGCTTGTTGGGTGTGAAACATGATGCTTAAATATATATATATATATATATGTATATATATATATATATATATATATATATATATGATATGATGATATGTGTGTGTGTGTGTGGGCGTATGAAAATTCCTGGTGTCAAATATATCCTTCTGAAATCATGACAAATCATTGCTAATAGAAACAATTCCAGTGCTCTACTCTGGTATTCTGCGGCTGGCTGAGGGTTAGGCTCATGAGCTGCGGCGGCTGCTTCGTCCAGTAGTCCGAGTTCCGTCCGTATACTCGGGCTCAACAAATACGGCTGTTCCTCCTCAATTTCAAAGTCTTCAGATATGTTGGGCTGCTCTTCGCTAAAAGACCATGGTGCAAATTATCTTTTAGCTCGTGCACGTGTCATGTGATGTAAACACGGGTAAGCAAAGCTCATGCTTTTGCTGGTCTCGTGCAGGCCTGCACACAATTTTCATTTTTGGGTGCACTATCCCTTTAAGCTAAATCTGTTAATACTTTTAGGTAACGTTAGCCCTGTGATATTAACAGGAAGCCTTGTCACTTGATACAATATTGCCATGCAAAATATTTTTCCCCTTTCCCCAGCTGTCCTGGGGCGAGGAGGGGCTGCTAATCAATACACTGCAGGCAGCTCTACAATTAAGATTTTACTCATTATTAACAATGAAGGCACCAAGTGTGCATATAGCGCAACAAACATCCCGTCAGTTGAAAAAAAAGAACATATTTGGTTGTTGCAAATGGAAATGATTAATGTGGCTATTTGCATATTGAGCAGGGGAGTGAGATTTATTGACAAGTGGCTACTTAAAATACATGTGAAGAAGCATTCCAGTGCCAGGTGACAGACTTGAAGCTGTCCACTTGTGTTGGGATCACAAAGGATGCATGATAATACCAGGTGAAAACAGCCTCAGAGTTCAGCAGTTCTACAGTTTGACTTGCATTAGAACAGAGTTGTTCTCACCCTTGATGAGGTTGTTGTAGGTTTTGCTCCAGCTGTCACGACGCTGGGTGGTGAGGATTCCAACAGGCTCCATGTTGGTCTGTAGTGAGGAGTTGCAGATCCTCTCCAGCTGAACGCAGAGCTGATCAACTGTCAGTGGACTCCCATCACTGTTGTATGCTTCCATCACAAAGAACTGAATCCAAAGGGAAGAAACATGAAAGCAAGACTGGGTTACCACCTGAGCAAAACCCCCAGGAGCAAAGACGCTCAGCCCTCCCAAAGCCTTAGGCCGTCAGTGAGCAGATGTTGTTTTAATTGATTTACAGTTATTAAGTGTAATTACAACTTGTAATTAATAAACTGATTAAATTTCACTGTGACCGCTGGTTAGCAAACTGTTCTTAAATCAATTCAATAAGACTCCATATGGATTTATTCAACCAAAACACAGTTGGTGATTGTTAGAGGAGTGGACTTAGTGACTAGATGATTGAAAAGACTAACATCTCATAGTTTTGGCGAGTTTTACATTGTTTCTGTTGCATTTCAGTGGGGTGTGTTTTATGATGAGTTACCAGGACAATTAAGCTAACATTAGTGTTAAGTTTTCCTGCTTTGATCTCCAGACCGTGGTCAGAACCATGAGGAGACTTCTTCTGAGCTGCAGTTGGTACTCCAAAGCAAATCTCCATTGGTCTACTCAGCAGTTGATTAAAAAAAAAGACATGGACATGTCTGCTGGTCTTAAGGAGCTGCAGCATTTATAAGCACACAAACTGAAACTGTACTTCATAATTACTTTTGACATCTTCAGTCTGTCGATTGGTCAATAACGGATGGTCACTCTTGCTCAGGGCCGAGCTGTGGCTGGTTTTGTAACCATTGTTCATACCGTAGAGAGCTTCACATATATTAGAACTATAACTATATAAGTTCTACCATATAGTAGAACTGTAAGCTCTTCACTCAGCTTCATTAAGACTTGAATGAGCCTCTCAGAGTCTGTACATGCATCTCAGTGCCCTGAGAATTCCTTGATTTGAATCAGAATCAGCTTTATTAAGTACTTGTGTACATACAAGGAATTTGACTCTGGTAGACTTGCTACCAGAATTGACATAAGTACTCAAATTTAGGCAAGAAGTGGAATATACAGAATACACAAAAAAATATACAACTATACATCAAATATAAAAAAATATAAAAAATTATAAAACAAAAAATATTATAAAAAAAATATATACAATGTACAAGGATGCAGTGTTGTTTTACCTGCCACTATGTGACTGTTTAGGAGTTCATCAGAGCGACAGCCTGGGGGAAGAAACCGTCTTTGTGACAGGTGGTTTTGGCTAACAGTGCTCTGTAGCGCCTACTGGAGGAAAGGAGTTTAAACAGATTGTGTCTGGGGTGTGAGGGGTCTACAGTGATGTTCCCTGCCCGTTTCCCTTGACCTGTACAGGTCCTCGATGGAGGGAAGATCAGTACCAAAAATCCTCTTTGCACACCTAATTGTCCTTTTCAGTCTGTTCCTGTCCAGTTTAGTGGCAGATCCAAACCAGACGGTGATGGGTGTGCAGAGAAAAAGACTGGATTATAGCTGTGTAGAACATGATCAGCAGTTCTTTGGGCAGGTTGAGCTTCCTGCGCTGTCACAGGAAGTACAGCTTCTGCTGGGCCTTTTTCCAGACAGTGTCTATATGGGAGATTCACTTCACGTCCCGAGAGATTGTGGTACCAAGAAACCTGAAGGTGTCCACAGTAGACACTGTGCTGTTGAGGATGGTGAGGCGGGGCAGTGTTGGGGGGTTTCTCCTGAAGTCCACTATCATCTCCACAGTCTTGAGTGGGTTCAGCTCTAGGTGGTTCTGACCACACCAGACGACCAGCTGCTCCACCTCCTGTCTGTATGCAGACTCATCACAGTCCCGGATTAGACCGATTACCGTGGTGTCATCCGCAAATTTATTTGACATCCTCAAGAGATTTCCATTCACTTTAATCTCACATTCAAAGACAATCCACTGACTGTCCAACAGATACAGCCAATTACCTAACATGTTGCAACAGGTATGTTCCTCTGGTATAATCCAGAGAACATAATTAAATCAAGAAGGCCCAAGAAAGCTACAATTGATTTCTCATCATCTTGTCGTCTGAGTGTAGGTATAAAGATGCTTGCTTGCTGACTTCCAAGCAGATCGGCTAAAAATTGCCACAACACCATGTTTGTTTTGTTGCCATAAACTTCACATTTGTTGAACCATAGGGTTATTGTAGCTGACTGCTACTGGCAGAGAGAGAGACCACAGGGACATAGATCCAGCAATTTTTTTTACATCTAACTCTGTGAATTAAGGATTAAGGAGTGGAGTGCCGAGCAAATCCCCAGCGCCAGTGGCGGCTGCTGGTCTTTCAAACAGGGGAAGCTCACTTTAAGTTTACATCATAAAAGTTGTCATATTGTAGCGAGGCAGTAACTTCTAAAAGGAGCATTTAATTGAAGCTGTTTTTCAACCACACTCATGCCACAGAACCACAGCAAAACACACCTCAAAGATTTTCAGATGGGTGAAAAGAACTTACTTTTCCCCACCCTTTGCACCAAATCAATCTGAGGTGTTGATCTGCCCTGCTGTTTGGCTTCGCCAAAATCCGGTCGACAATATTCAAATTGTCTGCCATTATGTGCAGCTTGCTAGCTCGCTCGCTAGCTGGGGCTGCTGCACGAGGCTAGTGTGACCGCCTGTGAGTGCTTTGGGACGGTGGAGGGGCTCACAGCAGAGGGGCTCACAGCAGCACCCGCTGCTCGTTGGGGACAGTAACTGCAGAGCAACAAAAGTCAGAGTGTCCAATCACGAGTACAGTCTCCAATAACATCAGAAAAAGATGTTAGATTTAGCCCACTATTTTTAAACTATAGGACATTACACCACCTTTAAAATTTTTAATTATCACATTGTTTTCCAGCAGTGGTATTTCCACCATGCTCCAGTTCGGTCTTTGTTATATTTAAAGATCATAAATATATGGAATATTATTTCCATGTATTAATTGTTAATGATTTCACATAATTTATAAGATCCTTTTCAAGATTAACATATCGCTGGTAAAATGTAAGGATTTCTTTTCAAAAGAAAACACAATCTGGCAGGTGTAGGACAAATCCTTGTCTCTCATTGGCTCTGCTCTGAGCATTCATGTGATTGATCATAATCACTTGAGAGTTCCTCAGTTTACCTCTTACACTTTACTGTGAAGAGGAGTAAGTTACTTTATAATGTCCTATTCTATTCACTCCTCACTCAGCACTTTATGATATTTTGGGGGTATTTTATGCCTCTACGCAATAGTGTCAGTAGAAAGATGAAGGGATTAAGGAGAGGGAGGGAGGGAACACAAACTGGGGATGTTATGCTTTATAGTCAGGGCCAAAATACCCAACACATCAAGACGCCCCCTAAATTTGCTCTTAAGACAATGTCTATGTGTAATTCTTAGGAGTTTTGTTATGAGCACTGGTCCCAGAAAAGCTCAGGCACAGATGTTTGACTTGTTCCTCACCTGACCGTTGTGCACTACAGTGATGTGTTTCTGGGTGTAGAACTCCAAGGTGTCCACTGTCTCTCCAGGGATACGGCAGGATGAAAACAGATCCTCCAACTGCTTCATACACAGTGGCTTCCCTTTTATGTACTCAGCTGGTAGTGTGTCACTGTAAAAACACACAGACATTGAATAGTACCTCAGCCATCAAATATCATTTACAATTCTGGCCATTGATGTCCCTGAAGCTGTCACATCCACTGGATGTTCAGGATGTGATGCACACACAATGCTCCTTTATGAGGTTTAAATGAAATATATATAACTAACGAATAACAAATATATATAACTGTTCTCAATAAGATGACCAAAAAACAGGGTTTTCAGGTTTAGCCATTTCTTTTTTTATGAATAGTTTTACCTACAGATTTCTGTGCAAAGTAAAAATACCAAAACTGATCTAAACCAAAGATGTACGGAGAGCAAATGTCTGAAGTTGTTTGAACTTCTTGAAGTGTAAGTTTAACTTTCAACTGTAGATAAACTACAAACACCTGAGTTCAGAGAATCTCTGGCTTAAAAAAAGCATAGTACTACTTTCAGTCAGCAGTTGAAACCTCTGTTAATGTGTAATTTTACTGCTTCTTATGCTGTTTAATGTTTAAAGGTAAAAGGAACAAATTAATTGATAAGCTCCAGTTAATATTTATGATTACATTGCTTGAACAAATCATGACAGAAGATATTGAAACTCCTAGGATGATCTTTGTGTCTGGTAAAAAGAGAACATTTTAATTACTTACTTGTCAATCATTGTCTTTAATTCCATTGCAGATGCTATGTTTTTGGCAGCATACCTGAACAGAGAAAACATGGTTATTCATTTAAATTTTTGAAAGGAACTCCAAAAAGAGACTAATGTTATGGGGGGTTAGTGCATGCATGTGTGCGTATGTGTGTCTTGTCTGTTTACCTTATTTTTTCCTTTTTATCACTGTAGTCTATTTGGGGAAATAACCCTGCAGAATTTGATAAACCTGCAAGAGGCTTTCGCGCAGCAAGAAATCCAGTCCTGACAAAATCCTCTGTAAACTAAGAACAGTTACAAACTATAAGTGACACACAGTAAAATACTGACAAAAACAGATAAAGTCCCTTGAGGTCGTAAAGAAGGTTTTTCATGGCGCCTGCACTTCATATGAAGTGTTTCTGGACATAGTCTCCTTCCAAGCTAGTGGTGAAATAAGCGAAATGCCTAAATAAAGTTCGTGACCAAACAATGTGAAATGTAGTTCCTATTTACATGAGCGGTAACAGTGTCTTTCCCTTGTTTTCCACCCCTCCCAGGGTTGTATAGACTGTTACAGTTAATGTTTGAATTTATATTGAAAGTTATAATCCTTATAGTTTTAATTCTGGTTGAAACTGTAACTGTTTGATGACACCTGAGGTTACTGGTAGTCACATTTTATTATACATATGAGAGTTATTCTTGAAAAGACATCTGTATGATATCTGGGTGCAGCAAACATGCCTTGAACATCTCTGTCAGAAATAAAACAGAAGCAGAGCTGCAAAATTGGGCAGGGTTTTTATTTAGTTACCTTTATACCATTTGAAAAGTTATTCCAATGCATCAGGTCCTCCTCTCATCCAACAATTGAAACTGATATGACACTACTAGGTTCAACATGTAATCACTAATAACTGATCACCATTAAAATTCAGTGACACTTCAGTTTATGACATCTACACTGTCCATTTATTATTTGGTAAGCTCTGATAAAAAGCCATTCATATAATGACATTTTACACTGAGTGAAGAATTATCCCAAAGACCTTTAAGTATATTAACTGTGGTTTTGGGGTTACGATTACTGAAAATGATGACACATTAAACTAGAAAAATACTCAGCCTGCATCACAATTAGGTTATTTGCATCACTATCATTATTAGGTTATATATGCCTTCACCATGGAGACACTGTGATGTATTTATTTTGTTTTTATTTTGTACCAACACAGAATATAATGTGTATTTTTGTATTTTTCACTTTCTTTTTTTCCAACACAGAACATTAATTTCAACTTTAGAATTACGAAATGTATGGAGAAATCTCAGCACACCCAAAAACAACAGGTGCGTAGGAGGGAGGCTGCAACCCCGAAATATATAAAAATCAAAAAAGGCTCCCGCACACTGTCACAACGACCGAAATGTTGCTTAAATAAAATGAAAAAGAGTGAGACAGTGTGCGGGAGCCTTTTCTGAACTTAAGAATTACAACAATATTTAGTAAGTAGAACGAGACGTGCTTTCCGGCCACCAGATGGCACTATTTTCACCGTCTTTAGAAATTGGAATTGTTGCTGAGGCTGTCAGATGATAGACTTTATTTATTTAAAATTTAATCAAAATCCGTTTAAAACTTTTTGAATTATTTTGCAGACAGACAAACAAACAAATGCCAAGATCAAATAAAAAAACATTAATTCTGGGAATGTATTCACATTCCAAAAGCATCTGGAATGTATGACATGAATGATTTGAATTCAATTGAACTTTATTAGCTTCCTTTTTAAACACTATAAAATGTTTTTTGCATGTACAGTATAATCCAATTATCTATCACATTTGCAACTGCAAAGCTCTGTGCATTTCCATTGTGCCTTCTTGCATGAGCACTTTGTAACACAACCACTTGTGCTTTTAAAACCACACTTCACCAGCTCACTGCATGCTTTTGAAGCCATTGGCAGAAGGGTTAGGTGTCAACGCACGACCATAAGTCAGGCTTTAGGGTTAGGGGGGTTAGGGCCAGTACTCGAGTTGAGGAGGGATAGCATCCCCCTTGAAATAAAACAATCAAAATCATCCCCCTTCTAAAACTGCCATCCCCCCACGTCATTGTGTTGTTGTTCTTGCAATAATGAAAAAATACTGGCAATCATTTTCCGCCTGGCACAAACCACATGTTTTGGACAGCTATGACAGAATGTTCCACCATCATGGTTCTTATATTGCCAGATTCCAGAGTCTCCCCTCTTCATATATGGCAGAATATGTCAACTTCCAACTTGCTATGGTGAGATACATGTAAAAATGTAATAATTTAGTAACACGGATTTGTTTTTTTCATTGATATAAAATTAATATAAAATACAGGCACATAGAAGGACATGTGGTGATGGCAAATCTGGATAGCCCAGATTGTCCTGAAAAAAACAAACAAAAACAAAACAAGATATAGCATATGTATGTAGCCTTTATAATGACTGTGATATGAGCTTACAAGTAAAGGCAGGAAAAATACCCCAAAAAGGCCTAGGGCCCAAAGGGTTAAACAGTGATATTAAAAGGAAGTTGATAAATTATTTTCAGTTTCATGTGGCTTCCAACTGGTCCAGTTTTTAAAATTTGGTGTGTTGTGACATAAATATTTGGTTAAGAAAAATATGATTTATTTTCTAAACTTGGAGATCTGTATCTATGAGCTCCCCTCCACTGGCAGAATGTGTCTATAAGGTCAATCCCAGGAGGTGAGTACATAATGAGCTTCTGATTTAGTAAACCAGGAGTTAAATAACTGCAGAATGTGTGAGAAGGTTACCCCATTGTCTCAATAAATGTGGCTACAGCTATTGGTGTAGTTGTTTGGCTCACCCAGTTCTCAGTGTTGCGTGCTTTCATCTCCAGGACACTCTGGAGTCTTTCTCCGACTCCTCCTGCTTTCCGAAACTCCTCCACCAGTTTTTTGGTTCGTTTCAACTCGTCCTCCTCCAGAATGGACTCCATATAGCTGAGGTAGAGCTCACAGGTCTGCTGCAGAGGGGGGACAGGCTGACTGGGCAGTCCCTTCTGCTGGATCAGGTTTCTGCCAGGAACCAGGGTCACTGATACAGGTTTCACCAAGTGAAAAGGCCTCACCATCCCCACCTTTATGTGGGAGATACAACAATGTACTCAAATCATAGGAGTTTCTAGCCCATTTCTGGGGGTTGAAGCACCCCTAAATTGAATCCCAGCACGGCTAAAATTTGAGAGATTTGTTTTGTATTACTGTATGTTCTTTTTTTTAAAACAAGCTAGAAAAGTGTCAACAGCATACAGTACTTGGTTGAAACGTAAAAGTCTAACAACAAAAATACGACTTTTTTGGATAATTAGCTTCTTTAATTCTCTGGACAACCAAGGCTTATCATTAGAGTGGACTTTAAATGACTTGGTGAGTAACACAGAGTCCCTCCCACCTTTCCCCGACTCGGGCTCTGAGCGCTCTATCTGCACAGAGCAATGCACTGCCTTCAAGGGTGGGTGATATGTGGCACATTACTTAACTTCTACCACTCAATACCAACACATTATTATCGTTACCAGTCCTCATTTTTGCTGCATTTAATCGTAGGTCACTGTTTATGTTAGTTAGTTGACGTTTCTAGCTAGGAAACGTTACAGGTGGTCAGTACCACTTTGAATTGGAATGAGAAAAGCTAGCTGTTGTGTCATGTGCATGTGTTAATATTAAAGCCAAGATGCTACTGACTAGCTAACTGACTGGATGCCCATTAACATTATAACTCCTATTGTGTGTGTGCATGTGTGTACAGACAGACAGACAGACAGCCTCATCATGGGTATAAGGTTGTTTTTTCGAGAGAAAAAAAAGAGCCAGGTTCAGGTAAGAGTGTAAGATCAAATGGTCTATCTGTCTAGAATGATGTTATAAGTTGGATCAATGTATCAATTTATATCTCTTATTAGAAATAAAACGCATTGTTTGGTTATTTGCCTTTTGGTTGACAGTACAAAGAGAGAGAGAGAGAGGAGCAGAGAGAGGACTTTATTTATTAGTATTCTTATTAGTATGTTTGGTACTCACTATAGGGGGCAGGTTTACTCCAGAAACATACATACTGTTTATGTGTATGTTTAAGAGCTGCTGTATCAAAACGAGTAATTCTGGCGGACATTACCTGTTTTTCGGCGAACTCCAAGGTCCTCTGGTAATTTTATTAAAAAGCATAGCATATAGGCCACAATAAGTTATTATTATTAGGCTATTATTATTACTGGGCCGTTATTATTATTCATTGTTTTATTTATTTATTTATTTATTTAGTATGATTATTATTATTATTACCATCATGTAATTATTGTTTTTATTATTAGGCTAGTAGTAGTAGTAGTAGTATTGTTGTTATTGTTGTTGTTATCACTGAATGAGGGATTCTCATGAACTCTATGCATATTTATTTAACAACATCACAAGACTTTCTAAGTGCAGCAGCTCATTGGCTACCAACTCAAGGCCGGGTTGTTTTCATAGGCCTGTATAGCAAACGAAAATCGCTCAGCACCTTGGTCTTACAAGAGTGGGCTACAATGAGTACCGGACCATCAAATCACCGCATCCGTGGTGAGAGGACACGGAATTGTTTGCGCTTTTATGCACAGGTCTAGGCGATCACGGAGATTTGATATGGAAAAGATGTAGCTTTCACGACAGTTCTGATAGCCTTTAACCAGATGAATTCAGTCAGTGCAAAGGTTTGATGAATGAGTTAGTATTTAGACACACCAGATATATTTACCATGGCCAAACACGCAACTGTATTATACTGTGGCCAGACGTGCTACAGTAAGCTATATGATTTTGGAGTGTCTGTTTCATTTGGCACATGTCCACACAGTTGTGTGCCTTTTTATTTTTCAAAAAATAAATTCAGAAATGTTTTCCATGTAGCCCATTTGGTTGGTTTTATATCCCCCATAATTTTCCTTTACGAAAAAATTCGTCTGGGTTTTTATGGGTTAAACATTAACAAATCATGAAAAGGAATATGCACTCAATCATACGACAGAACTAGATCGAGGGTATGGTTTAAACAGTGAGTGGGTTCATGTACACCCTGACTGAAGCCAATGGAGTCTTATAATGAGATAAACGCAGTAGCGAGGGTGTCATTATCAACGTCAACATGAATGTTAAAATCACTTACAATAATAACTTTATCTGATTTAAGAACTAAACTGGATAAAAACTCTGAGAATTCAGATACAAATTCTGAATATGGACCAGGAGCATGGTACACTACAACAAATAAAAGTGGCTGCGAGGTTTTCCAGGTCGGATTTAAAAGACTAAGAACGAGGCTTTCAAAAGAATTATAATCTAGTTTAGGTTTAGGGCTCATTAACAGGCTAGGAAAAAAAGTCTGCAACTCCCCGTCCTCGGCCGCTGCCTCAAGGAATGTGAAATTTTTATAAGGTTCTTATGCACAACTCCTCTTTGCTTAATTTTAGTTGGTCGGGGGACAGACACAGTTTATATAACACTATGGGTGGGTAACTGCACTAGAAGTCAGGGTTTTGAATTACTAATAAACATGGCCAGGTTTCTAGGTATGAGAGCAGCTCCATCCAAAGTGAGATGAATGCTGTCTCTTCTAATCAGACCAGGTTTTCCCTAGAAAGTTTGCCAATGACTAACAAAAACCCACATCGTTTGCTGGACACCACCTGGACAGCCAGCGATTAAATGATGACATGCGGCTAAACATCTCATCAGTGGTCTGATTTGGAAGGGGTCCAGACAAAAGTACGGAGTCCAACATTGTGTGTTGTGATCCTCAGCCACTGATCAGATGTAATTACGGTATTCATTTCTTTTCCCCAATTTTCTTTAATATATTCTGTAGTATGAACTCTGGGGTTTGAAATACTCTGGTACAATTTTGATACTACTTTCTTTATCCCCATTCTATATGTCTGTTCAAATAGCAGAATAAGCTGATTTGAATTTGTGGTTGATCCGTGGGGTTGAATTTCACGATCAAAATAGTGACATAGTTGTAAGTATCTGAAAAAGTCAGATTTTTCCAGATTTACCCATCTCAGTCTTCTGGATTGTCAGGGACCTCGGCCAAAGGCATGTTTAGGGGGTTTAAGACCCCCTAAACATGCTCAAAAACTCACCAAAATTCGCACGCATGTCAGGACTGGCAAAAAAATCGATAAAATGAAAAAAATAAACCTAAAAGTGCCAAAAATGGGCTCTCTAGTGCCACCTAGACACACAAAAAAGGCCACTGCGGCCTGTAGCAATGTCGTAGAAAGATCAAACCAAAACTGGCTTGTTCGTCTCATCGAGACCTATAAATCACACACTAACAAATCCAACCTAAATCCAACAGGAAGTGAGCTATTTGCCCCCTTCATAAATTCTCTTTTTCTCACCTAGACACACTAAAATGCCCATTGCCTTCTGCAGCTGTGAGCTAGAGTGGAAAGGGGTCTAAAATCGTCTTAAAGGTTTTGTCTTTAATTGTCTACGTGAGCTGGAGGCCGAAGCGGCGGGAGGTCCTGCCCAACACTGCTTGCAGCTTTAATTTTTCTCGTTTTAGTTGTTTGACTATGGATTGGCTAGATTTGGCTAGAGTCTTTATTCTTATTCTTTTGGAATATCTTGCTCATTAATCTCCATGAGTTTCTACTTAGGATTTATACTATGATCACACCAGGAGACCGCTGATTTGAGTTGTGCGGCATAGTAATAATCTCTGAAGTTTGGTAGAGACATACTTAATGAACTTCTGCCATTCCAAATCAAACGTGATATTTCTTTATCCCATTCACTGAATTGTTTGGTTGGAATTTGGATTGGCAGTGACATGAAAAGATATAAAAGCCTTGGTAAAACGTTCATTTTGATAGTTTCGATTCTGCTATTTAAGTGGATTGGGAGTAAGGACCAACGGCCGAGATTATCTTTTATGTTTGAGTTAATGGAGCCATAATTCTTAACATATAATTTTTCACCTGTTTGTGTTATCCAGACCCCCAGATATTTTATAGCGTCAAGGTTCGAATTAAAGGGATACTTTTCTTTCATTTTAGCACTTGGGGTAAAGAAAAAAGATGAAACTTGTGTTTTTTTGTATGTTTAGCTTATATCCAGAGTATCAACCATAGGTCTCAAGGAGATCAGTGACATGAGAGAGACTATAGTCTAGATTCGCATTTAAAGCTATTTTATGTTCTGTATTAACTACACCTTTTAATATGCTGATTTTGTCTGACTGCTTGTGCTAGTGGCTCTATAAAAAAGACAAACAGTGTCTGATTTAAGGGACATCCCTGTCTTGTACCTCGTGTTAGCTCAAAGCTATCTGTAAGATGACCGTTTACTCTTATTCTGGCTACAGGCTTAGAATACAGAGCCTTTATACATTTAATTGAATCTTCAGAAAAAACAAATCTCTCTAATACCTGAAATAAAAACTGCTAGCCCACGCAGTCGAAAGCTTTCACAGCATCCAAACTCGTCAATAGCATACTTATTTGCCTCTTTTCAACATGGTGCAGAACTTGGAGTGCAGGTCTCATATTATCTTGTGTTTGGCGTCCCTTCACAAAACCTGTCTGATCCTTGTCAATCAGCTCTCGAACAAATTAGTTAGGTCTATTTGCTATAATTGCAGCATAAAGTTTGTAATCTTGATTCAGAATTGAAATTGGTCTATATGAGCTACATAGTTATTTATTTTTGCCTTCCTATGGTATTATTGATATCAAGGCTTGATTCCATAATGGAGGGAGAATTTAATTTTTAAGGGTCCAATTAAAGTAGGAAAGGAGAACAGGCTTTATCTCCTTAAGGAATGTCTTGCATCACTCCCCAGGCCCCCCATCATATCCTGGTGTTTTGTTATTTTAAAGTTTGCCTATTACTGTATCCAGTTCTTCTGTAATCATCTTGGTCCTAAATGTGTTTTGAACTTTTCCTATTGAGGCTAAATGTAATATATTTAAGAATGCATATGTGTCATGGGTGCTTCCTTGACTTGGTTGTGTATATAATGTTTTATAGTAAGATACAAATGACTAATCTATTTCTTTAAGATTATTTGATATCTTCCCTGTTTTGGTGTCTTTACTCGTAGGTATAAAGTTTAAAGCCTGCTCCCTTCATAGCCTCCTTGCTAGTAATCTTGTAGCTCTTGGACCGACTTCATAGTAATTTTGTTTTAGAAATTTGTATTTTTTCTCTATTTCCTTGTTATATAATAAGTCGATTTCTTTCCTTACTGCTTTAATTTGTTTCAAGTTCTGATGTGTTACATCTTCTTTATTGCCTTTCTCTAAATGTTCAAGTTTCTGTT
Source organism: Epinephelus awoara (assembly GCA_035609425.1). Taxonomy (NCBI): domain Eukaryota; kingdom Metazoa; phylum Chordata; class Actinopteri; order Perciformes; family Serranidae; genus Epinephelus; species Epinephelus awoara. Next base: position 29,117,729 of record CM069316.1, on the reverse strand, counting down.
CTAATGTTTTAAGTTTATGTTCTTTTGCCTTTTTTATTACAGAGCTGATCGCAATGATTTTTGCCCTAATGACGGCTTTTAAAAATGCATCCCAAAGCATAGTTGGATCCACCTATAATTATGTTCTATGTCTTAATTTCAGCTTGGATTTGCTCAATTACCATTTTATTATTGAGCAAGCTTGTATTTAGTCTCTAACTTGCTTCCTAGGTCTGCTGTCAAAATGAAGAATTAAGTAAATTGGTGAATGGTCTGACACATCCATGGGACCAATGGTGCATTCTTGCATTCTGTGGTGCATTCAGGTTCGTCTCCAGCCTGTGGCCCTTTGCTGCATGTCATTACCCCTCTCTCTCTCCCCCCTTCACGCTTAACTGTCCTATCTATAAAGGCAAAAATGCCCAAAAAATATCTTAAAAAACAAACAAACAAAAAAAAAACCCATTGTTGTGAGGTTAAACTACTTGTTCACAGACACTACAAATAAGCGGTATTAGCATTCCTCTGGTGTGCAAGTCCCTGGATGCCCCCATAGATAACAAACAGCACAACTCCAGTATAGTCAGAAGAATAGAGAGCTTCCCTTGGTGGTGAAAGGCTTTATCAACATTGTGTGAACCCATTTGGAACGGGCTTGAGTTAATTCAAAGTTTGAATTCATGAATATGTATTAGTTCCACCCTCTAGCTTGAGCATACCATGGGTGGTAAAAATTAAAATCAACATATAAAAACAACATGTAATTATAATCTAAAACATTAGAATACAGGTAAACATAGTTTTGTGCAAGGATTAAGAAATATGTGTACCCAAATGGTAACGTTTACTTACCAGAGCTTTGCTGCAAATTCTCAACATTGTGCTTTCAGAGAAACTCCCACAGATTAAGGCTAGACACTATTTACCTCCTATAAAGTTTTTTTTTTTGTCTTAAAGATACAGATAGGTAATGTTTCTGCTCTATGAGAGGAGTTTGTAACCACTGCTCTGCTGCCAGCTTTTTGAGACTATTTAACTTCAACTGAATATAAAGACCAGAGAATGTTTGTTTGTACAGCAATGATGTCACCAAACAGAGAGCCTGTCCACACAACCTTGTATGGTTTGTGTGGCTAGAAGCTTTAAGGCTAACCTGAGGGCTTTCCCGATTATTTGTCCAAGTAAGCAGTATCTGATCTTGAGAAGCCAGGAAAGTTGCAAAAAACGAGACTTATCCACTTGTGTAGGTCAAACAAAGATCTGGGCACTATTCTTCATACACGGCTGACTATTTTATGTAGATTAACAATTTGACTGAAGTCTGGATATTTTGGCTTGAGTGCACAAGTGCCAAGACGGGTGTCATATGACACTTCAAATTGGTTGAATGGGAGGCATAAGCATTGAAATTTAAAGATATTACAAAAGGCTGTTCTCATAAACTGCTCATATGTTTTCCTACGAAAAGTAATGCACCCAAATTTGTATACGTGGCCAGAACGTGGCTCAGCTTTGATTTTGTTTAGAAGATTCTACTATTTTTGCTTCAACACAACCAAAAGCCCACAGGTACTTTAAACTGATACAGATAACAGTAGATGATGAGCAGAGACAAAGAATTCCCCCAGGATTACAAAGTTTATTGACCAAATTAATAAGACAAGAAAAAGGTATATAGTAGTAGTAGTCTTTATTTGTCCCCGTAGGGAAATTGGGTTGAAGCAGGTCACACAAGGCATTTCAGAAATATATAAATAAACAACAATACGTCAAACGGTCACCAAACATTCATCACACATAGAGCACAGTAGTCACAGAAGATACTTTCAATAAAGGAGCAATAAAACATTTGAAGCACTTTGCTACTGACATGAAAGGTCAACAGTTTCTTAAGGTGGAACATTCTCTGTTGAAACTTGATGCAAATTTGGTCAGTCCACATGTCCCACTTCATGTTACTGTCAAGCACCAGGCCGAGATATTTATATTCAGTGACCTGTTGTATTGGCTTTCAGTTTATCAAGGTGACAGAGACAGAGTTGGGGGATACCACTTTTCTGAAATCGATAAACATTTCCCTTGTTTTTGATGGATTTAGGAGAAGGTTCGACTTTTCACACCAGTTGATGAAATAATCTAGCACAGGGCCGTGCTCCTCTTCCTCATCAAATAAAAGACTGACCAGTGCAGTATCATCTGCATACTTCATGAAAAAACGATTTGAGAACGTGCTAGAGCAAGACTTTGTGTACAAAATAAATAAAAGAGGAGATAAAACACATCCCCGAGGGGAGCCGGTAAAAGTGGTCATTTTATCAGAGAGTGATGCTCCTGCTCTGACCTGCTGGATTCTACCACTGAGAAAATCAACAATCCAGGCAATAAGACCAGGTTCAAATTCGGAAGACGGAACATTTGCTAAAATACATGGCTTGATAGTATTAAAAGCGGATGAAAAATCCTCAAATAAAAATATTAGCATGAGCCTTAGGCTTTTCAAGGTGACTGAGGAGAATATGTAAGAAAGTGGCAATGGCGTCCTCTACCCCTCTGGATTCTTGGAAAGCAAATTGCAAGGGATCTAAGAGATGTTATGTTTTAGATATGATATATTTCTTTACAAGACGCTCAAAACATTTCATTACAAGCAAAGTCAAAGCTATAGGACGAAAGTCACTAAGCTGACTAGGGTTTGGAGTCTTTGGCACAGGAGCAATAACTGCACTTTTCCAGATAGTAGGAACAGTTTTGTGGACGATAGAGGATTTAAAAATCTCTGTGAACACAGGAGCTAATTGTTCTGCACAATTAACATTACCAAAGATATTGTCTGGCCCAGGGCTTTTCCGCACATTACAGCCTCTAAAGAGCTGAAGGACTTGAGATTCCTCAATTTCCGTGTTTGGAGGAGGACAGAAAGGAGAGGGTGACACAGAGGAAGCCTCAACAGTATCACTCTCAAAATGGCAGAAGAAGGAATTTAGCTTATTTATCATCTCAGTTCCCTCACTCCCATTAAGGGTGAGGAGGGGTTTACCCCTGCCTTTGTGAGCTATACTTGTCATCTTTTTAACTCCCTGCCAGGCTTCTCTGGAATTTCTGGAAGTTAGAGAAGCCTCTAACTTAAGTTTATATATTTGTTTGTCCAGCACCAGCTGTCTTTTGATTTCTCTTTGTAGCTCCCTTCTTGCATGCTCAGCTTGATTCCTATGAGCTTTCCTTTTTTGGATAATTAGCTTCTTTAATTCTCTGGACAACCAAGGCTTATCATTAGAGTGGACTTTAAATGACTTGGTGAGTAACACAGAGTCCCACCCACCTTTCCCCGACTCGGGCTCTGAGCGCTCTATCTGCACAGAGCAATGCGCTGCCTTCCAGAGTGGGTGATATGCAGTACCTGGCTTAAACCAGGATATGTGGCACATTTCTTAACTTCTACCACTCAATACCAACACATTATTATCATTACCATTACCATTAGTGAGTAAATAATGTATTTGTTTAATTGTCCTAATATTAATCCCCCTGATGCGAATTGAGCATGTGTGCCCCCAAATATTATCCTGTCTTCACAGCATCAGTACTAGTCAGTGGATAAAGTTAGCGACTTGCTGTTTTTTGCTGGTTAAACTACAGCTTCAGAGCTTTCTAACAAGCCCCTGATTGTGAAGTGTGACATTTCTTAATCAGCCACACCTTTTCCCCTGGCGCACTTCTGCAATCATTTACAACAATAGCGTGTGATCCATGTAAGTGTTGTATAAAATTAAAAAATGTAAACTGTAAATCCAGTAGACATAATTATTTGTCTGTTTTCTGTTGACCCCATGCGACTCTCGGGGTGAGCTCCTCCTCTCCTGTCCCCCCGCCTGTTTTTGCCACACTTTGGCGGTGGGCAGCCGTCCTCCGCTTCACATCCACCTTAATGTTGGGCCACTTCTTTTTTAATTGTGTACGCTTTTCTCACCCCACAGCATTGACAGCCTCACACACACTCTCCCACTCACTCTTTTTGCGTTTTGTATTGATGCTGGAGGACAGCGTGCCAAAAAGTACATTTTTACGCACCTCCACTTCAGTGAGTAGCATCTCCAATTCGCATTCTGTGAAGTTTTTCTTTTTTCCCGTCTTACTCATTCTTTTGTTTTAGTTTTCTGATCGTGCAGAGAGGGGAATCTCAGGTGCAGGGTCAATTGAAATATGATTTGTATATTCAAATGGGGGCGTGGACAGGGAGGGGTCGGGTACCCCAACATGTGCGCTCAATTCCACGTTGATTGGGATGTACAAAGGAAATTGGAAATTGGATTCATGTGTATGCACAGAGCGTACACATTTAAGCGTAGGCTACGCCATGTTTCAGTAGGAAATCCACGCAAGTCTTTGTTCATGAGACCCCTGGTATCCAGTCTTTTCACACTTCTGCCATCAGGCAGACTCTACAGGAGTTTGAAATCCAGGACAAGACTGACCAACAGCTCCTGCCGATAGGCCATCTGACTGCTGAATAACAGCATGAAACACAGCCACTGCAACTGTCTAAGGTGACAGTTAACAAATTTCTGTATCAGTTATGTCCATTTTTTAGCTTTTCTTTTCCAGTAATGTGAATTTGATGAACAGTTTTATACCATATGAGTTGTGTGATTTGTCATAGAGAAGATATGACATCTACTCCTCTGTTTTACTGGTCAAAGATTTTGGTGATACCATATAAAACATCATAAACCATTGAGGTGAATAGTTATTGGTGAATTCAGTGACAAAAGAAGGAAATCACAGTTTAATAACCTAGACTACTCTTTGTAATCTCATATCATTGTATTGATTTTTTAAAAGTTGAATCCTTTTATTCAATTACCCTTAAATTACTGTACAATGACTGTAAAGAGTAGAACTTGAGAAGACTTGTGACTTTAGCAACTTCGTCAGTTAGAAGTGTTTGATTAGTCGTAACTACCTCTGTCAGACAAACAATGCAGGCGTGGAAAAACAAATACACTTTAGAATAGTTTGACAGTTAGTTACATCCTGACAAGTCCAGTACAGACAAACCTCTGGTGTTTACATTCAACAACAGCTAAATAGCATCTAGCCTAGTCTGAGAGTTTCCTGAGAAGCACAATGTTGACATTTTGCAACAGAGCTCTGGTAAGTAAACAACACCATTTGTTGATTTATGCACAGAAGTAGTGTTAACTACCCTGCATTCATATGTCTTACATTAGCACTACATTTTGTTTGGATATTTTTAGATGAATTCTTGCACTGGGTCTCTACTGCCTTGACTGTTATGTTCAAACGAGAGTGAAGAACTTTTACATAAATAAACTAAGTTTATTTATATGTAATGCCAGTGAAGCCTTTCATCACCAGGGAAAGCTCTCTGTATTTATCAGTTTACTGGAGTTGTGGTGTTTGCGATCTATGGCTACAATCCTCTACCACAGGAATGCCCAGCAGAGGTATTTATCCTGGCTCTACATGTACTACCTGTATTACCAAGTACCTTGAAAGGTAGGTAGGGGGAGAGATCACAGCAACGTGGTATTATTCAGGCTGTTCTCATAAACTGCTTATTTGTTTTCCTGAGTAAAGCACCCAAATTCAAACATATCCCACATATTTTGAAATGCTGGGAAAATGTGATCATTGCGCTGATGGTAGTACAAAAGGAAGTGGCCCTGAGTGGTCTTGTAAGGAGGTGGTGGATGGGTCACAAAAACCCAGACGTTCCCCTGGGACTTTCACCTTGACTCATGTGTTCGTAACTGTGTGAACTTTGAGTGAACTTTGAGTCATTTGAAGGTCAATTCTAATCATGTTTCTTTTTCTAAACCTAACTACAGTAACTTTATTTGCCTAAACGTAACCTCCATAACTTTACATTAAATATGTAACTGTTCTGAATCCCACTGCTTTTCTTAAGCATGTCAACAGTTTTTGTGTGATTGATCTCACTGCCAGAGAGTGCTGACAAAGGTTTCACACTCCAACTTTAAGCTTTATTGGAGATGAATAAGCTGAAGTGAACGAAAAAAAAAAAAAAACTGGTCAAAGAGTTTTGGAAAGCAGGAGTCGGAGTAAGACTGCAGAGAGATCTGGAGATGAAAGCACGCAACACTGAGAACTGTGTGAGCTCAAAAACTACATTAACAGCCAGGCCATTTTAGGGGCAAGGCCACTTGGCCTTTCGTGTTGTAATTTTTTTGAGGGCACAAAGGCCAAAAGCCAGGGCAGCAAGGCCATCAAATAAAACAATGATTTTAAGTCCATGTTCATAATGAATTTAATTTAAGGACTAACAATGTATAACTATCTGTGAAATGAATAAATAAAACAAAAGACCTAAAAAGTAATAATAATGAGTATAATAAGTAATAATGTGATCTATTTAATAGCACTAATAAACCCAATGTGTTTTAAATATAGAACAACCAGGTTCATGTATTTATAAGCAAACAGTCTTAAATATTAGGCCTAAATATTTTTTGAGTGTACATGATAAACTGATTCACTGAACAAGGCTGGCTTACAATTATTTTTGATGTGTTGTTAGATAGCTAACAAACAAATAAACAAACTATAGCAGGGCTATTCAATTACTATTTCAACTGGGCTGCATTTCAAAACCAGATAATGTCGATGGGCCACATTTTTAGCATATATACACAGGCATGGCCCTCCTCAACATGATGCAGAAACTGAATAAAAAAGAGCTGTCAATGCACAGAAGCATAATAAGTGACATTAACAGTATCTAACAACACACACTATCTCTCTACCAGCATCTCCCTCTCTCCTCTCCTCCACACACACACATGCACACACCTCACCTCATGGTGCTTTCCTTATAGGTCAGTTACACAGGATATAGTTTTATACAGTCCATGACAGCAACAGTCATGTTTACAACAACAAAGTCACTATTTAAAACCCAATAATATCTCACTGGAATATAAATATTCCTCCTGACATCACAATACTGAGTGAAGAAAGTCACGTTATTTCAGCATGAAGACAAACATCAGTGTCAGTCATTCATCCTGCTCTCTGTCCCTCCTCTACTAAGGACACTCGTTAAACGGCTGCGTCCGAAAGGCCAAGTAGTATGGATTGTAGTAGACCAAATTAGTATGTAGTATGTCTGAAACCGTAGTAGTTCCAAAGAGCATGGATACCAAAAGGCGAAGCTCAATAGAACGCCCCATAGCAACAGACTCGCCCATGGTTTCGTCCTACCGCCGCCATTTTGGACTGTCAGCAGACCACAGCAGACCCGCTTGCATACAAAAACACACAGACAAACTGAAGTATATCGCTATTAATTATGCTTACAATGCTACTCACCTCGTGATAGCTTGGTCACAGCTGCTTTTTCACGTTTTTGTAAAGCAAAATATAGACTTTAAGAAAAACAAAACGAAGAAAAACGGCCTAGATGGCATCTCTACATATCACATCCACTTATGAGAAGATTAACTTAATTACTCCTTCAAAATCACCCCATAAGCCAATCTACCAAAATAAAGAAAAAAAGAAAGAAAGAAAGAAAGAAAAATATTTTAACTAGAAACACATTAATGGCGACGTCACATAGTCAGGAATAAAGATTTATTTACAGTTTGTACAGTAAGGGGACAGTAATAATAATAATAATAATAATAATACTGATGATAATAATAATAATAATAATAATAATAATAATATAGGCTATTTTAATATGCTGCGCCAGTGCACACTGTGTGCTAAACTTGCAAAATCCGCCTGGCCACACCGAGTTGGCCCCCCCGACTCGCCCGGTCTGCGAAACTAGAGCCCCAGGTAGTCTGGGGCCGTTACCATACAGTCTATGGCCGTTACAAAGAGCATGGATACCAAGAGGCGAAGCTCCGTTGAATTTCTGCCAACAGCCACCAGGGGCGCTGCTGTAGCGCTGCCGCCATCTTGGACTGTTGAGCTTAGACTGTTGCGCCCAGACAACATGCAAGATGTCAAGGAGAGAGGAGGAAAAAAGTAAAAGAAAACAGTGTAGTGCAATTAACTGCAACAACTATCAGTGGAACACCCCGCACCTGGCCTTCCACCGTATTGGACCATTTATATCAGAACTGATTACTGCTTTAGCATTAAAATATATCATATTAAAATAGCCTATATTATTATTATTATTATTATTATTAGTCTCCTTACTGTACAAACTGTAAATAAGTCTTTATTCCTGACTATGTGTAGTCGCGTGTTTCTAGTTAAAATATTGCTTTTTTTATTTCATTATTATTATTATTTTTAATTTGTAGATTGGCTTATGGGGTGATTTTGAAGGAGTAATTAAGTTAATCTTCTCATAAGTGGATGTGATATGTAGAGATGCCATCTAGGCCGTTTTTCTTCGTTTTGTTTTTTTTAAAGTCTATATTTTGTTTTACAAAAACGTGAAAAAGCAGCTGTGACCAAGCTATCACGAGGTGAGTAGCATTGTAAGCATAATTAATAGCGATATACTTCAGTTTGTCTGTGTGTTTTTGTATGCAAGCGGGTCTGCTGCGGTCTGCTGACAGTCCAAAATGGCGGCGGTAGGACGAAACCATGGGCGAGTTGCTATGAGGCGTTCTATTGAGCTTCGCCTCTTGGTATCCATGCTCTTTGGCCGTTAGTGGCCGTTTTGGTAAGGAAACAGAACCAGTGCGAGAGAGACAGGATCCGGAATTCGATGGATGCACCTTTCCGTAAAAATAAAAGCACCAAGCTAATAAAAATGCGGTGAAACTTCTAATTTAAAGAATATAATTTACAAGAAAAGCCCCAAGCCTTTAAGTTAATCGATTTTCTTACACTCCTCATCACCCTAAATCGATGGTGCGCTAGAATTTAAAGTTTTACTATGCTGAACACTATTAGTCTGGTGAATTTGGTGAATACCGCATCCGCTCTCTAGACCGGAACCAGAATCCAGACAAAAGTCAGAGTGAATAAACACCATGCTCTTCACTTCATGTGACGCGAGGCTAGCCCCAGGCGTGCAAGGCAGCGAGCACGCACGCAAGCACACACACACAAGGATTAGTTTAAAAAGAACAGTCCAAAAAAAGTTATATTTTGTGATGTTTTTTGATTGTACTTAGTGTATACTGGGTGTGCTTGTGTGACTTATTTTTATAAAAAAATAACAGTTTCTCCACAGTAGATGGTTTCAGACTATTTCTCTTTTTTGAGACAACTTCCCCAGCTTTGGAGAAGACCCTTTCACAAGATAATGCTGGTGTCGCCAGGAACTGTTTGGCCAGGTTGATCAGGTTTGGGTACAGGGATTTATGCATCATTCAGTAACCTAAGGGGTCTTGTGATCTGTCCAGAGGAGGAGCAGACATATATCGCTGAACCTCCACAATGGCATCTGCAGTAGCATTCCTGGACTTCTGCATCTGTCAAGAAGCTTCCACAGGTCAAAGCCCAAAAAAAAAACATTAGAAGATATTTATAAAGTATATAAATGAATACAAATGCAGAAATACAAATTATATTAGTGGTCTACCTGTGGAAGCTGCGGCAGTAGCTCAGTCCATAGGGACTTGTTCGCCTATAAGTCCCATCCAGACCAACATATGGAGCGTGGACTGGTAGCTGGAGAGGTGCCAGTTCACCTCCTGGGCACTTCCAAGGTGCCCCTGAGCAAGGCACCGAACCCCCAACCGCTAGTTTGATTCATTTCATTTAGTGTATGTTTGAGCATACGAATCAGTGGGATTATTTTCGAGCCCGGCACTCTTTGCTCTTGAGAGAGCTCGACTGTGGCCACTTGAAATGGTGAAAGCATTCTCACACACTGTTGTTTCATATTCAGTGGCAGTCAACAGAGATAAATCCGTGGTCAGTGTTGCCAGAGCCGCTGCCACTGCATCCCTCTGCTCATACAGGTGCTGTAGCATCTCATAAGTGCTGTTCTAGTTTTATGACAGGCCGTCCCATTTGCACCTGCTGCAGTCGGTAGGTGTTTCTGAAAGTCGAGGAAGGATCCTCAAAAGGCCGAATTTGACGGACATTACCTCATCGACCCCCGCCGATGGACTGTTCCAATGTCAAAGATCCTCGAGTTTCACGAGGGACTGAGTCCTTCTTTCAGAGATAAAAAAAAAATTACCTAAATGAATGTTCTAAGCTTTAATCATTACTGCCTGCCCTGTATCTCTCTCTGGCTCTGGTTCTCTATCTGTCTCTCTTTATGTATCATTTTGTCATATGGATTACTGTAAATTTATTATGTTGATCTGTTCTGTACGACATCTATTGTCCATCCTGGAAGAGGGATCCCTCCTCAGTTGCTCTTCCTGAGGTTTCTACCGTTTTTTCCCCTGTTAAAGGGTTTTTTTGGGGGAGTTTTTCCTTATCCGCTGTGAGGGTCCAAAGGACAGAGGGACGTCGTATGGTGTAAAGCCCTGTGAGGCAAATTGTGATTTGTGATATTGGGCTTTATAAAAAAAATTGATTGATTGTTTGAATAAAGCCTCTGTGAACGGTTGGCTGTGGCCACCAGCTCTTGTGCTGTCGATGTCAATTGTAGCGTAAGATTTTGTGATTAATCAAGTAAAGGTTTTTACTCTGCATAGATCGATTGAGCATAAGAAAAACTCTACAATGATTAGATAAATACTTTATTCTGTGCATGCTGATTACATCTAATGATTAAGTTCTGTGATGTCATATGTAACCATGTTAAGTGAATGACTGTTGTAACCACACACATGATTGAAACACCTCACACCTTGTATGGTTTAAAGCACACACACACATAAGACATTATGCACCACCTGAAAATGTAGCAAATAGACACACACACACACACACACACAACGGTCTGTATTGCATGCAGCACAGGGGATCATATTAGAGAAAGATGAAAGATCCCCAGAGTTCACGTTTTTTTTAAAAATAAGGTGTGATGCGGCCCGGATCTATTGATGAAAAGTCCGGGGCTTTCCAGGGCCCTGAGGTCAGCCTTGGACAAAGGCCAGATTGGTAACTACCATTAGCTCATGCTCAGGGCAGATTTGGACAAAAAAAAGAAATGTTTTCTACCAATAGAAATCGGCCGCAATAGGAAGGCATAAGGAAAAGAGGTGGAGATTCAGCCGAATCCCCACCGGCATAAAAGAGAGTGTTCTGTAGCGAATCTTCAGTCTTGTCCTGGGATTTGACTCAGAGTTGATGTGTTTGTTTGCTTGTGAACACATTAAACTCAGTTGCACCTGATTCCTCGTGTCTCCAGTGTATCTTTTGAGTTCCAGCCTGCTGAATCTAAGATATACAGTTTTTTTTTAGAGCCAGAAATAACCATATTTGGGCAAGAGGCTGGAGCTCTAGAGGGGCAAGAGGTGGATCTGTCCGAGAAGTCAAGGACACTATCAGCAAACAGCCTGTCACTCAAAGCAGCCCACCCTTAGTCATGTGTAACTTAAATTAAATGTGAACATGTGAGTAACATAAAAATTCACCCCTGGAGCAATTATCATGAGGGGGGAAATTAGCTATAGAGACCAGGCTTTATAGCAGGCTGTAAACATGTTTATTTCTGCTGCTGCTATTATAACAGCAGTGTTTCTGGACAGAGCAATATCACTCTTTCATGTACCATGTAGAACATTTGCATATTTTCTGAGTAACAGCAGCATTACACAGTAAAATTCAAATCAAAGTTTATTTACCATTATGACATTGCTGTCTGAAGACAGACTGTTTATTGAAGGGACAGCTCTCACCTTTTTCACAAAGGGTGAGAATAACAACACTTCTTCGCATCTTAGCCCTTGCTGCCTTTACTGATATTGTGGGACAGATAGAAAACTAATGCAACAACTTGTTCACATTAGTGATGCATAAAACATCTAGCTGGTGTGTCTTTAATGAATATAATAGTGTTAAAACATACAGTCTTCCTCAAAAAATATATCAAATAGTCTTTGACCCTCTATTGCTAAAAAATATTTACAAAAAAGTCAAATTAAGCAAAGGGAAGAGAGTGAATGTCTTAAAATATGTGGGGACAGACAGCTGCAAGGACATGATACAAAAAAACTGAAGCATGTGTGAGGGACAAAGAAAAAAAATGGCTCATCATAGCTTGAAGTAGTGACAATTACATACTGATCAAGTTTTGAATAGAAATAAAGGTGTACCTGTCAAACAGAATTTAAAACATGACCACAACAGTAAATCCATCACAATTCACTATTTCTTTTGCTTTTTTTTGTCTCTGTCACAATGCTAATACTAAGCTGCAAGCAGCAGCTGCTTTGGAAACTCTTTCTTGCAGGACAGAAAGATGCTTCGACATCTGACATTTGAGAGCTATCTGTCAAACAATCACTGCAATGTGAGAAACAACAAAATTGGCATGACTGTTTCCACAGTTTCCTCGGGACATAGCTTGTGAATGTGATGCTATGAAGCAGCTGAAGCTCAAATATGGGAATTCACTGCTGTGTGCCAATAAAAATGATAATAAGTACAACCCCCATTCTAAAAAGTCGGGACACTGTGTAAAACAAATAAAACAGAATCTGTGATTTGCAAATCCTTTTTGACCTGTATTCAATTGAAGACAATCCAAACACAAGATATTTGATGTCCAAACTGATAAACGTTATTGTTTTTTGCAATACATACATTTATTCTAAATTGTATGCCTACAACATGTTCCATAGGACAAGTTAGGACAGGGGCAACAAGCATGTTTACCACTGTGTGACACCTCCTTTCTGTTAAAAGAAAGGGGGTGTCACACAGTGGTAAACATGCTCCTGTCCCAACTTTTTTGGAACATGCTGCAGGTATCAAATTCAAAATGTGTGTTTATTTACAAAAAACAAAAAAGTTAATCGGTTTGAACATTACATATTGTGTCTTTGCACTGTACTCAACTGAATATAGATTAAAAAGGATTTGCAAGTCATTGCAATGTGTTTCGATTTACATTTTACAGAGTCACAACTTTTTTGGAATAGGGGTTGTAAAAGATAAGAGTGATTAGATGTTAACAGTAATAGATTACCTGTGGTAACTAAGTTTTTAGGTCTCTGAATGATAAGTATAGTGTCCAAAGAGAAATGTAAAATCCACATAATTAGGAAATATGGTTCTTTACCTGCTTACATTTGGCTGTTGTGAAGTCAGTCCTCATCATTGAGACTTTAATCAGTCAATAAGAACAAAAGGGTTTCAACAATTTCTTCTTTGACCGCTACCAGTTTGTTTTTATGTGAATATAAAAGTTCATTCTTGACCTTAGTCTAACAAATTAATATTAGACTGTAACCCCCTTTTAATCTTGCCAACCTCCAGTTGTTTGACTTCTCCCCTTGCTGCAGTTATGTAGAAGTGCACTCCAGGGTGTTTCAGTACGCTGTGACATCACTTTAGGGTGCGGTTACAGGTGTGGGTACACACTTCTGACCATACTCTTTACCTCAAGGTCGACTTACTGGCTTTACCCCAAGCTTTTGACTGCATTACACATTGATCCGCTCATGAAAAGGTGTGACTGAAAGTTTAAAAAAAAAACAACTTAAACTGTCTCTTTGACCCGAATCCTGTTTTCCCATCATGTCAATGACCAATTCTGACTAATGGCTTCACTGCTGACTTATATTTTATTTGCTAACCTGATGAACTCTCCAGTTTAGTGCGATCAGGCAGGCTCTGGCTACTGTAAAACTCAACCTACAGGCATCTTAACAAGCTTCAACATTCACGTTCATATACATGATTAATCCATAAAATAAGAACTTTGTCTATTTTCTGGGACGGCACAAAACAGCCTAAAAGCTGAGTAAATTCAAGGAATGGTGAGGGCAGCGTTATAAGTGAATGACAAATGAGAACGATTTTTTTTTTTAACAGAACTGATAATGACATTATTGATAATGATTGGAAAACAGATTTCAGGTTTAAATTTGTGTTTTAACATAAAACACTTTTATGGAACTGAAACCATTAAAAGAGTAAGAGCCACTTCAGCTCCCATCAGGCATCCAACTGAGGGTTTTATGTGTACAAATACAGATGGGTATAAACCACATGTGTCCCTTGTGCATGATGTGAATTTTTACGCAGAGAGCCAAGAAAAGATGTGGCTCTCCTCTCATTCATACATCCTCACACACAATCACACTCACACACACTGTTCAGAAGCAATGCTGAATGAAGCATGATGTCTGACTGAAGCAGACAGATGAGTCCCTTCCTATTCAGATGTAGATCAGAGTTCATTAGGAGAGTCTGTGCTTCAGTACTCCACAGTCACTGCTTTGGTCTTGAGGTATTCCATGAGAGCATCCTCACCTGTGGATAAGACCAACAACAAAATAATAATAATTGGACTGAATTATGAACAGTTCAACCAACTGGAGAATAATCCTTGTCGGATTTTATTTGACATATTATAAGAGGTGAAAGTATCCAATATTTCAAAAAGCCAGAAATAATAAGTTTTTCTAGTAACAGAATTGGATTTTTACTTCTTAACTTTATTAGCTAGTGTCCCCTTCTGGGGTTTTGAGCCCCAGGTTGGGATCCACTGGTCGAAACAGTGATTAAATCTGCTCTAAACCAAATTGTGTGGAAAACAATGCTTAAAATGAGATTTGGACTATGGTCTCTAACAGTGGTGTAATGGGCGGTACATTGAGGTTTATGGGGTGTACCCACTTCTTTTTCTGACTGTTTACAGTATACCCACCAATCAGCCAAAAAAACATAAGAAATATTATAGGACAGCATAACCACTTCCTACTTGGTAACATACCCATCTACCTAGTAGTACAACCACCTTATCAATTACCACAGGCTCAGCTTATAAATACTACAGACAGGGTCTGAAATTAACACCCACCATGCGCTAAATACGGGTAGACTGCCTGTTTGGAAAGTAATTTTCAGAGGGCTGTCCACCACACTGGCGGGTAAATGTTTGTACCAAAATAGCCACGTAATAAAATGCCAATAGTTTCTACGTTTTTGTGTCATTTACTGTCACGCTGCTTCTGCCCTCTGTGTCGGTGATGAGTTTCACAGTCACACAGTGACAGGGCTTTCATGATGCATTCAGATACACCTTGTAAACTCGGTGCATTCATGTACACTCAATAATCAATCCTCGCATCTCCACAAAGGTTGTTTAAAACAGGATCGTTTCTTTTTTTGTTTTGTTTTGTTTTCCTTTGTTGACCATTTGTCATTACTCTCTTGTTGTTTCACTAGAGCATTTTTAATACAAAATTAATTAAATCCCACTTTTACATAGTAAAAATTCTACTTAACTTAGTAACTTAGTAAAACTTAAAATTAAGTTGCAAACCCCATAATATTCTTGTTCAACAGGTCTCCTGGTATCTCTGTGATCATTTTGAGGTTATTCTACTGCAGCATTTTTAGATTATAATATCCTTAAGTCATACTCATGTGCATACAATTTAACCAGTAAAAATATACATCTTCAAAATAAAATAAACTATCACTTGCCACGGTCTGCTAGACCTGCTTCCAACTGTTATTCTGGCAGAAAATAGTAGAAAATATGCTTGCCTGGTGGATTTTTTCATCCACCAGTCCCCTTGGCCAGTGAGTCAATGAGTTAATTTCAGACACTGACTGTAGGCAGTGTCATGTCATTATCAAATCACAAATCATCATCTTTACCTGTCGGCTAAATAATCTATTTGGAGTTTAAATAGCGTAAATTCACAAGCTAGCAACTTTCTCTTTGTGTGCAGCTCCACAATAAAAGGCCTTCATGAGGCTGACAAAAGCAAAGCCTGAGGCAAAGAAGAACTTATCTTTAAAAAAAAAAAAAAAAAAAAAATGTATTAAAGCACCCTAGAGCCACAGAAAGAATCATTAGGTTGAGTTGTAATACTCACAGCCAGTGAAATAGCCTTTGACCATAAAATCAGCAAGTTCCCCTTTATCTCAATCTTTACATTAAAGACTGAACAAACATTCAAATCAAAAGTTCTGGTTATGTAACTTTTAGAAAAATCCTTGTTTTTAGTGTCCCCTCTCTCTGAGTCCATTGAATGAACTACAGTCAGCATCCTATAGCTCGTAGCTAGTATACTAGCAATTAAATATCAATCATACTTAGAATGACATTACAGCATTACATAATTAGCAATTTTTCAAAAACTTCTTTTGGACCATTGGCTCCATGATAGGTAGATTACCATTTGCAAATTACTTTATCAGCTAACGCTACAAGAAACAAAAGGCAGATCCATGTACAATGCAGACTAAGTAAGTTACAACTAGCTGGCTAACCTTAGTTCAAGACACAGCTCCCTGGTCTCCCCTGCATCAGTCTTAGCTAGAAGAAAGCACTTCTAACTGTTACATTATTAACTGTTGGCTAAATCAACACTAATTATAAAGCTACATAATTTAGTATCATGTTAGTAATTTGGCAACCTAACCAACTAACATATGCGCTCAGATAGTATTTTGCTGGCACTACCGTTATTGAGCAAGCTATCTGAGATAGCCAGCTAGCTGTAACCAAGCTATGCTCCATTAATCGGGCGTAGGTTGCTTCATAATGTCAGCTGATAAAAAAGCCAAATTTGCAAACTACAAGATAGCTGTACATCAGCCTTGGAGTCTGGATAAATTAAATGACATAATCATTCAAGGCAGTGTTTTGCTGTGTTAGCTAGCTAGCAATTCCTCTGCGTTAGCAAGCCAGCTAAAACTACAATATCAAAATATTTTTCACGTCAGTGCTTCCTCTAACATTAGGGTTTCTTTTCAGCACTAGGGGGCACTGAAATTATGATATGGGACATGGATTCACTGTTTATCAGACCAAAAAATGAGGCAACGTGTTGATATGATGACAATGTGTCTCATTTAGTACCTTGTTAGCAAACAACCTTTTTTAAGATACATAAACACTTCAAAATAAGCGAGTGAGGTATTTACTGATGTATTTTATGTCCTAGAACAAAAATGTGAAAGTCTCTTAAAACCTGTGTGAACCACAGACCTTATTTCAGGCGACTAACAAAAGACCCATTCAAAAAACTCTTTGACTTTGAGACGAGTGAATCTATCTTCTGCCGAACCAGTCCCAGTCATGACGTTCAGACTTTGACTCACCGAGGTCTTTTCCGAAGCCAGACTGTTTGAAGCCTCCGAAAGGTGAAGCCACGTCAGTCTTGTTATAGGTGTTGATGAATACTGTTCCAGCCTCCAGCCGCTCGCTTACATACATGGCCTTGTTGATGTCACGGGTGAACACGCCAGATGCCAAGCCATACTCTGTGTTGTTGGCTCTCTGAAGCACGCCTTCCACATCACTGTGGTTTGCAAGAGGTACAGAGGATACCGGTTAGTATCTTGACCTGCATGACAGCACTGCACTGCACTGCACTATTTTTTTTTTTTTGACTTACCCATCCTTGAATTTGGACACCACCATGACTGGGCCGAAGGACTCCTCTTTGGCAATAAACATGTGGTCCTCCACATTAGTGAACACAGTGGGCTCCATGAAGAAACCTGAAGGAAAATGACCATATTGATGATCACTTAATGCAAGTTTCTAGAGAAGACTGAAAACAAGACAAAGCAACTCCTTTGTGCCAAAAGCCAAAATCAGAAACTGACAGTCAATCCACAGTCAATTAATTAACTATAATTCTGATAGTATGCCTTTTCAAAATGGCATCAGCTTGTTCAGATATTTTCCTGTTTGCCACCTGGCAAGACCCTGGCAAAATGTTAGCATGCTAGCTAACACAACTCCCCTGATAACTTGCATTTGATGTCAGGACTTTGTTGTTGTAGTTTAAAAGTTAAGCTCACAAATCATCATTGATCAATCATTGATATATAAATAATGCTATTTTTTTATATACAAGCTTAATGGCCCAAAGCCCGGCCACCAGATGCTTGCCAGTGAAACCCCTCCACTAAGTTATGGTGGCAATTCTTGGAGGAGGGCACGTCGCACTGGTGGTAGACCCACAACACGCTGGAGGGATTATATATCTCATCTGGCCTGGGAATGCCTTGGGATCCCCCAGAAGGAGAGGCATGTCTGGACTACTTTGCCCAGCCTGCTGCCCCCACAACCTGGCCCCAGATAAGCGGATGACAATGGATGACTGGATGGATTTTTACATTCCCACCAAAGCTAAAATTTTAATTTCTATGAAGTGCTAACTTTGCTCTATGCTCCTACAATCTGGCATTGTGGGAGCATTAATACATTTGTCTTCCTTGCATTTCAAAATTTGCCCCCTGTATCCTGTGTGTAAATGTGACCTTACTAGGCTGAAAGTTAGTCATATTAGGTGCAGACACTGTGTTGTCGGCCGTTTTTTATTTTTTTATTTATTTTATTAATGGCAATTGCATTGAACTTTTCCGTGCTGGATATGGATGGATGGAAAATGGCTTAAATGAATCCGACAGACCCTTCAGGATCATTGCAGTTAACAAGCCATCACTGTAAGGGCCAGTGTGTAAAATGGGTTGAAAAGGTTGAAAACAGTGACATCAGTGGTCAAATTCTAGATTGCAGGGCTCACTCGCTCACCATGATGGTGGCCTCGTAGGGACAAAAAGCCTTGCGCACGACTTTTTCAGGAGTAGGTCTATGTAGCGACGAGGTGAATGTTTATTTAGAAATCTAAACCATGTTACGATATTGTAATGAATCCCTCACGCGCATGAGACCAGAGGAGCGTTCGGGAAAAAGGCCCGTTTATTTGAGCACTCCAGAAACTCCGGTAACACTCCACTCCGTCCCAAACTCTGACTCTTCTAGCCTAACAGACACACTTCATAACTTCACACAATACTGAGTGGGGACCCCCCTCCCCTCTCTGCTCCACCAATCTCCAGCCTGCACACTGACTGACAGCGTAGCCTGTAAACAGAGCTCAGCTGTTTATTTAGCCTAGCAATATCTCCGGACTGTAGTAGCTGCAATGGACGACTTTGAACGCGATTTTGAAGAGTTTCTTGTAGCGGACACAGACCCAGAGCCATACCTGTTTGAGCCGGAGCATACACATGAGGAACTCCATGTGTTGAAAGCTGAGCGGGCGAGGAGAGAGGCTGAATGCACAGAATGGGATTCGGTGCTACTGCTGCCATTGTTGGGGAGATATATCATCAGGAAGAAAAGCACCGCAGAGAGTGCATCATAAGGAGTGAAATTACGTCTTCTTTTCCTCGCAGATGACGGTTAGGGTTCATTCTCTCCTGTTGCGTGGTAAGTGTGGTCCATTCGCAAACTTTATAACTAAAACAACTTTTCACTACTCTCTATCAACGAACTACTAACACTCCCTGCTGTTTCCTCCTCCTTCCTTCCTTCTGCTGTCTTCGTTGGTTCATTTATACACGCAAAACGCGTTCTCCGGCTGGCTGGATTGTCTGCTCAGTCTGCCGTACATACATGGCGGCGCAAGATGGCAACCTCTCTAAAGCAAGGCCCTTGCTATATATATATATATATATATATATATATATATGTATATAAAAGCATAATTATAAGGCTACGAAAACCAAACAAATTTTATTTTATAGCGATCATACACTTGTATAAACATATTAATGGGTAGAATATTCAGATTCAGATTCAGATTGACAATAAACCATGCCAAATATTACACACTGGCCCTTTAAAGTTTCTCCTGCATTCCTCAGCGCTGTGTAGAGCTTAGATCAGCCCAAAAAAAATCCAGCCTGACCCCACCCAAGCCCGTGCATGTTTTTTTTCGAGCCCATTTATTAATTTGCGACACCTGCTTACCCCCCCCAGGCATCAATGGGCCTCATGTGACAGAGCCTTCAAGCTCTTTTTCAAGCCAGGCTGCAAACTGTGCCATTAGATTAGGCTACATTTGTGTATAAAGTTGTGCTACAGTTGTGAAGTGAGCAAACAGTGAATTTATAAGAACATTCAGTTTTAAGTTGTCTTGTCCGGTGTGTATCTACCTGGCCTGTCCACCTGTTTGCCTCCGTACACCAGCGTAGCTCCCTCCTTAAGTCCGACCTCACAGTACTCCAGCAGCTTGTCCAGGTGGGCTTTGTGATTCTGTGGACCGTGGTCTGTGGAGCGATCCAGTGGGTCTCCAATCTTCATTTTCTTAAGCTCTTCCACCTTGGAGGGTAAGGGTGAGGAAATAGACAGAAGACTTGCTGGACTTAAGGAAGCAATTTTTTTTCTCCTGCTTAAAATGACACTTTGAAATTGCATTATGGGAAGTGTAGGAGCCTTTGTTTTTGCAGCTTGACCTATACGAAGTACTAAAATTTAGGATATCTCAGCCTCTGCTGATTCAGTATTTACTCTTCCAATGTACAGTATGTGCCAGATTATTATTGAGGAGGGCTGCATCAGTGTTTTTTACTCACCACTCGGCTAATGTACTCATCGTGAATGGACTCCTCCACAAACAAACGTCCAGCAGCAATGCAGTTCTCACCTTTGTTGAAATACACAGAGCTCATGCCCTGTTAGCAGCAGACACACAAACACAGATATAGAATTAAGAGCATGGTATTTGACCCACCCCACTTTTAAAACAAGATGGACATGCATTCACAGATTTTGACTTTAGCACTTTAACCCACCTATTCATTATTTATAAGCAGTTTACAAAACTGTAGTTTCATAGCAATCCTTTGAAAATATATAGCCCTATATGTCACATTTGCAACATAATAATAACATCAGTCAAAACAGCCCAGCTGTTCACCAACATCATTTTACAATATTGATAACTGACCCCTTGCTAAGTCCCACCCATAGAATACAGACTGGCCAATCATAGCGTCAAATCAGCTGGCTCTAACAACGGTCCAACAACAACATGGCAGTTCTTCACAGACTCTCATGCAGATTTCCTTCATTTTTAGGCTGGTTTTGTTGATTTCCAGCTACACATTGTGCCTGGGGCATGTGTATTATGATACATGTTACCTGGAGAGGTTGGAAGGAGATCCACGTTTCTTTCCCATTTCAAAACCAAAATTAAACCCTGAAAAGTGTAGTTAGCTAGCTTGCTACTGAAACCTACTGAATGTATACACATGCTGATTTTGCTTTTTAATAATTATAACACTTTAAAAAGGCCTACCCTGCTCTACAGGAACCAGGGAAGGGAAGCAGGGAAACTTAATGATATTCAACCAGCTGTATGTCATCACAGTGTGTGCAGATAAATGGTGTTTAGCTTCCCCTGGAGCTGCCTGTCCATCTGACGGCAAAGGTTTGGCAGCTGGTGGCACAGGGGAAAGCCAAAAACCATTCATCAGCACACACTGTGATGACACATAGCTAGGGGGCTATCGACAAAGTTTTCCTTTATATTCACTGTCTTCTGTCTCGATCGCCAGTGATGTGATGATTCACTTTTACACTGTCCTCTTTAAACATGTTTTCATAGAACGGAGAGTATGATGTCCTACGGAAAATGCAGGCATAACAGTTTGTATGATATCCTATGAATTTGCGCCCCACAAATGAGTTTACATCCTTAACGTACAGTTACGTAATTGGCGTAAAGTTGTGGAAGTTAGGTAATAGGCAATAAAAGTTATTGTGGTTAGGTTTAGGAAAAGATTTAGAAAAGAAACATGGTGCAGACATACCCTAAAATGACTCAAAGTTCACACGGATCTGAACATGCGACTCCAGGGAAAAGTCTCTGGCGAAAGTCAGTTTTTTCTTTCAAAATACATACATACAGGCTGCATTGCTTTTTCTAGGAAAACTTACAAAACATTTGCGAGAGCAGCCTGCATCTGTAGCCGATAGACTATATGGTGTGTTCGTTTTGTAATCTCCTAGTTGACAACAGTTTTTGCATTCTAGTTATTATTTATTTATTTAGCGAATGCAAAGTCCTTCAGCCAAGCAGTTGCCGTCTGATCTGCTGTATGGAGGGTGACTAAGCCTCCTTCAAGTCTTTGTAGAGGGCAAGCTTCAATGATGTGTTGCATTGTTTGCTCCTCTCCACAAGCACACAGTGGGCTTGAGCTGCTGCCCCACTTGTGAAGGCTGGCCAGGCAGGGGCCATGTCCAGTCCTGAATCTGTTTAGGGTTGACCACTGTCTCCTTGAGAGGTTGGTGCCAGGGACCAGCAGGGTAGGGTCTGACACCAGATGTTTGTTTTGGACGTCTTTGGACTCCCATTTCTTTTCCCAAGCTGATTCGATGGGAAAGTCAGCTGGCAGGGGATTCCTCCAAATTGGACGTCTAGATGGAAGTCGGGCAGTGGGTGGATTGAAGATGTCTGCGTGGACTGGTAAATGAGGGGAGTCTTTGGCCTTTTGGAGCATCCTTTGAGTGAAGGCTACTCTACTCTACTACTACAGGGGTGGATTGTCCCAGTGATGATACTCATGGTTGTGTTGAGTTGGGTGTCCACATGGTGTGTATGGGGTGACCTGGACCAAACAGGGGCGCAATAATCTGCTGAGGAGTATGTGAGGACCAGTGCTGAGCAGTGTGCAGTGTGGGGGCTTCTGCCCCCCATTTGAGCCAGCAAGCTTGCAGAACAGGTTATTTCTGGACTTCACCTTAACTGCTGTCCCTTTAAGATCTTCTTTTCAAGCTGTTTTCAGTGCTGACAAACACATATAGGTCCCTCTGTCTACTTTTCTCTGAAATCACTTTTTCATTTTTCCAAAAACTCTATGTCAAGGACACTACCTGACATTTTTTTAAGATCAGAACTAAAGGTGGATGGCAAAAAAAGAACTCCACCTTGATGTCTTTGCTCATTCAAACAATCCATATGTGCAGGTGGTGATGATGTGTGGGATGAGAAGTGGAGTATCGCAGTGTCTCCAGTGTGCTCTGTGCATTTGACTGCACACTCATGTTCCCTGTAGCCATTTTACACACAAAGACTATCTGAAAACTAAAATGGTACTTGGTGATATATGCACAATATATGAAGAGATTATTGAAAAATAATGTAATGCAGTTTGATGGTATCTAGGATTTCTACAACCAATGAGGTTAATATCATCAGTTAGCCAGGTTAACGTGGTTGAGGTGAAAATGACTCAGTATATTCATGCTTATTATCAGGTAAAGGAAAGCCAGACTTTCCTGAATCCTGTCACCTACTACAGCCTGGCATCATTCAGCTGCACACGCTACTCTCCACAGCTGACCACGAGTGTCAGCATGATACTTGGTGACATATGCACAGTATAAGAAGACAATACGGTGACAGAGGAAATTGGTGAGACACAACCATGTGTTTCCCCTGTCTCCAAAATTTGCCAGGTTGGAGTTTTATAAAAAGGTAGCGACCAGTGGCCAGGCCTTCAGCAGCAAGCATCCAAGAGGAAGCTCTGAAAAATCGCAGACACAGCACTGAAAAAACATGAATAAAGTGAATCTGGGGTTTACTGTCTGAATACTGAAACCAACAACCGTGTGATTTTTGTCATTTTAAGGTACATCCTCACCATGTTTCTTTTCTTAAACCTAACCTCCATAACTTAACGTTAATTACTTGACTGTACGTTAAGGATGTGGAGCGCAAATTAGTCGGTTATGATGTGAACTGTTCTATGAGGATATGTCGCATTCGGCCAACATTAACCGACCCTGTCTTCTCTCTCTGTGAGTCTCACCATGCGAACAGCCTTGTCCATGTCACAGTCATTGAAGATGATGAGAGGCGACTTCCCTCCCAGCTCCAGAGAAACCTTCTTCAGGTTACTGAGTGCACAGCTTCAAACGGAAATCACAGAAAAAGAAGGGCATGAAGTTTCACCTGGCAGTTAAAGGTTTACAGTTTGAGGTGTACTGGGCACAATGCGCGGGTGAGGATGAGGATTTATAAAAAGGTAACAACCAGGCGCTAGATGCTTAGCAGCATGCATCTATGAGGAAGCTACAAAAAAATCGCAGACACAGTGCAGAAAAAAAACAGTTCAATTTCTGTAGAAGTAATAAGTAATAGTATACCTTTAAGTCAACAAAGCAATGAGTTTATCAGGTCATACCTCTTCATGATCTGTTTGCCAATAGGTGTGGAGCCAGTGAAGCCCAGCTTGCGGATGTCTGGGTGCTCGGACAAACGCTGTCCTACCATACCACCTAGAGGAGAGGATGGAATCAGTGAGGTGGATTATGGATTGAAGAGGAAGGTTCCATATTCAGTGAACTGAGTCAGAGGTATACAAGTAGCAGCACTTCCTTTTCTTTCTACATCAACCCATAATTTATGTTTATACAGTGGGCATATATTACAGAAAGAGAACACAGTGTATGGAATCGAAGGGGAACTGTATAAGGGTAGGGATACTGTATAGTGTCAACTACTGATTGTTAATCTATCTGTAAATAGTTTGTGATTTCCTTGCTCTGTCTGTGGTTCTTATTTCTAAGCTCATTGGTTCCTACTGACAACGTAAATCTTTACAAACAGCTCGCAAATAAATAGTTTTACTTTTTTTAAAAAGCTCAGCAAATTCCTGAAACACCTGGTCACTGTGTTTCTTCTTATCAGATGTTACCCAAGCAGGAGGAAATAGTATATTGTTTGAGACTATTTTTAGTAATGGGCTAATCCACATTTGGTGCTCTAGTGGCAGCAGGATGGTCTATGTTGGATTGAGTCTAAATAAACCACAGTTGAGTGTGTTCATGGTAATGAAGGAACATGTCACCCAGTAACATTGTGTGGCTCACTGATGTGTTTTCTTTCTTTTTTTTATTTTATTTTTTATCATTTTTGGGCAGCAGTGGAGCTCTATGACACAGAGGAAGAAGGGTTATCAGGGTTTATATTACAGGCTGACCAATAGGATGTTTTACAAACTATCATTATCTGTGGAACTTGGGTCCGATAGAGGTCGATGCCTGTGCAGGCTCCAGTCTCGCTGGGACATACATCGCTGACTGGAGCTGAAGAGGGGAGGGTTGTGTTACAGGTCCAGTATGTAGGATTTAAGGGGTATATTGGCAGAAATTAAGCAGTAGAAGTAGTTTTTCTTTAAAATAGAATAGAATAGAATTGAATAGAAAGAACTTTATTTATCCCCAAAGGGAAATTCAGCTGTCCAGCAGCACATAAAAAACAAAAAAAACATCCACACTTCCCCTCATCAACAACAACACAGTGGTACTAAAATAGAAATAAAATAAAATGAGTTAGTGTATAATTGTGCTTGAAAATAAGAATTGCTGTGTTTTCATTACCTTAGAATGAGCCATTTATAACTACACAGGGAGCAAGTCATTATTATGGAGATCACCATGCTACACCTCCATGTTTCTACAGTAGCCCAGAACAAACCAAACACTGGCTCTAGATAAGGACATTTGCGTTTTTGCATCAGCCACTGTAGTTAGAAGCCCATCTGCAACGCACAGGATTGGAAAAACACTGATTTATAATGTGAAACTGCTTTATTCGTTTTAGTCATTTAGTTTTAGTTTTTTACCAGTTTTATTTTTAACTCTGTGGATAATTTGGCTCCCAGTAAAAACCTCCTGAAGTGATCCAGAAAAAAAGGGGAGCACACATTAGCATGTGGTGGGCACCTATTTCGGACATGCCAAATAGCGTTTCAGAAACACTGATTTGTAATGTAAAAACTGCTTTATTCAGGGATTTCATCAGTTTTAATCACCTGGTCTTTTTGTTTTGGAGAGGAAGAGACTTCTCTGGATAATTCAGCTCCCGGTAAGAACCTACCGAACAATGAACACTGAAGAAATTCTTACCAGGAGTTTTAGCTGGTTGCAATCTGTAATCTTCACCACTAGATGCCACTATTTCCCCCTAAATCTTGCACAGTGTTCCTTTAAATGATACGTGAATACAGCTTCTGAAAAAGCAGGTCTCTTCTGCTGAGTGAGTGTGTCTGAGTGTATTGTTCTTCATTTCAACATGGGTTTAGATGAACTTTTATGTCCAGCGCTGCAGCGCTACACTGAATAATTAAATAGCTTTTTCCTATTGCAATCACAATTGCTAGTGAAAGAAAAAAAGACTATGGATACTGTATTTGTGTTCAATACCTGATCCTGGCAAAATGTTGATGACTCCTTTTGGAATGCCAGCTTTCACTGACAGCTCTGCAAACTTCAGTGCTGTCAGCGGAGTGACCTGAAAATATTGTAAATATTCTATGACATCCCTCTGATACTAGATCCATTCAACCTTTGTAAATAATGTGATACTGAATCAGGTTAACACTGAGCTAAAGAAACAGTTATTTCACTACTAATATATGTGTACTCACCTGTGCTGGTTTAAGAACAAGTGTGTTCCCAGCTGCGAGGCAGGCAGCACTCTTCCATGCCAGCATCATGAGAGGATAGTTCCATGGGATGATGAT
This sequence comes from Epinephelus awoara, assembly GCA_035609425.1. NCBI lineage: Eukaryota > Metazoa > Chordata > Actinopteri > Perciformes > Serranidae > Epinephelus > Epinephelus awoara. The sequence goes on along the minus strand of CM069316.1, from coordinate 29,091,374 downwards.
GGCACATACACTGACAGAAAAAAAAGAAAGAATTACCACCCCGTGGTTGTATGCCTCAGTGCACCAGTCGTGTTTCTCTTACAGTTTACATCCACGTCTGTGAAAAAATGGATGCATGGATGCTTCACTCACATTTTCTGCACAGAATATCTATAAAATTAGCACAAGATTAGTGTCACCAATTCAGTATCTGACCAGATGTTTCCCCTTCTGTTCCTGCTGTCCCTAAAGGTGTTCTTGAGATATCACAGTCGTGTAAATGAGATAGACGCAAGGTCACACTTACCTTGACCTTTGACCACCGAAATCTAATCAGTTCATCACTGAGTGCAAGTGAATGTTTGTGCCAAATTTAAAGAAAACCCTCAAGGTAATCTTGATATATGACTTTCACAAGAATGAGACAGATAAGGTCACATAGACCTTGACCTTTGCCCTATGACCACCACAATCCAATGAGGTAATTGTTGAGTCTAAGTGGACATTCGTGCAAAATCTGAAGAAATTCCCCTTAAGTTGTACTTGAGATAACGCGTTTGAACGGACGGACAACCCGAAAATGCCTCCGGTCATGGCTATTGCCAACACAAAGGCATAATAAACACACACAGCTCTGCAGTCAGTAAAACACAATTACTGAATAGAAATGCACAGTGGAAATAAGGGAACACATTTATCAGTATCAGTAAGTGAAGCTGCAAGCATCGATTTCGGGGTTCAAGTCAGTATGGACCTTCAAAACTTGAAAGCTGGGTAGGATCAAGACGTTTCACAGTTTAAAACATCTTTATTAAAAATAACCTTCAGATTTTATGATGAGCAGACAGATGCCCATTTATTTACGACCAAATCTCTACTCAATTTCAATTTTCAATTCAATTTTATTTATAAAGCCCAATATCACAAATTGCCTCAGAGGGCTTTACAGGATATGTCATCCCTCTGTCCTTAGGACCCTCACAGCATATAAGGAAAAACTCCCACAAAAAACCCTTTACAGGCAATGCTCTTCTTAACAACACTGTTGCTTCTTATTGGTCAACAGAAGACATATTTTGGGTATATTTTGGCTTAGTTAAAAATAGCCACCGAGTTGGTGCACGTAAATTTTGTAAAAGGCCAACGCAAATGTTAACAACTGGTGGCACCTCTTATTGAGCAATTTCAAAATAAATTTACACACGTGGTTCAACATTATATTTTAACATATCCCACAAGTTTTGTAGTGATTGGACAATGTCTGATTTATACTCTAATTTGTGTTATGCCACCCCAATTATTTACAGAGTATATTGCTAGTACTTTTACGGACATTTCCTGCTGGTTTTGTGATGATCAGCTCAACGGCTAAGAGTAAGGTCCATTTATATGCTAAGCCATGCCCCCCATACTGTTCATTGGTCAATATCTTCTAAACACAATAAATTATCAAAAAGATTCTGATAACCTTTGGTAAGCCTTGTCTAATGATGATCCACAGAAAATTAAGTACAAATCAGACGTACAGTTTTGACAGTGATGTCAAAAATGTGTTTTTCAAAAAAATCTAAATTTCATTGGGACGCCACCAATGGATTATTACAAATTATTTTACACACACAATTTAACATTATTATTGAGATTCATCCAATGATGATCCACAAAAAATGTGTTTTTCAAAAAATTCAAAATGGTTATTGAGGCTTTTTAGTAGAGCACATTGAGCTGTGTTGCATTTTATGTCAATCAGACTTAAGGTGTAAGGAACGTGGCCTTTTAAAAACTGAACTTTTGGGCCTTCATGCTTGAACTCACAAATATGCACATGGACACGCATCAGTTGATTGGATCAAACAGTTCAGTATAATTCAATGACAATATTCAAATATAGAAAGCATTTAGTAAATCCACAGCTTTTACCCTAGAGGTTCTCTCTTTGTGAAGGTCAGGTTGCGATTAGGCCTGGCTTGGTTGATGGGGATTGTCTTGCCCTGCAACAAAGAAACCATGTGTGCCTTCAATATTATGATCAGTGTCAATTGTTTATAAGAATGCAGGGTGTGGGTGCCTGAGTGTTAAAAGAACACTTCACCCATAAAATGATCACTTGTATATAAATTACTCACCCTTTGTTACCTGGAATTCGTAAAGAAAACAATGTGTTTCTCTCATTCCTCCATGGTGAGGAAAGAATCCAAAAAAGGTGAATATTCTTCATCAATTTAAACTAATTTGGGCAACTTCTAATAACAAAAACTATATCAAAACATCTGCTTTCGTAAGACCATGTATTTTGGACATATACCTCAAGAATGGTTGAGAAGGGATAAATATCTAATGAATATACTGCTGGTGGCTGGGGAAAAGGCTATAACTAAGAAATGGATGTCACAGGAGAGCCCAACTCTGAATACATGGATGGAAATCACAATGGACATTCACAATATGGAGAAAATAACAACATTTGTTAATCATAAGATGGAACCATTTGCTTCACGATGGGAAGGCTGGGTGAATTACGTGAAACCCCTTAGGCCTGAGTTTGTATTCAAGGAACAGTGACTGTATAGTAAAGAATAGGATCACTGCCTAATTGTTCATTTATAAAGACTGTTTGTTTCAAAGAAATACTTTGTCTATCTGTGACAAACATCAATGTAGGATACATGTGTACTGTATCTGAGAACAATGCATGGAAATGTATGTTTGTTGCATGTTACATATAAAAAATAAATTACAAAAGAAAAAAAAACATCAGCTTTCAAACTCTCACACAACTCGAGCAGTATAATACAAGTATCATTAATCCAGTCATGTGTTCAGTACTTGCCAAACACATATGTTTTGGCTAAAACGTTACAATATGTAACACTTCCGCCTTAAAGTATCAAGCCCCAAACGTGTCTGAGAACGCTTTTTCCACTCTTGCTACAGTATGATGTCGCAATGTGCCTGATTTCTTTATAAGGCCATCTGCTCCAGGCACACTACTGCAAGTGTTTAAATTATGTAGCCCACACTGCTACATGGACTTACATGCAGACATCAGGGAGACATGTAATCTTGGTTGCCAATGTTGTAAACTTCTTTCTTCTTGTGTTTAAAAGCTTTTATTGGTGACATTTCACGGTACAGAGAGAGCCCCTATACAAAGTCATCCCAAGGCTGCAAGTACACTGCTAACGTACATAGCCACATACTAATGTCAGGTCAACATGTAAACATGGCTGTGGCTGTTGTTAATTTCTCCCTTATTTTGGATCATATTCCTGCTGGAACGTGTCTGGTTGTGTTCAGAAACTTATTTTGGTGATGTTTGATGATAAAAAGTGTCAGTTTTAAAGAGACAGGCAATAAACTGAGCCGAGACAGAGAGTGAATATAGCCAGATTAAACCCGGGGCCGTCAGCTAGAAAGACTCTTCACAGTAACAGGTCTAACAGTCCATTCTAAAGCCTACAAAGACCACCTTCAACAATATAAAGATGTCATATGCGCGTTCCACCTGTTACTCTCAGCTCATTCAGTCAGAACTTTTCACCACAATCAACAAACTCCTCAACCCCCTCAACAACTGTTCCCAATCCTTCACAGTCAAAAAATGCACCTCTTTTTTGTCATTTGTTCAAGACAAAGTTGATACTATCCACAGAGACCTGGTGCCTGTATCACGAAGCAGGATTAATGTCTTAGTGAGGTAACTTCAAGGTTAACGCTGGGTTTTTGGTCTCACGAAGCCGGTTCAGTTCTTATTGGGGTAGATCACCATGGTAACATACTCTGAACAGCTATCCTGCAGGGTAAGTTCAGGGTTGAATCTGATCCTATAAAAAGCACCACCCACTGGCCAATCAGCTGTTCGGGAAAAAATGACTCCGCTGACAGAAATGTAGCCCAGTCATGACGGGAAGTTTAATTCATTTGGTTCATTTTGATTTGAAAGTTTATTTTGAACATTAAAAAAGAAAAGAAAGCAACAACAACAGACAATGAAAAGATTGTTCAAAAAGGAGTGGAAAGAAGTCGAAATCTCATCCCACCCCTTCATAAGAAAGAAACTGATCATTTGCGGACACTTAATAGCACCATTAATTAGTGCCAACATTTTGTTCTGTTGGAGGAAATGATGCCTGTTAAAGATAATGGGCCTAATTGACAGCTTTGCTGCTGGAAATGTGGAAAGTGCACTTTTCTTTTGTTAATCTTGTAAATTTTATACTGTCTGTTTGTAACATTATGTGCAAATAAACTAATCTAAACTAAAACTAAACATCATTCATCCCGTTATGCGTTGCCATGCATGTTTCCTCCTCCTGCAGCTGCCACGGTGTTGGCCTTTTCTGTAATGTTGCTTTTGTCCTGCTCATATTTTAGCAGAAATAATCTCTGATCCTCATATGAGAAATACTTTTTTTCCCTCACATACGGTGCTCTGTGACGCTGCGCTTCTCTCATGATTATGATTGGTCCGATGTGTGCGCGTTCATGTCTCTTGATAAAGCAACCCTGGGTTGAGTTACCGAGTTGATATCCAACGTTGTGATACCGATTATCCTGATTGCCACTGTTAGGGTTAGTCAACCAGGATAGGTCTGAGTAACCCAGGAAAGGCTGATCTCGCTTCGTGATACAGGCCCCAGGCCACTACTCAATCCTGACTTCCCAAACAACTACAGACCTATCTCCAACATCCCCTCTCTATCAAAACTACTGTAACGTGCTGTTCAGCTGCTTCACAACTCAAATTAATTAATCAATCAATCAATCAATTTTATTTATAAAGCCCAATATCACAAATCACAATTTGCCTCAGCATATGACATCCCTCTGTCCTTAGGACCCTCACAGCGGATAAGGAAAAACTCCCTCCAAAAAAACCCTTTAATGGGGGGAAAAAATGGTAGAAACCTCAGGAAGAGCAACTGAGGAGGGATCCCTCTTCCAGGACGGACAGATGTGCAATAGATGTCCTACGTAACAGATCAACATGATAAATTAACAGTAATCCGTATGACACAATGAGACAGAAAGAGAGACAGAGACAGAGACAGAGACAGAGACAGAGAGAGATGCAGGACAGACAGCAATGACAGTAGCTTACAGCAACATTAATTAAAGTAATAATATTATAATTCTAATTATGGCTATTGTGGTACAATATGTTGAAAGTATATATTAATATCTGATAGTATACAAAAGTATGCAAAATCTGATACAAAGCCCACCTCTCTGCCAATAACCTCTATGAATCATTCCAGTCTGGTGTCCATTCCCACCACAGCACTGAATCTGCCCTCCTAAAAGTCACAAACAACCGTCTCCTCTCCTATGATGCTGGCAAACTCAACATACTCATCCTTCTTGACCTGAGTGCAGCCTTTGACACCATAAACCAATCCATCCTTCTCTACCGCCTTGAAACCGCTCTCAGCATCACGGCACTGCCAAATCCTACCTCTCCCACAGATATCAGTTCATCAGCATAAACACTAAAAATATAAACTTCAAACTCCTCATCATCACTTACAAAGCCCTCCACAACCTGGCCGGCACACTCCCTCCCACACTCTTAGGTCTGCTGATGCCAACCTCCTAGTGAAAATGCATGCGTTTGGGAGGTACTGAGCATACGACTGGATAAATAAGTCTTGCACTATACTGCACGAGTGAGAATTTGTAAACTGATGTTTTGATATAGTTCAATGTGGTCCTGTTTACTTCAGTTCATGAAGAACTTTTTTGGATTCTCTATTCACCATGGAGGCATGCAAAAAAAAGAAATCACGAATACACGCGTTAATTAATTGATACACAAATGGTCAGTTTGCAGGTGAAGTATTCCTTTAACCTACCTGGATTTTGTCACACCAGCCGGCGAAGTACCGGAAGGTCTGAATGGACATGCCTACGTGTGTCTTGAGGGCCAGCGTGTACACAGCTCCTGAGTCGATGGACTCGATAGTGGCCAGCTCCTCCTGATGTTCCTCCATCAGGTCTGCAAGCCTGGAGGGAGAAGGTCAAAGGGGACAGAGTGTGGGGATGTATTTAAGATGGCTGAGACTGCCGATCAGTGTGACTGTCTGCTCTAACTGTGATCGGATGCTGACGTTACAACTTCATGCAACATTTAATTGGCTGTACTGAAATAAGGAAAGTCAGCTGACCAGCTAATTAGCTGTCTAGCCTGTAAATTGATATTAGCGGTACACATTTTCCTGGAGTATTTTTATTTGCTAAGGATGCTGATTTGACAAAGAGAGTACAGCAAGCCTGCGTGCTGTAGCAGAAAAAAAACCCCATGTCATTTAGTCATGGTTGTTTGGTGTGTGTTTCTGGCCTTGGAGAATCTGGACAAGAGTGGTTTTTGTAATCATGTAATCCCACTGTAGTCCTCTAGGTGGAGCTACTCACCTGTAAAGCAGGCTTCCTCTGTCTCTAGGGTTCATCCTGCCCCAGGGTCCATTATCATAAGCTTCTTTGGCAGCTGCTACTGCCAGGTCTACATCCCCCACTGAGGCATAGGACACCTTACAGATCACCTGGTAAAAGATGCAATGGTAACACACACTCAAAAAATCAATACAAGTTCAACAAACGATTCCTCAGACAAACCTCCTCTGTATATGTGTGTGTTTGTGTGTGCATGGTGGGAGGGGGGGATGACTCACTGATCCATCAGTAGGGTTGATGGTACCGTAGGTCTTGCCGTTTTCTGCATCCTCAAACTTGCCATTGATGAAACACTGGTGTGGCATTTTTACTGTCATGTTGTTCACATCTTTGGTTGCCTGAATACATAGAGCAGTGACAGTAGAGCAATCATGAATCAGCCAACCCCAAACAATCTGAAATTAAAGTATCTAACTTCAAAGTAATCTCAAAACTCACTGACGAAAGTAATGCAGTATTCATATACTTGCAGTATTATGACCTGGATGTCTGTGGTTTGTATTGTGTTTTATGTTCGAAATAAATAAATTCATTCATTCATTCATTCATTCATTCATTCACATTGGTGGGAAACATGCTGTAATAAGTTACTGTTAATGCAAACCCAACATTTCCAGCCTCACATTAAATGCATGTAACTAACTAAACATGACTTTTATTATGATGGGGTCACAGGAAATGCAATGTATTTTCAGTGAGCCATTGTTCATCATAAACGCATCTACAAAACAAAACAACAGTAATTTTGGGCATTTTCTGACAGTGGGTCAGTCTGAAATATTGCAGGGAGACAGGAACAGTCAGCAGCAGCCACAGTGAGCTGTCAGATGAGGAGTTGCAGGCGACAGGCTGCACACCCTTAACCACTTAATCAAGATTTGTACTTCTTTGTCAAATCAATGCCGTACCTGTGGCGTAGGCTCTGTGTAGACATGTACCCTATGCCATAGCGTAAGCCGTAGCCTGACATGCACTTCCCGAGAAATGTAACCCCACGTGGTGGCAACACGGGTCTCCTGTTTTTTTTTTGTAAACTGAAAACCATTTCCCTTGGAAGAAACGAAGATTTTATTTACTTTAATTTCACAGATAAACTGTTAAGATAAATTGTTAAGACAACAAAGCCCCGACAAAATAGCATTTGAAGTCTTGTGTGATTCATCCTGGCTTCATATTATTATTAGAGGAAAACCCAACTAGCCACTTGGGTAATTTATACAATGTAAAATGTCACAGGCTTATGCTAATAACATTAGCATGTTTTATTTCTGGGGAAAACGTGTTAGATAAAAGAGAGTTGTTTTGGCAATGAACCTTGTGAGTTGCAACGGAGCTGAATTTTGTAATGTAACCTTTGTTTCATGTTGCTGTTGTTCCTGGCTTCACATGGGTGCAGGAAATCTGTGCTAGCTACTAGGCTAATGTATACAATGTAAAATGCCATAGGCTTGTGCTAATAACATTAGCATGTTGTATTTATGGGGAAAATGTGTCCAGCAAAAGACAAGAGTTTTGTCTGTGAATCCTGCGAGTTATAATAAAGCAGGTGTGTGTTCTTCGGTTTAAAGTTATCTCTATTAAGCCATGTTTAATGTGTGTTTGAATCAATCAAACTTTATAGCACTTCACAGAAACCCCGCCGCCAGCTTGTGTTTTGGAGTTGTAAATGCAAAGCAACACAGACACACCACTGCAAAAGTATAAATGCTTGCAATGGTGTTGGCTACAGCATAAGCTCTGCGTAGAGCCAACGCACAACTGTAAATCTGCTTAGTGAGAAAAACAACTTCTTTCACTATACACTGATGTCTGCTGACTCATGCTGTGTGCAGAATAATATCAGATCACGCTTTTTCTGCCCCCACGAACATTCGGACTCAGTTGGGATTCACAGGGGGAATGGGGGACTCACATAGTCGATGACCAGCTCCTCCTCCTGGTCCTCTCCTCTCAACTTGCGAACAAACATCTGGATGAAGTCCCTGAAGGTGGTAGCCATGTACACGTCTTCATTCTGCAGCTGGACGCCTGCGCACTTCTGCTTCACCTCCTCCACCAGCCTGGACACAGAGACAACAGAGCTTCATCAGTAGCTGTTCTTACAGGGTTTATAATAATTTATAGGCTTACACTTTTTATTTGTCTGACTTTGTATTATTTGTTCATAAAATTCCCTAATCCCATTTTTTTTTTGCGTTACAGCACTAGTCCTTAATATTGCAATCGTCAACTGGTGGCCTGCGGACCACATACGGCACAGCATCCCATTCAGACAGCATAATATAATGTATTGAAAATGAAAGGATGAAAAAAATGTGTTCCAGTAATTATGATATAAGTGATTATGAGTTTTTCTTCTGCTATATTGAAGCAGCCCCAAAAACAACTGAGATAGAAATAAATTCGTATGTATTTACGAACCACAAATATGTGCAATTGACCTGTGGATAGTAAAGACGTATTAATCCATCTATTAGTAGCGATGTGCTGGTCGACTAACAACCCACAGGGCAGGTAGGGCTGGGTATCATTTAATTAATTACAATACCAGGAACCTTATAGCGATACTGCTATAAAAAAGGTACTTTATTTAATATAATCCATCCACAGGCCACAGGTGTTTTGGATAGCCATACTGAAAGGTTTGGTGGCATTTCAGATTGCCAACTGTGTTCTACTTCATCACACCACACAGACTGTATGATTCGTAGCTGCTGTGGTAGTAGGCCAATCCCACATTGCAACAAATCGAAGACAGCTAGTCGTGAGCAGCAGCAAGCAAAACCATACAAATACTTTTTTCTTCTAGATGTGGATACAAAAACGATACATTGCAAGTAGTGATACCCAGCCCAAAGGGTGGGTACAGGTAAGCTTACTTGAAAGATAGATTTTAATAACTTACAGAAACATTGCATGCAATAGCCCACCTTTAACCTAATTTCTTGGCTTGCATCTACTGAAGGACAAGAGGCTCATGCTCGTGACAGCGTGAGATGTAAACATTAATGGCGTCCTCCCCGGCTGAGCTGTAACATCCTACACAAAACTGCTCACACAAAGGTCTGTGGATTATCTTGACTAACCAGGTCATGATTTCTGGAAAGTGACATTTTTGTTTTAATTATTCAAATGTATTTGTTTGGCGCTTTAAGCACCACAAGCCAAGTGCCACCTAGTTATATTATATTGGTGAGAAGTCAGACATCTCTACAGCCAATAGCTCCAACACTTAGGAGCTCACACCAAAATTATCTGGACTGATAAACAGCACTACAGGTAAGACAAAAACTGTCCCTTCAAGAAAACAATCAAAAATAATGTTTTTGTTATAGTTTTACTGATGATGGTATACATTTATTTTCATTCCGCCTTAATGTTGTGGCCTTTTGTTGGATTTTCAAAGATGGAGACAGTCTTTGAGGAACTGAATAGACCCTTTTACTGTTAGTAAACAAGCAACTAGTCCGACTGCTCTATCTCAGAAAGACCGGAATGAACTTAAAGAGGAATGAGTGCATACAAGTGCGAGAAATTCTTTCATTCGGACTTAGAAACGGAATATTCCAGCCCCTTACATCGGATTGAATTTTCAATCGCATTGGCCATTTTCATTCCGAATTAGGTGTTTACAAGATCACTTTTAATAGGAATGAACTTTAATTCCGAATGAAAAGAGAATTAAACTGTCCATGTAAACACACTCAGTGTTAGCTAATGTACTAAAAAGTTAGCGTTACGGAGAAATCCAACATTCCTCTTAATACCTCCCAATTTCATTTTTGATAATCGCCTCCGTCTAGACCTTTCGTCTTATCTCATTTAACTATGGTTGTCTTTGTTTTTGTTGACGGGCAGTGTTGGTGGTATTTGCTAAAATTTAAGTTTCAAGCCATGACTCCTACTATTCTGGCTCCCAAAAACACAACAAGATGATATTTTAAGACTCCTATATAGCCTACAGCCCTGTGGTGGTGAGTCGTGTTTTGCCTCCAGCTAACAATCTGACATCATTGTGTCAAAATCTATAAGTATAGACTGTATTACTGATAGAAATGATAAAGGATATTAGAAAGAAAACCATTATTTGATTATCTGTTCAACCAATCTCTGTACTGGCCTCCACTCTCACCTGACCACATCCATGGAGGCGGCTCCAGACTTAAAGAAGTCTGTGGAGTCCTCAATGGCTGGGATGTTGCTGAGGATGCCCTGCCAGATGTTCTGTGATAAATGAAAGAATTCACAATCAGCAGCACTGTTTTGAGACGAATACCAGTTTAAAAAGGTCCAGATGAACACATGTGGTCCAAAGACAGCCAAACATTGTTGTCCACCACCAGTAACTTGCCCTGATCTCTTCTGCCATCTTCTTTTCATCATCAGTCAGCTCCACACTGGAGCTTTCCCCAGAGGAGAAGTATTTAGAAGCAGGGATCATCTTCCCGTCTTCAAATTGCAGGTTCTTCACCAGGAGCTGTGGACCAAACACATGATAGATCAAATACAGGGATGAGGCCAGAGAAGGTAATGCATACTGTATGTGACTCATCTCCAGGTCTTTTAAATAACCTCATAGCCTTAAAACCAACTGCATCTGGAGTGCAGCAGACAGAGAGCCAACAGAGCATTGCCACACTCGTCCAGCTCTGTTTTTGTTTGCTCTCAATATTTGTTTTGTAGTACAACAAACTACAAAACACTCACAGCTTTGCCATCGGTTCCATACAGCACAAGCCCGTTTTTGGTGACCACACAGGGCTGGGGTGCCCCCTCTATCTCCAGAGGCTGACCGGCCGGTACAGACTCCCCCAACATGGACGAGCCATACAGGGTGACAGACTGAGGGAGAACATACAGAGAAGCATTAAAAAAAATTTCAAAAGGTTCAAAGGTTTTTTATTGTCAATTGCTATATGTGCAGGACATACAGAGAATCGAAATGCTATTTCCCTCTCACCTAGTATTAATGTCATACAATTTTAAAGCTAAAAGAAAGCTAAATTGTAATAATATTAATAGAATAAAAACAATATATGCAAGAAAAAATCAAGATACAACTATACAGTATAACTAAAAGACAAGACACTCTAGAAGATACTCTAAACCTATGTACAATCAAGGTGATCAGGGTGCATGTTAGAGCAGCCTATGGGATGTACTTGATGTACATGTAGCGCAAATGACCAACAGCAGCAGATATGATATGGAGTGGTGCAAATGGTAAAGGTAAAGTGAAGTTTAGTGCACAGTATAAGAACAGACATTCAGCAGAAGTTTGTGATATAATATAATATAATATAATACAATATAATATAACACAGGGGTACATGTAGTGAGTCTATGTGCAAAACAGCAGAGGTGGTCTTTATGTGCAGTGTGTGGAATTACAATCCTGGGGCAGGGGGCAGAGGGGGGAGGTAGTGGATAGTTATGCTGTGCATCATTTACACTTTTATTAACCTGAAATGGTCACATTTTAATATGGTGTGGCAGGTTTAGGGAGCTAGACATAACATGAACCCAAATCTGTAATGTCATATTTCAGTAGGTTCCTCTATTCATCGTATTTGGCACTGTCCTAATACACAGCAGCTCTGCTCTGAGGTGTGTTGAATGCTCTCAGCTTGGGGCTAAGACCTAGGTGCTGGGTATAAAGGAATTTTTGCCAAGAGTTAGAGGAAATTGATTCCACTCTCATTTGTGTACAATAAATATGAAGCTTCACAAGACAGTTAGCTTTGCTTCACATGATCACTGGAAATAGAGAGACAGCTAATCTTGTTCCCTCTCTAAAACTAATTTCCAGTTACACCAAAAGTAATGTATATTTACTGAAGTATCACATTTGACATCACAAAGGTGCTGAAAAACAGGCTAGTAAACAGCGGGAGGCAGAATGGAGGACAGTGAAATATATTATCTGTTACTTATTCAGTTTCTTTTTCAATCTTGGTCCTGTCTAATTTAGAATGATGTTTGAGCACACATCACATAGCACCGGAAAAGGGCAGAAAATTAGCACATCCACCCATGTCATATTTCCATCATTGGTGATCAGTGCCAATTGCAGCTGAAGTTGAAAAATACCTTGGAATACTGCAGAATGATTGGACCGGATAGTGAATCCTGTTTTTAATCTTTCCCAATAAAGACAAAAGCCAGAAATAAGTGGTTTTTTGTCCGGTGGGAGAGGGGCCTAATGAACATTTTAATCAACTGTTAATTTTGACAGCAATTCTTAGTCTTGAGACAAAAATGGTTATTAGTTTTAGTCACATTTTAGTCATTTTTATCCTTCATAGTTACAGTCTAGATTTAGTCAACAAATATTAAACATGTTTTAGTTGATGTAAAATTCATTACTTTTTTTTTTTTTTTTGAAAGATTATTTTTTCTGGCTTTTTGCCTTTAATGTACAGGACATGTTCTTGACATTTTACTCAACTTTTGGTTGTGTAAAAATTTCTTTTACAAATTTTTTTTCTACAACTACAAATAATTTTTACACACTTACAGTCATCTCTCCAGCAGTTTTTGAAAGGTTTAAGGGGTGTATTGTGTTGTGTTGCGTTCAGGCGTTGTCACGTAAATAACAACTTCCAGCACTTAAATAGGTCGTAGCACAAAACAGCAGCATGTCAAGTGACTTTTATTATGTTCAATAAAATTGTATTTTCTTAAATCTTGAGACATCTCATATGTAATGTCATACATAGAAACATCCCAGCAGGCTGTGCTTTGCAAGCATACAAAAAAGTTTGACGCATGTGAAAATTATTTTTCATGCGTGTGCTTCACCTCTGCTCCTGCAACTCCATCCTAGGGGAAACACTGCTGTGTGCGTTATGTGCAACAGGTGGATGTGGTAGTCTACTGTTAGAGTAGAGAGAGAGAGCTAAGTAGCGTTGAAGTAGAGTAGAGCAGGGCAGAGAGATGGAGGCTAAATATTTTAAACCCGGTGTTAATACAGCAGAACTGGAGAGAGGGGTGACAAATAAATAGAGGTGGGCATGGCTCCAGTAGGGCGCAAAAAAATATAGAGAGAACGATTGACAAAGATTGCTGCTGCCCTGACACTGTCTTTTTTGTGTAGGAATTAAGCTACAATACATGACATATGTTGTTTAAATTAATAAATACAGTGTGAATAAAGATTACATAACATAAAAATAAGTGCAGTCTCTGTTATTTGATAGCCACTTAAACAATTTTTACAGGGCAAGTAAAAACTGACTTCGGGCAAGTAGATCTCTGACCAACAAGTGAAAAAAAACCTTAGCGTTGAACCCTGCAGGGTTGTCTGTGTTTATTGCTAAATTATCAGTAATGCAGTTCATCTCGACAAAATTATGAATATCTTGTGTCGATATAGATAGTGCTCCTAAATTTTGTGCTAGTGCTCCTAAAATTTTCAGTAAGGAGCACTGGTGCTCCTAGTGGAAAAAGTAAGTCTGGAGCCCTGTAACGTACTCTTGCAATGCTTTCTATACAATAACAATGGCATAACATGGCAATAACCATCATTTACCGTCTCTCATATATGGCGGCTAACCTCGTCCTCTGCTCGGAGGGTAAGGAACTCTGGGAAATCGTTGTTTTTCTAATTTGTGGACATTTGGCTGCTGTTTTTCTTTGAGTTAGCTGCTAACAGCTACTTTTTAAAGTCACATGGTAGAGTGTAGGACTGCACGATATTGGGAAAAACTGACATTGCATTTTTTTTAAATTTGCAATATATATACTGCAATATTAAAAAATACAAGAAAATAAAGTAAGATAATTAAAAAATAGTGGCAGGGATTTTACTTATGCCAACACTCTCAAATGTCCTTTTAGTAAGTTTAATCAACCAGTTTGGATGGCAGTCCCAGTACGTTTCGACAGAAAGTCTTCTTCAGTGTGTAACTATGGTTACGGAAGAGGTGTTTAAGTACGCTCGAAGCAATCAGAGCAGGTGTGTGAAAAAAATACTAAACACTTCTGCCATAAAATGTAGTACCAACTCACAGGCAGAGAATAAACAATAAACAATCTGAGTATGTCACAGCTAATAGCAGTAGATGCACCGAAAACAGATATACAGAGTAAGTACCAAATTCTCAATCAACAATTAGATCATAAATGCACAGGATAAAAATTGCATGAAGTCACTGAGTAACTGTCCCTCAATTAACAATCAGATCACAAGTGCACAGTAAGAAGAATAAAGTACAAAAAAGTCGCTGAGTAGCTGTCCCTCAATTAACAATCAGATCATGAGTGCAAAGTACAGTAAATAAAGTGCATAGAGACACTCTGAGTAACTGTCCCTCGTTTAAGAGACAATTGTAAATATACAATAGAAATAAACAGAGTGTAAAAAGACATTCGGTTACTGTCCCTTACTTATCAGATCATGAGTGCACAGTAAAATAAATAAAGTACAACAGATCTGCGTCTTTATACCATAAATAACAGTCGGGAAAGAAATACAGAAAAAAGACTTCACAGAAGTGGTCACTCCTCAGTTAACATTCAGATCATAAGAGCACAGTGAAAACATAGTGCAAAAAGTCACTGAGTTAATATAGGTTCCACTAACAAGTCATGCATGTATGCACCGTCAGTAACAAAATTTTCAATTATTTTAATTCTCAATTAACAATTAGATTGTTAATTGAGAATTTGGTACTTACTCTGCCCCCTTATACACATATTTTTTACTGTTTACTGTGTCTTTCTTTATGTACACTTGTGATCTGATTGTTAATTGAGAGACAGTTACTCAGTGACATTATGCAAGTCTTTTCCTGTGCATTTATGATCTGATTGTTAATTGAGAATTTGGTACTTACTCTGCCCCCTTATACACATACCTTTAGAGTTTGCTGTGCCTTTCTGTATGCACACTTGTGATCTGATTGTTAATTGAGAATTTGGTACTTACTCTGCCCCCT
Source organism: Epinephelus awoara (assembly GCA_035609425.1). Lineage (NCBI taxonomy): Eukaryota > Metazoa > Chordata > Actinopteri > Perciformes > Serranidae > Epinephelus > Epinephelus awoara. Next base: position 29,076,006 of record CM069316.1, on the reverse strand, counting down.
TATACACATACCTTTAGTGTTTGCTGTGCCTTTCTGTATGTGGTACCATTAGTGGCCAATATGTTTAAAGGGGGAGCGTCTTTGGATCGATCGCGCACAATACGGTGAAAGTTTCACTTTCGTTTATCGCGAGTGAGAGGTGACGGTGAGCAATGTCTAACCCGCAGTTTCCACATACTTCATCTGCGCTGTGCAGCGTAGCAGATATGCTCCCATTCTAGTGAATAGCTTCATTTCCACAGTGCCACGGCGCACCGCTTCATCTGAGATACGCGCCAGGTCCATTTTTCAGCGACTGCACGTCGATAGCACGTCAAGCCACGTAGCTCAGATCGCACCAAACCTGAAACGGAGCGCACACAGCATCTGGTAAATTTCAAAATAAAATCACTTTGAATTGAAAGCAAATAGCCATTTCTGCATTTATTATCAAATTATTTATCAGTAACACAATGAAAATGAATGAATGTGAATGTTTGCGTTGCAAGTCCATTTACGTGTGTGCCCTTAAATTTTCTGTGTGCGCTCCTAAAATTTTTGGTTAGGGGCCACTGTGCTCCTAGTGAAAAAAGTTAGTGTAGAGCCTTTGCATGTTGGCTTCATTTTTCAGCCCTGGAAGTTGCTGCTTGGTATGAAGTAGAGAAGGGGCCACTGGCCCACCTGACTTTACACCCCCAACCTACGCTTGTTTAAGTCGCAGACCCCTGTATCACAGCTGGAGTGATCCCTCTGCAAGATGGTCTCAAGTTCAACTGTTGTTGCTGTTTTTCTTACAGACATACATGTCTATTAGGGTTGGGCGATATGTTAAAAATTTCCAACCGGCCACCGTCAGCCCATCAACCGGCGGTTGCCGATATATTCGGCAGTTGTGTGTGGCGGAGAAAAAAAAAGAGGGGGGATGTTGCATTCATGTGATGTCGGAAAGAATCGAAAAATGACTTTCAGAATGGGATAATTCACATGAAAACCACCTCATGTCAGAAAAACAACTCGGCAACTCTGATCTCCCGACACCACATGAATGCAGCAAAAAAATGCAGCGTGCTTTGCAAGCCCACTCATGTCCAACATGGCACGGAAATATCTGTGCATACTGGCAACAAGCATGCCGTCAGAGAGGGTGTTTAGCACGGCTGGTAACATTGTTAACCATATGCGCATATGAGTTCACGTTACGGCCGGGTTCCACTGGCTGCACGTCAAGCATCTTGTTTACCGTTTGCTGAGCCATGATAGTTAAAGCATTTTCCACCTAAGTTATTACATATATTTGAGTAATCTACAAGTTTACTGTACTGTTTGTCATCTACTCGCTTTCAAATGTCCGCCACAGACATTTACACAATGTCACGGATAAACATGGGTAAATGCAAAAAAAAAATCATCACATATCTCCTCTGATAATGGTTTATTCATTTAAAAACGCAGTGTGCTCGTTTAGCACACTATTTAATGTAGTTTTTATCTGCTGGAGGGTCGTGTAGGGGAACGTAGTGCGACAAAAATAGAAGAGAGTTGTTGCGCTGCTCCCGTTGCCGGTGCAGCCGCTGTAATTGATAACAGGGGGGCGAGCTGCTACAGGACTCGCACTGCAGATGTGTCGCGCTGCTCCCGTTGCCGGTGGATCCCGGCCGTAACTTTCAGCTCCGCCATCACTGACGTGTTTTGTGAAAGACTCGTCGGAAATCAGTGTGAAGCTGCAGGTTCCAATACGCACACACTTTGAATTGTGCTCTACATAGTAATTATGGACTATATGTACCGAGTTGAATTCTGTGGAGACAGACCATTAATTTAGCAAAATAAAATGACAAAAATCGCCCAAAAAAAATCGCCAAAAATGAAGCCAACCCTGATGGACTCAGCCGATGGGCGATTGGCGATATATTCATCCAATCGCCCAAGCCTAATGTCTATTTCTTCTTCTTTGAAATGTATTTATTTAATGTTTTTTCACAGTCTCCATTATGCCATGAAAGTTAAATAATGATATAAATTAACAAAAAAAAGTTAACAGGGTGCCCAAAGATTCAAGATTTCAAGACCTTCAAATGCTGGTGAAAAGTAAGATTAATTGTATTATTGGAAAGAGTATAAAAAGAAAAGGTGCCCAAATGTCTGGTTTAATGAAGTCTACCGGCACTTGTTGACACTATTTGTAAGTTACTCAATATCCACCTCCTGCCAAATATATCAGGATTCATATCAGCCACCCAAATCTCTGACAGTCTGACTTTACATTAGACACATAGTGTGGGTGTTTTCCTTGCTTGTGTGTTCCAGGAAACGCACCTGACTATCAATGACAGTCCAGGCACCAGGGACTTTGTCATGCCCGCGGATCCAGTTGTGGATGGCCTCAGCTGGCTGGGCCAGGTTGACCTGAGGGACAGAAAGACACTGGGGTCAACGAGCTGATGGCTCAGGTTCACTTTCACACCAGATCACCTACATTTCTGAGAATGAGAGGAAAGCCCAGCAGCTGGTTGCCACGAGTTCAGCGACATGTGGGGAAAAAAACTCTGCACTAAGAATAGCACATTCAGACACACTGCAAGCAACGTGGCTCTAAGTGACAAATCAGAAAGCAGCTAAGGCCAGCCCCACCTCTGTCCTTCCTCTCGTAAGATAAACACCAGGCAGCCACTCAGTCTTCTCAGTCTTACATATTTGGCCCTGAACAACATGTTGAGCTTGCAGTACATTTCCACACTACACACTGAATGAAGGTGTTATAGCACTGAGCAGCTGTCCAACAGATTTAATACACGCTGAGTGTGTACAATGTAGCACCCTGGGCAGCAGCACAGTGACACTTTTAGTGTCTGAGTGATGTTTAAAAAAAAAAAAAAAAAAAAAGAGCCATATCAGTGTTTAATGTGAGGATCATTTGGGTCACCACACCCAGCATCTGCTTGGTAGATATTTAGGAATGACACTTGCAGGGTACTGAAGTACTACTGTCCCCATGATTTCATTCAAATCCAATTATTCATAACTCTCCATTTAAGCTTGAACACCCATCACAAATTCAAAAAATGCATTCAAAGCCATCAACACAACCCCTTCCCAACGCCCCCGTCCCTGAGGTTACCTTACGACCACTGACTCCCCCACCCCCTCTTAGACAGTGAGAATGATAAGAGGGACACTGTTACAACTACCTGTCTACAGCAGATGGATATTTACCTGTGCTGAAGGGACAGTTCACCTCAAAATTGAAACTCCGTATTTTGCTCTTACCTGTAGTGCTATTCAGCAATCTAGATTGTTTTGGTGTGAGTTGCTACGTGTGGGAGTCGCACAGTGTCTGCCTTCTCCCCAATATAATGGAACTAGACGGCACTCGGCTTGTGGTGCTCAAAGCAACATGCTTTCAGGAAATAGACAGCAATGTCTCTTTCCTGAAATCATGACCTGGTTACTTAAGATAATCCACAGACCTTGTTGTGAACAGTTTTATGTGGGAGCTAATTTTTTTTCTATCGAAATACACCCACCAACGACACCACCATACAGAAGGAAGCGTGCATCTACTGCTAGCTCACCTAGCACCACTGATCTAGCTAACGTTATATCTCGTGCGGTCATGAGCACGAGCCTCTCATCTATGAGTAGATGCACACTTAGAGTAGGTGGAGGGTGGGCTATTGCATGCAGTTTTGGAAGTTATTAATAGCTAACTCATGATATTTTCTAGTAAGCTTACCCGTACCCGTCCTCTGGGCTGGGTACCTTTCAAGAACTTTTTTCTTTCTATCGAACTACACCCACTTACAAGAGCTCTGATTCTGTGCCCAAGCGATAAAAGGGCCTGACCCAACCCACCAGGTTCAGGCCTGGCTGTAATTTCTCATTATTGCCCCCAGTCCTGAATCAGGGCTTTATGGCTTTTTTATGAAACTTAAAGCTCTTGTGCATGAATGGCAGGAGTTTTAATGGACTGAATAAACATACCCTTCCTAATCTTTTAATAGATGCTAAAACATAAAAATTAGAAATTTTGATATGTAATTGCGCTCGGGCCAAAAACTGCTGCCGAGGGTCAGGCTCAGGTCAGGCTTGGACAGAAAGTGTGTGGGTTCACGTAGGGTTGGGCCTGACATTTTTGGGCCCAATTAGTGTTCTAATGCTCACCGTATAGCCACACAGAAGAGAGTGTGCATCTACTCATGGACAAGAAGCTCATGACAGGTTGAGCTGTAATGTTAGCAAGTGCCATGTGTCAGCACTGGATGACCTAGGAGTAAAAATCCGGCCCGACTCTACATGAACCTGCACAGTTTCTTTTCAAGTCCGACCCGAGCTCGACTCATGGCAGCAGTTTAATTGAGACAGATTATAAAACAGAATTTCTTTTGTATAAGAAATATAATATATATTATCGTTTTTTTAATATTAAAACAAGCAATACAGGCTATAATACAGGCAACAGGCTGATGTGTTTCCACTTCTCCTTCTTCTCTGTCTTATTTCAATAGTCTGCCGTCTCCTGCACGACAAGTGTGGCAGAGCGGGCTGTGCCTCTCTGTGCGACTAGTGCACACAGCGATCCATGGCGATGCGGCATGGAGATGATGAGTACCTTTCTTGGCTGCATGTTACACACAACTCTGTCACTGCTGGGGAGGCAGAAGCACACACTGCCAACCAAGTCACCAAGTGGCCTTGTAGCCCCCTCTCTCTTTCTCTCGTTTTCAGTCCCTCTCTCACACGCTCCCTCTCTCACACGCACCCTCTCTCTCCCCTCAGTTCTCTACTATATTAAGCTGCTGTTTCATTATATTTCGTCTCTCAGTTGCAACCCCTCCTCAACATTGGCTCCTACAGGACACTACTCACAATAAGGTCTGTGAATTATGAGTGAGTAGGGCTGTAGTCAACCAAAGAAAAGCTTGGTCGACTAAAGTCGCACCTAATCTTCAACTAATCGATTAGTCATGGGAAAAAAAAGATCTGCACGTTATTTTTACTTCTACTTATCTTTACTTCTGGTGTGTCTGTGTCACTCTGCAGTTACACCTCCAAAACACTAGTTGGCGGTGGAGGACTGTGTTAAGTGCTGTAAAGTTTAGTTCAAATCAAACATTATTTATATAGTTGATTCAAAACACATTAAACATGGCTTAATAGAGACAGTTTCAAACACAAGTACACAAATCAGCTTCACTATAACTCGCAGCATTCACAGACAAACACTTGTCTTTATGTGAACACATTTTCCCCACAAATACAACATGCTAACATTATTAGCACAAGTCTATGGTATTTTACATTGTACAAATTAGCCTAGTGTCTAGCGATCTTTTCCTCCTCTCATATAAAGCCAGAGACAACAGCAACATGTAACAAAGGTAACGGTACATAATTTGACTCAATTACAGCTCACAACATTCACTGACAAAACAACTGTCTTATACTAAACACATTTTCCAAACAAATACAATATGCTAATGTTATTAGCGCCAGCCTATGGCATTTTACATGGTATATATTAGCCTAGCGACAAGCAGAGATTTCCTCTGCTCATATGAAGCCAGGATAAATCCCAAAGTATAAATCCCTGAAGGATAAATCACACACACAACTTAAAATGCTATTTTAGTGGAGGCTTTACTGTCTTCACAATTTATTGTTTCTTATCTGTTACAAGTAAATACAACATAGGGTGGGCGAGTCCAACTTTCTGTCAACAATGGGGGTGTTTTGAAAACACCCCATTTTCACAGGTAACTTAGCCTGTCCCCCCGCCACTGGAAATAATGGATTAATCCTGGAAAGCTGTTGATGTAGCACTTTTCTCTTTATGACAGCAACACGTGATTAATCGACCAATGAGAATTTGGTTGGACGAGAGCATAGCGACCAAATAATCGACTAGTCGACCAGGAGACTACAGCCCTATGAGTGAGTAACCGGGTCATGATCTTTGGGAGGAGACATTAAGCTTTTAAAATGTATTTTTTGTCATTTAGTTCCATTATATTGGAGAGACGGCAGACATCTCTATGGCCGATATCTCTAACACTCAGCAACTCACACCAGAACAATCTACACTGACAAACAGCACTACAGGTAAGAGAAAAAAATATGTATTTTTGATTTTGAGGTGAACTGTCCCTTTAAATTTGTCAATAATCAATGGCAGTTGGCTCAAAATGAGAAGCTGCTATCTCTATGTTTCCTTTGATCTTTGCTGATAAAGAGTCATAAACAGATAAAAGGTTTGACGAGAGATTCCTTAGCATCTGAACTTAATGGATCCTGGTATTTTGCCAATGAGGAACCACATCCAAAATGGAACCAGCTTTTCAAACCCATCCCTAGTCACCCATTCCAAAATGTCATTTTACCAGCCATCATTGGAAGCAGTGAATCAAGTTGCAAATACATTCGTGTGCAGGTCCCTACTTTGCCCAGTTGGTGCTCCAGCCTGGATAAATGAAAACATACCACAGCAAATTTATATCACATAACAGTCTTTGGGCTGCTGTCTACAGTGAGACCTCTCACCTTAGCGTTGGACTTCTTCTGAATGCCTTCATAGCTTGCTCCTTCCTCTGTCTGGGGAATTCGAGGGGCCTTTCCATCAGCAATGAGCTGCACCGACTCCACCTGCACCAGGAATGAGTGTAAGCATGACACCTCAGTCGGTGCTGTGTGCAGCAATTTCAAAAGACAGAAAAGGCTCATTGCTGGTTTAATGGGAAGGAGTGTGAAAATATGTCTCACCAAGACAACTTGGCGGATTACTCAATTTAAAAAAAAAAGGCTCTATATTGATCGATGCTGATAATACACTCCTTAGTACACTCCTTCTGTGATCAAAAAGAGTCGTTTACTCAAAAATATGACAATCCAAGTGGTTACCATAGCTTTTATGCCCTCTGGGTAGAGGAAGCGGTTGTAGAGTGTGTCCACAGTGTCGTTGGGCTCCACAGCACACTCCCTCTGCAGCAGGATTGGGCCGGTGTCCAGTCCATCATCAGCCCAGAACACTGTGAATCCAGCTTTTTTATCACCGTGGATCAGGGTCCTGGTGATAGATATGGGATATAAAGTAGACCATAAACCTGAGCAAATGGAGCAGAGTCAGATAAAGAAAAAATTACAGCTGACTGATGTTGATAAGACTGTGAAAGAAACAAGCCATCGACTACCGCCTCTCATTACGCAGTTGAGTGTATTCTCATATTTTAAACACTCTTTTATTAAACTTTTATTACTCTTTTATTGTTGTGATTAATAATACTTAATTTACTTTTCCATTATGTCTGACAGAGCCTGCAGATAGTGTTAGCTATGTGACAGACAGTGACCTGTCCACAGTGCACCCTGCCTCTTACCCAGTGCATGGTGGGATAGGACTCAGGTCCCCACAACCATAAAAAACCCCAACAATGAGCGGTTTAGAAACTGGACGAATGTGAACTTTAACTAAAGACCTCTACATCACAATTCAGATAAAATGACTACTGTAAACTCAAATTCAACAAATCTTCTCTCACTCAGATGGTCAAGTAGCCTGGTTCCAGACCATAGACCCCGCCCACTCAACTGAGTAGGCTTGTCTCACTGGTCTGGTATACTTCATTGAATTTGCGATTTATCTCGTCCAAACGATGGACGGACCAATGAACGCCGGGGGTCTAGCGATTAGCCAATCAGCGCCACGCTGATGTCAAGCTGTACGCCGGTGGGTAACTGGTGAGGATAGCAACAATGGCGACCGCTGCAGATCCTACAGACCACATTAACGATGCTATTGAGGTATTTCGCCCCTCGCGTTAATGGAGGACCAAATTAAGGAAGCTGCTAAACTGGATTTAATGGCGATGCAGCTGGACGTGCACGACGACGGAGACGTTTTAAACGGGCAATGCTCGCTTGTTTTCGGCAGCCCCGAGGCATGGATACTAATGACGTCAGATTCTGGATGAGACATTGATCTCTACTGATTGGTTAGGGAAAAAATCAAATTCCCTCCCCCTTGTAAATCGCCTTCAATGGAGGCGATGTCAGACTGAAGGTTCTGCGAGCTTCAGTCTGACGTTCAGGCTAATGGTCAAGAGTATCCTGAATAAGATATTTTGAGTTTGAATCATCACAAGTCAAGCTGATCTTGTAATTTGCAGTTAGACTTTGGGAGGCTAACAGAGGTTAACTTAAATGAACATTTTGTATTTAACTGGATAGAATGGCATATGCTCATTCGCTTTCTTGCCAAAACTTGGTCTCAATGTGGATATATATATATATATAAATATATATATATATATATATTCACGTTATTGTGAGCTTTCGGTCTAGGAGACCTTCATCAGAGCATACCAACTGCATGTTCGAAATAAAGACTTCAAATCAAATCAAATTATGAATTTTATGTAGTGCACATAAAAGGCCACCAAATGTTAGTCTCTACTTGTGGAACAGGTAGTAAATGGCTGTAAATGGCCATCTAGCAACGGAAAAGAGAGCCCGTGGAGAAAAACATATATCCGCATCTAACTCGGTGAATTCAAGGAGCAGGGGGAAAGATTTCTGGGGATTTAGTGGCGAGGACTGTTCTTTACTTATGAATGGACTTGTCAGGGGAGGAGGGTGATTCTTATTTCATTTATTTATTTTATTTTGATCCCCCCTATGTTAATCACTTATTGATGCTGTTTTTGAAGTATGAATAAGTCAATAAGTAATTTATTCCATTGAAATATCATTGATGTATTATATAAAAGTGATTTATCTTTTTATAAATGACAAAAGGCAAATCTGCCTCATTTTTGCTGTGGTATCCTGATACTACTCAGAACCGTGATATTTTCATTGGTATCGTACAGTAGGTCCCAATTTTGGTACTGTGACAACACTAATCTGGAGGGGGTTCATCTGCAAAAACTAATGAAAAACTAAACAACGATATTCAGTATTCAGTACTCGGTATTCAGCCAAGCATTTAATATTATTCGGCTTCGGCTTCGGCCCCCAATTTTCATTTCAGTGCATCCCTAGTTTTTACCAAGAGTACTCTTTTTTCGGACCGGGAGATTACACAGGGGAAAAATACAGAATGACAGTTTCACATTACAAATCAGTGTTTCTCCTTTGCTGTTCGGCATGTCAGGTCGGGCTGCTAACTTAGCACCTCCTAACCAGTGCTCACTTATTTCTCTTATGACTTCAGATCGAGACGTTCAGGAGGTTTTTTTTGCTGGGAGCTCAATTATCTGCAGAGGTGTGTTCCTCTCCAAAACAAATGGGTCATGTGCAGTGGTGGAATTGAGTGGGGATGAGGGGGGGATGCCAGCCCCTTTGTTAGAAAATTGACCAAAAACCATCCCCCTTGTTAATCTAGAATCTGTGTGTGCAGGCACAGATGTAATTTTAGGGGGGGGGGGCAAATTACCCCCCGCACTTCCCGTATCTGTGCCCTCTGTCCCCTGCACTTTTTCAAGCCGTTACAACCGTTCAATTCATTTTTAACATGTGTTAATGTGTTTTTTCGAGCTGTCTTCAAACACACCATGAGTAGACGGCGTCAGGTGCATACAAATGCTGTGGTGTTGTGATCTCAATCAATCGCACAGAGGAGATGTGTGCTGCTGGGCAGTACTGCTGTATGTTCAGCAAACCAGCCAGCAAGAAGCAAAAAACCTTGCACAGTTTATTCGAAACAAACCGTGTAAGTTGAGTGATGCTGTTGCATGTAGATAATGTTAGCTGAATGATGACTAATTAATAGATACCAATATATCAAGTTAAGCTAGTTAACAAGAATACTCATGTTATTGTTACCTATGTTAAATCGCTTGCTAGCTAGTTTCATGCTAGGAATAAACTCACTCCTCCTTAATAAGAACTTGTGCTCACTATTGCTTTGCACATATTTTTTTAATCTGTATTGCCACAATATAAAGAGCAGGGTCAGAGAGGAGACAGTGGACCAGTGGCCAGCAAGGATGATCATGCAGGGTCTTCACAGGTGAGGAGAAATTATAACAAAAAAATATCTAGAGCACAAAAGTGACTGTGCGATCAATTTCCACAGCTATGTCAACACTACTATTCCTCTATTTCTCTATTTCTAAATTTTACTTTGCACATTTATTATCTATATTATTGCAATAGATAGAACAGGGACAGGGAGAAACCAGGCAGGTATCAGGACAGGGACCTGACAGCAGCACCAATTATCAGCCCAAGGATTCACAGGTAAGGAGAAAATATAACTGGCTAAGGAAATGTCTATAGGATAAGAGTGACTCTAAGATTAATTTTCACAGCTATTTCAGAACTACTCTTATTTATACTCTAAGATGTTTTTGTCTGTACTGCAATAGCAATACTACTGCATTATTTGTGGGGGGTTTTTAAAGGCAGCAGGTATAGAGTGTGCCAGTAAACCCGGAACTCCGTTAGCGCTTTTAGCACTTCTGGTTCTCTCATCTAAAAGTCAATACGTTTTTTGAATGGGATTTTGGTAAAATGCCTCAAATAAGGTCTATGGTTAACAAAAGCTTAAGCGAGTTTCAGGTTTTGTTCTATGACATAAAACACGTCAGTAAATGCCCTACTTGTGAATTTTGAAGCTTTTACGTGTCGTAAGAAAGGCGGTTGCTAACAAGTTGCTCAATATGACTACAAACTCTGTCGGGGACATTAAACGTCATCACCCCCGAACAGACGAGGGGGCTGGTAGTCCGCCATTACAGCTTCTTATTTAGTTTAAACAGTCCAATTAATTCTTAAAAAAATGCTTACACCGACTAACATTAGTTGGCCATTAATTTAAAATCGAAGAATATTAATTGATTTATCATCACAGCTTTAATGGAAAGGCATGAGAATGGTATCAATCTCCTCATCTAACTCTGGGAAGGAAAAAAAAAGCATATTTCCCAAAATGCCAAACCATTCCTTCTGCCTTTAAATGCCATTTTATTAGCTGATTGTAATGTCACCACTGCCAAAAAGCCTGATTTACCATGGTAGTAAACAAAGCATATGGTACATGGTTGAAAACGAACAGACGATATTCACTGACACACAGTGGAAACAGAAACAGAGATATAGTATGGGTGGAGAGCAGGCAGACTAGCCGAGGGAGAGATAAGAAAAACAGCTTGCCAGGAGGTTAGGGTCAAACAGAACTGGTTTACACCTCTTGTTACACAGACCGATAGCAGTAAACCATCTTCTACCTCTACTCTGAACTAGAAAACATACAGGATGTTTTATGGCTGATTTCGCTTCTGATTGTTTTATTCATTTTATTACAATTTTATCATTTCATTCTCATTTTAATCTGCTATCTCTGGTGTTTTTACCTTTATGTTATATCATCTATTATTGTGACATTGCACTAAGCATGTGAACCTGCACAAACTTGTTAGGACCGGTATGAATGGTGCTATACAAATAAAGATCATTTGACTGATATATTGTACATGCCACTACAGTGTATGACACTGATAAGGACAAGCATTTGGTATGGTTATTTTTCCTTCATGTTATGTGATTAAAAGGCGGCTACTTTATGTTCACGTATCACAAATATACGAACAATACAAGGTACAGTATGTTAACTGTCCTTCTATTACATGTCCTTCTGCATATTCTCAATGTGTTACCTTAAGCATTAAACAGTGGAATGTTCTTTTTAAATTTATCAGTAGTTGTTACAGGTGGCTGTGCTGGTATAACGTGTTGGTATATCATAGGTATAATGATAACCTGCATGGGCTGAGGAGGATGTGCCGAGCCCGGAAGCACAGGACAAAATTGTAAACTCAGAATTTCATTATTTAAACCGTGACGCCATTTCATTAAATTAAACACCTCACCATGGTTGGGCAGGGTTATTCATTGAACTTTATTTTCACTCTATTTTACAAATTTGGCTTCAAAAAATTATGAAAACAAGGAATTGCTGATGGTTTTTCAATTTTCAATTGAATCATATTTTAAACAAATCCACTGTTTTTTGTTCAATAAATGGATATCTGGGTGCTTGATACCTTTAAAGTATTAACTAAAATAACCCAGTACCCTGAAGTACCAAAAATACTTCAATCAAGAAATACTTACATTCAATCCTTTCTGTACCCAGATTTACAAACAAATTGACTATTTGTATGGTTTTGCTCTAAGTCATCTCTGCCAGCATTTGTTGATTTAATGTCATGTACGAATGGCCCACTACCGCAGCAGCTACAACCCATACAGTCTGTGTTGTGGTGAAGTCAATCGCAGTGTATTTGATGGAGATGGGAGTTCAGCGTGCCGAGATGCCACCAAAAGTGTTTTAAAGTATGACTATGCTACATGACTGTGGCATCTGTTGGTATTTTATGCAACTGAATTCTTTATGCAAACAAATGGACAAATGGCAACAGATATGCAGTGTATGTGTAATATAAATCTCTATTATCAGTACACAATTCCTTTTATTTTGAAAGTCGATGACACAAGTCGAAGCTTTGACCCCATCGTCACATTCGTCACTGACGTGGGGGGCTCCAGCCATGAAACTTTACAGCCCAAGGATAAGGTGGCAGTCTACATTGAGTTCGAGACACCCAAGGAGGATCCTTTGAGGTTTTATGGTGGTGGAAGGAGCATGCCAAAATGTTTCCTCGCCTGGCAGTGATCATGCAGAATGTTTTCGCCATCCCACCATCAAGCACAGCCAGTGATAGATTTTTCATTTGCTGGATTTGTAATTCAAGAACGGAGAACCCAGCTTAATGTGAGTGACTGGAGCCTGTGTGTGTTTAATCAGAGGTGCGGGTCTGAATTAGACATAATGACGGGTAACGGGTTGGTTCTGGTGATGAGCTTTACTGGAATGGGCAGGTTCAGGTTTATAAAAATGTACTAGTGCAGGACTCTGCTTCCATAAGACATTACGTGTGAGAGTGTAATCAGCATGATGTAATATTACAAACTTCATTCATTCATTCTGTTAATGAGCTACAATTACTACATGTCATGTGATAAATGTCCCTGATTGACTGCTACAGTTCAAAGTCTCTGCAGTTTTCAGTTAATACACAAAGTGTGGAATGTCTCCTGGCTAGCTGCCACCATGTGTTCACACTCAGCAGAATGTGCCTCTTGTCTGTCTCATCATTTCTGGCTGCTGGACTGATTCCCCCTGGTTTGAGCGTAATGTGTAATCTATCATTACTGTGAGGAATGTGAATGTCACTGTTGTCATTCCTTTACTACTGGGATTCCATGAGGGCAGTGAGCCAAAAGCAAAGTAACAGCAGAGATATCCTTTGACCTGAGAGATGAGGTTAACCCCTTTTTTACCATCAGAGCACACTCAACAGAGACGTGACGCTGTTTTAAAACCATACTCCACTGATTTTATACATGAAGTTCATTTTTCATGATAACTACTTTTGTTTGACTATATTTTGTCCCAAAAATAATTGCTATAAGAGATATTGTCAATTCCCTTTCAAAGAGCAATGGTGCAGTGGTGATCCTCCATCCGACACCAAAACATCCTGACGGCTGAGACCGACATACGTGTACATAGCAGTGGGGATGTGGACAGGAATGGGGAGAGGACAGGTACAGCAAGCAAACACGCCATCTGCAGACAGCCTGACTTGACCTGATGACTTTGCTACAATCTGATTGACTCTTCAAACAGATGTTGCACCTTGCCTTCTAAAACCAGCTGCTGGTGACTTGACAAGCTACCTGTTTACACCACAACTTTTCTCTGCAACGTTCTAAAACATTTTTGTCTCTTTGCGAATCTTTGTACTGAACTGGTCCCGAACATACTCGGGCTTACTATAAGCGTAACGGACTCCGCGAGGAATGTCCGCAGTCATTTGGGCTTTCATAGTCGAGCGCACTTCTGCGTTGTTGTTTCCTGTAAAAATGTCCGTGAAAAATCCCCACGATGTGAAAAATACATGGTACATGTACATGGTCACTGTACATGGAGCGTAGTCCGCGCGGTCGTAAAATCTGAGCTTTGCGCGCACAGGGCTTGCGGACGTCCACTTTGAGTCCGCGTACGTTCCGCCCAAGTATGTTCGGGCCTTAAGGAGTAAAGGGTTCCCATTTTTTAACACATAATACTCTAGTGTTGAAAGGTTTTGTAAGGACATCCAAAGATGGCAGCATTTCAACGTGGCAGTGTGTATCGGCCCGTCAATGAGTGTACCACCTCTTGCAGCCTCCGTGTCATTATTGTGATGGGCCACCTGCTTGTGGTTCAATTGAATGCAAGCTAAATTATTTTCTAAAAATTGTATTATGGTTACAAGTGTGATATTCTCCCTTGAACTCATGAACTTGCTGGGTCACTTATTGTGCTATATGCTCTACATGGTTTGCAGTACAATTTTCTGTCCTGCTCAAAGATGCCAGGATACTGCCTACTGTCTCCTGAGGCTTCACAAATGTACTTTTTGTTTCTTGTTAAGGTTCAATGAATAATTTCTTTGTCTGACCAGTTTAGCCCCGATCACATCGAGACCTGTCACTAAAAACATGTTGCCAGCAAAACCATTGCTTTCCTATGTTATGGCATGCCTGGCGTTGCTCTACTCTTGTGCTGCATGTTGCATTTTTCTAGCGGTTTTCAGAAGCACATCAACAATAGAATATTCTCAACTTATCAGTGCAAGGCGCCAATTGGTGCCACCCATCAATGTCACTCTTGGGCCAGGGAGCCAATCAATTCAAGAAAAAGGTGGGCTTTACTACTGTTTTGATGTTGGTAGATGTGGCAAGAATCAGAGTCCCTCTGATTCTTGACACATCGAGACCTGTCACTAAAAACATGTTGCCAGCAAAACCATTGCTTTCCTATGTTATGGAGTGCCTGGCGTTGCTCTACTCTTGTGCTGCATGTTGCATTTTTCTAGCGGTTTTCAGAAGCACATCAACAATAGAATATTCTCAACTTATCAGTGCAAGGCGCCAATTGGTGCCACCCATCAATGTCACTCTTGGGCCAGGGAGCCAATCAATTCAAGAAAAAGGTGGGCTTTACTACTGTTTTGATGTTGGTAGATGTGGCAAGAATCAGAGGGACAATGTGCAGATGAAAGATTGAAAATAGCAGTGTTTAATTACTATAAAGTTCACCTCAATATTCAGTTGCTAATTAGCAAACACATGCCCAGAGTTGTGTGAGAAGCCTAGTGAGTCTCACATTGTCAAATTTTTAACTCCACAGTCAAACAACTTTATTTGCTTCACCATTAATTTGCGAGTAAACACACCAAAGCGCATGCGACATTGTCAATGGTAACTTGATATTTAAATATCACTAAGGGAAAAAAAAAAAAAACATCTTCTGGTGCACAATTTGCTTTTTGTTGTCTCCATTTTTTTATGCTGAAGTAGTTGCAATGATTGCAACCAAAGGCATAAAAATGGCTGCCAATTTCTCAAAACAGTCGCCATTGGCAACCTCGCTGTCCGACCTTGGTAATCATTGTGTCAGCATTGATGAAATAAAATTAAGTAAAAAGAAAAAGATAGCAATGTGTGTGTTGTGTTGTCCCTTAGTAAACAGAATACCCTGTGACCCCTGCTCAGGACCTGCGCAGTGTGAGATATCAGAAGATCTGATCTGACATCAGTCTGGTATCAGAGACATTTTCTCTCAGGATAACAACAACAACTACCCTCTGACTCCCTCCCCTCTTCCTCACCAGTTAATGGCGGAGGCTCCTCTGTGCAGGGGCAGAATGGAGGGGTGGTAGATGATGGAGCCATGCTTGGGGTTGTCGATGATGTTCATTGGAATGAACTGTGAGCAGAAGGGCATGACGTTGAGCTCAGCACCCACTGCCTTGTAGGCATCCACCACCTCCGGGATGGGCTTCCCCTTGACCCGCCACCTTGGGAACTTGAACACCGGTGTCCCATCCTTCTCCGCTGCCACCGCTGAAAGAGAAGAGGAGAGTTTGTTGATTCCCTTTAGAAAGCAGAAAGGAAGTGCATCAGAGAAGATGTGATTCATGGTTGGAGCCTTTACCCAGAGGACACCAGTTTTTAAATTGATGTCCTAATTTCCCAATGGATTTTTGAGGCCGATACTGACATTTGATTCTAATAATGTGGGTCAACATTTAATTTTACTGCTTCCAAATAACCTCAAACAGCTTTGGTGTTGCCACACTCTATCCATTTATCCATTCGCCAATCCATCCATCCATCCAACCATCCATCCATCCATCCATCCATCCAACCATCCATCCAACCATCCATCCATCTGTCTGTCCATCCATTATCCATCATCCATTCATTCATCCATCCGTCCATCCAACTGTTGATCCATACATACATACATACATACATACATGCATGCATGCATGCATACATTAATCCTTCCATCCATCTGTCTGTCTGTCCATCCATCCATTGATATGTCCATCCATCCATTATCTAACCATTAGCAAGTTAAGCGAGGAATTTAGGAGTCCCTCTCCTCGGCAACATGTTTAAGCTCCTCCTGGGGGAATCATGAAGCGTTCCCAGGCCACATGAGATATATGATCCCTCCAGCATGTTCTGGGTCTACCCCTGGGACCTCCTACCAGTTGGACATGAAACATCCAGGAGGAATCCTGATCAGATGCCCAAACCACCTCAACTGACCCCTATGCTGTGCTGCTACAGTACCAACATATTATAACCAATATATCAAAATGGCAATTTGACCGCAAGAAATGACTAATGTATGTTACAGTTTCTGCAATGCTCATTCAGGCTTTTCAGTTTCACTTTTCAACATTGCAACAAACAAGTAAAGTCTTGAAAGTGGCCCCTGCTTGCAGTATGACCTTAATGACCAAAAAACAAAGGTGATCCACTATTGTGAAAGGCTATGCAGACAATACAATCAAACTTCACTGAGCACACTGTACATACTAACAGGCCACAGTGTGGGGGCTACTATGCTGTTGGTATTTTTAATAACACTAAATGTGTATTTTGATTATCACAGTGTCTTTACCATATTAACCTCCCTTCACTTGTTGTTGAAAGGCAAATGAATCTAAACCGAAGTGGGCACAGCCGCAATATGTTTATGTCCAGAAATAATTACAGAGACAACAGCTGAATATTGGAGAGGAAATACTTAGGGGGAAAGGATGACAGGCCGAGGTCAAGAGGCAGCAGAGAGCTGATGATGATGTTTCCTGGAAAGATTGCATCATACCAAAGAGTGCCGCCCGATTCTAGACTTTTCACCTCAAAGCTGCTTCTCTGGGCCACACAGGGCCTCTCCCCACACAGACAATGGAGCCACTATCCCACAGCTAACACAGGATAAAGGCATGTCTTTGTCCAGGAGCACTGTTGAGTCAACACGCATCTACCTCAGCCACGGCACAGGCCTGTGATGACCCACACAAGACCAAGGACACAGGATCATCACAGGCCATCACATCAAACATTTTCTGTCCTATTATCTTTGAACAGACCCAAAACAAAACATTTACTGTGCTGCATTTCTGTTTTTTTATTGTTTAATTGTAAGTGAACCAGAGGTTACAGATATTTATACACAAGGAGGAATATACGTTGTAAGATCTCATGTTAACTAGGTCTATAATTGCCATATAGACTTTTTAATGTTGACCTATAACCTTGCCAAAGAATGTGTTTCTGATTTGGTTGTACAGGAGTCTGTCTCAACTTCTGTATACCTCCTCTATGGCCTGTTGAAGCGGCCTGCCTGTATCTTTGAGAATTTCTCAACCCGATAGCATCAAAACCATGCAAGACGAAGCAACATGACTTTACATGACTTTACAGTGGTTTTTGCGAAGTGGGGAAGGGGCTATAGCTATATTTTGCTTTGCCACCAGAGGCAAATGTTTTATTTGACCCTAAGCTCACATTAAATGTAAGTGAACAGGAGGAGTATTCACAAGCGTCAATTTTGCTCATGTTTTTAAGTTATGATTCAGCAGAAGGTTCAAGTCGTCTAAAAGGTAACTACTTGCTGTTCTCCAGCTGGTGTTTTTCTTTACATTTAGGGCTGTCAGAATTGACATGTTAATAGCAATGCCATTAGGGTCCTAACATAAGGCGGGTTTTTTTAACCACATTCTGCTATTTTGTCCCTTTGATGCACCCTTACAAGCAGCTGCAGTGATGAAAACCAGTTCATTTTCGAATGGATCATTTCACTTTAAAAACTCCCAGATGGCTCAGTTCACAGGTCAAGAGTAATATGCACCTTGTGTCAAATGGATTTAATATAGCACTGAAGTGTGTTGACTTTGAGCAACCCCCACAAGCTGAGCATACACATGCAGTTAATCAGACTGATGTCAGCAGGCAACCACTTCACCAAAGCAGGCAAAACACTATTCTGGAGTAAACCAACCACTGCAGAACTGTGTATGAAACCAAATCAAAGAAGCTTACAACAATGCTTGCTAAATGGGTGGCAACTGACTGCAAACCAGTCAACATCATGGAAGACTGGGGTCTGAGGGACATCCTCAGTTTGGCATGTTGTGACCAGACATATGCCTTGCTGTCAGGGGGAACAATGGTTTCATACATACTGAACCTTGATCAATCAAAGAAAGCAACTAAACTGGAACTCCTGAAAAGAGCAAATGCTGTCGAATTAACCACGGATCATTGTAAATCAGTGAGTAATCAAAATGACCTTAGAGTAACTGCACACCATATTGTGTATAGTAGTATAGCACTGATTTGAAATGAATAAATTATAAACTGAAGATCACACAGTAATTTCTTTACATTCATTTGATTCCCAATCAAGACACTCTGGTAAGAATTGCTTCACCTTGTTAATATGGACTTCAAATCTGTTTTAAAATGCAAAATAATAGAGTTTTAATTTTTGCAATTAAAAATGCAATTAATCACAATTACCTTTTGAAAATCGGCAATTAACTGTTATGAAAAAAATTGTATCCTTTGAGCCCCAGTTACATTATATTCTCCCAATTGGTATATACATCCTCCTACTACTCCACGGTCGCATGACTCTTGACGTCACCGCCACAAAGCCTTCAACTGATTTCGGCTGCTTCATTTTAAAAACATTGTATAATGGGGAAATCGGACTGTTTAAGCTAAGTAAGAAGCTGTAATGGCGGACTGCCAGCACTCTCGCCTGTTCGGGGGTGATGACGTTTAATGTCCCCGACAGAGTTTGTAGTCATATTGAGCAACTTGTTAGCAACTGCCTTTTTTACGACATGTAAAAGCTTCAAAATTCACAAGTAGGGTATTTACTGACGTGTTCTATGTCGTAGAACAAAACCTGAAACTCGCTTAAGCTTTTGTTAACCACAGACCTTATTTGAGGAATTTTACCAAAATTCCATTCAAAAAATATATTGACTTTTAGACGAGACAACCGGAAGTGCTTATAGCACTAACGGAGTTCCGGGTTTACTGACACACTGCAACACAGTTAACAGTCTAGGTTTGTTTGATCAGCACTGCTTAGTTTTACTGTTTGATCACAGTTTTTTCGGACTCCATTTTTACATTACAAGAAACAGTATGGCACCTACTCCCTGCTCTCAAACTCTCAAATTACAGCCAAACAGTGCACTACAATGTTTCTGAAGACATATTACGTGAGAAATAGGCAATACAGTAACAGCGAGTTGGTTTATTTTTGATCAGCACTGCCTAGTTTTACTGTTTAATTGGAGTTTGAGAGAGAGAGACGGGTGGCTCTCTCTCTCAATCCTCTACCATACATATTTGGTGTTTCTCAAACTCAAAGAATGGTCCTTAAATGTCTGAATTTCAAGGAGGCTACCTTATCAAATCCCACCAAAGGACTGTTTCAATGTCATGCATCCTTTGAATTCTATCGAGGAGGAGTCCATCATTTAGAGAATTTTCAAGGATTCATGTGTGTATCCCCAGCAGGCATGCAGTACCCACAATTCTTTGTGCACAATTTGCCGGTGGAGCTTGGCGGGATTCAGATAAATATGGCATTTATAGAGATTATTGTCTCCAGGAGTTTGTATCATACACACATACGAATAATATTGATAGAAGCCTCATCATTTACAATTTCCAATGTGTTCACTGCCAAATAATATGGATTAAAATAATTAATAAAGTGATTCCGCTATAACAGATACGTTTTGAAATGAATTAGTCACAGCTGAGATGGAACGCTAAGAATCCACCCACGCCCCATTACTCACCTGACAGCGACATGATAATTGCTCTGATTCTTTCGGTTTCAAATCATGTATTTTTTGGGGAATTCGCCGTGAGAACGGCCACAGTATACATTAGGATGTCCTGCAGGTCAAAGCGTCACTCACCTGTTTTAAGGTAAACATATTTCAGCAAATTTCAGAGTAGTATGATGAAAAGGGGGCAGGTCAGCTGCCCAGAGCAGTGCAGCTCATCAGATTAGATATGTTATTCATATTGTAGCTGTGTTTGTGGTGATACACGTATCAATCTAGAACACTTTGAAATCACAATGTGATTCTGTGGTGATAAAGGGACGTTTTCCAGCTATTGTCTTTCCTCCACTCTGAAAAGGGATTATTGTGTGAATGCGTCTTTGAAGCCCTTTTACACTGTCAGATTTTCGGCGAATGTTGGGCTGTTTTGCCGGCAAGCTGCGAGGATTTAGACACACAGAGCCAGATTGGCGAGTTGATCCGAAGTGCCCAATATTCCGCCTCGTAGGGTAGACATATTGGCAAAACCGTTTTGGTTTAAAAAGAACAAGGCACCCTTCCACCACGGGAGGGGCTGTTGATGACTTGTGGGAGGAGCTGTTGATGACGCCGCACATGCATCCGCACTGACTTTGAGAAGCACCAATTGTGTCCATGGTGGCGGGCATACGAAAATGCAAATCTGTAGGTGGAGTAACAGCCCTAGAGATGAGCAGGGATATCTGGGCCCCTTTAAGGAAATGGCTGGGCATGAGTCCAGACTGCAGTTTGTTCTGCTCTGTCCAAGTAACTGTTGGCTATGTGATGCCAACATTTCTGCCCTTGTACTTATAAAAGCTACTATTTTGATGTTGTTCCCTGTAGTTGGGTGGAACTGTATTTCAAAAACTACTAGAATGCATTAGTTTCCTTATTGGAAAGGCTTGCGTTTTCAGATTCTACGATTATTTAGTGCAACTAGGGGTCAAATGAACTAAGGAAGAAAACACTATGGTGATTAAAAAAAAACCTGACAATGATTCCTGTGGTACATAGAAATCAGTATTAACAGTATCAGTATAATCAGTAATAACAGCTGAGAGACGGACCTAGAAGACAGTGACGTTCACTCACTCAAATTGAAGAGAAAGGTGAAGTGACAGGAAAGAGAGAAGGGGATTAACTCACCCAGGGGGTCGGCCTTGCCATCCTTGTCGGGGACTGTGAACACACCAACCACCTTGTGACCCTGCTTCCTCAGGTTGCTGTACACCTCCTGGCCGAACACGCTCTGGCCAATTATAGCTAGTTTCAGCTTATTCTGGTAATAATTCTGTAACGAGAGCAAACACAATACTTTTGGTTTCCCCCAGTGTAAATCTGCAGTACTGGAAATGCTGGAGATTCTTTTCTGCAATTTGTCTCATTTAAGCTACAGTGCTCTGATATTTGTGTGTGCATAGAGCTCTTCCTCAAGAGGAGAGGATTTTCAACATTCTTTCCTCACCTCGTTGGGTCAGATGTTATGCAACTGCCAACAGAAAACACAATGCAGAGCCAGTCCTAACAGCAGGCAACTGCAGGAGCCACTAGGGGACCAGAGGGGCCCACATGACACAACTCTTAAAGGACCACTCCAGAAATATTGGGAAATAGTCAATTGAACAAAAAAGAAACAAAAGATACATTCTGTATCTGATACTATAAGAGGATATTCTGATTTTAAGATCAATGTATTGTTTAAGTCCAAAAAACACTCACATTTCTTAGAATGCATCAAATGGGTTGGATGAGGTATTTATTCATGGTCAGTGAATAACACACAATAGTATTCAGTCTGCAAGCCCCCACTTTGGAGAAGCAGGCTGGAATCACCACAGAAGCCAAGCAATTTACTGCAGTGGACGTGTTAGCAACAAAACATATTTTAACCACCTAAAAAAAGTCCCATCTAAAACAAATCAATATTAGTTTAAGTATGTACGCTATGTTGAGAGTATTTTCGCATCTTTAACTTGCTGTCTGACAGCAATTTCTGACAAGGAAGTGAAAGCTGTTATACTGCTCTCTTCAAAGCCAGACTCCATTGGGAAAAACAATGCTTTAACATTGCTGAACGCAGGAGCTGCTGATGTACCGCTGCCTTGATCAGTTAGTTGGAGTTATTGTGTGTTTAAATGGGTTAGTTTGTTATTCACCAAAGTCAGAGCAGCTCCTGTGTTCAGTGAGCCAAAATTACTGTTTTAGTCAATGAAGTCTGTTGGCTTTGAGGAGAGCATAGATAGTGAATTGAAGTGGGGAATTAATTTTATTTATTTATTTATTAGATCCCCATTAGCTGCTGACATTAACAGCAGCTACTCTTCCTGGGGTCTCACCAATTTCATCAACTGAAAAAGCAGCAAACATTAAATACATTTACATTATAAATACATAATATAAATGTAATGTAAATTAATGGTCAATCACTATCTGACAGAAAGGTTGATTAATAAATAAACTCTTAATATAGCGTACACTTAAGCTGTTCTAGATTTGTTTTGGTGAGCCTTTATTTAGGTGGTGAAATACATTTTGCTGCTGGCCCCCATCCACAGCAGTACATTGCTTAGCTTCCATGGTGGTACTCCTGCCTGCTTCTCCAAACTGGGGGGGGGGGGGGGGGGGGGGGGGGCTACCGACTGCCACCTACTGTATGTATTACACTGACTATAGATAAGTACCTCATACAACCCCACTTCAAAAAATCTGAACTGTCCCTTAAGTCATGTCACACCTCCACTGATTCATTACAGACTATTTTTCAGATCAATAGAATTAATACCTGCTTAAGTTACTGCAAATGACAACACAACTGACTACAAAGACTATCAGTCTTACTGACTATTCATTTATTTAAAACTTTAAGTAACACTGGGGTTACAGCAATTATTTTTTAGAACTGATCATTAAGCATTTTTTAATACATCAACTAATTGTCAAAAATACATAGTCAGATTTCTTGTTGTATTCAACCAGCAGTCCAACCCCCAAAGTTATGGGTTCTTATGTAGTATACGTTTTTATGCGATTAACAAAGGTTGAAATCAGAGACAAGCGGCCAATCCACACATCTGAGAAATTCCAAACACTGAAAGGTGCATATGCTTTATAAGTAAACATCTGATAAACTAATAGAATACTTGGTAATAGTTCTTATCTTAATATCAACGAACTGATTGATTTGTCATAGGTATGTAGAAAAAAATCATGTGTAAAAAGCAGGACTTGGAAAGACTTAAGGGTGGGATGCAGGGGGCTATATGCTTGCCTTTTGCAGGGCCCCCAAATCATTACCCCAGCCCCTGGCCTAACTATCATTAAATGTTCCTTTTTGTTAAAGCCAGCTCCGAAAAAACCTATTGGCTGACAGAGAGCACAACCCCTAATCCAGAGGGAGAAGTTCAGCTGTCCCCCTCCTCTCTTCTGACTGTAGCAGCACATGTGAGACGGAAGGAGGTCTCAAGTTTCCCCTGCTTTAGTGAATGGTCCTGTCAAACGCACGAGGCGCCGTCTCAGATTTTAAGATTGCGTTTAGCAACGTGCTGATGCATTTAAAGCCATGTATTCCAAGCAACTTCCTACAGTAACACAGCTCCAGAAGCACTGAGAAAATTACAGTGCAAAATGCCCCCAATAAAAATGCATGGATGGCTGGATTGTCCACATCCTGCTTTCCTGAGGGGTTCTTGCAACCCTGCAGGCTCGAAACTACAGTAAGCTGCTGACGGGCTACAGTGTGGAGCTCATATGCTGATGCAACTCCTCCAGATCTTGTACAGGAGCGTAAAGAGACTGAGAAAGGGGGGAGAAAGGGGGTATGCAGTAACGTGGCAAACTGGCACGGGTACACCATCGTTTGCTCTGTTTGTTGCAAATATGGAAGCAGAGTGACTTATGGAGACCTGGATATGAACTGTGATAGACCAGAGTCGAGCCGGGCTCAGTCCTCCTCATGTCACAACGAGCTTCGATACGTGCAGTATGTTTCATCAATACAACCAAGTATTAACGGCACTATTCAGTCTCTGGTGCAGCAAAAGCAATGTTACTTACGGACGAAGTGGAGAATTTCCTTAAGACTTGACTCGCCGTCCACAACATAATGGCGGTGTTGATGTATAAAAAATGTATGAAAAATAAAAATGGATCCAAATGCTGCAGAATTTGTCCGACCTGCTGCTGAGGTATGAGCGCTGCTGGCTGTACACACACACCTGCCTCTGTGTGTGACTGTGTGAGTCAGAGGAGTGGCCGTGGTATGGGCTCGTCACAGCCAGCTTATACTCGACAGCAGCAGACACAGTACGTGCTGCTTGACACCGTACGTGCGCGGTCACACGGTGCTTACTACCGCTTCGGCCGCGCGGTCACGCGTGGGAATTCATAAAATTGTCAAGGCCACACTGGCTGTAGATAGTTTAATTTCAGTTTATACATGATATAATATGTTACTGTGGGAATGCAAATAGATTGACTTATTTATGTGTTTATATTGTGAAATGTTTTATCCACAAGCTAAAACTAAGATAAAGTTTAAGACATGAAAATGAGATGATTGACTTGAAATAGCCTATCACCAGAAAAAATGTATATTCAAAATAGTTTACAACATCTCTGTAGGTAGAAATGTATTAAGCTAATATTCATGTTTCTAGCATATACCTATTAGGCATTTAAGGGTAGTTGCTAGCCATTAGCCATTGTTTGCTGACAGTAGCTAACCTAAGTTGCTAAAATGCTAACAAATGACTATAGAGTGGTGCAGTACTGAGTCCTTAAAGTCCTGGATTTGAGTTAGCATGATAGCACTCCTGAGGCCTGTACTATGAGGCCAGTATAACTTACACAGGCTATCTTTTCGTTATGCCTGACTAATGGCTGTCTAAATAAC
The DNA here is from genome assembly GCA_035609425.1 of Epinephelus awoara. Taxonomy (NCBI): domain Eukaryota; kingdom Metazoa; phylum Chordata; class Actinopteri; order Perciformes; family Serranidae; genus Epinephelus; species Epinephelus awoara. The sequence continues at coordinate 29,050,896 of CM069316.1, read as the reverse complement.
TACAAAGCTGGGTATCCACTACTTCAGTCAGTTTTGGGTTTTCCTATCCAGTCACAAGCCAGTTCATGGGAAAGAGGCAGGGGTGTTAGTTATGAGTGACATCATCAGAACCATGAATGAAGGATGCTGCATCATATAAGACGGTACCCGAGGCACCTGGGACAGTGAGACAGTAAAATATCAGGGGCATGGGATGTAAATACTTACTGCTTACTGCCCCTTGGTGACATATTCCGTAGATTTGGCATTAACTACCATTGTTATGCCGATGACAAGCAAATTTACATTCCACTTACACCCGACAATCAATCCCAACATACAAATCTTGAATCCTGTTTAGCTGCTGTTACTCACTGGATGTCAAAATTTTTTTATGACTGAATGCCAACAAAACCGAACTATTAATCATAGGCCAGAGCACCCAACTACCACTCCACACTGATCTTAATTTAAACATCGACAACTGTGTTGTCACCCCAAACTCAACCATTAAAAACCTTGGTGTGACTTTTGATTCATCTCTGTCTTTCGATGCTCACATCAGGGAAATCACTCAGATAGCATTTGTCCATCTATGCAACATCTCAAAGATCCGTCCCCTGCTAAATACCTCAGATGCAGGAATCTTAGTTCATGCCTTTGTTTCATCTAGACTAGATAACTGCAATATCCTCTTCTCTGGCCTACCGCACTGCAGCACAAACAAATTACAACTTGTTCAAAATGCAGCAGCCAGGATATGAACCAAAACCAGGAAATATGATCATATAACCCCAGCTTTAATCACTCTTCACTGGCTCCCAATCCAGTCCAGATCAGACTTCAAGCTGCTTTTACTCACCTACAAATATCTACATGGCCTAGCACCCCCATACTTCTCTGAACTAATCATTACACATGTTCCAACATGTGCTTTCCCCTCACAGAATGGTAACTACCTCACAGTCCCCAAAGTTAACAAAAAATCAGCAGGTGGGAGAGCATTTTCCCACCATGCCCCACTTCTCTGGAACCGGCTCCCCCAATCAGTAAGGGATGCAGAATCCATTAACATCTTTAAATCGAGACTAAAAACCTATTTATTTTCCCAAGCATATGGTACAAATTGATAGCACTTTTTTATTTATTTTAATTGTTTTTGTAAATAATTGTGCTTATTTGTAAATTGTATTATTTATTTGTAATTTGTATTTTTCTAATGTATTATTTTCTATGTGAACTGTAAAGTGTTTAGAGACCATGTTTATGGTGATTTTACACTATAAATAAAGCTGAATTGAACTGAATTAAATGATACACTGTTATCTTCTGATAGAAAATTATATTGAAAGTACTATCCAAAAATTCACTGTCGGCCAAAGCTCAAATTACGTGTATCGCTAGGCTATATGTGACATTAGTAAAGAGTATTTTTTTGCTATTTAGTTGGAAGATAATAAAAACTACTCTGAATATGTTACATATGACACTTAAAAGTAATGTAAGATTGTTTCTGCTGATGATGTAAAGGGTGGAAAAGTAGGTCTATCTGACTATCTGAAGTGTTGCATTTATAATAGCAGGAGCCAATTAACAGCCTGTGGATTATTTTACTAATAAAATATCATCTTTTTTTCCTAGTTCTCATCACAGATGTATCTTATGTTATTTCGAGCTGCACTGATGGAATCAAAGTGTAAAGTAGCAACACTTTTACTGCCCTACTAAGATAAACTATGCATAAGCTAAAATCCTGCTAAAATTGTGTGTTCAGTGTTGTAAATGATGTCTCCATTTGTTAAAGGCTCTGTTTAAAACCAGTGGAAATAGACCCTGGGAACAGTGAAATGATTCTACTGACCTATAACATATGGGCAACTCTTTTTTACCTTAGACTCTGGACTTTTGTTAACCTGCTCCGGAGCAAACCCAGAGTTAACCCCGAGGTTACCTCACTAACTCCAAATCCTGTTTTGTAGTACAGGCCTCAGGTTCCCTCCTCTCAAAGTCAGTGGGTGTTTTGAATGATTATTTGGTATCGATGCCTGAAATTAGGTCTGTGGTCGACCCAAGCTTAGATTTTCTTGTTTGGTTTCACAACATAAAATAGGTCAGTAATATATCCCTCTTGTGCATTTTGAAACTTTTTGGTGTCCTTAAAAAGGCAGCTGTTAACAAGTGGATAAATGTGACTACAGGACTTCATCAGGCCGAACTCAGTTTACAGTGTTGTTCTGGTAGCGTTTGTTCATGTAAAAGTAGTTTGTTTATAGCATGACATTAGCTTTTTACCTCTGCTGCTTGCATTTAGGCTTCAAATATCATAAAAATGGTGTTCATTTGTGAATATTATCAAATGTGTGAGTATCATAAATGTTTGTTAGCCACTGCAATAATCAAAAAGGCTTTTTGATGGAGGAACCAGGGCAATGCTAACTTCTGCATCAGCCTACAGAAGATAAACAAAGTTGAAAAAATGCTAACAAATGACTGGCAGTCTACTTGCCTAGAGATTTTTGTATTTTTTCCTTTAGTGTATGATCATGTAAAAATACAGTAGCACAGAACAGATAAACCAAACACTGGTTCCATCTACCGCAGTTAGAAGCTTCTCAATGACGAGCAGCGTAGGAAAAACCCATTTGTTTATGTGAACCTGCTTTATTCATTTATAAATAATCTGGTCTATTTGTTTTGGAGAGGAGGAGACTTCTGTGAATAATAGGGCTTTAGGTAAAAACCTGCTGAATGTTTGAATCTTTAGTAATAACAGAAAAAGTGTGCACACATTAGCAGATAACAGCATCGGAAGAACACCAATTTTGCGGATAATTCAGCTAACAGCTAAAATCTCCTGAACATCTGGATCACACAATAAAAACTTCATGATCAATGAACACTGAGAGAATTCTAACTGGGAGAAGTTTCAGCTGGTTGCAATCTGCAAACCTCTCTGACGACACCGCTTATTCTCTTTAGTTTTTACACACTTAACCTTTAATGTAGATATTGTTGCAGTGCGTATTTCCGTAGTCTGGTTAATGGTGTAAAATTAACCTGCAACCTTTATGAAGCTTCAGTATTTGACAGCCAGTACAAAATAAAAGAAAACAAAAGCCATGTGGGTAAGATAATATGCATGAGCCATTAATTGTAGGCAGTGCACAAAGTTTAAAGATTAAAGGTTGACTATTATACTACATACCTGGCAGAATAGATAATTAACATGGAGCACAAACACCAAGACTCCCTGCTTATTGTTCTTGGGGACTTTAACAGAGAGAACTTGAGCCACAAACCTCCAAAATCCAGACAGTACATTAAGTACATCACCAGTGATAAGAACATACTGGACCATTGCTGTAAAATATAAAAATAAGATGCCTCTTACTCTGACGCCCATACAGCTGTAGGACTCTCTGATTAGTGTCTTGTTCATCTTCTTACGATACGATACGATACAATACGATACGATATACTTGCGCCATAAATGCCTTGACAGCCACAATGACAACAAACAATACATCAAAAGCCATACCATCCCAACAACAATTACATAACAGTATTGCACATATCCCATAACATTACACATAACACACGCCATACATACACAACACATGCTAAAAGATCACCATAATAAAAGCACTATAAAAATTATTGCACAATCTTCAGCCTCAAGCAGACTTGTTTAAGAGTTTGATGGAAGTTGGAACAAATTCATTCTTAAAACAGTTCTTCAGACTTACAGGCAGAAAGTAAAATCAGCTTGTGGTCAGGACTGTGAGGAGACAGACCAACAAGGCAAAGCTGGAGCTAAAGGCCTGCTTTAACTACACTGATTAGAGTGTTTTTGAAGCTGAAACTTCAGACATGGACCAGACAATGTGATGTCTCACATCAGTTTCTCTGAGGATATCTGTTAAAACCTTCTGCACAAACAGCAACAATTAATCCTGGTTTAAAGCTAAACTCAGGGAGCTTCGTCAAGCCACCCACAGAAGTGAATACAGTGTTAAAGGAGATCGGAGTAGCAAGAGGCGCTATACTGAAACAGGAGACCACCCCCCTACACTGTGGAGAATCATCAACTTACTGATGACCTGAAGGTGTTTTACTGCAGGTTTGACAAGCCTTGATTCACACCCCTTACCAGCTCCAACTCAGACATTACACAACCAACTGCCCCTCAACCCACCTGCTCCCAGGAACAGAGTGGGGGATGGGTCTGCTCTTTCAGAGACAGAAGATAAGGAAGGCGTCAGGCCCAGATGGTAAGTCTATGCTGATCAGCTGGCTTCCATCTTCACACAGATCTTCAACAGATCACCAAAGCTGTGTGAAGTCTCCTACTGTTTCAAACACTCAACTATTATCCTGTTCTCCAAGAACTGGATTACATGACAACAGGCCTTTTGCCCTGATGTGTTTGGTCATGAAATTATTTGACAGACAGGTGTTAGCCATCGTAAAGGACCCCCTCCTGGACCCCCTGCTGTAAGTGGATGATGAAATCAACAAGAGACTGCAGTGCATCTTGCATTCCAACTCCCCAAGGACATATGCAAGGATGCTGTTTGTGGACTTCATCTTGGCATTCAACACCATGATCTCTCACCAAGCTTACTGTGCTACCGGAGGAGCTGAAGGCCGTGCAGAACGAGCTATGGAGTAACATCAAGGAGGGGAAAGGAAGAATATAAAAAGAAGATGGAGGAACAGCTGCCGCAGAGAGACGTCAGTGGAGTCTGGAGAGGTCTGAAAACCATCTCAGGACACAAACAACCAAACTCCCAGGCCAGAGGCAACCAGAAGTGGGCGAATGATCTGAATCTGTTCTTCAATAGATTTAATCAGTCTGCCCCGCCCCTGGCCCAGACATCACGGCTGCAACCCCCCACATCCTCACCTTCACCTTCACCTTCCCCCCCACCTACACTCCTGGCACACTGTTTCAACACCTCCCCCCGCACATCTCACCACCCCCCACTCCTCCCCCCACCTCATCCCCTCCACCCCCCAGCACACAGCCCCCCTGCTGCAGCTTGTCCTTTACTACCTGTCAGGTGAGAGATCAGCTGAGGAGGATAAAGACGAGGAAGGCTGGGGGTCCAGATGGCATCAGCTGCAGGCTCCTGAAGTCCTGCGCAGACCAACTGTACAGGATAGTTGAAACCATCTTCAACCTGAGCCTGAGGCTGGGGAGAGTACCACAGCTGTGGAAGACATCCTGCGTGGTACCTGTGCCCAAGACTTCGCACCCCAAGGACTTCAGCAGCTTCAGGCATTAACATCACACCTCATGAAGACTCCGGAGCAGCTGATTTTGTCTTGTCTCCGCCCCGCAGTAGGCCCTTCAATGGACCGGCTGCAGTTTGCCTACCAGCCGGGCATTGGAGTGGACGATGCCGTCATCTTCCTCCTGCATAGAGCTCTTTCTCACCTGAGAAGCCTGGAAGCTCTGTGAGAATCATGCTCTTTGACTTCTCCAGTGCTTTCAACACCATACAGCTTGCACTTCTGAGGGACAAACTGGAGCACATAGGGGTGGCCAATCAGCTCACATCCTGGATCCTGGACTACCTCACGGACCGGCCGAAGTATAGCAGGACCCAGGATTGTGGTATCGGACTTGGTTGTCTGCAGTGCGAGGACCCTGCAGGGGACGGTGCTGGCACCGTTCCTCTTCACCCTCTACACTGCAGACTTTTCATACCACACCCCCACCTGTCATCTGCAGAAGTTCTCTGACGACTCTGCCATAGTCGGCCTCATCACAGATGGGGACGACAGGGAGTACAGAGAACTGAACCAGGACTTTGTGGACTGGTGCCTGAGGAACCACCTTCAGATCAACGCGGGGAAACCAAAGAGCTGGTGGTGGATTTCTGCAGGTGCAGACTCCTCCCCCCAACACTCGTGAACATCCAGGGAAAGGACATTGAGATGGTGACATCTTAAAACTGGGTGTTCATCTTAACAATAAACTGGAGTGGACTAATCACATAACAGCACTACACAGGAAAGGCCAAAGCAGACTCTACCTGCTGAGGCGGCTCAGGTCTTTTGGAGTACAGGGGGCGCTCCTGAAGACCTTCTTTGACACTGTAGTGGCATCAGCCATCTTTTACGGAGTGGTCTGCTGGGGCAGCAGCGTCTCGGCTGCAGATAGGAAGAGACTGGACAAGCTGATCAAGAAGACTAGCTCTGTCCTGGGATGGTCTCTGGGGTCTGTGCAGATGGTGGGAGACAGGAGGATGACAGCCAAGCTAACGACTCCCACCCCCTGCAGGAGATAAAAGCTCTGGAGAGCTCCTTCAGCGATAGACTGATTCACCCAAAGTGTGTGAAGGAACACTATCGCAGGTCCTTCCTGCCTGCTGCTGTCAGACTACATAACCAGCACTGCTCACAGTAAACTGCACCATGGACACTTTACTGACACTATGGACACTTTATAAACACAACAGTTGTTTGCTGTTTTTTGCACATACAATCACTTGCACTAGATGTGCTCTCTTTAATCCACTGCTCATTTTTATCCACTTCTCACTATTATTATTATCGCCATTTCTTGTATTTCTGTACTTTATTTTGCATGCCTAGTTTTTAAGTTTTTTAAGTTTAAATTTTGAAATTTTTTATCTGACTCTTTGTCCTTGACTGCTGTAACACTGGAATTTCTCAATTATGGGATCAATAAAGGTGTATTTTATTTTATCTTATCTTACACCAATAACTACACCTCAGGATAACCGTCTCTTATATTCCTGAAATCTGCAGGCGTCGCAACAGTCAGTGGCCTAATTTGGGACAGTCACCAGTCTGCATTCAGATGTGAGGTTGAACAGTTGGTTTTCTGGTGTGGTCAGAACAGCCTGGAGCTTAACACATTCAAAAACTGTTGAGATGACAGGAATTTCAGGAGGAGGCCCCATCACAGCCCCCTATCACAAATCTGAACAACACTGTGACATCCAGCATTGACACCATCAGGAGCAAGGTCTAGCAGAGGATGTACTTTTTTGCGCCATCTCAGGAAGTTCAATGTGCCTCACGAGCTGCTGATCCAACTTTACACCACAGTCATCCAGTCTGTTCTCTGCACATTTATCACTGTGTGGTTTAGATCAGCCACCAAACAGGAAAGGAAACAACTACAACAGACAGTCAGGACTGCAGGAAGAACTACTGGTGCCAGCCTGCCCTCAATCCAGGAATTATACACCTGAGAGGAATGAGCACCAACTAAACTAGCATCCTGCTAACTATTGAACAGGCTTTAGAAATTAAACTGGGTGACCTCCATGCCACGTTAGTTTCCAACGAATGCCATTTAAACAAAAGGCTCTTTTTCTATGTGCTCATCTGACAGAACAGAGGACTCTGGTGAGAGAAGGAGCAAAGGCGTGTGTTTTATGATTATTAAGGACTGGTGTGACAGTGGGAATGTGGGCTGTTGTCCTGTTCCTGCTTTGGATCGTCGTTAAATGCCGTGCAGGTTGCTCCTGCCCTCCCCTGTTTGGGAGAATTGACCAAGTGACTGTCTTGTTGAGGCCAGGGTGTGTGGATAGTTAAATCATTCTACAAGCAGAAACCATGGATTACCACAATCAAATCAAATATGAATCCAACTGTCATGTCCACCTACCTCATGTATAGAGCAGCCTGTCAAATTAATCTTCCAACACCCTTCACACTCTGCATTATCGCACTGTCAGGCTATTTGCAAAGCTCATTGTGTCTTGTATGGATAGTTTAACATACATATTTATGTCTGTACATAGAAAAATGTTTAAGTTACCTTTGTTGCCCTTGTGATTAGCTGTATATTTATTTCTGTGTTTGTACATCCAGAACAATGGAAAATTCCATGAATGTGTTCACATACTTGGCTAAAAACACTTATTCTGAAAATAGTCAGAACATTTAAACTACACTGTGTCCTTCTGCACCACATACAGTTTTCTCATGGAAAATATGGACTTGATAAGCAGAGCCACTTTAATTTATGAGAATATAAAAACTGTCGACTGATCAACCAACTAGCCAATGGTTGGCAACAGTCGCAAAACATAGTAGCCAAGTTTCTAACGCAAGACAACCCAGCAAGGAAATAATTAGAATTAATATTCGGGGGACCTCATCATCCCCAGTATTCCAATATGCTCAAAATGTTGTTTTTATTGAGGCTAATAAGAAACAGTTCTTAATTTATATGAGCCAATTCTCACTCTATATTCCATCAAATGGTTTAACATTAACCTGTAACCTTTCTGTAGCTGTTTGATTGCCAGTGCCAAGGATCAAGGACCATGCAAGTAAAAAGATAATGTCTAAATCAGCCATTTATAATATGAAGTGTACAATAATTAACCACAAAGTATGCTGGCACTGTCCTGCACCAGTCTTCACTTTGTAATTCTAAAGAGCTATGGTTGACTTGGTCTTAGATATCATGTTAGCAAATGGATTGAAAGGTACACGGTGGCCTCCTGCAGCACCAACACTTTTTTCCAGGGTAAAGATAAACTTCTGAGTAGTTTTATTCCATTTTCACTACACTTGCCTTCACAGGATCCACCTGCTGTACACCTGCTCAGACTCCCACACAGTGCAAGCCCTGATCAAACACATATCTTGCACCATCCACACTCAACTGCCCTGCACAGGTTCCTGTGGAGCAAAGGTTCAATCAGTCAGCTCGCAACCTGTAGGGAGGCAGGGCAGTGACACACACACACACACACACACACACACACACACACACACACACACACACACACACACACACACACACACACACACACACACACGCATTCATGCCATCTAGAAATGGAAATTTTTCCATCAGCTTAGACTGTACCCTGTGAACCTGTTAACTTTCTGGCAAGTACTGTTGCATTTATTCCACCATTTTGATTTTATTTTAAGGTACTGTAATAAAACTATTCATAAATCAAATTATAACATTCCTGTGCTGTTGCAAAACTGCTTTGTTTACTGCTAAAAATTTAAGTTCCTCACTTTTATATCAGATGAAAGGTATGTAGTCCAACCTGTCATACACCTAATCAAAGTCAGTCCTAAACCAGAATTACAGCCTCACAGTTGTATACTTCCACAAACCAGCCAAGTTACACTTACAATTTACATCCATTTAAGATCTATACAATCAGCAGATTTTAATGATGGGCACCCAAGATTAGAGTCACCTTTTCAGCATCTGACCGAACGTCTCCCCTTCTGTTCCTGAGATATGGCATTGAAAAACAGCCAGAAAAGTGTTTTTGCAGAATATTATGCTGTCACAGTGAAGTTGACCTTTGACCCTTTCAATATAAGTAATTACTTCATTATTTCATCGTACTCAACATTTCTGTGAAATTTTGTCACTTAGCATCTTACTTCTTGAGTTATGGCCAAAAACATGTTTTCTGAGGTCACAGTGACCATGACTTTTGACCTTCAACCATTACATTCTAATCACTTCCTTCTTGAGTCCAAGTGGACGTTTGTGCCAAATTTGAGGAAACTCCCTTGAGGCCATCTTAAGATATTTTATTCACGAGAATTAGACAGTTGCAAGTCATCTTTGACTCAAAGTGGATGTTTGTACCAAATTAAGAAATCCCCTTGATGTGCTCTTGTCCTTTGACCATCAAAATCCAATCAGTTCACCACTGAGTCCAACTGGACATTTGTGCCAAATTTGAAGAAGTCCCCTCAGCATTCTTGAAATACCTCAACCCGAAAACATAATGCCTCCGGCCATGGCTATTGCTATTGCTGGTGCAGAGGCATAAAAATACATGATAATGAATACTTAAAGGAAAAACAGCTCACTTTAAAGGCAAGAAACATGAAACACTAAAAGAACAAGAACCTGCATTTCGTCATTTTTCCCACCTAAATGTGTATTTCAGAAAGCACAAAGGATCCAAAGACAAACCAGGGGAGCAGCTGTGATTTATTTGTGAATATCTTCAACAACATCAAAAAGAGGACTAACAGTAAGAGCACTGGTGGTGGATGTTGCTCAGGGGGGTTCCCACCTCAAGAGATCAATCTTCTGTTTTTCATGTCAACGTTCAACAAACTACTTTGGCACGAGAGTCGCGTCCCTCCCAACACCGCTGCTTGGTTTAAAAAGTGCTGGTCTGTCTCGGCCCATCCCCTCACTGAATAACACAGTAACACTTAACAAAACTCATCAGGTCAGAAAAGTGCGTGGTGTACTGTTAAACAAAATCATTAACACATGGTGCTCCTGGATGAGGAGCAGTCCTGGAAGGCAAAAAGGGAACATGCCCAAAATCTCTTTTATCATTCTGGAAAATAATTTACTTTGTGTCACCACAGGAAACAGAGTGGGTGAAATGACTGGTAGATGACTTTCCACACGCACAGTGCCAGTGCTGGAGCATTCAAAGCAAGAAGAGAGAAACAATGGCTAAGTTTAAAAAACAAAACCATAATTCTGTACTTAAATGAAGAGAATAAACGCTGACATGTTGGAATTTCTAAGATATTTTCATTTTTGCCCAAGTTGTTGACATGTCTTCTTGATGCTACTAAGGAAACCTTATACCTGGTTACTTTACTTAAGCCCATTCAGTTTGTACTGTAAAAAGTTTCACTAGTTTTCTGGCCCAGCACTGGCACCTCGTTGTTCAAAGTCTTGACTGGTGAATATTAAAGGAGGGTTTGGGGGGTCAGGCACGTTTCCCCGGAACATAGGACCCATGCTAGTGTTACACACTCTACAACAAGTTACAGGTGACAAACAACAAGACATTCTCCCTTTTAACATCACAGCCTCTGCTGTAGTATTGAGAGCAGAAGGGTGATGAGGTCACAGAAAGCGGATTCCTGCTCCAAACTGGACACCGTCACATATCCTACGAGAGGAGAGAAGAGAGAGTATACTGTCATTTTGGGACATGTCCTTATATCACACAGAGCTGTATGTAGCATTTTGAAAACAAGATCAAAATCTTATTGTATTCCATACATTCTCTTGCTTTTTCAAAACCTGGCACAAATATTACCCACAATGCAACTTGACTATGAACAGAGCTGGGTGTGTGATGGTAGTAGCCTCAATCAGAGAGGAGAAGTGAGTTACAGAAGACTCGTAAGATGTTCAGTTATTGTTAAATAAGTCCTCTGGGTGTTTTGTCTCTCCCTGCACTGTATGTCGTAAATCTATCTTATTTAACTGATGGGGGACAATAATGATCCTGGATTATGGATGTGGGGGAACTGGCCCAAAAAGGTTGAGAACCACAGATCTAAAACGTCCTAGTATTTCATTTGTGTATGTCCATAAAAAACATGAATGGACCTTAGTCCTGTTATATCCAGGGTCCAGTTGTTAAAAAAAAATGTAATCTGGATCAGACTGATCTTCTTTCAAATTAAAGTTTCTTTATATTCAAATCAGTTAAGTCACTATTTTTCACCCCAATGGCCCACTGATGAAAACCCTTGTATTTCCAGTTTTAGACACTGGGTGTCTGATATAAATAAATACACCAGCCTGGTTTCAAGTCAGCCAACATACACGCTGCAATTGCTGCTTATGGGCATAGATAGCGAAACAGAGATCTTTGCTTTTGAAACTTTCTGTGTGTTCCAGTCCAAGCCAAGATCGGATAACATGAACTAATCCGATTTCATAATCCTTTTTTTTCTTCCAAACCATTTTCAAGATTTGATCCAATCCGAAAGCCTAAATCTGATCAGATTACTTGTGAACAACTGGACCCAGGTGTGACAGTGAATAGCAGTGCACCTGTCTCCACTCTGTACTCCCATGGGCACACAGTAGTTGAGCTCCAGTCTGGCAATGTTCCCGAGCCGCAGAACAATGCCCGCTCCGTACGACCAGCGAATACACTCAGCAAGCTTCTGAAGGTGTGCCCGGGGACCGTCACCTGCACACACAACACTCAAAATGTTACAGTCCACCTGGGGATACAGCTTCTTCTCCAAGTCTCATATACATTTTTTCAAGACTTAAAAATAAAATGCACTGAAATAATGTAAGTGTGTCTAAGCTAAATTAAAATAGGTACTTTTTATTCTATAAATCTTTTGTATCTTTTTGTATACTGCATGTATTAGTCTAAAGTGGTCTTCTACATTACAGTCAGTACGTTTACTGTACATGCACAATTAAGTGGAGCTATGGTTATAACTCGACTAGGCTTTTTAATTGGACTACTGTCCTTGTTCCAGTATATAAGTATGGGAAGGGAATCACTTTATTGGCCCAAGTATGACCAACTCCGCTACAACAGGGAGTAATATGCCCCGTTTCAGCTGGTTAGTATTGGACCCTTTTCCTGTTGACCTGTTATGTCACAGACCAAACAACAGACAAACAAGTAAGCTACAGTAAGCTAGTAGGGGTGGGGGTAAAAAAAAAAAAAAAAGTGAAGTGAGAAAAAGTGAGATGAACAGACTGAAAACTTTATCTTATTAGATAAAAAAATATGTTGACCAAGTTTTTACTTTAGGGACATAATTTACATTTGAAAAAGTAATAAATCACAATATATTTGATCACAGTACTCAGCATATTGCAACATATTTAAAATCACAATAATATTGTATTGTGACTTAAGTATCGTGGATCCTCTGGTGATTACCACCCCTATTAGCTTTACAGGTCTTTACTGGGAAGGGGTCCATGAAGAAATGCATGGCTCTGGATGTAGATTTCGCCATGTTGTTACCAGCTTCTTCTTCGATAATGCATTTAATGCTATTCGACTTCTGCATCAAAGCCCAGGGCAGAAAATGTGGAGCATGCGCAAAGCACCTAGGCCAGTCTGGGTCAGATTGACTGCAAACATGCAGGATGATTTCAACTCCCAATCACATTTCAGTCGAACTAACATGCTTACATGTAGTTTAAAAGTCCGGTTTTAATCAGACTAACACAATACATTCATATCGAGTGTTTTGATCATTTTAGCAGGTACTGAATGCATCTAGTAGGATTTTCAGCCCACTCACCATAGTTGAGGTTGCAGAGGTTGCCTGCGTTGAGGAAGAAGTGGGTTCTAAAAAGGTCTCCAAAGCCGCCCTTGCCTGGTCTGAAGGGAAGTGGAGTGTAGAGGTGTACACCACCTGCCCAGTACGCCTCTCCACCCAGATAGTCACCTAGAACACAGAGAGAGTATCAAACCAAGGTAAGCTGCTGAACTTCACAAACACACTCAGTTGCAGCTCTATATGTACTCCTTTTCAGTTGTTTACTTCTTCTGTGCATTTCTGAAGTCTTGATAAAATGTTTCCTTTCTCCAAATGAGGAGCTGCTTGTCTTGTTTTAAAGTCTGGGAAAATAAACCAGTTTGTCCTCTTCTCCCCATCATTTTTGACACATAATGGTTTAACCACAGCCTCAGTTTAAGGAATAGCTGATTATTGTTCCACAATCCTTCTTAAGCAATTTCTTGAGTTCAAAGTTTCTATGACTGACAGTCTAAAGAGTGTCTACCTTCACTCTGTGGCCCAATGCTGTACATCCCAAATCCTCGTACACTGGTGGGACCTCCAAGGTAGAACCTGAACACAACATAAGTGTCACTGAATCATCCAATCAGAGTGCAGCATTGTCTCAAACATTAGGGTCATTAATATCACAAAGTTAAAACAAAAATACTATGGAAAAAAAGGAAATATTTGGGGGACAAATACTAACAAATTAAAAGAATGCATCCATTTACATGTAGAGCTTCTTAATGATCAGCTTTATTATCATTAAGAAGCTGGTAATTAAATACATCTAGATTTAAATGGATATTTAGCATTTTGAGAGCAATCTCTTCACTAAAAAAGTGGTGAAGAGTTGGGATTTTGAAAATTTTACAACAGCTAGAGTATGTCTTATGTGTCAGAGTCAGGTGGCTGCTCTTGGATAAATCATATGTACCTGTCAGCGATGCAGGACGTCTGTCCTCCAATGGGATAAAGCATCCCGCCCCACAGAGAAGCAGACAGGACCTGAGGGGACACATATTGTTTCCGTTATCTAATCTAAGTATGAAACAAGCAAATCCCTTCAGACATGTATGATCTTCTTCACACTTGGCAGGTGTATTGCTGGGGACCCAAGGATGTACTCTGTCAAATTTGAAGCAGCCTCAACTTAAGTTTTTTTTTTTCTGTTTGTTTGTTTTTTGTTACCATACCAACTTTTTATATTAATATCATTACAGCCAAGATACACCCGCTAATTAAATCCATGATATTCTACTCTATAGCCACAGTGGTTCTGTCAAAGCAAGTGACTAAATAAATCCATCCATCCATTCATCCATTTTCATCCACTTATCCGGGCCGGATCACGGGGGCAGCAGGCTGAGCAAAGCACCCCAGACATCCCTCTTCCCGACAACGTTTTCCAGCTCCTCCTGGGGGACCCCAAGGCGTTCCCAGGCCAGACGAGATATGTAATTCCTCCAGCGTGTTCTGGGTCTGCCCCGGGGCCTCCTACCAGTGGGACATGCCCGGGACACCTCCAGCGGGAGGCGCCCAGGAGCCGTCCTAGTCAGATGGCTGAACCACCTCAACTGACCCCTTTCAACGCGAAGGAGCAGTGGCTCTAATCCGAGCTCCCTCTGGATGTCCGAGCTCCTCACCCTATCCCTAAGGCTGAGCCCAGCCACCCCAGGGAGGAAACTCATTTCCACTGCTTGTATCCGCGATCTCATTTTTTCGGTCACTACCCAGAGTTCATGACAATGACCACGTAGATGGACCAGTATATCGAAAGCTTTCCGACTCAGGTCCCTCCCGCCGACCCGCCAATCCATCTCACGCTACATTCTACCCTCACTCGTGAACAAGACCCTTGATACTTGAACTCCCTCGCTTGAGGCAGTAACTCTCCCCCAACCAGGAGAAGGCAATCCATCCCAACTGCTTCACACTCAGCTGAAAAAACGCCCCAGTGCATGCTGGAGGTCTAAATTAATACACCCACTTAATGTATTTTATAGGTGTTTCTGACTGCAAGTAGCTGCGACTTGAGTGTGCTTTTCCGGGATTTCGTCAACAAAATTAGCACTGGGTCAGGTCACAACCTTTCTTATTAACAGCTCAACAGTACACTATAATATGTTTGTGAAAATATTTGAGGAGAAATAGGCACTGTGGTAACAGAATCTTGATTAATATTTGATCAGCGCTGCCTAGTTTGACAGTTTCACTGCAGATCATGAGCCGTGATTAACATGATTGACAGCTGCAATCCAGAGTCCTCTGCTCTGATTAGTTTCATTCAGGCTCTGTGGATTCTTGCAAATGCCACAAGGAGCACTATGAGGACGAGGAGGAACGTGGTATTTTTCAAATATTATCTGTCGCATGTACTACTGTCAGTTTCAGCAAATATGACAAAAAGTTATTTTTTATAAAAGTTACCAACTACAGCTTTATCATGAAAGGTGAAAGAGAGGAATTATCAGCACAATGTACTTAAACTTACTGTCTGTGCATGGTGGGGCTTTCAATTCAAATGTAATACTGTATAGTTTAATGAATAAAACCATAATTTCATGGTTATATTTTGTGAGTAAAATCTGAATCTGCAGTGTAACCAGTAACATGTCTAAGTGCTTAAAGGGTCTTTTTATGTTATTTCAATGTATAATGAGTTAGAATCGCAAAATAATTTTTTTTTCATGTCGAAACATCACAATAAACCCTTAACTGTCTTGGGCCTTGGTGTTTTGCTCAGTGTTGATTGTGAAGTTCTTGAGAAAGCTGCAAATAGAAATACCACAGGCTGAGCAGGCAGCCCATTTTCTGAGCAGGCATGTACTCAAACAGGCACTGAAACAGGAAGGTTTCTCTTATTTGGTGCTGCTTTGTCGCCCACTGGTGGTTCTTTTAGGCAACTACAAAACACCAAAACAAAACACCAAGAGACGTGCTGCATCTTTGAGAGTCCAGTCATGTTGAAAAGGTCTACAGTGATTTCTGGCTTACAGAGTCCCAGAAGAGCCGTCTGTTGAGCTGCAGCTCAAAATCCTCCTTCAAGAAGCTGGCGTCTCCTCCTGTGTACCCGGCCAGTTCCTGCAGGGCATACAGACATAATGTCTTTATTGGTAGAGAAACAACACAACAAATACATTTTCTGCTATTTACCGCAAATCCCCAAATGTCCCACTAGCTGATTATTAATATCTCAAAACTTCACTGTGAACTGTGCTGAGTTTCAAGACATCAGCAATGAGCTGGGAAGAAGTTGAGATTTCAGATCCACTGTTTTTTTGTCATGTAATCCGAAAGAAACCCACATAAAACCAAGACTTTTTTTTGGATGCCATTCAGCCTCTAAAAGTATTTCATCACATCACTGTTGTACATTCAGCATTTGAATGCTTGTGTGTGTGTGTGTGTGTGTGTGTGTGTGTGGCTGGCTGGCTGGCATATATGAGACAAGACATAAGAGCTACACTACACGTTTTGATGTTTAGCTTTGGTTCATCAGGAGTACGGGTATTGACACGTTGTACTCTTTGTGTAAAACTGTATTGCTTCAGATATCTAAAAACTATTATATCTATTGTATGGTGCATTTGGAGTAGAGGATGAAGTTGTTGGAGTGTAAGACTACAAATGATGGCTAAAATGTTGGTGAAATTCTTAAGTAAACAAACATGCAAATTACAACGTCAAGCAATATAAAATGCAGCAAAAGGATGTAGGTCATGCCCACATGCAGTACTTTAAGTCGATAATGTAATTATGGTGACAGGCCTAGCTCCAGACTTATACGGGGCACATCTTCTGAGCTGAAGAATGACAAGCAAACACTTCCTGAGCCAGATGGGGCAAAGAGCATAAAGCGAGTTACTTGAAAGAACCTGTCTTCTCATCACTAGCTGAAAACAAATCTCATGTATTAAATCAGTTGGTGACTAAATGACCAGTGAATTCATACTGTAAGATATTATTTGCACATTATTTAATATGTGAGGCAGATCCATGGACATATGTGTGCACACTTACCTGGTTGATCCGGAGTAAGGCACCTCTGCTGGGAAAGATGGCAGAATTCCTCGAATCGATTGACACAGTGTGCTGCAAACAAACAAACAGAACAGAACAAGAGTTCTGTTGAACTGCTGTGGTGGACAAAATACTTTCATAACCCTCATATACATGTCCAGACAATTATATACACCAGAGGAAAACACCAAAATGGAAAAGAAATGTATTTTCCGAAGAGAATAAATTGTATAAAACAAAAAATTCTAAAATGTTGGGTGTACTGGAAGTGGAGAACGCTCCAGGCTGTACCGAGAGGGCAGATTTCAGTGAATGTCCACTTTCCTCTCGCACGGCAAAGGACGCACTGCGTGCAAGACAGCCCAGCTCCCTCCATACACCCTCCCACTTAAGCGTGTGGTTGGTCATCCAGATAGGAAACTGCAGGACGACAGGAAGATGGAGAACTTAAGCTGAAGTGGTTTTAGTTTAAACAAACACACCAGTTACACTTTTTCTTGCAAATAATATGTGTGTTGCAGTTTGGAGTTACCCACTGCTGTGAACAAATACAAAGCATTCATATCCACAAAGTCACAAAGATTCAGCAACTCTTCCTCTCTCTCCTTCTAAATCCTCTTTTTTTTCATGACAGAAAACAACGCAGCCTCTTACATTGAGTTCTGCAGACGCTCCTCTGTCTGTCTCTTTTAAGGAGCTCCATGGGAACTGACCGGTGACTTTGTACAAGTTGAGTGTGAGGCTGAAACAAAGGACACCAAGTGTGAAAAAATGCTACTCCAAAACCGTACGCTGGTGGTGAATTAAAGCTAGAACTGGTAATCCAAGATTTGAGAATCAGCTGTCTTGATAGCACTGCATTCACTTCATGTTGTCAGGATCCCTCCACTTTCTTAGATGCACAATCAAAGGACTATTTAGAACATCCAATGACATACTTGTGTTTAGCACTGCACAGTGGTAAGATTTTTACAGTACGCTAAACATCTAAATGAATGTCACGGTTTCATGGTATATTGTATTACACAATTATGATTATCATATGATGATGATGATGATGATTATTATTAGTTACAATGACCCTTGAATGGTAACTTGGGTATTTTTCAACCTGGAGTATATTTTTCCATGTTTTGTTGTCTACCCATGTTGTTTACATCCATGTCTGTGGGAAACGTTGATGCTTCACACACACACAAGTAAGATTCTCTGTCCAGTTGCTTTTTTCTCAATACCATAGATAAGCAAATGTACATGATAACCACCGATTTTTATACTATGGTATACCATGAAAGAATACTACTGCAACCCTACTTGCGTTCAAAGTGTCCAGGCTGGGGCTTGAAAAAGGACAGGCCATATGATGTCTCCTTGGTCCCATAGGAGAACTGGAAGGTGAGTTTCTCGGCTCGACCCAACATGTTGGGCAACTTCAGACCCAGCACCTGCAAGACCCAACAAATACTTTTAGCTGATAGCAAGTGAGCACTGTGACCATTTAGGCTTATAGATTTTTGTGTGACTGCTAAAGCACCATGTGTCCAGATTCCTCCAATGTAGTTTACTTGAAACTCACTGTGATGATGATGAGGGCTTTTTCACAGTAGTTATTTGACTTGTAAAAGCAGGAAAAGCACAGGTGCAACCAATAATATACTAATGAGGCTTCCACTTCATTCAAGTGTCCAAGTAAGCAGTGTCAGTGAGCCAGCATGCACAAACCACATCCATCCACATTGAAATGAAGTGTAACTGTTTTTAATGCTATTGAACACACCTGAGCTATTCTGCTATGACATGCCTAAATGTCTGCAGTATTGTCTATTAATATTTAAACAAAATATCCTGTTATGGCTATGAAATAAATAAAACTGATCTAGCAACTGTTTTTAACACCCATTAATCCAAGGGCGTAGGTTTCATTCCAACATTGACCAGAATGCACGAAATTAGATATGAAATGGGGGGCTTGGGGTCGTCCACCAGAAAAATTTAAGCATCAATCACTTAATTTTCTTGCATTCTGGTTAATTTTTATGCACCAATAAATAATGTATTTAATATCGTCAAAATAACTGCAACTTTTATGTTTTTATTTTAGGCATGGACCCCATATTCTATGCCTATGGATTAATCTATTCACTTAAGTGAAGGTTCTTTGGCATAACATGCCAACAATTTGGTCCTGCCACCTATACCATAACACGATTCTGATAAGTTGATCAAATACAGTCAATTTGACACCTGGCAGCCAATCAGAGAGTGTTTTCCATTGTTTTCTGATGTATAAAGGACATTACTACATGGACTCGGGAACACTTTAGATAATCATTGTCAGGAAACACAGTTTGTCGCTGCATCTACAAATCCAAGTTAAGACTACTATGCAAAGTGAAAGCCATATATCAACAACATCCAGAAGTACCATGGACTGAGCTCATCTGAAATGGACTGACACAAAGTGGAAAAGTGTGCTGTGATCTGACCAGTCCATCATGGACCTCATGTCCTCCCGGCTAAAGAGGAAAAGGACCATCCAAACTGTTACCAGCACAAAGTTCAAAGCCAGCATCTGTGATGGTATGGAGGTGTGTGAGTGCCCATGGCATCATGGGTAACTCTCAGATCTGTGAAGGCACCATTAATGCTTCCCTGCTTATTTTAGTAAGACTAACATTGCTGTGTTCCTGCAAGAAGTTAGCGGAGTGAGATGCTCGGCCAGACAGGCAACACTACATTGTGTTTAATCGCGTAACGACATAGTTTACATATGGTATGTGCTCTGTCTATTGACCCGTATTTTCTCAGAAATCAAAATATTTCCAGACTGCTGAGTTATTGCCAAGTAAATAACACTTCATCATCTTTCTGTTGGCTGCTTGCCATCCGCCTGCTGCTGTTTGACAGTGACAAAATTTCAAAATAAAGCCATACCCTAAAGATGATGAAGTTAAACGATGTTTTCACTTTGCATCTATGACATTGGATCATTGACCATTGAATGGATATACCGATCCAGATCGATGGATCGTTACACTCCTACTAGACTGGCTTGCCTGCAGTCCAGACCTATCTGCCATTGAACATGTGTGGCACATTATGAAGTGCAAAACATGACAACAGAAATCCCAGGCTGTTGAGCAACTGAAGTTGTATATCAAGCAAGAATGGGAAAGAATCTCACTTTAAACTTCAACAATTAGTGTCCTCAGTTCCCAAACACTTACTGAGTGCTGTTAATGGAAAGGTGATGTTACACAGTGGTAAACACACAACTTTCTGGAACATGTTGCAGGCATCAAATTCAAAATGAGTGTATATTTACAAAAAACAATAAAGTTTATCAGGTTGAACATTAAGGGGCGGCACGGTGGTGTGGTGGTTAGCACTGTCGCCTCACAGCAAGAGGGTTGCCGTGCGGAGTTTGCATGTTCTCCCCGTGTCAGCGTGGGTTCTCTCCGGGTACTCCGGCTTCCTCCCACAGTCCAAAGACATGCAATTTGGGGACTAGGTTAATTGATTACTCTAAATTGTCCATAGGTGTGAATGTGAGTGTGAATGGTTGTCTGTCTCTATGTGTCAGCCCTGCGATGGTCTGGCAAACTGTCCAGGGTGTACCCTGCCTCTCGCCCTATGTCAGCTGGGATAGGCTCCAGCCCCCCCCCGCGACCCTCACGAGGATGAAGTGGTTAGAAGATGAATGAATGAATGAAGGTTGAACATTAAATATCTTGTCTTTGTACCGTACTTGTACTCAGTCTAATATAGGTCGTAAAGGATTTACAAACCATTGCATTGTGTTTATAGTTTAACAAAGTGCCCAGCTTTTTTGGAATTGGGGTTGCATGTGTGCAAGAGAAACCGTGAGGGGCCATATGCATGCACATCTTTAACCATGAATAACGCTTATTCAAAGTCAACTTTCAATAGCGCAGAAGCGGGCTGCGTCTGAGGTCTTAGCAACCTTAACAAGCACAGTGTCATAGCCTACTGACCTAAAATCCTGAGTGCAGAGCTGATCTTCCTCTAGGCGCTGTTTTTTTAAGTGTACAGGCCTAAAATATTATCAGTAGTACAGATGTAAAACTCTGGATAGTCCTACAATAAAATTATTAACTTCAACTCCACATTTATCACGGATTGATATTAATGCGGTCCTTGTCACCTGACATACGGTGAGCACTACAGTGTTCCTAAAGTTGAACGTGACAGCATCATTCTGGCATTTGGCCCCGCCGACAGTGCATCTACATTGAAAGCAATTAATTTGAGGGCACAAACAACATGGCATGTGTACATCCTCTTATTCACTATCCAATGCAGTCCTGCTCCAACTCCAGCCCATACTAAAAAAGAAAATATGACTGACATGAGTTGTACATTGGTACTGTTTCTCTCACCATGCTCCCTTCATTGTTGCCAACCATGGTGTTGTAGCTTCCTGTCAGCCTTTTTATCTCCGTCACCTCAAACGTTACATCCAGACCATTGGGCAGAGCGTCCGAACCTGAGGAGGTAAAATGAATCAGAATCTGCATCATCACAGGGCCATTATCCCATAGAAAAACACCAAGAGCTCATATCATCTCAAAACAAGACTTTTCCCAAAATATACTGTATGTACTAATCTGATGAATTTAAATGTCACTATTTCTACTTTAAACCCTCGTGCTAGCCTAGGGAGGTAATCTACAAAATTGTCTAATACAGGGTTTCCTACAGATTCACTTATTTGAGGCAGCCCGCCACGATTAAAATATCTGCTGCCACATTCTGATTTTCTATTATTGCCACTGTTTGCAATGAGGGAATATTAGAGAATGTTCTTTTTCACATTTGGGTTTGAATGCGTTACCTTCAGATGTATCGATTAGAACCTCCACCTCTTTAAAGATTCCAAGGCGGAGCAGCTTCTGTCTGGCGATATGAGATTTTTTCATCACCTGTAACCATGACAGAAACAGAGCTCTGTGCTTTGGAACCCTCATCTTCTGGACCCAACATAATTTAAAACTTTTCAGAACCTGACAGAGTGCTCTCATGCGTTAATGTGCAGTACAATCATAAATACATACATCGATGAGGTTTTTGGCGTGAAAAACATCGGAGATCTCATAACCGAGCAGGTCCTCTTTAGTTCTTCCAAGGCCCTGGATATTGACATGTTGGACAACCACCTGCAATTAAAGATATTTACTTGGATTATTTTCCTATCATAATCTTATAGGGATGCTAACACATTTTAAATGGATTTAACCTGTAACCTGTGAAAAATCATCTTAAATGGACAGTTTCCTCTGTATCAGTCTAGATAGTTTTGGTGTGAGTTGCAGAGTGTGAGAGATATCAATGTCCTACCTCAGGAGCTGGAGCAAAAAACAGAAGCCTACAAAACTGCTACAAAATGGATCATTTTATTATTAATTTTGATTTATCAGCAGACTTAGTTTCAATATATGGCTGGAAGAAGATGAGGCTGCTTCTGCCTTGGTACATAATGAACACACACATGCTCTATACATGTTCATGTATATGGGCTAAAATCTACAGAAAAACTTGTCACAATCCTGAAAATATATAGTCTGATATGTAATATTTAGAAGCACACTGGAAGTCAACTCCCTGGAGTGCAGCAAGCCAGAGTGTGACCTCAGTTTTATAAAATGGCTGAACGCCATCAAATATAAACTGAGGCAGAATATTTCAATACATTATTTCATTCATAAAAACATGTTGTGGATTTTGGAAATAATGACATTTACCTTTTTTTCAATTAATTGTGAATTTTGGACTTTACAATGCTTGAGTTACTGGAAATGTCTGCCATCCTTTGGTGTCCCCCATCAGCTGTGCCGGTGACAAGGTGCTATATTATCTTAAAAATACTGGTGAAGTCTGCAGATGTAAACTAAATCTGAATTAGGGTTGCAGCAACATAGCCTACCAGACTTAAGGTATACCGTAATATGGAAATTTACTTTTATCATACCATGTCCATTTGCTTACCTGTAATACTGAAGAAAAAAATTGCAACTGGAAGGAGAATCTCAATTATACTTGAGTTTTATTTGTTTTCTGAGATGGTTATGGTACCATGAAAATCTCATAGCACTGCATCCCTAATCTGAATATGGATTTTTTCCCCCAGCAGATATCTTACTCATAGTAAGACTGAGCTAGCTAAGCAGTTTTGCGTTTATATCTGGCGTATTTATTTAGTTTGGGAAACTTCACCATCTCTAGAAAGTATTAAGCTATTAAGCTGGCCAACTCAACAGGAACTAGAAAATGTGTCCAATACTGGTTGTAACTAAGGTTTGACGTACCTTCTGGAGTTGTAAACTAGGTTTCATTACGGAGTTATGTGACTATTGTTTTCCAGTTATTGGTCATTGCTTAAGTAAATACTACTGTATCTATATTTTATTTTGGATACTATAACTACTGCTATTGCTCACATCTTTGTTTTCGAGGATCTCCTGCTTGGACTCCTGCTCTGGTTCTGGAGGCTCCATCAAGTCATCAGGGTGGACACCCAAGTCCCGGCCATGCATTGGGAGAGGATCCAGACTCTGAAAAACACAACAGCGCTTTAAATGACATCACCTGTGCCAACTAAAACAAAGAAAGTTCATTTTCAAATGCAGTGCCAGATCAGCTGAGTGTGTGTGTGTGTGTGTGTGTGTGTGTGTGTGTGTGTGTGTGTGTGTGTGTGTGTAAAAAACAAAACTATGTTAAGACTGGCACTGTCTGAGTTTACATTTTGTTTCATTTATGTGTTGCATGAGAATATGAAGCAAGGTAAGGTAAGACTTAATCTTATGCTCACACAGTTCAATACAACAATCACACAAATGTATGTGGCACTAGCAGCTGGCATGGAAGAGAAAGGGCAGGAAAGTCAGTGGGTGGGGCTTAAAAATAGGACTGATGTCTCACGACAAATAAAAGTCACTGCACATGACAGGGTGAGTCAGTTCACACAGGTTTGGACAGCAGGGTCAACTTTTTATCACAATTAGTGAATTTAAGATGAATAAGAATTTTGATATGGGGACCTTCTTGGGTGTTTGTTTGTTGTGCGGTGGTGAGAGCCTTATAAAAAAAGTAAAAACATTTTCTGAACTTATGATTCTATTCTGGGCTCATATAATGCCTTCTTGTGATGTTCTTCTATGTAAATACCATCTGTAAGCACAAATAGCCCGCTAAATATCATCACAATGAGCTATTGTTTCAGAAAATGTGCTATCTATATTTAAAGATCCCGCCCAGTCTATATTAGTAGCAGTACGGACATTTAAGTTAGCTTAATGCAAAGCTGCATCGTGTCAGCGTCCATAGTTGTCCAGTGTAAGCTCATGTTCACTTGTCTTTCCTGTCTGTCTCTGTGTCCAGCTGTGTGGGACAGTACATCGAGTACAACACTGAGGAGTCTGCAGCCTTCACTGGGCTGGGAGGTCATGGTAGGAAACATACAAAAGGCCAGCTATCAGGAAGAAACACAGTTTACCTTAGCATGGACAGTCCCCATTATAACTATCCGCTCCTAGAAGCCTCTTCAATCGGGGTTCGCTGCGCGTTATACGGGAGAAATGTAATAAATGACAGCGGCTACTTTCTCCAGTACCAAACCCCCTTCAAGGGAGACGCCATGACAGTTGGTGAGATCTCGCGTTGTGTTCAAGTTCCCTTGTAATAGGCTCGTTCGAGATGAACTGCGCCTCGCCTGGAAAGTAGACGAGAGCAGGCGGCCGCAGCGGGGGGCGGTGACAAAAAGCTCCGGTGAAGTCGGACAGTTTCCCGACAGTTTCCAGCAGCCTTCAGTCCGTACAGGAAGTCACAGACACACTCACATCCTGTCTGGAATGATGTCAGTTCATTAAAAAAGTGATCAGACCCATAGATCAGTTTGTTTTCAGTCTCCAGTTGTTTTAAGCATGATAGATTAATTTAAAAAATGCTTTATAGGTGATCTGTAGTTTATGTTCATGGTTTATCCTCCATCTGACACGAATTCTCCTGTAAATCAGCATCATATCAGTTTGACCTGTCCCCTTAACTACACAGGCTGAATAAACTGTGTTTGACTATAAGGTTCATATTTTAGCTATACAAGACAGCAGCTTTCATTAAGGCTCAGTCACATACAGTCAGGGCTTCACATCTGATGTTTTAAGAATCCTCACATCCCATTGACCTCAAGTCTCTGTGTTGCTAAATAGGCCAAGGCTACTTCAATAATTTAAAAAGTCTGGTGATAATACACAGTAGACTCTGCATAGTTTATGACAAATGTTTTCAGTCTCTGACAACTAAACAACACATTTTCTGTTCACAGAATAAACCTTCAGATCAGACAATACAATCTTAATCTCTAAAATTCAACAAAAATTAAAAGTTTATCTAAAACGACATATTGTTGAGTCGACATCTGAACCAATCAGCTGTTAGATCAGCTGAGAGCCAGGCAATGCAGTCGGTGGAGAGCAACTGCAGCGCCTGGCTCTAACAACTGCGGCCGCCTCGCTCTTGCGGTTGTATCGCCGTCCACTTTTGTAATACGTCAGAGCAAGTTGGTGTGAAGTCGGACACAAAACTAACCGGCATTGTGCACCGATCGCTGGTGATCGAATCTGCGCAGGCCTGGTTCAT
This sequence comes from Epinephelus awoara, assembly GCA_035609425.1. Taxonomy (NCBI): domain Eukaryota; kingdom Metazoa; phylum Chordata; class Actinopteri; order Perciformes; family Serranidae; genus Epinephelus; species Epinephelus awoara. Next base: position 29,025,234 of record CM069316.1, on the reverse strand, counting down.
CTCGAGCGAACCTGCTAGAGTACAACAAAACAGTTTGATGACATCAAACAAATAATGTGATTCACATTCAATACTCACACTCGGATCGTCGTTGTCCATATTCAATTGTTGTAATAGTATGTTGGCTTCCAATGAAATAGAGGGCGCTGTCGCGAAATACAAGGGGTCTAAAACTGCGGGTCCAGATCTGCAGGTCTGAATCTGCAGTCTCCAGGCCTGTGTTCCAAATCGCATACTTCTACTATATACTTTTAGTATGTACTGCAGCTGCCCTTAAAAAGTATGTAGTGTAGTATGCAGTATGCATGCAGTATGCATACTACTGGGACACACTACATCCGCCATCACATCGCTCCCTGAACTCCGACCCTCTTGCTAACTTCCACTGCCGTCCGTAGTGCCACATTTGAATATTTTGTTTTGTTGTACTTCGGAGATGCAGCAAATCTCCTCCCGTCAAGCTCTCGTGCATACTGTCGAAGGTGCCGGAGATCTCTGTTGCTGTTATGTCATAATGTATGTTGTTGTTTCTAATAAACTGACGTGTTCACATAAACAGTCCAAGCCTATTATTAGTGACCTGTCTATTGAACTAGTCACCAGTAGGCATATTAACCCCATCACACATAGCTCTCTGTTGCTGGCAGATGTTTGTTGTTAAATATATTTACAGCTATGCAGCTGCTGGTACTATATTCTGTCTGCACGTGAAGCAGCCTTATATTCACATTACTTGTATTTGTAGTGTAACATATTTGCACATTCTTGCTACATTACTTAATATGTATTTGACTTTTACAATTTATATATTTACTATATACATACATACATTAGGGTGACCATATTTTGATTTCCAAAAAAGAGGACACTCGGCCCGCCCACGAGATAGCCTACTTACGTAAATGATACTCGCAGTTTACTCAAAGATGCCTTATCATTTTAATATATCTAAAATGTATATGTATGGATAGAAAATTCAATTATATTACAAAATAATATCTCTCAAAGACAGAAATTCAGATAGGCCCCAATAGGGGACACATAGCCTACACACACTAGAATGTGGCGATCTGACCCCGACGGTACCCGACAGGTCGGGCCGGGTTTGGTCAAAAATGTAGCTATAAATTGTATTCAGGCTCGGGTCAGATTCGGTCAGCTTTCAGTGAAAATGTAGTGTAAAAATAAATAAAATCCTATTGTCTGTCCTGTTTATTGCTTGGGCACTGTTATTTACGTGACAACACCTGAACATAACACACACAGACACACACTGGCTGTTTGTTTCTCCCTCTCCTCATGCTAGAAGTCTTGGACCTTCCGCCACCCACCTCCGCCTTGATTAAATGCTGAAAATAAAATAAAAGAGGGAGACAGGTTTTTCCTATTTTATCTTATTTTGTTTTATGTCTCCCTCTCCTCTCGCTGGAAGCGTCGGACCTCCTGTCTCCCGCTCCCGTCTCAAACACGGGCTGAGCACCCACGGCGCACGCTCGTACTGTTAAATACCCTGTAACCATAACAACTGTGTGACACAAACTCAGTGCTTTGGTCATTAAATAATGTCAGGCTCGGTTCGGGTTCAGACAGAAATGTGCGGCCCGTGCCGCACTCACACACACACACACACACACACACACACACACGGAAAACCGGACATTATCATCAGAACCCAATCGAGATGGTTTGGGTGAGCTGGACCGCAGAGTGAAGGCAAAGGGGCCAACAAGTGCTAAACACCTCTGGGAACTCCTTCAAGACTGTTGGAAAACCATTTCAGGTGACTACCTCTTGAAGCTCATCGAGAGAATGCCAAGAGTGTGCAAAGCAGTAATCAGAGCAAAGGGTGGCTATTTTGAAGAAACTAGAATATAAAACATGTTTTCAGTAATTTCACCTTTTTTTGTTAAGTACATAACTCCACATGTGTTCATTCATGGTTTTGATGCCTTCAGTGAGAATCTACAATGTAAATAGTCATGAAAATAAAGAAAACGCATTGAATGAGAAGGTGTGTCCAAACTTTTGGAAGTTGAATGTTGTAACCGTGTTCTTGCAAAACTGTATGATATGTAACAGTATATAATCAGATCATTGCAGTCCTAATATGTAGTGTCTTAGTATCTCAAATTAAATAAACCATGTATGAAAGGAAGTGTGGGCATTGGTTGTACACGCAGCTCAGTCAGTGCGACGTAAGTTCTGCTGCGCCAAGGATTGTGGGTCAGAATGGCCAAAGAAGCATGCTGACATGCATACCATAGACATAATAAAGAGCTGAGGTCAGAACATTTAGATTTAGCATTTAGATTTAGATTTAATATTAATAAATTAATATTTAGATTTAGATTTAGATTTAACATTTAGATTTAGATTGAGATTTAATATTTAGATTTAACATTTAGGTGCCACATTTAATATTTAGATTTAACTATTTAATATATTTCTAACAAATATTGCTGTATATGTGGTGAAAGGTGACATTAAAAAATTCACAACACTTTTTTAAACATTGTTTGAAGCTAAATGTGGCAAAATGTTGATGCTATTTTCAGCGTGAGCCACTCTGGGAGGCGATTTTAGATGGGCCTAAAATCCTGGACTATCACTAGGTGAATTTCAGGTCAATTCTAGGAATTGGAGGTGTAGAATGGAAAATTCAATTCTAAGTTCCCACTCGAACACTGATTGACGAACAATGTCTGAAGCAGCCTCTAATTGAATATCTACACCTCATAAGGTAGCATAAATTTAGAAAGAAAAAGAAAGAAAGGAGCGGCAGAAAAAGCATGCTATAAGAAAAGTACAAATGAGTCAACTTTGAGAATTTAGGATTGAATGCTGTTTGTGTTTTTGAGAAGATGTTGAATTTGTTGTGTGTTTTTACTTTGTGAGTTTGCTTTGTGTCTTTGTTTGTCAGACGATTGATCTCTGTGTGTGTGAAGCGCTGTCTCAGCTGTGTTCCGGTTGTGGAATGGGTTGGTTTATGTGGTTTATGTTCATTTGATAGACTTCATATTAACTAGGTATGTATAGGTTGCGGTTGAGAACAGGAGATTTATTTGTCCTTTAGTGTTAAAACATATGAGCCTCAAAAAAGAGGACTTTATAGATACTGACTAAAACTTATGAATTTGTTAAGAACGTATGAGTCCCAAGAAGGACATTTATGGTTTTGAAGAGAAGTGTGAAGATCAGTGAGGATATTTTTAGTGAGTCTGTGTGACTGTGTGTGTGCTTCGGCCGGTGTGTGTGTGTGTGTGTTCTTTGTTTTTGACTTTGTACCTTGCTATATGGAGACAATTTGATCTTTAGGAAATTGTGTTAGATGTTCACTCTCTGAGAATTAGAATATACTGGAAGTTCTTGCTAAATTTCAGGTACTTATAAGATGTCACCATCTCAAAGTCCTTTCCCTGTATGTTCACCGGTGTTGGGGGGAGGAGTCTGCGCCTGTGGAAATCCATTATCAGCTCTTTGGTTTTCCCCATGTTGATCTGAAGGTATGTGATAACAGAAAAGAAAACTAGACAGTCTAGATTGCAGGTTTGGACCGCCCTCTCCACCAACCCATTAGAGGATGGATGGAATGGTGCCGACCTCACAACGCGAATTCCATTTTTCTTCATAAATGACTCAAACTCTGCACTTGTGAAAGGGGTACCATTGTCAGACATCAACCTTTTTGAGAGGCCAAAAACACTGAAACTCTGACATAGTTTCTCTATGGTAGCCTGTGATGTGGATGTCTTCATGGGGTAAATCTCAATCCACTTTGAGTGCACATTCACTATCAGTAGGAACATTTCTCTTTGGAAGGAGCCCGCATAGTCCAAAGGAATTCTGGACCATGGCGACTCTAGCCACTCCAATGGGTGGAACGGTGCAATTGACAGTGTCTTTTGGTGGGTCTGACACTCCTCACACAACTTCACCGCCTTTTCCAAATCCTGATCCATTCCTGGCCACTACAGATAAGACCTGTGCAGGCCTTTCCATCTATGACATGCCAGCGCTTGCTTGGTGTGGTAGTTTTAGCATTTTGTCTCTGCTTTTCGTAGGTTTGATTACTCCCCAGAACACACAACCATTCCTCACACTCAACTCCATTCTCCGCTGATGATAAGCCTTGAAATGGATGCCTGTTTCTGTAGGCCAGCCTTTGAGGACATATGCATGCACTTTCGGCAATATTATATCCTTAGCTGTCCAGCTTCTTGTTTGGTTTGTGTCCACCAGCATCTCATCTAGTAGATCCATCATCAAGACTTGCTCTGTTCTCTCCTCCTTGCTCATTGGATCAGAAACTGGCAGTCTGCTTAACACATCCTCATTGGGGTGGTGTTTTCCTGGTCTGTAAACAATGTTGTCCCTGTAGGCGCTCAGGCGCACATCTCTGCACTCTTGGGGAACCCATTTATGGGATGGGTTTCTTCTTATTGAAAAGATAGATCAGCGGCTTATGATCTGTGTAGATGGTAAAGCCCCACTCATACATGTATTTGTGAAACTTGATCCCAAACACGACTGCCAAGCCCTCTTTGTCAAGCTGAGAGTATCTTGTTTCAGCAGGCTGCAGCATGTGCAACATGAAACATACGTGTCTCTCACGTCCGTCTTCCATTCGGTGGGATAACACAGCGCCAATGCTGGACTGGCCATTGGGGCATTCGGCATCAAGTGGGCTGGTGTGGGCCGGTGGGGCTGGCCCGGTGGTCAAAGACAGACCAAAAAAAAGACAAATGAATGTCAAGCTAGTTGCTAGCTGTCAGTACTGCGCGTCCCTCCCATGTTGTTTGTTTGCTGTGAGATGTTCAGAGGGAACGTAGGGGTCAATCTTATGTTTTGATGCCTGAAGGAGGAGATAAGAGCGGCCTCTTCCAATACAAAAGAGGCCCTCGTTTTTCTTGAAATCTGATTGGCTCAGCCGCAGTCATCAGTCATAACTCATGGCAGACCAGGCTAGTTTGACCGTTAGTGCTAGCTACTGAGAAAGGAGACAGACAGAAAACATGGATAAAGCCGGAAAAAACCCCCCGAAAGACTGGCGCGGAAAAAACTTGAATACAAAAACTTAAATCTTTAAAAGAAGAGGCAGCAAAGTGCTTCAAACCGACCTGTTTGGCCGCAGCATTGGTTGATGGGTTGACACTGCTGATGTTGCTAACGACGGGGATGGAGCTGGGGCCGACAGTGCCATTGACATGGTGGTTCTCTCAGTCCCTCGGACAATGAAGCTGAGGGACAGACTAACCCCAGTCGTGATGAGGAGGAGCATGAGACCAGAAATATGACAGGTGATGTGAAGGCATAGCGTACTATGCATTACATTTTAGCCAGAGGAAAACCTTTTTAGTAGTATTAAGTGCAATTTTTTTGTTGTAGTAATAAGTTGACTTAAATACAATCTAAAATCTTGAATCAATCTTAACTCAATCTCTGAATAGTAGCATTGTTTTACTGATGTCTTTGTATAATAATTAGTCAGTAAAAGCATATACTGTAGAGGATTATAGGTAGAAATGTGTGGGCCAGTGTGTGGGCCGGTGCACCTGAATGTCCCGGGCTGAATTTGTGTCCCAGTCTGCCCATGCACAGCGCCCACTCGCATTGCATGGCATGATTAAATCTCAGTCCGCTGAGTAATGAACCAACACATCTGATCTGTCCAACAGGGCCTTGGATTTTTGAAAGGCTTCTTCCTGCTCTTTTTTCCACTTCCATTGCACATCTTGTCTCAACAATTATGCAGTGGCACCAACAGAGTTGCCAGGTTGGGGCAGGAATTTGTTATAGTGGTCCAGCAAACGCAGATACGCCTTAAGTTCAGTGACATTTGTGGAAGCAGGAGCTTCCTGAATGGACACTAAGTCCCTTAATGTCCATCCTATGTCCCAAATACTCAACTTCATCCTGCAGGAAGGTGCAGTCATTTCTCCTTAAGCTCAAGCCTACCTCTTCCACCTTTGTTAACACTGTGTCGAGGGTTTTTAAGTGGTCAGCCTCATCCACTCCATTCACCAAGATGTCATCAAGGTACACCACCACTAGGGGAATTCCCCCTAACAGACCCTCCATGGTCCTCTGGAATATGGTGGGTGCTGAGGTAACTCCAAGGGCTCTAGTTTCCCGGCGCAATGCATGGTGGTGCAGGGTGGCGAACCCCACGCAGAGTTAGTTTCGAGCAGCGCAACCCGAGGCGCGCTCAGTTTGGTAGTTTGGCAGACTGAGGTGCGCTGAGATGGGTGTGGCGGCACAGCAGGGGGAGGTGTCAACAGATCCAGCTTGGCGCAGTGATAGTTTCATGCCAAAAGGCTTCGCTGAAGGTGCGCTAAAAGCTCGCCAACTGAAACCACGTCTACTGTCAGCGCAGGCGGAGCGCAGCCGGTGTAAGCCGAAGTTTGGCTGACCGGTGGACAGTGCGCACACGTCACCAAAACCTCACAGGCAGGTTTCCAGAATATCAAGCACATTAACAATGCAATAAATACCCACAAACACCACTATTCAATGCAACTATCTGCAATCAGCACATAAATGTATCTTTATATCGACTGTCCCATCACATCTGATGTGAGATCAAAGGGGATTGGCACCGTTTGGCACGCATAATGGAAACCCAGCCTGATTTGATTAACACAGTTCACATCCCTCTCAGCCAACCACAAGCAGCCACAGCATCAGATAGGGAGTATATATTCAGCACCTGTCATCTTAGAAAAGTCAAAAGAAAAGAAACAGAGTGAGACTGCGAGAGAGAAAGAGAGAGAGTGTGCGTGCATGAGAGAAACGCAACATTGATTTACAATTGTGCTGACCTCCTCCCAGGCTACCTTTGCATCACCTTGTGGAGATCTGCTCACAGTTCCATATATTCGGACACTGCGAGCTTGGACCTCCTGGACCAAAACATCAGTTTCCTCCTGGAAGAAGTTTTTCCGTCTGATGCTGCTGCTCTCTTCTGCCATGGCGAATTGTGTAAACTCTCATTACGCCTTCGCGCGACACATTTAAGGGCGAGGAGAAGGGCTCATTTGATTGGTGTGATGTGTGTAAAACCCACTCCACGCCTTCTCTCCGACTTGTGCAGATAGGAGGGACGGAGGTGGGAAAGAGGAGTAGCTGCGCCAGGCGCACGGTGTGCCAAACTTGCAAAATCCACCTAGCCACACCCAGTTGGCAAAGCACAGGTGCGCTGCGCCCCTGCCTTGCCTGGTCTGCGAAACTAGAGCCCCAAATGGCAGACTGCTATAAGTGAACAGTACCTGGCGGGTGTTAACTGTCGGGTATTTCATCTCCTATGGGAATTGGATTTTTTTCCAGCATGGAAACAGTGTTCACAGTGAGTTTGTAATCTAACCGCAGTTCCAACAAGTTTTAAGATTGATACAATCGGGCTGTTTACTCTGAATATTTCACTGGAGTGATTATTCCCTCTTTCAACAGTCTGTCTATTTCTTCATCCACTTTTGCTCGCAAGGTGTAAGGGATAGATTGTGAATGGAAGAAACATGGGACAGGGTTATCTTTTCATGTGGATGGTGGTCTTGGTACCTTTAAGTGTGCCAAGCTCCTCTTTGAATACTTCCTCATGTTTGCTGCTTGCCTGCTTCTCTTGCATTTATGGGAATGGTAGTTTAAGCTCTACCCTTTTTTATTCTTTACATCAGCAGAATTTATATTCCCTTTGTTTTGCATCGTCTTGTTATAACATGCTCTGGCAGTGTGCCCCACTTATCCACATGCATGACATTTTTCTTGTTTAAACTTACATTTAGATGCTGTGTGTTGTCTTTTTGCAAGGGTAACACTCCTCCGCAGCTGCCATGAACCTTTCAGCCTCATGCAAGCCTTTGTTTACCTTATAGGTCTTAGCTGTTGTGCTAGGATTTTGCAGATCCTGGCCAGTTTTGTTTGCTGTCTCTGCTGCTAAGGCAGTTGACAGTGCTTTATCAAAAGTCAAATTGCTTCTGCCAGGAGCCATCTTTGAAGACGGTCGTTATTAATCCCACAGATGATCCAGTCTCTCAACATCTGCTGTAAGGTGTTGCCATAGTTATAGTCCTGTGCCAGCCGACACAACTCTGCCACATACTCCATCATTGATTCATTAGCCTTTCGATTTCTGGAATCAAACTTGTACCTTTGCCTAATATTGCTTGGCTTGGGATCAAAATGTTTTTTAACAGGCTCACTGGTTCCGAGTAGGTCTTGTCTTTCGGCTTGTCTGGGCTGAGAAGATTCTGCATCAAGCTGTATGTTGGTGCTCTGCTGGTGTGCCAGATTAAGTAGTGGGTCAATTAAATGGTGATAGAGACAGATGTGTTGTGGGCGTGACCTTTGAGAAACCAGGAAATAAACTGAGAGTAAAATGACTGTGGCTCAGAGGTAGAAGATTGGCGGTTCAAGCCCCGGCTCCTCCAGCCTTCATGTCGAAGCATCCTTGAGCAAGATACTGAACCCCAAATTGCTTCAGATAGATGTTCCATCGGTGTTTAAGTAAGAGTAGCAGGTGGCACCTTGTATGGTAGCCTCGGCTGCCAGTGTATGAATGTGTGTGTGAATGGGTGAATGTGACTCATAGTGTAAAAAGCGCTTTTAATGGTCAGATGAATAGAAAGGCGCTAAACAAGTACAGGTCCATTTACCATTTACCATAAACATGCTGAACGCTCCATCTGTTGATTGCATTCATTCATTCAATCATGTGACGGTGACTTTCCAAACACCACCATAGGAATGGTTTGCTGTACATCCATTCACGTAAGTAACAATCCTTTTCACTGATGCCTTCCAAAGTTATATCCAGGGAGAATTTGAAGCCAAGATGAGCACGATTCGCAGTAATCCTTGTGACGTTCACATCTATAACGCTTCACGCAAATAATACCTAAATGCATCCAAAATACTAGCAAATAGAGGCATCACATATCGTTGCCATATGATATACTGCCACACAGTACCAATGTTATTTCATGTCCCTAATCATGTCTGTCTCCCATACCTGTGCGTGCTATCTAAATCGCCATAAAATGGGAGTTGCAATCATGTCCAAGTTGTATGAATGAGTATTAATGAACAGTGGAGAATATTTTGTGATGCGAAAGATTAATGTTCGTTGCCTGCAATGACAAGCAGGTGGAAGTAGGGAGGAGTAGGAGAGATAGAGACAGAGAAGGTGGACCAAAAATGGATCCCAGCATTGTCAAACAAGTGCTGGAGTTGAAACTCCACAATCGCCATCCTGAGGGCTCAACCAGCCGAGTAAGTAAGTCCCTTACTACATTTGCATGCTAAAAATCCCCCCAAAACTGAGCACCTTGCCAAAGTGGTCTCTCGTGATCCTGGGTTTGTTTATATTCTGTTATCCTATGGACTTTGTTTTGGAGTTTTCTGTTTGTGTTTTTTATTTCATGTTGTTCATTCATGTTTAATCTGCTTCCTGTTTTAATTTGCAGATTCTCTCCTCATGTGTCATATCTGGTTTTATTTCCTGTCTTTGTGTGTTTTCTGTCACACCTGTCTCGTTAGTCCTTCTATGTTCCCAGAGTCTTCTCTTCACATCTATTCTGTATTAGTCTTGTGTGCTCCACCCCTGGCGTTAGCCAATCTCCATTTCCCTCCTTTGCTCATGTCCTCCTACTCCAGCTGTTTTTTTGCTCACAGACTGTCATTCTCCTGGATCATGACCTGCATGCCCACAGCAGGACCCAAAATCTGAAACCAGAGATGTTAGTATGCAAACACAAGGTTTGCAACTAACTTTCCAGCAACAAAGAGAACCAAGTTGAGTTAGCGACCCAGCGTCTAACTCTGTAAGGACCTGAGCTACCGGCTTCCTCAGATCTGCACCTTTGGAACAAGGACACAACAAAGACATGTGGAACCACAGCTCTTTCCAGCCTTCCGCGGCCGGCTAACAAAAGCAGCACACCACAAAGCGACTCTTTCTTCTATCCATTCAAGGATTGGTAATGTAACAACTGGGCAAAGCTTTATCACAGCTGTGCAGGCAAGACTGTTTAAATTGATGCATGTGATTTAATGCTGTTTCTTGAGTAATTGTTGTGATTATTTGCAGTTAGGTCATTAGTTAGTTGTCTTTGCTATGGTTAAGTGTTTAATTTGCTAATGCTGTTCACAGACAACATCTTGCATGCAACTAAACATCCCCTGCACTAATCCAGCAACACATATCACATTCTCATAGACTCATTTACAAATAGGCTTTCAACAGAGCTACACCCAAAGAGACAACTCAAAGTCTCGCTTCTCTTCCTTTGTCTTTGTCCTGACAAAGACCTCCCTCGATCTGAAGCCAGCTTTGATTCTGCCATCTTGTAGTTCTCTGTTGTCAGCCATTTTGTTTTGTAGGCCGAACCGCCCTTTGATTTGTCTCTGTCCCTCTCTCTCTGACCAAGGCTCAGAATTCTGCAACAATTTATAGTGGTGATGGATTATGTATCACCAATTTATAACTGTTGCTGTGCTGATTCTGCTCATGTTTATTCAAATGATCATTTCAAAGTTAACTGTCTATGTGAGAGGCTGGGCATCAAGAGAGGCCTGTGCTCCCCCTATCATCCACAGATGAATGGCCTTGTTGAAAAATTGAATGGCATGATACAGAGGTATATTTTGTTAATACTTGAACATATTTGAGCGCTTCGTAGCATAACAAACTTATTTCCTGTCCCAGTCTGAACAGGTAATCATTAAAGCTATAGTTGGTAATGTTGGAGCGCTAGCAAGATTTGAAAATGGCACCTCCTCTAAGCTCCGCCCCCTCCTCCCCCTCCCGTCAGTGCTCTGTCCAAAGCCACGGCCCTACAAACTTGAACATGCATTCTGCAATACATCGACAGAGAAGCTAATGTTAGCATTGGGCTAATACGAGCTACAAAAGTAGCTAAGTTGGCTAATGTGACATATTCCATGAAAATAACAAATCCCCCTGAAGCAAAACAAATAATTACCTGTCTAACAGAAAGACAGCAACCTCTGCATCACTTTTCAGGCCCTTCAGCTCCCTCAGTTGTCTCCACCGTTCAATAGTTGCGATGTTGGTTGACTCTGGTTTGTCCTCTCGCTTTATCCAAAGCCTTTTTCGTCCCAGCCTTTTCAGCCTCTGACTTTATTTTCTTAGCCTGTTTAGCGGGGCGAGCGATTACAAGTAACGCTGGAAGTGATACTTTTGGCTGCATTTTCTCTGCCATTGTTCAGCAAACTCCTGCTAACTCTGTTTTTCTGCTGAGGAGTGTGCTGAATATTTCCGGGAAAGGTGACACGTGATAAGTCCACGCAGCAGGAGGGAGGGACAGAGGGGGGCGTGGGCAGGACCAGAACGATATATAAGGACTAGTCTGGGGCTGTTTTGTGGCCGTTTTGGTAAGGAACCGGAACAGGGGTGAGAGAGACAGGATCCAGAATTTGATGGATGCGCCTTTCCATCAAAATAAAAGCACCAAGCTAAAAAAATGCAGTGAAACGTTTTAATTTAAAGAATATAATTTACAAGAAAAGCCCCAAGCCATTAAAGGGACATTGTGTGACATTTTCAGTTGTTTATTGGCAAAAATTGATATCTGCATTCATAAATATGTCATCACTGGTGTACTATTACCTCCACCAATAATCTGACTTATTCTTGTAAAAGGAAAATTTAGGATTTGTTTGTACATTGTGCGGGTAAGTCGTCTGGGGGGTTCCATTACGTTTCGCCATCTTGAGAATACACCCGCCAGCAAGGGACATACAGCACCGCCTTCGGCGTTTTCGTTGAGAGCCAGGCCAGCACTGCGTGACTGAGGAGCCGAAGGAGAGGAGCAAGAGGCGCTTCGCTACTACCCTGGCAAATCTGAAACAAAGTCCCACTCTTTGAGCATAATGCAGGATCATGCATATGCAGCATCATGGGAGACGGAATCCTTGTCGCCAAGAAAGCGCAAAAGGGAATAGAAAAGGCAGCGTGACCGGCGAATTAAAAAAACGAAGGCCCACATCGGAGAGCTGCTGAGGGAGAATGGCAATGCAATCACAGGCCGGCGCTGCTGTTGGCTGTTAGCCCGTGTTAGCAGCCAGTCGCTAACAGCTTAATCCCTTTCCTCCCATCACTGCGCCGCCGTTAGCCGCTGTTAGCCGTTAGCCGCGATTAGCCGTTAGCCGCTGTTAGCGCTGGCCTGTGATTGTATTACCTTTCTCCTTCAGCAGCGCTCTCTGCACCTGTGAAAGGCAATCCCAATCCTGACCCTTGTGTTTTTTAATTCGCCGGTCACGCTGCCTTTTTGATTCCCTTTTGCACTTTCTTGGCGACGAGGATTCCATCTCCCGTGATGCTGCATAATACATGATCCTGCATTATGCTCAAAGAGTGGGACTTTGTTATGCGGCAGAAGTGCCGCTGGCCACTAACAGCTGTTTCAATTTACACCCGCCCCAACAGTCCTATGTTGTAAACACAGCCAGCATGGTGAGGAGGGGGTTTGTCAACTCGTGTCACGTGTGTCTGTGTAGGAGCCTGAATGAATACTCCATGTAGTATCGGATGACATGGTTTCATCAGTGTTATCATAGCTTTTTGGTACACAGCGGCTACCGTTGTTGCAATACGTGTTTGAAACAGTGAGGCGCTAGAGTGCGCCATCTGTTTGAATGCAATATGGGATTTCAACGTTAGATGGGAAAATTCCTACACACTGTGGCTTTAAGTTAACCCTTTTCTTTTATTGTAAATCAATGGTGCGCCAGAATTTAAAGTTTTACTTTGGAGAACACTTACTTTGGTGAATTTGGTGAATTCCGGATCCACTCTCTAGACCGGAACCACAATCCAGACAAAATTCAGAGTGAGTGGAAACCAGGCTCTTTCCCATATGTGAAGAGCCTGGTGACGCAGGCTATATAAGGACGAGACATGAAGGCATCTGATTGGTTCTTTCCACTCGCACCAAGAGGCAGGGATTGGTCAGAGTTTTTACAGGCCTGCATCTGCCACAGAGGTCGGATTTTTTTCGTTCCTTTTTCTGAACACATTATGTATTGACTACTCTCAGGATGGAAGGACCATTTCACCCAGTATAACAAAAAGTGTTTCTGAACAGGATTACCAACTATAGCTTTAATGGCACTTTCTGGGAATGGATTGTGTTATCATACATGACAACCCAAATTATCTTCTGACACAGAGTATACCCTAAATTATGCATTTGTCTTCCCCTCACACCACACAGTTATCAGAGAGATATGGGCAGGGAGGCGAAAGGCCACGCTATGGTCAAAACTGGGGCCATACAAATTATATTCCGAGAATATCTTGTTCCTGGCCCCAGGAAACAAGCTGGAGATTCGGGTACTTTAAAAAATATTTTTTGATTTTTTCACATCATTCACATTGTTTGTGAATGCCTATCTGACTATAGTCGGGAGGAAATGTGTAGATAAGATAAGATAAACCTTTATTGTCTCTCACAAGTAACAGAAATTCGTCTTTGGCAAGCTCCGAAATAAAATAGACAAGGACACACAAAACACAATAGACATTATACAAGATATACGACAAAGCAGTGTATCTGGGTGGGACTTCAGTTGTTATTTTAAACTGTTCAGGGTGGTGATGGCAGAGGGAACAAAAGTTTTTTTGTATGGTTTCTTCCGGGAAAGTGGGACTTTGTACCGGCGACCTGATGGTAATAGTTGGAAGGATGGGTGCAGGGGGCTACCATTATTGACAATTGCATAATGATGGAGTGGCAGGGCACACAAAGGTCTGAAACGGGTGAGTAGGATTCTTTTTTTTTTTTTACCTTGTCAGTTAGATTTATGCTGTATTTTATTTGATTTCTGTTTAGTTGGCCCCTGATTGTGATGTGGCAGCAGGAGCAATATGTCACCAAGGACACTGGACACTCATTGGGCCCCATTCACTAATATGTGCTTGGAAATGTTCTTACTTTGTGCACAAAATAAGTGCGTACGCAAAATCACCGTGGGATTCATGACACCTGCGCACCGGCCAATTTTGTTCTCACCACCTTGTGTATGTGTGTGAATCAGAATCATTCTAAATTGACAGGTGTGTGTTCGCAATTTGCCCCCATTTCTCCATATAAGAAAACCGCTTGCCTAGAGTTGATTCATGAATGAAGGAAGCGGTTACGCGAGGAGAGAAGTAAGCCTGATTTATGGTCGTGCATCGTAGGGTACAGGGCTACACAGAAGGCTCGCTGTAGCCCCCGGCGTAGCCTGACGTACACCTCCCCAAAAATGTAACTACGCGTCGAGGAGACGCAGACCCAGCGCAGACCGGCACGGCTGTGATTGGTTTGCTTGGTAGCAACGCATTTCCAGTTCCGTATTTCCAGACTCCGCCATCCCCGCCATCTTTAAACATCTTCTATTGCGATGTAGATGTTGCAGTATTAAGGCTCATTATATATATGCCTTTATGCTCAACGTTCAATACGGATACGGATACGGCCGGAGCCGTCTGTCCGTGCTCCGCGTTCATTTCTCTGTGACCGGAAAAGCCGGAAGCTAAACAAAGAATCAACTAGAGACGACGATAACCACTCAGGAAAGGAACGCAGCCTCCTAACTTACCGCTCTGGCGGTGAACTGCACTGCGACGAAACGGAGTGACGGAGAAGTTCGAAGGGTTCACGATGGCGTCATGGCAACCACGTAGCGACGTCGTCGATTCAACACACGACCATAAATCAGGCTGTAGGCTAGTAAATTTCATAATTTGTTAGAAGCGATGGCGCCGGGTCTTACAGGAATGCCATGCCATTGCAAGATTGTGGAGGACACAGCATGCCAGGATGATCTTGCACACCTTCTCAGGGCCACACTGCCAATGAAGTGCTGCGAAGCGCAGTGCACCGAAATTCTCACGCGAGCCCGTTCACATCAGACGCGCAATTCTCAACGCCGGTTGACAAGCCCTTCTGCTCCCAGCTGTTGTCTCTGTCACATTTGGGGCTGTTTTTCCATCATGGGTATCTCTCTCTGTTTGCGTGTGTGTGCCCTGGTCCTCTCTGTCTATGTCTCTGTCTGTCTGTCTGTCTCTCTCTCTCTCTCACTCTCTCTCTCTCCTGTGTTAGTGGGTGTGAGTGTGTGTATGTGTGTGTGTGTGTGTGTGTGTGTGTGCGTGTGTTCATCTCTCTTGCGCTCTGTTTAGATACCACTCACTAATATGTATATAAACACACACACATATACATCGCATTTGTCATGCGGGTGTTTTATTTTGAAATTTGTTTTATTCTGAAAATTGACCGGATGCTGTTGTTGTTCTTTTGTTCTTCTCTCACGGCTCGCGCAGAAAATACAACTTTTTATGTCGGGGCTGCAGCACACTTGGATCACTACGGATGAGCAGTATGGAGATACTTTGTGGATTCAATTTTGTGTTCTTGGACGTTAGTCTGGGGCGCCGTCTGCCATTAGGTGTGCTAGCCGCTCCCCCCGCCGATCTCCCCCGGGATGTGAGGACTCTAAAACTTCACCAGAGCCTCCATCGGTATATGGCTGAGTAGATAATGGCTGAATTTTCATTTTTGGGTGCACTATCCCTCTAAGCACGCCAAAAGTGCACTCTATTATGGCGCGCATGTGGGCATGTATGTTATTATAGTGCACCTCTTGAGGGGTTTCAGGGTTTGTGTATGGTGTCATCAGCCAAGTTTTAAGGTAATCCCAGATCACCTTAACAATATAACAATTTAGCATTAAGGGAATAGAGACTTACTAAAAATACTAACTAAAAACAATTGAAATAAAAGACCAGAACAAAAGATGCTCACCAACAAGCCATCCACTTCTCACAGCCCCTGCCTCCAAACGCATTCCCACTGTACTGTTTAGCAAAATAAATGAGTCATGGGTGCCTCCTGGCCAGCAGGCTACAGCGTTAAGGATATGGCAGTCGGCATTACAGATCATCTGCACGCTGATGGAGTGATAGTTTTTTTCTGTTCATGTATTGCATTCAGTCAATCGATGGAGCTTTGATGCGCACATGGGTACTGTCTATTGCACCAATTGTATTTGGCATTTCAGCTATGCCATGGAACCACCTCTTCACATCGGTCTGATTATGTTCATCATATGGGAATTTGATATATTCAGGCAATAGCCTTAGGATGCCATTTAATAGGCCTACCCATGGGATGACATGGCTCAGGGAGGGTTGTGAAATCCCAGCCCGGTCTGCTATTGTGGCACGGGCTGCAATATCCTCTAGCAAGGCTAGATATGCCATCTTAACACTTGCACAGGTGAATTAGAATCGTTTATATACCCTGCATGCCCTTTTACATGCTACCAATTTTAAAAAATGTTAATTAAATCTCTTTTAATGAATGTGGTTTTATAGGCTCTGCATGTACTTAAACGGTATGTGTTTGCATTTTCTAAGTCAGTTGGGCCTTCCTCATTTGTGCATACACATGGTCTGAGGCAGTTCTAAATTTGTTGGCAGAGTAAGAACAAATTCGGGTAAGAAAATATTGATGAATTCCTGGATTTGTGCGTCAAACGATCATACGCACACTTTAAGCACAGACTTGTGCGTACACACTGTTTGTGAATGACGCCTAAATGTTAACAGATGTGAACACAACAATGACACTGATGTTTGACGGATTGCTATAAATTGTTTTTGCATTTCCATAGATCTTGTAACTTAAGGAGATGAGGTCCTTTGTACGTGGAACCATTTGTCTCTGTGCCTGTTGTTAAAGAGTCATCAGAATTATACTGATCAGACTTTTAGCCTGCAGAGTAGATTCTGCATGCACAAGAAATACAGTACCCAGTGGACCAGGAAGGTGTGGCCATGTTGCGAGTGAACATGGCTAAATCTCTACTGACAAATATAGGTACACAGGACTCTTCCAGGTTTACTTGTTGGTTGTATGTGTATAGCAATTTGACTATATGTATGCTTGTGTTTTTTTGCAGATGACCTATCCCTGCTGTGTCAGGCTTGTGGGGAGGAAAGCTCGGGGGCTGAGACAGACGAATGGGTAAGAAGATTATTTCATGTCCTGGCCAATGTTCTGCTGGATGCCTTGGATGCACCTTGGATGGGTTACCTCACTATCACTGGGTGAATACTTGGTCACACAGCTATGTACAGTTCAATTCAATTCACCTGCATGCCATTGTACTTTCAGAGGACACTAAAGCAGCTGAGGGAACATAAGAACACAGATGACCAGAGCTAAGATTTAAATCCAGTATCTGACCGACATTGCCATACAAATTTAAGCAATCTCGTGATTTCTGATTATGTTACAATTGCTCCATTGTACATCCTCCTCTGGATGAATGATGTTTACCAAACAACATGTTTGGAGAGTTTCTGAGGTCTCTTTTCTCCTTTTCCCTTTAGATTAAGTGCACCACCTGCTCTCTGGTGTGTGTTGGAAAGTCCTCAACAGAGCAGGACTGGTTTTGCACTACATGTTCTACATGAATCAACATTGACACATGCTGTGTTCATTTTGGCAGCTCAGTGTATTCAAACTCAGGAGCTACTGATCTGCACTACAACTATCCGGTCTGTCTTCTGCATGTCCACTGTTTCATTTGGATCACAGAACAGTAACATACATTGTTTACTGCAGACAGACTTCATCTATGGTATATTTCTTTTACTTTGTGTAATTATTTGGGGATGTGCCTTTCTTCTTTACACATACTTGCACATGTTTGTTTGTTTAGCTTTGTAGTCATTGTTCCTAGTTAGGGTCCGGGCAGGGTATTTCTTTCTTCTTCTCAGGAAATTATACTTCCCATGGGTGAAAACTCACCAAACTTTGCACAAAGGTCCAGTCTCATGCCAGATATCCTCAGCTGTAAACTCAAGCCAATAGTCCTGATGGTGCCGCTTAAGTTCAAAACTTTGAAAATTCATAACAAATCAACTATACGTGCTACAATTTCATAACTTTCATCAAACTGTAGCCCCAATACTGAAGAAACTTTTGTATATTTAAACCTATTAAAAATTATGAAGTTCATCACTCTGTTTTTTTTTTTTTCAAAAACTGTAAAACTTCTTTAACCTATCTCCTCCCACAATTTCTGCTCAATTGACACCAAACTTGCCACAGAGCATCTTCAGAGTGGTGAAGAAACGGAAAGCACCACACCATAGACGGTCATATCACATCTGTCTCTGTAACCAGTTAATCTTGCCCACAGGCACTTACAAGTATGGCTCTCTGCCTGTCTCCGTCGTCAATGTCATTGGCCACAAAACTGCTACATTATTCCACAATACTCTTCCCAGCTTTTTTTTTTTTTTTTTTTTTTTTTTGGTTTCGTCAAACATTGCAAGTGTGCCAATTGTAGCCATGTATTTACTCTTTGTTTCCTTTCCCTCTTCTCCAGCCGGAAAAAACACAGCCATCCCGCTATTAACTGCAGCATGGTAACCGCTAGCTTTAGCAACTGCTAACTGACTGGACGTTGCACTGCCGGCACTTCAGTGGACTTTATCCTCATCTCCAAAAAAAGATGTTGCATCTTAACTCAAAAAATGGAATGTCCACAACATCTCAGGCTCTGTCGGAACACTTCTTTTCAAGGAGTGTGGCATACATTACATTCACTGGTCTCTTAACGTTCCAGGGACATGAGCTTTCAGTCTAAGCTCTCTCTGATTCTTCTTCTGATACAGAACATACACTAACAATACTGTGTGATTGCTGCTGAGTGGACCGTTTAGGCATAACCCATATCATAGTCCACATCAGCATTAACTAAGGTAAGTATTTATCAATAGGAAATAATAGTATAAATGTTAAGATACCACAACTTTGTGATAGTTTTTGCCTCATCTAAGTCATTTTGTGTCTCTTTGTAGTACTTTTGTATCTCTTTGTAGTTGTTTTTGCCTCTCTTAAGTCATTTTGTATCTCATTGAGGTATGTTTGTCTTTTTTGGTTGTTTTTCTGTCACCCTTTCATTGTTTTGTTTCTCTTTGTAGTTCTTTTGCTTCTCTTTGCAGCTGGTTTGCCTCTTTAAAATCATTTTGTGTCTCTTCTAGGTATATTTTTGTCTTTATAGGTCATTTTGTGTCTCTGTGGTTCCTTCGCATGTCTTTGTGGATGTTTGTCTCTACTTGAGATCATTTTGTGTCTGTTTGTTTGATGTATATTTGTGTCTCTTTGGAGTTCATTTGCATCTCTATGAAGTCATTTTGTGTCCCTTAAATGTATATTTGTGTTCTTTTTTGGTTGTTTTGTGTCTCTCTGTAGTCGTTTTGTGTGTCTTTGTAATTCTTTTGCACATCCTTGTAGTTGTGTTTGCCTCTTTGGAGTCATAAAGGGCCAGTGGGCATGTGCCTGCTAGGCCCGTCCAGTAATACATCCATGATTGAACTTAGGAGGCTCAGGAGGGCAACAACTGGAAATGTTGTTTTTTAACTGTTAGCTCATTTCTCAATCTCAAGATTTAAAACAGCGAGAATCACCATAATTAATAATAAAATAAATAATTATTTTTTTACTGTTTTTTACCCCTTGAGATGAATGAATTGTTGGTGAAACTTGACATAGATGAATTAACCTGTGAGAGGTGACAGTGACAGGCACCCATGAAGTGTGCCCACACACACATTCCACAAAGCTGTTTAGTTATTTTATATTCTGCTCAACATTATTTCTAAGCTGGAGTGCTGCACTGCCTGAGTATTGTGTGTGTCATTTTGGTGTGTGATCTTTTCATTGATACCATTATCTGAGGTTGTGCACAATGCTTTACCAGTAGTAGTAATCCATTCCAGAACCTTGATGTAAAACCACTAGGTGTCAGCATTTCTTAACCCTTCAAACCTTTACAGCCTATCATGAGTCAGGCTGTGAGTGAGTACTGGAGATAAAAAAGTCATCGAACTGAGTCATAAACTCTTTAGTCAGTGTTCATTAAATTGCCTTTATACAATGGTTCCCACTCTATGGTCTCTGGACCTTTAGGGGTCCTAAGTGGGCACAGCAATGGGGATTTAGTTATGTTTAATGTTACAAGTTGAAACAGCAGGAGTATGTATGAGGATCTTTACAGGATAAATGAATAAATAAATACAAAAGAATTTGTTTTTTTTGTTAAATAAGATTTCACATACAAGGAAATTGCTTTGGGACGGCACGGTGATGTGGTGGTTAGCACTGTCGCCTCACAGCAAGAGGGTTTCCGGTTTGATCCCGGGTGTGGGAGCCCCTCTGTGCGGAGTTTGCATGTTCTTCCCGTGTCAGCGTGGGTTTTCTCCGGGCACTCCAGCTTCCTCCCACTGTCCAAAGACATGCAGATTGGGGATTAGGTTAATTGATGGGTGTGACTGTGAGCGTGAATGGTTGTCTGTCTCTATGTATCAGCCCTGCAATAGTCTGGCAACCTGTCCAGGGTGTACCCTGCCTTTCGCCCAATGTCAGCTGGGATAGGCTCCAGCCCCCCCCATGACCCCCAAGAGGATGAAGCGGTTAGAAGATGGATGGATGGAAAGTTATGTTAACAATGTGAAAAATACATGTATAATATTTATGAATTAAAGTGATGTACAATATCTAAAATTAAAACTTGTAAATAAATAAATAAAAAATAACTTTTTTGCACATTCAATGGGGGCCTGGGGGTCCTATGAGTAATTTTGGGCATCAAACACTTCATTTCCACGAATATTTTAGGAACAGTTTGTACCTTTGCTGCACTGATTGTGGTGGGAAAGTCATGGTATTTCCTGGTGTGCACAGTTGATTCTTCACCTTTCCTTTTTATGGCAGATTGCAACCATTGCTTTTAAGGATAAAAACTGCCACCACCACCACCTACGTCTATAGCCCTTTTTACACACTTGTTACACATGTCCACTGCCAATCCCCCCCCCCCCCCCCCCCCCCCCCCCATGGACATGAGTTGAGAGCTGAGTTGTAGATGATGTAGTAAATATGAATAAATATGTGGAATTTAACAAGAAAGGTCAGAAAAAAATCTACTTAATGTTCTTTCTTACTGTTTTAATAATCTGGTCACCCCTCAGACTTAACGTTAGACAGTATTGGACACAGAAATCACCGCTGTAAGGTCCCCCCACCCCACCCCCTCTCTCTGTCTCTCTCTCTCTCTCTCTCCGGCATGAACAAGCCAATCAGAGGGCTCCAGTTGCCTCCGCTCTCTCCTGCTGTCTCCCCCTCACTCCCCTCCAACCCCCTCCTCTCTCTCTCCCCGCCACTGCCAGTCCACCAAAAGCGGTCCTCCTCCTCTCGTATCAGAGAGAGAGAGAGACACACACACACACACGCACACACATCCACACACACACACGCACACACAGTCCAAACCCCCAGAAAAGCCCTGCTGAATCCTCACACCGTCTGTCAGCATGGGGAGCGCTTGTTTTTCCCGGGACGTTTGTTTGTTTATCCTCCTCATAAATACTTGCAGGGTGATGGGGAATGTCGGACCCGCAGGTAAGTGCTCCCCTTTCCTCTCTGTCTCGCTTTATTGTTAAACATGGAATGTACTTTTTGGTGGCTTCAATCTTGTCGGGGAAAATGATGGAAACATGAGTAAAAAACTACAAGCTATATTCCAATGATATCACTGGAGATAAAAAAAAAAAAATCATGACGCACAAGTAGGCAACTTAAAACTTTCCATTTGATAACACAGACGCACTGCAAGTTCTTATAATAATAGTACAATGTACCTGATCGCGTTTGCATTAATTGTGACATAAGAACAGCATCGTAATGATGCAAAAATGCAGTTACCGCCACTGAAAAGTCCTATTTAAGCAGGATTTTTTTTAAATTGTAATTGTTTTATGTTAAATATGGTGATATCGTGATTTTTAAAATGTTAATGTCTTGATAGAAACTCCGTTTAACATCACAGTTTTTCCTTAGCGGCATGCGAGATGCGCAAATGGATTTCCAGTCGGTTTAGCAGCGCCCCAGACTTGAGTGAAACTTGTGTTTCCTGCGCGCAAAGGTTAATTTCAATCGGAAACCGCAGCTTGCTCTCTGGGTTAAGCGCTCATTTGCTGTGTGATTTGGAGTGAGAGGGCTGCCTGTGGAAATTCATTCACCTTGTGGAAATGGTGCAAATGATTTGCCGGAGGTTGCTTTAGAAGCAGAGTAAGCCGCTGGAGAGTGTCTTGTCCCCGGGTTCGGTCTCCTGTCCGGAGGTGGAGGAGGGAGGTGGAGGATGTGTGTGTGTGTGTGTGTGTGTGTGTGTGTGTGTGTGTGTGTGTGTGTGTGTGTAAATGTGGTGTGGTGGTGGTGGCAGGAGGGCCGTCCAAGTCCCAGGAGGTGCAGGCAGGCAGGCAGGCAGGGGCCCAATATCGACCGTGCAGCAGCAGTAGCACATTGTTCAGCCTCCCACCGCTGTGAATGCGTCAGGAGTCAATATTGAGACAGAGAGCCACCATTGAGGAAAGGCTTTGTCAAAACCAGGGGCACTCAGGTTTATATAAAACACAGAAGAGGATCCACAGTGAAAGACTGCACCTCCCTGTGCAGTATTTCGCCATTATAAACCCCATAAAAGACTTGAACTTGTTGCTGTTTTGCTCTCACACTCTTTCTGTCTCTCTGTCTTCACTTCAGCTCCAATAAAACACTCACTGACCTTTTTTAACAGGAAAAATATTTATTGTAAATTCCGTTTTATCGTTTATTTATTGCCTTTATAGTTGAGCTGGGCAGAGGGCCAGACAGAGAGCAGGGGCTGAACTACAGGCAACTTCCAGCCGGGTTGCCTAACTTACACACAGGCTATTTATACTCTGATGGAAGCAGAGGAGTAGCAGATGAGCTCTGTGGTGATGCAAAGGTTCACTCTATGATAGACATGACAGGGGAAACCATTGTGTTGTGTGTGTGTTGTGGGTGTGCGTGTCATGGGTTGGCCCCTTGCCCTGGGATTTAGGTCCAGATGTCTAGCTCTATCAATAACCCGATCAATTAGGAAACTCATAAAGCCTGTGTTGTCTGTTGTCTGGGGCTGTACTTTGACGCTAGAACTCTGTCTCTGTGTTCTTCAGAACCCTGTCACACAAAAACAGTTTCAGCATTTGTCTGACGTGACAAATCTGTCCTGGGATCTGACTGGTTTTAAAAAAAGCAAATTCAGTAACATTAAAGCTCAATGTGGCAACTTTGCATGCACATTGACTGCTGAGTGGCACTGACAAGAGGTGTGGCCTCGGGTCACATGACTTGGATCAAATTAGAGTCATAAATTTGATGACTTAGACTCAACTTGCAACTTAACATTGACTTTAACACCAGTGACTCATGACTTCATTTGGACTTGAGCCTTTTGACTTGAAAATACTCGATACCTTAAAAGATTTAGAAGAAGCATGTTATTTTCAAAGTGTGCCACAAATCAATTAATTTCCCTAAATTTCCTGTATCAGCTATTCCCTGCAAGTCGACATTTTATCCCACAGATCCACTTTCTTTTAACCAATCTATCTGATAGCATCCAATCAAGTTGCAGTGGAGAATCATGTAGAACTAATGTTGTTACCAAATATATTTTCATTTGTGTACACAGTGGTGGCCAAAAAAATCAGTTGGTGATTAAAACTAATCTTTCATCTCTGTCAGAGAAAACTGATCTGAGTTAGACTGTTTACTTACAGCACAGCTACACTCAGATAACTGAGCCTCTTACCTGCCTGCCAAACAGCATCAAACCATAAACCTTCATTAGTCTGCATCTGAGTCCTGAGGGGAGCAGATGTGAAGTCCGGCTGTCTGTGGCTGCTCACTCTGCTGCCGTTCCGTGGCTAACAAACAGGCTGCTAACAGCCGCCACAGCAACTTACAAACTCCATAAATCCATTCAGCAGCTCCACCATCCACAGTTAGACACACACAGCTGATTACTGCTGAATTACAGCTCACAACTCACTCCAAAGCTTCTTCACTGCGAGTGTTTTTGCTGGCTAGAGAAACATCCTGGCCCCGACTCATTACTGGAGTTAAGAAGCCTGGCACTGGCATTTTAAGCTAATTGTAAGCATGGCCGTTCTTGGCTTTCAATGTCCAATAGTCCACCATTAACATTTTCGTCACATCTTGTCTCACACATCAAAATAAAACATAGATCTCTTCTCAGGTTTTAACATCAATATCTATGTTTATCTCATTTTTATCATATAAAAAAAACTTTCATCAACGAAATTAACACTGCTTGGGACTTGCCTGTCCTGGCATGGGACTTGACTGAGATCTTGAATACAAAGACTTGAGACTTACTTGTGACTTGAAAAACAATGATGTGGTCCCACCTCTGGGTACAGGATTTCACTCAACTTATTTTAAAACCACAGAAGAAAAATATATTAAGGCTAGAGATTCCCAACCTTTTTTGGCTTGTGACTCTTCAATTTATGGGGAAACACATTTTGTATCACACTCCCATAAAGTTGGTATAACTTAAATAATTGTCAAAATTAAAGCAGCACTCAGAGGTACCCTGATATCCTGCCGCTGAGTCAAGTTCCAAAAAAGCTGGATACTACATGTCCAATAATGCATCTGAACAACTGCTTTCATTAAACCCTCCCTGTCTGGTAAAGGACTTAGTATGCTTCAACAGAGTGCTCATTGGATGGTTAAACAGCACTCCTCTTTATAAATTGAAGGCTAGACTCTTGTCTTTAAAGCCCAATGTTGATCCATTTTCTGACATGGCCCATCGGAATTGATTTGCCACATCTTTTTACCCTTGTAGTAGCATGCACCAGTGACACTCACTTAGACTCTGTACCGATTTGTACCACTTCACACAAGCTTCTGTGATTTTGTTGTAATAATATTCTGCAAAACCGACAATTTACACCCAAACTGGAAAGGGACCAAGACACTTGTGTCAAATTTCATTAATTACATAGCGTTTAACTCCTGACTTTCATCCCAGTATGATCCTAATAACCTCGCTTTAACTCCAAATTTACCCAATCTGGATAGTGAGGATCCTGCTGGCTCATCGCTTGTTTTAATTCACTCAAATGACAAGATCACCAATGACAGCTGTCATATCCCTGTGCATCCCTGCAATATGGATATTCACCCACCTCATTCTAACAGTCATATCCCTGTTATAATCAGTGATATTAAACATAAGAGTAACAACGCTATAGATCATCACAACATTATGCACATTAAGCCCTCTTCTTCATCATCCTCTGCCACTTTGCAAAGTATTACTTTGAATATAGGCTTTATTAACATTCGACCACTGTCCTCTAAATCACTGCTTATTCAAGACATGATCAATAACCATAACATATATCTAATGGGCCTTTGTGAAACATGGCTAAAACAAAATTACTTTGTAAGTCTAAATGAGGCATCACCCCCAAATTACACAAGTTTACAAGTGTTACATGAATTAAGAAGAGGTGGGGGCGTTGCTGCTATATTTAACTCCAGTTCTCTTCAGTTAAATCCAAGAAACATCACTGTTTTCACATCCATTGAAGTACTTGTTATGCATTCCAAGCTACAGTAATTTTATATAGCAATTTTATATCAACCACCAGGGCCCTACTCACAGTTTTTATCAGAGTTTTCTACCTTTCTTTGTGAAATGCTGACAGGAACTGATAATCTTTTAATTATGAAAGATTTTAATATCCATATTAACAGTAAAGCTTTTCTAGATCTGATTGATTCTACTGGTTTGACACAACAAATCAATGAACCCATTCACCCCTATGGTCACACACTTGACCTGATCCTCTTTTTCACAGATCTAGTTATCTCACCACACCTACCTGCCCTTTCAGATCACTATTTCTTTACCTTTAAAATAACATTCATTTCTAATCGTCATATTAGCCACTCTAAAATCTATACTACTCAACGCAATGACTCATACACTGTTCATAAACTTGCTGAGAAACTATCCACCGTGGATCAGTCCTGTTGCCTAAATGAGTTCATGGAAAATTTCAATTTTGCACTACTGGATACTTTTAACTCAGTCGTCCCTCTCTATAACAGAAAAATGTGACCAAAACCATCCCCCTGGTACAATCAAAACACTCGGCTTATGAAACAAAAATCCAGAAAGGTCGAGCATAAATGGAGATCAACCAAGCTAAATAATTTTCGGCATGAATGGTCAGACAGCCTCCGTAAATATTCTGAACTTATACAAAATAATAAAAAAAAACCTTGAAATTTCTCTTTGACACTGTAGCTAAATTAAAGCCGCTACAAGGAACTTTTAACTGGATATGCAAAAGTCTCTCGTTTCTGCTGATGTCTGTGCATGACCTACAACAGCAAATGAGACCATCGGTGTGAAGATAAGCTATTTCTATATAGTGTATATCCATACCTTTAGAAAACTGTTTCTGGGTCCGCCCCAGGTTGCTTCCAGGACGAAACGATTTACGGCACTCAGACGGCACACGTCATCTTACCTAGCTGCTTACATTTATAGTGACTCTTATAAATAGTCACTATTCCTCCTCCTCGACCTGACATCTGCGGGGAGTTAAAATAGCAGCAATCATCGGGTAAAAGTTCTGTGAAAGCACTGGACGTACCAACAGTCAGTCATGTCTCAGTCACACAGAGAAAATCCAATCCTTGGGGAGTCAGGAAATCCTTCAGGATAAACATTTTGTTCACTAGCGATCTAGCATTTACCAGCCCAATCCTGGCAGGAGCCGGCGGGTCCAAGGCGTTAGCTGTCCGGGGAGCCACACACAGAGGCCGCAAGTTGCGCAGATTCACCTCGCGCCAGCGGAGACGAGGAGAGCAGGGGCCGCGGGGCTGGAACAACTCATCTGGGCCGACAGGTACCAGCCAGGCGTCGACAGGGTCCAGCGAGTGCCAAGAAATAAAAAAACTGCATTTACCCCAGCGGCGGTGGCGCTTACTCTGGAGAGGTGGAGCTGGGGCACGGCAGAGGTGAACTGGGATCCCCGATAGGCAAAGTTTTCCCATCTTGTTGTTTCATTCATCCCCAAAACAAACACATGCGCGAGCCAGGTGAGCGTCTTTACAAAAATACGCTCATGGGAAATGTAGGCTTCATTTGGGCAAAACACTACCGCTTTTGTCCACAGGGTCGCCAAAATCAACTCAAAATGAAAGTTCCTTGTAGGGGCTTTAAAGGGATAGTTCGGGTTTTTGGACATGAAGTTGTGTGAAATGCTGACCATCGGTAGCTCTGATGTGACGGTGTCACTACTGTCAATGAGCCTCCTGCTCTGAGAAATGGCCCGTAGCTTACCGGAGAAATAGTAGTTCTTAAGATATAAGGGGGACACGTAACCAAAAGGTTTTAAGCTACAAAAAAGTATGCATGTGTTTTGTTAGACTATTTCAATCATTTTAAAAAATCCCCGCATTACGTCAGACCTTGCTATCAATTAGGACTATTTTCTGGCCAGTATCACTCCGCCGTGCAGGCCCGCAAGACAGCACGCCAACAGAAATCAATTAGACAGTTCATCACCACGCCGTGTAGGTGCGCAGGACAGCAACAGCTAACGAAAACTTCATCGGCTGTTTATTAGTGAGGAAAAAGATGTAGGCTACTAGCCCTATATATACCTACTACTACAGCGCGAACACCGGCTCAGGCTCACGACACACCCTCGTCAGCTGCTGTAGGTAAACAGAGGAATACCCCCATCAGTCAGGAATAGGCATCTTTTAAAACAGGTGTAATCAAGCCACTACTCAAGAAACATAACCTGGACCCTGATGTGATCAATTACAAAAATCTTCCCTTTCTTTCAAAAATCCTAGAAAAAGCAGTAGCCCAACAACTCACCTCTCCTTTAATAATCTATACGACCTTCATCAATCCAGTTTCAGAAAATTCCATAGGACGGAAACCGCACTAACAAAAGTGGTCAATGATTTACTACTCACCTCTGATTCCACCTCAGCTTCAGTATTGCTACTACTAGACCTCAGCGCAGCGTTTGATACACTTGATCACCATATTCTAATTCACCGTCTAGAAAACTACATAGGACTCACCGACTCTGCTCTCGCCTGGTTCAAATCCTACCTTACCGACAAATCTCACTTTGTTTTTCATAATAACTGCTCTTCAGAACACAAAAAGGTCAATTATGGTGTACCACAAGGGTCTGTGCTTGGTCCCCTTCTCTATTTACATGCTACCCCTTGGTTCATTAATCAATAAATACAAATTTGGTTCCCATTTTTACGCAGATGATACTCAGCTCTACATATACATCAAGTCTGACACCTCTCATCAACTGATTCGTCTGGAACAGTGCACACAAGAAATCAAACAATGGATGTCGTCAAACTTCCTTCTCTTAAATACTGAAAAATGAGATGTTAATCCTAGGTCCAAAGCACATCAGAAACAAATTCTGCAATCTCACCTTAAACGTAGCTGGTTCTATCATCTCACGAAGCCCCCGTGATAGAAATCTCTGTATTTTATTCTATCCTAATCTCTCTTTTGAAGACCATATTAATAATATAACAAAAACAGCATATTTTCACCTATGCAATATTGTAAAGATCCATCCCATTCTTTCCATGACTGATGCAGAAACACTGGTTCATGCTTTTGTCTCATCCCGATTAGATTATTGCAATACACTTTTCTCCGGTTTACCAAATTCAACCATTAGGAAACTACAACTCCTTCAGAATACTGCTGCCAGGATATTAACCAGAACCAGAAAATTTGACCATATCATCCCTGTTCTCATTTCATTACACTGGCTCCCTGTACACACTAGATCGGACTTCAAGATTCTGCTTTTAACTTATAAAATACTATACAAACTTGCACCATCCTACTTATCATCTCTACTTACTCTATGTTTATCAATCAGACCTCCACAATCCCATAATGTCAGTCTCCTATCCATCCCCAAAATTAATAAATCATCAGCAGGTGGTAGAGCCTTCTCATACTGAACCCCTCTCGTCTGGAACCGCCTTCCCATTCAAATCTGTGAAGCCAATACAGTCGATTCCTTCAAAAGTAAACTCAAAACACACCTTTTTTGCATCATAGTCACATCACATAGTCTCTGTCCTTACGTACTACATCATGGTTATCTACTACTACTCAGTCATTGTGTGTAGTTTAGTTTTTTTATATATAAATACAAGTGCCAATGTTATTTTTGTATTTGCTTTTTGTTGTTTGTTTATTTTGTTCTACATAGTCATTTCACTTGTTTTTATATATTTTATTTGTTGTGTTATTTGTAATTTGCTAACGTGTTTTTATGTACAGCCCATTGAGGCATTTTTGTGATTTTGTGCTATAATAAATTTTGACTTGACTTGCTTCAAAGGGTTTTGTGAACTCATACTGAATGGTGCTTTCCTAGTCATACCCAACATCAGGGCTCACTGACTCGTACTCATGTCTAATTGGGTACTCATATATTATGTTGGCGCAGATGCAGACGAGTGCGCAGAGGGTTCGGATGACTGCCACATCGACGCCCTCTGCCAGAACACACCCAAGTCCTATAACTGCATATGCAAACCAGGCTACAAGGGAGATGGCAAGCAGTGTGAAGGTGAGTAGAACCTCCATATGCTTCCTGTTCATCCCTTCTCTTCATCTCATCTTCATCTTTCTGGCTTGATTAATTCTTTGTACTCAAAAAAGGTCTTGGCTGATCCAAGTGCAAGCACATTCGGTGACTACAGGCTGAATGTTCAATTTAGTCAGTAAGTTGATGACAGGCCAAAATGATGCTGTTGGGTTTGTGTGGTGTGTGCTCCATTCTGTAACACCACTGTACAGCTGCGAGTAGAATGAATGTTCCCAACAACTCTTACTGAGTGATGCGTCTTCTCTCTAGCTGATCATTTCAGTTTTAGGAGTGGCATTGTCTTGGTTAAATTTTGAATTGTATCTGATGTCGGTTTCTGAACTTAATTAATCAGGACCTTCAGGATTTGGAACACGAAAATTTTGAAAAAAATAGTAGGCTACAACTGCTATTTCAGCATATCAGATACATATTTTATCAATGTTTTGGTAAATATAGGTGTGGGTATTGGACTCGGGATGAATGGATAGAGGCCTAAACAACTTTATTGGGCTATCTCAAGTAGCAACAGTCAGCATTTCCTCTCAGATAAAATCATATGTGAATGGGAGGTGAAATGTAAGGCACACTTTGATATCAGGTGCAAATTTAAAGGTTCCATCTGTAGGATTTAGTGGCATATATTGGCAGTATTGGGATATAATATTCATAACAATGTTTTTATTGTACCCCTGTGCCAGTGATAGCCGTGGCAGGAGGCATTATGTTTTCAGGTTGTCTGTTTGTCTGTCCCATTCTTGTGAACACGTTGAGGGATTGTCTTCCAATTGGGTGCAAATGTCCATTTGGACTCAAGGATGAAATGATCAGATTTTGGTGGTCAAAAGTCAAGGTCACTGTGACCTGGTCCGTCAAATTTCTCATGAATGCAACGTTTTAAGAACCTTGAGGGAATTTCCTCAAATTTGACACGTGTCCACATGGACTCAAGAATGAACTGATTAGAATTTTATTGTCAAAGGTCAAGGTCACTACGACCTTGCGTCTATCTCATTATTATGAATGCAATGTTTCAAGAAGGCCTGAAGGGAATTTCCTCAAATTTTGCACAAAATTTTGTCCACTTGGACTCAGAGATGAACTGAATAGAATTTGGTGGTCAGTGGTTAAAGACTATGGTCACTGCGACATTATAATATTCTGCAAAAGCACTTTGCTGGGCATTATTCAGCATCATATTTCAGGAACAGAAGGGGAGACATTTGGTCAGATACTGAATTGGTGACACTAATCTTGGGTGTCCACCTTGAAACTGTGCTGATTCTATAGATCTTCCGTGCTGTGATCATCTGGCAAGATGTGTCCGAAGCATCCATGTTTTAGAGTGGCTTTTTTGCAGAGACATCAATAATTGAACCATTGTTAAATGTCGTGGCTACATATTAGCCTGGGCAAACGTGAAGTAAACTGCAACTTCAACTTGACTGTTTTGCAGAGGCATACACTGCCAGGTGGTACAGTAATTCTAGTTAGTGTTTAATCACCTGAAAATAAGAATCGTCGTTTATATCTACATACAGAGCAGGTCCTCCTCCACTGATTCTGCCATGTTGTTTCTACTGTATGGACAAACCAAACACTGGCTGTATTAGTGTAGCGCCATTATTTTTTCATCGGCAAAGTCATCCTTTTATGTTGGCATGATACATGGTCAGTTGCTGTTATTGTTTAATGGTGCAGCGTCAGAGGGAAATATGGCAGGACAACAACAAAAGTTAAGGGGGCAGAAGTCCAAGTAGGGTGGACAGGAGGGGTGGTAGATGGGTCAGATTGTGTACACCATGTAGGGTTGATAAGGCCACTAGACATGGGAATTGTTGCACATTGCTCGAATAATAGCATAGGCAGTAGGAGCATTGTAAAATGCAGAATTTTGCTGCACAACAGCTGCTACCATAGACAACAAGGTCAGCAACACCTGTAATTTGTTATACATGTTGAATTAACTACTTGTAGGCAAGGCTGATATTTATTTTCTTCCCAGAAAAGTGTCATGTGATAGGGGCATAAAGAATCAGGGTGGGACACAATGTTTCGAAGAGGACTGCGTCATCGTTTTCAAAAGTTTGTTTTCATCCAGACTAAGGCCCTGTTTAGACGACAATGGTTTCTCTAAAAACAGAAAAGTCTGCCCTTTGCGTTTTAAAAAACTTCTGCGTTTATATGACAACATTATTGAAATGATCCCTGTTCACACGGAGCCGCAAAATCTACTGGAAATGCTGTAGTATGCACGCCAGGCCAATGGGGGGCAGTGTAAATTTGCAAAGCAGCATCACGGCATGATGCCATGCGCCTGCGCTGAAGCGCCTTCCTCTACAATGCGATGATTACAAACCAAAACAAAGAAGACACAATGGCGAAAGCATGCACAGATAACTTTGTCTGGATGGACGACAAGGTGGAGCTGCTACAGTAACAGATCTACACTTCACTTCAAATCAACAGAGTGAGCAGCACAAACAGAGCTCAGCATTGTTGTTGTGACGGTCGATATGCCTAGTGACTGGAACCGTAATGCGCATGTGCGAAAAGTCTTGGTTTTCAGAGGAACTGCATATTGCAAGTTTACACAACAACAAAAGGTGTAGTCGTAACTTTTTAAAACCTACTCATGTGGATGTAGCCTTAAACACATCCAGACTGGATCTAGGTACAAGAAGTTGGCCTCTGATGTAAGAATTTGACAGTTGTTTCACAACCACCACATACCCCCTCCTCCCACAGGTTCTCCTAATTAACGGGGAGGAAATGGACTGAGTGAGGGTGTTAGGGTGAGACGGGGGCAGCACCTGGCTGTGTGTTCACACCTCCACTCACTTCTGCCTCAAAGCACACCACAGCTCCGTTCACTGTGCAGATATGCTCGCCGTCTTTCTCCGATACGGAACCCTAGCTCACACACACACACACACACACACACACACACACACACACACACACACACACACACACACACACACACACACACACACACACATTCTTTTACTACTATCTTTGTGAGGACCTTAATTGACACAATGCATTCCCTAACCACTTACCATATAGGTAGGTTAGGGTAAGGGTAAGGGGTGTTGTTAGGTATTAGCTATCCATCCAAAGCCATTATTCTGCCCCCTCTATCTGCTGTCACCAAGTCACACACTTAAACTGTAAAAGTACATCACCATTTTCTGTGCTGGTCATAAAGTAGCCATTAACAAGTAGTAACAGTAAATAAACAGGTAAATGGATTTCACTTGTATAGCACTTTTTTAGTCCAACCACACAAGGTGCTTTAACACCACGTCACATTCACACACACATTCACTCGCTGGTGGCAGAGGCTATCATACAGGGTGCCACCTGACCTGCTACTCAGTAACCATTCACTCACACACGCACACCAATGGCACAGGTTTGGTATCTTGCCTTATACTTAGACATTCAGGCTGGAGGAGCCAGACATCGAACTGCCGATTTTCCGATCAGTTGACAACCCGCTCCACCTTCTGAGCCACAGCCACCCTGTAATCTTACCTTATAACAGGGATTGCTCTCTCATCAGGCAATTTTAAGTGCTATATTGTAGGCAGTTGGACTTGCTTGAGTTTGTTGAAGGCCTGCGACCCCCCATCAGTCAGTTAGAACGTAAGATGCCCTCTAGGATAAGATGCGAAACATCTCCTTGAAACTCAAGCAAGTCCAGTTGCCTACAATATAGCACTTAGAATTACCATGACCATGATCTTCACCAACTTACTTAACAGCATGTTAAGCAACACACATTCACTTGTCATGTGCTTGTAGTTCATTGGTTTGTGCTTTTTCTCATGTATGAATATTTTTGTTTTTAATACTTCACCTGCAAAATGACTATTTCTATATCCATTACTCACCACGTGTTATCTTGAATTCATGAAGAAAACATGCCTCCATGGTGAACAGGAAGCCAAAAAAGGTGAACATTCTTTATGAATTGAAATAAATGTTGACCACATTTATTAACAGCAAAACTACATCAAAATGTCTGTTTACGAACTCTCACACAACTCGAGCACTTCCCAAACACATGCATTTGGGCTAAAATAATAGAGTTTAAAACACTTCCACCTACGAGTAGTGCGCCTTGAGCATGCTTGAATACATGTGTGTACAAGTTCACGGCACGCATTTACCCAGACATGCTACTCTGCTATGCATGTGACTGTTGTACTGACCTGATTAAAACATTTCAGCGAAAATGCATATGTTCGGAAATTACCACTGTGTGATCTTTGTCATGAGCGTGGGCTTGAGTGTCTCTACATCCAACAGAGGGTGGATGTGGGGATGTTCAAAGAACTTGCCTTGACAAGGTATAATCATAAATGAGTGCAGGAACTTTATTTCAAACCAAAATTACTAATTACGTCTGTTAAAAACTGTATTTATATGAAAAATATGTTGTGTATCATCTATCAAAAAGCCTGCAGTTTTACTCTGGGATACTACCACTACATATTACAGGAAATGTTGACCACCTTTAACAGCAGCAAAACTGTATCAAAACATCCATTTACAAACTCTCACAAAACTAGTGCAATATAATCCCAGTTTCATTTATCCAGTTGTATGCACTGTATGAATGAGTGAATGAATAAATGAATTGTTTATTTTCATGTCTGGCTGTTTCAACATGACCCACCCCATATGGGATAATTCAAATATATTTAAAGAAAAAGTTAGATATTGCAAATTTATGGTTATCAAAAGGCATTTAATTATTTCGGTATCCTGGGACATGCCTACCGGTTTTGGTACTCTGTCAAAAAAAAGTTTCACTGTCTACTCTACCAAGCTCACAGTAATGACATAATCTTTTATCTGTTTCAGTTCCAGTATATCGACCAGGTTCAATATGTAGTGATAGTATTTCAGAGTAAAACTGTGAACAGGGAGAATACAGGCTCTTAGATAGATGATACACAACATGTTTTTCCACATTAATTCACTGCTTCAAACAGACAGCATGTTCATAATTTTGGATTGTGATGAATTTCCTGCACTCATTTATTTTTATACCTTGTCATGACAAGTTCTTTGAACATCCCCACACCCAACATCTGTCCGTGGCTGTAGAGATGCCCAAGCCCATGCTCATGAAAAAGATCACACAGCAATAATTTCCAAACATATTAATTTTTGCTAAAATGTATAAATCAGGTCAGTACAAACATATGCATAGCAGAGTAGCGTGTCTGGGTACACGCTCAGGGCATGCTATCCCTAGGCGGAAGTGTTTAAGATTGTGATGTTTTAGCTGAAATGCATGTCTTTAAGAAGTACTGAGCATATGACTAGATAAATGAGACTTGGATCATACTGCATTAGTTGTGTGAGAGTTTGTCAATAGATGTTTTGACAGTTTTGCTTTTGTTAAATGTGGTCAACACTTCCTTTAATTCATGAAGAATGTTCACCATTTTTAGATTCTCTGTTCACTGTGGGGCATGCTGGAAAAACAAACTTTTCGTAGCAAATTCAAGGTAACACAGGATGAGTAGCTGACATCCATCCATCCATGCATTTTCAACTGCTTGTCCAAGAGTCGCGGGGGCAGCAGGCTGGGCAAAGTATTCCAGACGCCTGGGGGATCCTGAGAAATTCCCAAGCCAGATGAGGAATATAATCCCTCCAGCATGTTCTGGATCTGCCTCAGGGCCTCCTACCTGTTGGATGTGTCCAGAACACCTCTAACAGGAAGTGCCCAGGAGGCATCCTGACCAGATGAACCACCTTTATTGGCCCCTTTCGACAGGAAGGAACAGCGGCTCTTCTCCGAGCTGCCGCCAAATGTCTGAGCTCCTGACCCTATCTCTAAGGCTGAGCCCAGCCACCCTTCGGAGGAAGCTCATTGTGGCGGCTTGTATCTGCAACCTCATTCTTTCGGACACTACCCAAAGCTCATGACCTTAGATGAGGGTTGGGATATAGATGGACCAGTAAATTGAAAGCTTTGCCTTCTGGCTCAACACCCTTTTCACCATGACGGTCAGGCAGAGTGCCGGCATCACTGCAGACATTGCACCAAACCACCAATCCATCTATTGCTCCATTTTTCCCCTCACATGTAAACAAGACCCTGAGATACTTGAACTCCTTTTCAACTCACTCCTAACGTGGAGGGGGCAATCCAACTGACATTATGAATGATCATTTTGCCAGTTAAGTATTCTTCTATGACTAAACATTGTTGATGTATTTTCTTTGATACCCTCAGCTGCAACTATGAGAAATATATTATTCACTCCTCTCTCAAGTAAATGTAAGTACAACACATCTACAGAGCAGTTAGTTGTGTAGAAAGGTAATTTTAAGAAGAGGCTCGGTTTGTAAAATGTATGACCTGTGGCGAACTAATGCGACAAAGGCAGATTGATGCTTTGCCTCACATCACCTGTGTCTCGGCCAAAAAGTTACACTGAACACATTGCAAAGACTGCAGCCAGTGGCCAAGTTGCACGTATGTTTTGCACCTGTCCGATAGGAAATAACTCTCCATAGCAATAGGTGGTGGTAGTTTGTATTTGTCATTGAAAAAGGGAAAGACAAAGACTGACAGGATGGATTAGAGACACTAGTTAGCCACTGGGTGGATTAGAGACGCTCATTAGCCAACCACATTTAAAACACAACCTTATGATGAAAAAATTAAACCATATTTAATATGCGCTAGCAAACAATAACACAAACAATTATGAACCATTACTACTAAAGAGCTCACTGGCTAAAATATAATTTTACCTATATGACGCGTTGGTTTCGATCTCACTCCCTTGATGTTAGTGATTGCTTTCTTCCCTTTTTCTTCTCGTGTGCTAAGTCGCACTGCCAATCAAAGGGATTTCATTCACAGATGGGTTCCACCATCTCATGCATGCTGAATCCACCAAAGAGCTGATGACATGGACTGACCAAAGCCAAGGGTGTGGGACACACCGCAAAAACTGGGGCAACAGATGCTCATTGACAACCCAATATTGAATGATGGCTGAGTGTTGGCTCATGTCAGAGCTCTAACAAAAGAGCGTTAGTGAATTTTACAAATATGGATGAAACCAAGTTATGATAATGAAGTACCCACAATGCTTTACTATATTGGGAGCTTTTGTTTTCCATATACTAACACTCATGGTTTTTGTCTGTGGAAGAACCCCAGGAGGATGTTCTGTTTTTTGGAAGACATGCTTAATGAGAGATTGCGT
This sequence comes from Epinephelus awoara, assembly GCA_035609425.1. NCBI lineage: Eukaryota > Metazoa > Chordata > Actinopteri > Perciformes > Serranidae > Epinephelus > Epinephelus awoara. The sequence continues at coordinate 28,988,397 of CM069316.1, read as the reverse complement.
TGACTTACAGAAGCAAGTGTAACTGAGGCTAGCCCAGATGTGACATCATGACTCATGAAATGAGAATGACATGAAATGAAATGACTCAAATAATATGTTGATCTACTCAGAAGCTATCTGGCTTCTTTCTACTATCTGCGTGCATTGGTATCTCAGGATGGCATAATTTTTAATTAAACTGACCCCTTACATGTGAATGATCATTGACTGTGTAATTATGCAGCTCTGTTGTCTTTTCTCTTTGCCATATGGTATGTGATTTATCACACTGGACAGTCAGATACACAAGACACACACACACACACACACACACACACACTAAAGGAGGCGTCCTGAATAATAACAGTTCCTGTGTCCTCTGAGAGGGGACAGCAGGTTTGGGCTTTTCAGGAACATGATCTTTCTCCCATAAAGCTGCTGTCTGAGCGGACCTGTTCTGCCAACCACTTTTTATTACATCACTTTGTCCAGGCCAGCATTTGAATCAGTGTGTGTGTGTGTGTGTGTGTGTGTGTGTGTGTGTGTGTGTGTGTGTGTGTGTGTGTGTGTGTATTTGAGTGTGTGTGGAACCTGTACTCTGCTTCCATGGAGCTTGAATGTCAACTGTTTTATTACATCACCGTTGTACATTCAGCATTTGAATGTATGTGTGTGTGTGTGTGTGTGTGTGTGTGTGTGTGAGAGAGAGAGAGAGAGAGAGAGAGAGAGAGAGACATGCTTTGCCTACTGACTGTACACAGAGATCTATCGAACTCCCCTCAGTGATGAGGCAACAGCTCATGACAGAGACGTCAAATGAAGACAGATGGTGGATGGGAGTTGACCCCTGACCCTGGTGATTAGATATGGCTGCTGTAATTGGCTGGCTGTGTTCTCCATCAACAGGCATTACAGGCCACTTTGCCGGCCAGCACCATTAGAGGCTCTGCTATTCCTGGAAGCACCTGGAAGCAGCAGAGCGTCTGTGCTCGCTCTCTCCATCCCTCAGGTTTTCTTTACTTCTTTATTATCAGAAGTCATACTGTACCATATCAGGAAAGACTCACTCAACTGTCCAGTAAAAAAAATACTGTGGGAGAAATTGGATAAAACTGAGGGTTCATCATAGACATTTTACTCCACAGTCCTCACAAGTAAATTGGCTCAGGTATGTATGATCTTTACACACTGATATCTCTCATTTGTCATCATATCAGATTTTTCTGTCTAGAGCACTGGTATTTATTCAGAGACCTCCAAGTGCACCCTAAATACTTCATATCGTTGGATGCAATGAGCTGTTTTTATTGTGAGGCTAGAATGTTCTAACATCTAGTCCCCTCTGTGTGGATTGGCAGTTGCTGCTGGCAGAGAGGCGAGTAGCAATAAGTGTAGTCAATAGTAACTAAACTGAAAATATAATAAACCATTGTGTCCTCATACAACAGTTCATATGATATCCAGCAAATTAGCACCCTATAAATTGCATTGTCATATTTGGCTAGGCTAAGACAAGTGAAGTTAAGTGGGGTATATTTAGGAAAAGAAACATGTTTAGGCATTGTCATGTTTTGTACTTAATATAAAGATACATAGGTTAAATTTTGGACAGTGAATTTTAACACAAATTTACATAGGTTAAATCTAGGAAAATAAAGTTACGTAGTTTAGGTTTAGAAAACGAAACATAGCTGGGCATTTTCATGTTACAAAATGCAAAGTTACATTGGGTAGGTTTAGGAAAATATGTCATGTAGGTTTGGTTTACGATAGTAAAGTTATGTAGGTTAGATTTAGGAAAACAAAGTTAGATAGGTTAGGTTTAGGAAAGTAAAGTTAAGTATGTTAGGCTTAGGAAATTAACATTATGTCGCTTAGGTTTAGGCAAGTGGAGTTAAGAAGATTAGATTTAGGAAAAGAAAGATTGTTGGGCGTCGTCATGTTTCATACTTTACATAAAGTTACATAGGTTAAGTTTTGGATACTAAATTTAGATAGGATAGGTCATATTTAGGAAAAGAAACCTAGCGGGTGACCATATAGCTACCTTAAAATAACTCAAAGTTCATTTGGTTTCACACAGGGCTCAAACACCAGTCTCCTGGGGGAGGTCTTGTGTTTGTTTGACCCATCTATCATCTCAACCTGCCTCCTTAGATAGACTTTTACTTTAAATACTCCTTTTACGTCTAGCAGTGCTTTGGTCATTCGTTCTTAGTCCTGCCGATTAGGTAGGTTACATATGGACAACTTGCCTATGATAACATGGTTAATGTATGGAATCTAGTGCATTACTTATCATAGGTAAACATATGAACAATGCTAGAGAACAGCCTGCATTAAAAGTAATTAGCTTGCTGAGTTGTCACTGTATTAGCCTGATAACACACAGTTTTCAATTCACCACTGAGATTACGGCTAGGAGATGTCTACCAAATTGGCACATCATGATGTCCAAAGTAAAATATTGTGATGGATGATGATATAATTGTTAGGTGTGTACATATATGTATATATATATATATATGTATATTAATTAATATTTTTATTTTTTGCACATTTTAGCCCATACACAGCTCATCAACACCCCCATCCTTTTCTTTCTGTTCTTTTCTAGATCTGATTATAGAAAATTTATAAATGTAAATACTAGTCCAAGTCTGCAGCCATGGTTCTCTGCTGGAAAGCAATAGATTACTCCCTCTTGGTTGGGAGAGAGCTATTGCCCCAAGAGAAGAAGTTCAAGTATCTCAGTGTCTTGTTCATGAATGAGGGTAAAATAAAGCATGAGATGGATAGGCAGTGTGGCGCGGCATCTGCAGTGATATGGGCACTGTGCTGGACTGTGCTGGACTGTCCTGGTGAAGAGGGAGAGGAGCCAGGAGGCAAAGTTTTTGATTTACTGGTCCATCTACACCCCAACCCTCGCCTATGGTCATGAGCGTTGTGTAGTGATCGAAAGAATGAGATGCGAACAAAAGCGGCAAAGATACAATATGTTTATTTTGTAGGATGGTTGGACTCAGCCTTAGAAATAGGGGGAGAACCTCAAACATCAGGAGGGATCTCGGAGTAGTAGGGACCTCAGTTAGAGGTTTTCTGGGCAGGTTTAATTGGAGGGAGGCCCCAGGTTAGATCCAGAACTCACTTGAGGGATTATATAGCTCACCTAGCCAGGGGAGGCCTTGGGATCCCCCAGAAGGAGCTGGAAAGCATCAATGGGTAGAGGGACATCTGGAGTACATTGCTTAGCCTGCTGCCCCCACAACATGGCCTTGAATAAGCCGATGAAACTGATATGATGCATGTGTAACTATGTATCTATATATATCAGTGTATGGAAAAACAACAACAACAAAATGGCAGCCATCCCAGATGTGGGCAGATATTGATCAGTGATGGTGGCAAATCTTTACGACAGGTGACAAGCTTGGTTGCTAAAAAAAAAGGTGCCACTTCACCTTCCTTCAGTTGTACTCACAAAATCAATCAGCGCACTGCTGATAAATTAGAAATGCTGCTCAGTGGTTGATGACTGTCAGCCAACAGCTGAGGAGAAGACTCTTTAACAATGTGGAAGTCTCTTCACACCATCAAATTTAGGTTTCTATGTGGGTGTCTCTGGGTGTAGGCTATGTACTGTATGGAATTATTTACAATTGTAAAGCACTAGTCCATACCCATTGAATGCACAGTTGCCCACATACAATTTCACATGGTGTGTGTTTGGGATACAGGTCATAGGAAATTGCAGATTAAATAGTCAGCTGAACCCATTAAGAACAGCAATGTATTCAGATAGAGTTTTTCTGAAATTGATAGTACAATTGCTTTATTGAAAATACAGTAGTGCCATTGCCAGTAGTGGGATAGTTAGTGGTCTAAAACTGTACATTAGTAGTTGAGGTAGCACGTTGAAAGGCAGATAGTCATTCTACCAGTGCAGGCCACTTTTAAGTCAATACAACAAATAAACACTTTAACTGACTGACTGACTGTCAGAATGCCACACTGACAGTGTCTATGATTATTTACAGCATACCATACCATGACTTAGTCATACCAAAAATTAGAAGAAAAAAAAAAACAACTTTTGGCCACAGGGGGAGCCACAGCAATCGGTTGCATTTTAGCTATTTTTAAGCATTTATCTGTTATTACAGTGCCACTGAGTTGCCAATTAGAGTAAAATTTCTCCAGTCACCTTGAAGCGTCCTGTTCTACAAATGTACCAAATTAAGTAAAAATCAATATGGTGGTCAGGCCTAGATAAGATATTAGCTCTCCAGCGCCCCCATTTTGTTTGATCGGATCAATAATTGAGGGTTCCCCTCAGATTATGTGTGGTCATATGCCTACAAAGTTGCGTAGTGATTGGTGAAACCCTTGAGATCCACCCTCTACTTACCGGTGATCAGTATAAAATCATTGGGACTGTCTGTCTGTATGTTCACCCAGAGGTTCTTCAGATAGCAGGGAAGGCGGAGTATTAATATCTAGCCATCCATCTATACATACATATTTTTTTGCTGCTTATCTGAGACCAGGTTGCCCTCTAGATGTCTGAGATCTTAATCATATCTCTAAGGATGAGCCCAGCCACCCTAGGGTGGAAACTCATTTCAGCCGCTTGTCTTATTGACATCCAGTGCCAGCTTATGTTGTGTTTCCAGAAGATGTAGCAAGATGTTGACAGACAATCATTTAAATTTTTTGCAAGGGCACTCTGCATCCAGACTCCCACTGCATCACTACAGTCGTTGCATAAAATCGAATGGGGAAACTGTGTTTTGTCTAATGTCTGTCTAAACAAGGCCAGCCTCTGTATGCAGCCGTATCCATCTGCATTGGCAAATATTCAATATCAAAAGACTTGGACCAGGATCAGGGGCTTAAACACTCGATTGGGACTACAAACACATTAGAGGTTGACCTTATGTCCAGTTCTTATGTTGACATTTCCTAATTAAAACTCAAATGTTTATCAGCATTGAAAATCCTGGGAAGTGATGCAGATTTGTTTGCAATGTGTTTCGTCTCTGAGAGGTACAGTGCAGAAACACCACAGCAGTAAGAGGTGAGCTCTAAAGAAGTTGCCAAAGAAAGAAACAATGTGAAGTGGTCTGACTTTCCACATACAAAACAAATGCTTACTGTGCTCGGTCAGGCCAAAACCAGACTGCCAAGATCAAAAAGGTTTATGTGATCAAAATATCATCAGAATCTTGTGACTTGGTAAATCTGGACTTGGTGTAATGCACAGATGGTATTTTTTTACTTTCCTTTTTTTGAAGAAAGCAACCTGAATGTGGATCATATTGGCGATCACATTATTAACGTGTACCTCAGAGGTTCCAGGGAAATGTTGCCTGTGTGGCTCCACATTGAAAAAACTCTAGCTTGCTCTTGTGCTTTTGTAACGGCTGGGATTCGAGCCCCGGTGACCAAGGGAGATGACCTATGCTCTGGGCCTCTGCTACACTTCGCCACTACAAATTAGCAGCTTGCAGGCCGCATTGTTCTGCCAGGAGTCTGCTGCCTGGTAGTACAGCAGGACTCAGCGGGATCACATCCCAGCCACACTGAGTTTTACCCAGGCTGGTGACCGAGAGTCTTCCATTGTGCTGACCATGGGTGTGTCTGAGTGCTCCCATCAGGCCTGTGTCCTCAGGGGAGTCATTTTCTCAAGTGAATACAATCAACTACTGAAACCAGGTCTGGCGTTTATGAACGCTGCCCTCTCTGTAGACTTTTCCACAAGCTGATACTGCCGGCTCGTTATGGAAAAATGTGAACTTTTATCCCTGTGCTGTCAAATGAAGAGTATGTGGGAGGAGCTGTGTAACAGTCAAGTCTGCTTTACTTGTGTCTGTGTGTGTGTGTGTGTGTGTGTGTGTGTGTGTGTGTGTGTGTGCGTGTGTGTGTGTGTGTGTGTGTGTGTGTGTGTGGGGGACAGTGCCAGATTTGTCTCTCCTGTTTATAGAGAGACCAAGCGGAACTGTAACCGTCTGTTGATAGAGTGTTGTGAACAATTGTTTACCAAGCTGAGAGTTAAAAATTCAAGGGATTATGATGAGACGAATCACTGAAACAAAGAGACATCGCTGTATTTTCAGCGTTCAGGGCAGAAAAACCTCATGAGCTTTGAGAGATAAGCAGGAGATATGACTGCAAAACCCCACCCTAATAATAGTATTAGATGTTTAGTCTTTAAATCTCATAAATGTCGATAAATACGATACTTGGGTCACAATACAATATTATTGCCATATGCTGAGTATAACGATAAAATATATTACGATTTATTTTCTTTTTGTCCAACTGCAACTTATTTCCCCAAAGGAAACCTTTGTCAACATCAGATAAGTTTTCAGTCTGTTCATCTGACTTTAATCATTTTTATTGCAACAAAATGTGATGCAAAGCAGACAGACTGACCAACATTGTCATTAATTAATATAATTTGGTGTGTTTACATTTGATTTTTAAAATGTTGATTAATGTACATTGTCCATTATAACAAATAAAGGTAAATGAAATGAAATGAAACCTGTCAGAAATGCCGCATACACCTGACACAGGTGAGGTGAGCCCTTATATTCGTATTATTCGTAGTATTTTATTCTCATATGAAACTCCTTGCAAATCACGTGTCATATCAAATTCCATCTTTCCTTGTGTGTTAACAAACCCAAAATAAGTGCAGATGTTTGATTTAAATGCCAACGGCGCATTTCTGATTCCTTTCTCTGGTGCCTGTATCTTTGTTTTGATGAACTTTCTGTGAAATGCCACTGACTGAGACCTCTGCTGACCTCACCAGGAAAAAAACACATCTGCACCATCTAGTGGACTGAAAAGGCAATTCCATCCATCCATCCATTTTAGTCTGCTTATCAAACAAACAAAGACGTCCCTATCCCCGGTAATGCTTTCCATCTTCTCCTTGGGGACCCCAAGGTGTTCCAAGGCCCAATGAGATGTGTAATTCATTTAGTGTGTTCTGGGTCTGCCTTGGGTCCTCCTACCAGTGGGATGTGCCCTGAACACCTCCAACCGGGTTGCCCAGGAGACATCCTGGACAGATGCCCTAACCACCCCAACTGGTCCATTTCGACGCAAAGGAACAGCAGCTCTACTCCAAGCTCCCTCGGGATGTCTGAGCTCCTTACCCTATCTCTAAGGCTGAGCCCAGCCACCCCACAGAGAAAACTCATTTTAGCTGCTTGTATCCGTGATCTCATTTTTTTTTGGTCATTACCCAGAGCTCATGACCATAGGTGAGGGTAGGGACACAGATGGACCAGTAAAGCGAAAGCTTTGCCTTTCGGCTCAGCTCTCTCTTTGCAGTGATAGTCTGGCGCAGCACCCGCATCACTGCAGAAGCTGCATCAAACTGCTGATCCATCTCACGCTCCATTCTACCCTCAATTGTGAACAAGACCCCGAGATATTTGAACTCCCCGGCTTGAGGCAGTAACTCTCTCCCAACCTGGAGGGGGCAATCCACTGGTTTCCAGCAGAGAACCATGGCCTCAGATTTGGAGGTGCTGACTCTCATCCTGGCCACTTTACACTCGGCTGCAAACTGCCCCAGTGTATGTTGGAGGTCACAGTGTCATGAAACCAACAGAACCACATCATCTGCGAAAAGCAGAGATGCAGTTCTAAAGAGCATTATTCTAGTAACAAGTGTTGTATTAAAATGTGTATTTGCAGAAATGAATAATGTATATATTAAAAGATCGATATTTGGTGTGCGTTAATCGATACAATATCGCCTCGCAAAATATCACAATACTATGCTGTATTGATTTTTTTGCCCTCACCATTAGTAGTGGATAGCAGTTAGCAGCTAACTCAAGGAAGAAGAACAGCAGCTGCTAATGTCCACATATTGGGAAAACAATGACGTCCTGGAGCTTCTTACCCTCCAAGCAGAGGATGAGATCAGCTGCCATATAACAGAGATGGTAAATTGTTTTTATTGCTATGTTATGCCAAACCATCTTTCCTCCCTGACCAAGATGTGTACATTGCTGTCCTCAAAATAGTGTCGCTTCTTCTTTAGATGTAAGTGGACAACTGAGTCTTGATCTGAGGAGCTGGCTCTTCCTGTGCTGTGCCATGCACTTGTGGAGTGGTTGTTTTGTTTCCCCAATGCACAAATCTGTGCAAGGGTAGGAAAAAAATGTCATGGTTTTGGTTACAATTAATAGATTTCTGTCAGACTGGGCTTTCTGAGAGAAAAGGCAAATCCAGATAATGTTTGGACAATCAGGCCCAGACTTTTACAGAATTAATTTGAGAAAACAGCTGTAGACAAAGTGCTATGTGTTCTCATACAACGGTTCATATCCTATCTTATGAATTAGTGCCCAACAAATGATGATACATACCTAACATAAAACTATGTATTTTCGGTTATGTAGATTAGATTTAGGCGAGTAAAGTTACAACCTACCTTAAAATAACTCAAAGGTCACTTGGTTTTGAACACTGGTCCCTGTGGGGGGAAAGTCCTGTGTTTTGTGACCCATCCCCCACCCCAAACTGCCTTCTTAGGCAGACCACCTTCTACTTTACTCCTGTCGGGGCATTGGTCATGTGATCTCAACCTTCCTGGTTACATAGATAATGTACCAATATACTCTTTTCTCCGACCTCATCACATATGGACGTTTGGTCATGGACTTTCCATGTGGAGAATCCGTGTTATCATTCGTTCATTTGTTTTTCAAAATAAAACCAAATATGAAAAAACAAAATAATGACTTGGTTTTCAAAATGTGTTTCCAGAACCAAAATGAAAAAATGGATAACAACTCATTTTCCGATTTCCAATTTTCTGTTTAAATGGAAAATGGAAAAAACGGATAACGGGCCTTTCATACACTTTCAATATTCTATAAGTTTTTTTCTTTTGCAAGCACTGGTTTCTTGTCGAACTGGTCGGAGTGACAACTACATCCGGTTCATGGAAGCTAACGCTTTGACTAACAACTGCTGCGTGTGGAGGCTGCAAATTTGGAGAAATTGTTCAATATGAGGTGAGTTGTGCTAAGGTAACAATACGTGCCAGCTTACTGTTTGCTTTTACAGCTGACATATTGGAATAGACTTCATGTGGCAAGTAATTCTTACGTTATTTGAAGATTTATGTTTGTCGTGACTGACGAATTCGCCACATTCAGCCATAACAGCAGCATAGAAATAATGCTATATTTAGGTGCATTTTCTTTGGGAAATGCCACTCAAGTTAATTTCTATAAACATTATATAAGTAGCATGCTGGGATATAAATGCATTTTTTGTACTTTTCCACAACACAGAACAAAATGAATGCATTAATGTTCTATGGGAAACGACCATGTGGACTTCAAACCAGGGTTCCACCAGTTGAAAGTGACGACAGCTGTCTTGACAGTGGGGATAGTGATGAAGACTACACTCCTACACCACATCGGCACTATCCACTAAGCTACCGACGCCCCTAATGCTGCCAGTTTCATCACCTGATCAGGAGTGTAGTCTGTACACAGCATGCACAGACCCCATGCACAGAGGCACCGCCTCGCCGCAGCGATTTTTTTTTTTTTATTTAAAAAAAACCCCAGCAGTAATAATGCTATAATTTCGTGTAGAGTTTCAGCTTTTTGCGGTTTAGACATGGTCTTATGTTTGTGAATGTATCCATGTGTACAAGATGTGTATATAATGTAGATAAAAATGTCTGCACTCTTATACAGTGATTTCTTTTTTCTACACCAGGTGATGAAAGCAGCAGTAGTACTGACAACAGGAGCAGCAGTGATGAAGACTCTGATGGAAATCACTATGCTCTTCCTAGCACCAGTGTTCTGAGTGAAAAGCTTGAGCTCTGTCTCACATTGGATTATAATAGTTGGTGTTATAGTCAGGACATTGAAAATAATTGTGTGGCATCAATAAAATCTACATACCTGGGACGGGAAATGTGTTTTAATATTTTTTTTTTTTTTTTTTTTACCATTTCCACTTATTCCTGTTGTTGCTAATTTGTATCATACCCAAATGTATATCTATTCTATGTATACATCTATAACAATCTCCACTTAATTTAGCATCCCAGGCTACCATTCCAATCTGTAAACAGATTTTAAAATTTCAATATAATTATATTATATAAATTATTTTTGCTTATTTCATTGTTGTTATTATTGGTTTACTTTTAAATAGTATTGTATTATTTGAGGATGACTCATTTTAGTAACTATCTACAGTAAAAAAGAAAAAACAAGCAAAGAAACAAATAAAAATCATTTTATACACTGGGCCTTCAAAGTGCTCTCTGAAACTACATCTGGCATGGCTTGTGTCCAAAAAAATGAAAAAATCTAAACTTTGTTGTAGAGCTAAACCAAACAGATCATTGGAAAGGTCTCAACCTGGAGAGTAACATAGGTCAGTATGAAGATTCTACACAGCTCCTGCTTTCAGCCATTCACCGTTGAACCTTGACCTCAGTGCATGTTTGCAGGCTTGTAACTCAGCAAAGAAAGGGGGTACAGACATGGGGACAACTATTATAGAGAACTCTTGACCTCAACTATCATGTGAGTGTAGTCAACAACTGGGGGTGCTGTCAGATATGGGTAAAATATGGATAAAATAAATCCACCCATTTAGAAATTAGATATTTAAAATCTGATTACCATGTGTTTACCATCCCCTTAAAGTCCACAGTGTACTCTCAATTCAGTATTTACAACTTCCAAATCTAGGAAAAACATTTATCTTTTTTAAAAACTACAGTTCCCTGCAGCTTGATAAATATCAGCAACATAGTTGTAGTTCTTCTGATTTGCAAAGTAGGGTTCTAAATAGGGTTGTAAAAAGATATATCTACCCAATATATCTAATATCTAGTAAAGCCAAACTAGTTATTACACTGCATCTAGATGAACTATGTTAAGAAAAAGTAAAGATGTTGGCTAATTTTCAATATTTTAGCTAATACGCTAGAAACAGCGTTTATAGGATGGTAGGCTTGTAAAATAGGGTCGTAAAAAGATAGATCTACTGAATATAACTAATATCTAGTAAAGCCGAACTAGTAATGACACTGCACCTAGATGAACTTCGTTCAGAAATAAAGTAAAGATGTCAGCTAATTTTAGATATTTTAGATAGAACTCTAGAAACAGCGTTTTTGGGATGGTAGGTTTTTGTGCGGCTTGTTGTAAAATAGAGTCATAAAAATATACATCTACTGAATATATCAAATGTCTAGTAAAGCCAAACTACTAATGACACTGCACCTAGATAAAATATGTTAAGAAAAAGTAAGGATAATGGTTAATTTTAGATAATTTAGCTAGCACCGTAGAAACGGCGTTTTTGGGACTGAATATTTGAATAAACCTATATCAAATATCTAGTACAGCCGAACTATCATGTTATTATTATTATTATTATTATTATTATTGGTGGGAAATTATAACAGAGGAATATATTTGCAAGAACACTTTCGTGTTTTTGTGTGTATAGAGGACGTTATTGAATCAGGGAATCCATGTAGACACCACGACAATGGATCCTAATTGACATTTGCCAATTTACATTGGCATTGTTTCCGTGGTACCGGCACGTAATTTCAACCCATTTCATGCTGCCACCACGGAATGCGGTGTTAAGAGGTTGTGCTCATTTCACATATTTCTGTGAGATCAGGTTGCCCAGTGTAGTTTTTACTGTAGAAAGTTACTAAAATGAGTCATCCTCAGATAATACAATACTACTAAAAAGTAAACCAATAATTACAATAATGAAATAAACAAAAAAAAAATAAAAAATTTAATATTTTATTATATTAAAATTATATTGAAATTTCTATTCTATTTATTCTATTTACAGAGTGGAATGGTAGCCTAATAGATAACTTAGATACAATTTATTATTGTTTAGACACTATTTATTATTGCTTAGATAATATTTAGCCTATTATTGTATTTACTTTTAGCATGTTCTACGTTTATCTACTGTGGGCTATATGTTTTAATTTATTTAATAACAAAAGTATTTTATGTTAGGCCTACATCTTAAAGTCCGTGTAAAGCAGCAAAAAATGTCTGTTATAACTTTGTCACATCACAGAAATATGTGTCATTAATCACTGAGCCAAATTTGAAAGATTAAAAAAATCTCAAAGTATATAAAATTAGCTCTCAAAATCATGGGAAAACAAGCACTTCTCTCTGCTGTGAAACGCTGGGGGCATGTCCGTAGGGGTATGTCTGCAGCCTCTTGACTCATGACTCCAGGCTGCAGCCATTCAGTCCACGCCCACTCGCGGGAGGGAAGCATCCTCCGTGTACTGTACAAGGACGTAACCCCGCACCAGCAGCCGGCGGAACGGGGGGATGGAATCCAGGGAGGGAGAGTGTCGGTTCGGCTCCACTGACTGAAAATATTTTTTCCAGTGGATGTCTCTGTTACAACATGATTGAGCTAACTGGAGTAGTTTGATGTCGTATCCGACAACGGGAGGCTTTTAACAGATGACGTCCTGATGTTAGCTTTGCTGCTGCTGTTAGCTGTCTCTCTTAGCTGCAGTCACTGATGCTTTCTAGACACCGTGATTTCCCAAAACTGAATAAATACCGCACATAGCAACACAAAACTGCTTTGCTAGCTCAATAATGCTGTAACTAAGACATCCGCTGGAAAAAATATTTTTTTCACAGACCGTTTATTGAGTTATTACAGACACCGCTAACGGCTAACAGCTAACGGTTAGCCCAGCTAATCTATAATAACCGTGTTAATTACAAAACGTGCACACAGAAATAGTAATGTTTGTTCAATCATTGTGTTTATAGACTTTACAAACATCAGATTAGTCTAAACGGTGATAAAGTGACATGAAAAATGTGATATCTATATATATATATATATATATATGTATATATATATATATATATATATATATATATGTATATATATATATATATATATATATATATATATATGTATATATATATGTACATAGTTAAACTGCTGGTTTTCTACACGAAAGTACTGGTAAACAACGAGACAATTCCCTTTATTTATACTACTGCTTCTTCTGTTTCTGCTTCTTCTTCTCTCAATTTATTGGCAGATCACAAACAACTTCCAGGTGCATACCGCCACCTACTGTACAAGAGTGTGTATTTATACTGCTACAGCCTCAGGGGTGTGTGTTTGTAGCAATGATAGCTCCAGGCCCACCCACTAAATCCAGAACACAGAAACCTAGAAACACAGTTTGTGAGAGTAGCTCCACAATTCAATTGTAAATGGTTGAAAGGCTTCTTTTTTTTTTTTTTTTTTTTTTTTACACATTTTGAGGAATACTTTTATGACCTATGTGTTTAGAAGAAAATAGCAGAATTTGCTTTACATGGACTTTAATATTTTATGTAATTTATCATAGTTTAGTTTTTAACACCATTAACTCCAGTGTGGGGGTATGCTAAACTAAGTGGAGATTGCTATAGATGATATAGATATACATTTAGGTATGATACAAATTATCAACAGGAATAAATGAAAAAAATGGTAAAAAATAAATAAATAAATAAAAAATATTAAAACACATTTTCCCGTCTCAGGTATGTAGATTTTATTGATGCCACACAATTATTTTCAATGTCCTGACTATAACACCAACTATTATAATCCAATGTGAAACAGAGCTCAAGCTTCATCACTGCTGCTCCTGTTGTCAGTACTACTGCTGCTTTCATCACCTGGTGTAGAAAAAAGAAATCACTGTATAAGAGTGCAGACATTTTTATCTACATTATATACACATCTTGTACACTTACTTACTTATGGTAGTCCTTCGTATCAGATGATGACATTCTACTTCTTCTTTTGGTGAGTTCTGAGGTGACTATGAAGTCTCTTCCACGTGCTGAATGCCAGCTTGGCAAAGTCTTCTCCAGAGAGGACGGTCCGTGGCAGTGCTTTCCAGCTGTGTGTACTGTATCCCACACTTCTTGAGCGTTGTTTTGAGCTGGTCCTCGTATCTCCGCTTTTGACCTCCTGCAGATCGCTGACCATGGCGTAACTGACCATACAGCAGTTGCCGTTGAAGTCTGTCCTCTGTCATCCTGATGGTGTGGCCAACCCACTGCAGTTGGTATTGAAGAAGAGTGGCCTTCATGCTCTTGGTACCAGCTCTCTTCAGGACTTCCATGTGTGATACACAGTCGCGCCAAGTTAGTCCAAGGATGCGCTGGAGACATTTGATGTGGAAGTTCTCCAGCTGCTGGATGTGACGGCGATACAGGGTCCACGCTTCACAGCCATAGAGCAGGGTGGAGACACAGATAGCTTGATAGACTGCAACCTTGGTCTGTATGCTGAGGTCCTTATTCAGGAAGACTCTCTTGCACAGCCTACCAAAGGAAGCTGAAGCAGCCTTTATCCAGTTTTGGACATCATTGTCCATGCTGCAGGTTTCGGAGAGGATGCTCCCGAAGTCTGGGACCACTGCTAGAGGTGTGTTGTTAATGCTGAAGACAGGCGATGGGGTTCGAGTTGGGGGAGGGGAGTTCCACCGATAGAGTACCTCTGTCTTCACAGTGTTCACAGTGAGACCCAGTCTGCTATAGGCCTTCACAGCAGCTGTTAATGTTGCTTGCATGGCCTGTGGTGTATTTGCCACAAAGGCACAGTCATCTGCATACTGTAACTCCACAAGGTTTATAGTTTTAACCTTTGTAGCAGCTTGGAGCCTCCTGATGTTAAACAGATTCCCGTCCAACCTGTAATCCACTAGAATACCACTGCTTCCTTCAACGTCTTTGTGCGTTAGCCAGATGACACTCATGAGAAAAATGTTAGAGTACAGGTGCAAGTACACAACCCTGCCGGCCCAGAGCAAAATCTCTGTTGACCGTATCAAAGGCCTTTGATAGGTCCACGAAAGCCATGTACAGATCTTGATGTTGCTCTCTACACTTCTCTTGTAGCTGGTGAGTTGTAAAAATCATGTCCACAGTGCTGCGATTCTTCCTGAAGCCACATTGAGACTCGGGTAGTAGATGTTCTGTTATGCTCCGTATGAGTCTGGACAGCATCACTTTGGCAAGAACCTTGCCGGCAACAGAGAGAGGGGATATTCCTCTACTATTCCCGCAGACAGACTTCTCCCCCTTCCCTTTATATATGGTGACAACATTTGCGTCCCGCCATTGCTGGGGGACTGCTTCATGCTTCCATACATTAGTTATAAGGTTGAAGACTGCTCTTGTGCAGAAAGAGCCTCCGTTCTTGAGGATCTCTGCAGGGATGCCATCAGGGTCAGGGGTCTTGTTGTTCTTGTTGTTTTATTTTGAAAAACGAATGAACGAATGATACATGGATTGTGGAGATATAATGTGCAAGGTACCCTGGTTGTGTTGGTTGGTGACATTTTCAAAATACACTTCCGTTTTCACAAGAAATGTACAGTTTGCATACAGTCCCTTTCAAAATAAATGCACTACGTCTGTACAACATCACAAATTGACATTGTTGAGTTTGGAAAAACAGAATAGGCTTTGGCTTTAAAGAGCATGAGATGGATGTCAGGCCACCAAGGTGGAAGGAGGTTTAGGCGGTGGCCAAGCATGCAAAGGCATCTTTGGCCCCAGGGCCTAATGGAATCCGTTATCAGGTTTATAAAAGTGCACCTGATATCCTTAAATTTTTGTGGAAACAGCTAAGAATAGTTTGGGAGAAAAAATTATCCCAAGAGCATGGCATAGGGCAGGGTGTCCTCATTCATAAGGAGAAGGAGTCTGTGGACCTTTGCCAGTTCCGGATGATTTCTGGATGAATGTAGAGGGGAAGATTTTCTTTAGTGTAGCAGCGCAAGGATTAGCTAGCTACTTAGAAAGGAATAGCTTAATAGATACTAAGGTGAAGAACGCAGGAACACCAGGATTTTCAGGGTGTTTAGAGCATACTAGCATGATCTGGCATCAGATTCAGGCAGCGAAGATTAAAAAAAGGGACCTGCATGTAATATTTTTAGATCTTGCAAATGCGTTTGGTTCAGTACCACATAGCCTCATTTGGAGTGCATTTGACTACTTCAAAGTGCCACAGGTAGTTGTCAACTTAGTGAAAGCGCATTTTCAGGATATTAGGTTGTGTGTAAGTAAGGCAGGTTTTGCAACACGTTGGCAGAGGCTAGAAATAGGTATTATGGCAGGGTGTACAACTTCTCCTTTAGCATTTACTATGGCGATGGAAGTAATCATCAGGGCTTCCAAGTGGGTGGTAGGTGGGGAGAGGTATACATGGCGACATAACCAGGTGTTGAAAAGTTTAGCTCCTGGAAGGGAAACGAAGACAGGCAAATTCAGAAGGTTTTAAGAATAGGAGTTTAGCAATTCAGTTTGTCTGTGAGGAGAAGAAACACAGAAGTGATAAGTTAGTAAGGAGGCAAGGGTGTGGCCGCCTAGTAGGTGCTTGTGATTGGGAAATGCAAGTAGATTTAGGGAGAAAGCTTGTTGTTCCCAAGGAAATAGCTTGTACCAATCAGAGGCCTGACATAGTGTTGTGGTCTGTGAGTCAACAAATAGTTTATTTCAATGAGCCGACAGTTCCTTGGGAAGACTCAGTGGAAGAAGCCTATGAAAGAAAAAAGCGTACGCAGACTTAGGAGCAGAAACTGAGCAGCGAGGATGGAAAACTAGGATTTGTCCAGTGGAAGTGGGGTGTAGGGGATCTAGCACTTTTGCCGTTCCTGAAGCAAAGGAAGGTACTCCTGCACCCATCGTTTCCAGAACAAGTCTGAAATATATTGAACCTGTCTCCACCTTCTCTTCACATACAAGTCATCTTTCACAAACAGTCCGGGTGGTAAGGAGGTTTGCCTTTCACGAGGAGGATGTGATTGGGCGTAAGAGCCTCAAGGTCGTTGGGATCCTCGGACAGTGTAGTGATGGGCCGATTGTTCAATATGGCCTCAACTTCACAAAGAACTGTATGAAACCCATCATCATCCAGTGTCTGCTGATGCAAAATAGAGCTGAGTACCTTTCTAATCATGCGGATGACACGTTCTCAAGCGCCACCATAATGTGAGGCCGATGGTGGGTTAAAACTCCATTTAACTCCATGCTGCAGCAATGCTCCCTGTACTTTGCTGTGATTTAATCCTGCAAGGGCCTCCCTCAATTCCCTCTCTGCGCCAACAAAATTGGTGCCGTTGCCAGACCGCATATGACAAACTTGGCCTCTTCTGCTCATAAATTGTCGCAATGCATTAATACATGTGTCGATGTCCAGTGAGTTCGCCACCTCTAGATTAACACCTCTGCTTGACAAACAGGTGAAAATTACTCCGTAGCGTTTACACAGACTTCTCTCTCTCTTGGTTTCTTCTGGCAAAGCTGCCCTACTCAGTCTTCCACCAACTATAAGCAGACCATTCTCCAGGCGTGGATCCAGTAAATAGCACTTTCCTTTCTAACTGCAGACTTTCCAGATGAAAGTGTATCGATTTCCTACTTGAATCGCTGCTGCTGAGGCATAATGAATGATGGACATTTCTGCCTCCAAAAGGTCATCTGATGAGACACTCTGACCCCCGAATGCACTTCTGACCTTCTTCATCTCCCACTGTATATGAATAGATGGATTATTTGCAACTGAAGCCTGCAACTCCTTTCTCTTTTGGCTTAGTTTCAACATAACTTTCTTTACCTTGAGGAACCAGGCAGCTGCAACCTTAAGCCTCTTCCAGTCTGAGAAATAGGTGATAAGTTGGTCAGTGGCATTAGGTGAGTCCTTGATGATTACGGCGTTCACAGTGAAGTCTTTCTTGACCTCTGGATCATCCGCTGGAATGGTATTTTCCGGCCAACACTTTCCGGCCAACACTTTTCTGGCTTCCATAGGAAGTTGGGCCCTTCAGTCTATCTGCTGTCACTCAGCGGGTTATCCACTCTCATGCCTCTGGACGCTTCATCTGCTGGATTGTCTTTAGTATTTACATACCTCCATTGTGACACGTATGTAGATTCTCTGATGGTTGAAACCCGGTTTGCCACGAAGGTATGAAAATGCGTGTCCTCATTCCTTATATACCTCAGAACAGAGGTGCTGTCTGTCCAGAAGATTGAGTCCTCCACTTGTAGCTGCAGTTCTGCTTTTAACATCCTGTCCACACGAACAGTGAGAACCACAGCTGTAAGCTCCAAGTGTGGAATGGTGACCTGTTTTAGCGGTGTCACTCTCGCTTTGCCGAGCAGGAAGGACACATGAACACCATGCCTGTCATTCTCCATCGTATGTAACTGACGGTACCATATCCACTTTCACTTGCGTCAGAAAAGTGATGCAGCTGGGCTGGTGTAGGTTGCACCTCCTGATCTTGAACTCTGACATCTTGTTAAGCTCTTCCACCCATTTTGTCCTGTGCAGTTGTATGTCATGGGGTAAGTTGTCATCCCAACCACAGTTTCTTCTGCAAAGCTCCTGCAGCAAAACTTTGCCAGAAAGTGTAACTGGTGCAATAAACCCCAAAGGGTCATACACTGAGCTGAGCAGAGACAGCATGCCACGTCTGGTATAAGACCTTTCTTTCACCAGCATCTTGAACTGGAAAGTGTCACTCTCGATGCACCACTGCAAACCAAGGGCTCTCTCAAAGGGAAGATTATCCCCTATCCAGATCCAGTTCATTTAAGTCCTGGGCTCTGTGTTCCTCTGCAACTGTGCGAAGCATTGCGCAGCTGTTACTGACCCACTTTGTCAGACAGAAGCCTCCTCTTTGACAGACAGCTGTAAGATCTTCAATCATTTTAATAGCCTCTTCTTCTGACGATGTGCTCTTCAAGCAGTCGTCCACATAAAAGTTTTGTTTCACTGTCTGAATCACATCAGCTGGAAAGAGGGCCTGATTGTCCTCAGCGGTCTTCCTGAGTGAGTAACAAGCACAACTAGGAGACGAAAGGCTTTCTCCCACAGTCCAAAGACCCCAATCTGCATGTCCACGTGTCAGCGTGGGTTCTCTCCGGGCACTCCGGCTTACGTCAAATACCACACGCAGAGTGTTCTTTCTCGGATGGTAGACTCCGTGGTGTGGGATATACCAGACCTTTCCTTCTTCACAGTCCAACTGATGCTGAGGTATTTTTTCTGCATCGCCTTTGTTGATTACATCAGTAAAGAAGCTTGCATATTCTTGATGGAACTGCTCATCTTTCTCAAATCTCCCCTTAAGACCAAGTATCCTTTGCTTGGCCATAGAGAGATTGTTAGGAAGCAGGGGCAGCTCTTTCCTAAAAGGCATTTTCAGGCTATAGTGCCCATCCAACAGTTTTGCAGAGTGACTTGTGATTTCCAAGAACCTTATGTCTTCTCTCGACATTTCCTTGTCCTCATATGTCTTCTCATTGAAGTCATGCATATATTGGTTGTTCAGCAGTTCCTTCAGCTGGCCAGCAGAGATCCTATTTACTGCACCAACACTTACTCCCAATTTCCACCAGATGCGTGTTGGTTGCGTCTGCGGTCCGGCACGGCAGCGGAGCCGATTAGATTCAATTCTAGTCAATGTGTGTGTTTCCACCGGCTCCGGCTGTGCTGCGTTCCGGCTCCGTCTCAGCTCCGGCACTCCGGAGGCCTCCGCAACAGATACGCAGGACTTCTATTTTTGCCGGACGCTGGAGCACAATGCAGCAATTCAGCACAGAGCAGATCGTGCGGGGCAGGAAGTCGTGCAGAGAAACAAAATAAAACATCCGGTTAATTTTCAAAATAAGTGTTCATGGCGGATCATATTTCCCTGCACTACACTTTGAAAACTACATAATGGGCAGAGGCAGGCCTGAAGTCAACAGGTCAGAGGTTTTCAGACGTCATTTCACCCCGTTGACACCGTGGACGAGGAGATATTCATCATGGCAGTGCACCGAGATGGTGATGACATTCCAGGGTTCCAGTAACTTGGGAGCATTGCTACCAATCAACAAATCAACATTGGCCTTTATGCAGGGAATCTGAATGGCTGACAGGTATGACCACCGTCTTAGGTGTTCTTGAGTAATGATATTGTGTGATGTCACAGGCATTTTCCTTTGAGTGAGTACATTTGGTAGTTGGTAATAGCACTCACTGTTAAGACCAGACACTTCAAGGCCAGTAAGCGTGCATGTTGAGACGACCTTCTGTTGTCCCATGGTACGTAGGAGAAAGTTTACACGTCTTCCTCCAATATTCAGCTCCTGCATGAGACTCTCTGAACAGAAAGTGGCAGAACTACCAGGATCCAAGAAAGCATAAGTATGACCTTGTCTCCCTTGCTGGACTTAACCTTGACAGGCAGTATAGACAGGACACAATCATCCTTTCCGGCCGCTGTATGTCCACAAGTTCCTAGAGAAAGTAATGCACCACTTCTTGGTGGATCCTTGGACTGTTTTGAGTCTGCATGAACTCTTTCCTTCTTAATATGAAGCACAGTGGGATGACCTTTGCCACAGCTTTTGCAAGTAAGGCGCCTTTTGCAGTTCTTGCTCATGTGTCCAGTACACAGGCAGGCAAAGCAAATTCCTTTCTCCTTTAAAAGGTTGATTCTCTCCCGATGCTTCTTCCTGGCTAGTTGTAGACACTCCTCCAATGAGTGCTCACGAGAGCAGCATGCACAAACAGTGGGATTACATTTCTCAGTTGTACCTTGTTTCCTTGAAACATGACCATTAGCACCTTGTTCATCCACATTATCAGCAAGCTTTATTGTTGTGGCAAAGCTATTTCCTCTCACATCTTTTCTGTATGGGTTAGTCACACTCTTAAAGCCAGTTTTCACAAATGAAGAGTCCTGAATATCACCAAAGACAGAATCTGATAATATCTTGACTTCAGGTTCAGTAAAAGTGACAAGATCTGTGAACCGTGCCCTGCGTTTGCATTTCTCCAACACGTCATGTGCAGCGGTCCTCCATCTTTCTCTCAGTTTGAATGGCAGTTTTGACATTACTGTTCTCATGGTGGTTAGTGTATCCAGCTATTTCATACTTTCATATATTCAAGCTCTCCCATCATGTTACAACAACCATGCAGAAACAAAGAGTAGGCCTGCAATGCCTTCACGTCCTCAGATTTAATTGGAGGCCATGCCAGAGCTTTCTCTGTGTATGCAGAAGCAACTTTAAACTCATCTCCCAAGTGTTCATGTAGAAGCTCTTTTGCCAGTGCATAGCCGCATTTAGGAACCATATGCTGACAGCTGCGCTTGAGTTCCCTAGGTTGCCCCCTAGTGAACTGCTCCAAAAAGAACAATCAGCTTTGTTGGCCCGGTCTTTCACACCATGCTCAAAAGCAGGAATGAAGGCTCTGTATTCAAGAGGATTTCCATCGAACACTGGAATGTCTCTAGCCAGTAGAGACAGTGAGCGCTGGGGCGTCGGTGGCTTAGTGGTAGAGCAGGCGCCCCATGTACAAGGCTGTTGCCACAGCGGCCGGGGTTCGCCTGTGGCCCTTGCTGCATGTCACTCCCTCTCTCTCTCCCCCTTTCACACTTGTCTGTCCTTTCCATTAAAGGCTAAAAATGCCCTAAAAATATCTTTAAAAAAAGAGACTGTGAATGCTGCTGTTGGACGAGAGCTGCTGTGATCTCATTCTGTTTCTGCATTATGTAGTAGGTCCCTCCAAATGATTCCTCCTTGAGTTGCAGTTGCATAGGTTGTGTGAAATCCGATGATGGCTGAACATAAGGAAAACTGAGAGCATGTTGCGCTGTTTCATGCATATTAGGCCGATATTGATAACCTGTGTTGACATGAGCCTCTTGGCTTGGTTTAATCGTGAGTTGTTTACTTGTCTCCTTGGGATGTGTACCCAGTGAGGATGGATCATTCTGTGTTAGTGTCGACTCATTTCTGTGCCTTAATGCGTTTCCTGAAGGAGGGTCATACTCCTTTGCCATGGGGTTGAGAGATTTGGAAATGGTTTGCTGTTGAGTTTTCCTTTCCAGATAGGAATTCATGCCATCTGATGGAGCATTAGATACACTTTTACTGTCTGAAGCTTGGAGATTTGCGAGTTTTGCAGTTTTTGCAGCTATTTCAGCTTCTAACTCAAGCTGTTCTCTTTGTCTCCGTAGCTGTTGTTCCTGTTCCTCCAGCAAATGCTTCCCCTTCAAAGCTGCCGCACGTGCAAGGAGTGCAGCTTTCTCAGCCTCCGTTTTAATGCGTGCAGATGCTGTGGAACTACTGCTTTTCCTATTGCCAGCACTCTGTCTGCTTGAGTGCTTGCTGGCAATGTTTGACACACTGTCCTCTGGGAGAACATCATCAATGACCTCATTTTCGCCTTTTCATTGTTTTCAACCTGTGATGACCTATTTTTATCATCAATTTTATCACCATTGTTGAAAGCTTGTGTTAACCATTTTTGCACATAATTAATAAACTCGTTATTTATCGTCATTTTTGCTTTAAACCATGTTTGTTGTCTTTCAAGTTCATCACCATGTAACAAACCCATCAATGAATCATGTAATGCTTTGGCTTCATCACATAAAACAACAAACTTAGCAAAAGTGCATTTGACCTCAGATTCACAATCCCTGTCTGACATCAACTCTCCCACAACCCTTTTTAAGTTGCTTGCTTTGTTTAATTTAGCCTTTCTTTTACCTTGTAACCTTTCAAGTTTCAAGTGCCTTAGTACTTAATTTAACCCGTTTTGATTTATCTGACTTGATTTCTCCATTTTAGTCTTTAATACACATGACATTTTCATTCAAATCATCAGCGGCATCCCCAATAGATTCTGCAGGCATGTCCAACGCATCATTGTTATTGTTTATATTTGCCATGGCAACAGTCCCGTACGAACACGGAAGCGCAACAAGTCAAGTCAGAGTCAAAGTCGTTTTCAGCCACCAAGCTTGGATTTATGCCAGAAAATGTGTGCACACAGAGTCAAAAATGGCCAATTTCATTGTGTAGCTCATGAGGATGAATCTGTGAGAATAGGCATCCTAACCAGGGACGGCTGGCCAACAGAGGGCGATAGGGTGCCGCCCCTCCTCGAGCCACAAAAGAAAAGAAAGATGATAATAAATGTATGATTGTCATCATCATTATTGTCATATATACACACAATATATTAATTATTCTGATAATATTCACTTGAAACAGCTCGTCCTGCCTGAATATCCAATCAGATGCAGTGTGAAGTCACGTTCCGGCCCTTTGGGGCGATATCAGCCTGGCTGGAAATCGCCCTGACTCACTCTCATAGACTTCCATGTAAAATGCTTTTTTTTTTCTAAATGCAGGCACTCCAATGCAATCTCTATGGGTTCCGGGAGGGCTTGCCCCAACGTGTTTTCGTCATACGTAAACCACCAAGTATCATTCATGTGCTCCTCGGATGGTCTGATTTCCCATGTCGGGAAGTCGTTCTTACTTCATTGTGTGTTCATGAACATTTAGGTGGTAATGTGGAGACATCATGGACATTACAAAGAAGATGTGTTGTATTTTGTCACTCAAAATGTTTAAAAAACACGTCGTCAACCATTTCCACTGAAATATTGCTTTACGGTCGGAAACTAATTTTTCCAATTATTCCGACATCACATGAGGCAGCGCCACTGCGCAGCAGTCACATTCAAGATCAACATGGCTAACGTTTCCAGCTGATCCAAGAGGCTTTTTAACCATATAGATTTGACCACCTTAACCATATAGGTTAAAAAGGAACAACACATAGTGTGCCCAAATTCACACCTGTTTGTTCCTCTCTATGGATTTTCTCCGCGACTGTTAGTGAGAACCCACTCATATCACATGAAACAGCGGAACTGCAGCTTTGTCGGACACTTGTCAGTAGTCCAATGTTTTCACAGCGAAAAAAACTGATAAAGTTACACTAAAATTATGTATAACAGAGCTTTCATACAGCTTTGCACACACATTACTCTTGGATGGATTACTCGCGAATGCAGGCTCGCACAGAAATGCCATGCATATCACATGAAAGCGAAGGGCCAGAGCTTTCCAATGATACCACACATAATATTGTGCTGTCATCCCATCACGCTATAAATCCAGATCACTGTCTACACAGTTTCTCCCTGTCTATCCACATTTGCAGTCTGGCTTTCAAGATGCAAATATCTCCATATTGTCCAGCTGACACTCCTCAAACTTTGTATGGCAAGACCAGCCACTTCACCTTTGCGCACCCAGACAACTGTAGCCTAATTATGCATGCTGACAGGGCAGTAGTCACCATATACACTGAGGGGAACACGTCCCCCCCCCCAATTCCCAAAATGTCCCCCCCAATATATAACTGAAACTGAAAAACAACAACAACAAATGTTCAGGTCAGGTCAAAGAGCAGTGATACTATGTGATGTGCATTGTATTAAGTTGTAGGGTATGCCTACATTTATTTCTTTAATCAGAACACAAAATTAATTTCCACTTAGCTGTAATAAAATGTTTTCTGATTAAGACAATGAAAATGACAATGACTCAGTGAATACCTTACTCAATTTTATTTGATTAATGGTAAAACAGGTCTCTGTTTACATTCAGAGGTATTTGTGTGGGCAAACTGACTGATCTGTCAATAAAGTCGAAGTCGAGTCAACAAGTCATTTGATGACGTCATCACATTGACACAGCGGAGGAAAGTGGAGTATCTCCACACATCTGATGTGTGTCTGTGAAGGCCCGAACATACTCGGGCGGAACGTATGCGGAACGGACTCTGCGGACGTCCGCAAGCCCTGTGCACGTAAAGCTCAAGGCCGGAACATACTCGGGCGTACTATAAGCGGAGCGGACTCTGCGAGAAATGTCCGCAGTCATTTGGGCTGCTCCGCTTATAGTAGCCTGAGTATGTTCACTTAGTCAAGGATAAAGTGTCAGCGTAAGCACAGAGAGAGAGAGAGAGGGAAAAAACACACGACTTGTCCACTCCTCCCAGGGGGCGTCGACTTGTGCCACTGACGTTTACGCGTCGACAAATCGACTTTTCTGTTAATGCCCTAAAATATGTGTATATATATATATATTTCCTTCTTACATATACAGTGATAATCATTAAATATGCTCTGTGTGGGAAGCTGTCTCAGTAATAAGAGGCGCAGTAAACCGCTTCAGCTGCTCCTGCTCCAACTGCTCCTCCTGGTGGATAGACAGACCTTTGCAACTGGTTTCTACAAATTAAACTTAGGGGCGTTACCAGGGACCTGTCACGGCTCCACCATGAACCAAACGGAAATTTGAAGTGGCTGCATCTGTAGGAAAGGTAGTATCGGCACGGTCACTACCTGGAGCTCGCATAAATGGAGCCTGACCCTGCGTTCCAATACCCATACTACCATACTATTTAGTATGCCAGAAAAAGAATTAGTGTGTCCCATTACATAGTATGTCAGATGCAGTATGCCAAAAGTACCAGGATGTTCTACTACATCCGGTCATGTTTCGCAGTATGCATGCTTGTTTGGCCATTCTGACCTACAATCCTTTTTGCAGCGGAAGTTACATCGCACTGACTGAGCTGCGTGTAAAACCAACGCCCACACTTCCTTTCATACATGGTTAATTTAATATGAGATACTAAGACACTACATATTAGGACTGCAATGATCAGATTATATACTGTCACATATCATACAGTTTTGCAAGAACACGGTTACAACATTCAACTTTATTGTAATTATAGTATAATCAATGTTAGGGTTCAACTATGACTACAATATAGAAGATTCTACCAGTATAGGCAGTGGTGTAAGTGTGGTATAAATAATGAATGAATATGACTAGATTTGAATACACTATGGGCCAGGTATGAGCAGTACAGACTAGTAAATATATAAATAGTAAAAGTCAAATACATATTAAAGGGCCAGTGTGTAATATTTGGCAAATCTGAATCTGAATCTGAATATTCTACCCATTAATATGTTTATATAAGTGTATAATCGCTATAAAATAAAATTTGTTTGGTTTTCGTAGCCTTATAATTATGCTTATATATATATATATATATATATATATATATATATATATATATATATATATATATATATATAGCAAGGGCCTTGCTTTAGAGAGGTCGCCATCTTGCACTGCCATGTATGTACGGCAGACCGAGTGGACAATCCAGCCAGCCAGAGAATGCGTTTCACGTGTATAAATAAACCAACGAAGACAGCAGGAGGAAGGAAGAAAACAGCAGAGAGTGTTAGCAGTTCCTCGATAGAGAGTAGTGAAAAGTTTTTTTAGTTATAAAGTTTGCGAATGGACCACACTTACCACGCAACAGGAGAGAATGAACCCGAACCGTCATCTGCGAGGAAAATAAGATGCAACTTCATTCCTTGTGATGCACTCTCTACGGCGCTTTTCCTCCTGATGATATATCTCCCCAGCGATGGTAGCACCAAATCCCATTCTGTGCAGCAAAATGGGAGCGAAGGATTCAGCCTCTCTCCTCGCCCGCTCAGCATCCAAGTTCCTCATCTGTATGCTCCGGCTCAAACAGGTTTGGCTCTGGGTCTGTGTCCGCTACAAGAAACTCTTCAAAGTCGCGTTCAAAGTCGTCCATTGCAGCTACTACAGTCCGGAGATATTGCTAGGCTAAATAAACAGCTGAGCTCTGTTTACAGGCTACGCTGTCAGTCAGTGTGCAGGCTGGAAACTGGTGGAGCAGAGAGGGGAGGGGGTCCCCGCTAGGTACTGTAAATGAGTATGTGTGTATTAAGTGTGTGTGTGTTACGCTAGAAGAGTTTGGGATGGAGTCTTTTACTGCCTGGAGTATTACCGGAGTTTTTGGAGTGCTCAAATAAATGGGCCTTTTTCCTGAACGCTACTCTGGTCTCCTGCTCGTGAGGGGTTCATTACAATATCGTAACATGGTTTCGATTTCTAAATAAATATTCACCTCGTTGCTAGATAGACCTACTCCTGAAAAACTTGTGTCTGCGCAAGGCTTTTTGTCCCTACGAGGCCACCGTCATTTACCCGACGGGAGGGGTGAGCGAGTGAGCCCTGCAATCTAGAATTTGACCACTAATGTCACTGTTTTCAACGGTTTTCAACCCATTTTACACACTGGCCCTTTAAGTAATGTAGTAAGAATGTATAAATATTTTACACCACAAATAAAAGTAATGTGAATATAAGGCTGCTTCACGTCCAGACAGAATATACTGCCAGCAGCTGCATAGCTGTAAATATATTTAACAACAAACATCTGCCAGCAACGAAGAGCTATTTGTGAAGGGGGTTAATATGCCTACTGGTGACTAGTTCAATAGACAGGTCACTAATAATAGGCTTGGAACTGTCTAGAAACAACAACATACATTACGACATAACAGCAGCAGAGCTCTCCGGCACCTCCGACTCTAGAGCTTGACGAGAGGAGATTTGCTGCATCTCCGAAATACAACAAATCAAAATATTCAAATGTGGCGCTATGGACGGCGATCGAAGTGAGCAAGAGGGTCAGAGTTCAGGGAGCGATGTGATGGCGGATGTAATATGCCCCAATAGTATGCATACTGCATGCATACTGCGTACTACACTACATACTTTTTAAGGGCAGCTGCAGTACATACAAAAAGTATATAGTAGAAGTATGTACCACCCCTAACTTACATTGTTGACCAGCCAGGTTACCTCCAACACTGCCAGGCAGTTATTGTGACTAGCTGTGTATCATCCCAGTATGAAAGGATGGCTTTATTTGTAGGTCTCTGACACCGTAAGTCACTGGCCAAGCACCAGTATTCGATGACTTCGCAAATGAGATCAGGTTCATTATACATGAATTACTGTCTCATGATTGTGTGTTTATATGAATTGTGGTGCATCACTTTTTGTAGGCATACATGTGCACAGTGCACGCAGACAGCCTGCATTGTGACATTAAACCTAGATTAGAGTTTAAAGCTATAGTTGGTAATGTTGGAGAGCTAGCCAGATTTGAAAATGGCAACCCCTCTAATATCCACCACCCTCCTCCCCCTCCCATCAGTGCTCCGTCCAAAGCCACGCCCCCACAAACTTGAACGCGCATCCTGCAGTACATCGACAGAGAAGCTAATGTTAGCATTGGGCTAATACGAGCTACAAAAGTAGCTAAGTTGGCTAACGTTACATATTTAATGAAAATAACAAATCTCCCTGAATCAAAACAGATAATTACCTGTCTAACAGAAAGACAGCAACCTCTGCATCACTTCTCAGGCCCTTCAGCTCTCTCAGTGGTCTCCACTGTTCAAAAGCTGCATTGATGTTGACTCTGATTTGTCCTCTCACTTTATCCAAAGCCTTTTTCGTCACTGCCTTTTCTGCCTCCGACTTTCTTTTCTCAGCCTGTTTAGCGGGGCGAGCCATTACAAGTAATGCTGGAAGTGATACTTTTGGCTGCATTTTCTCTGCCATTGTTCAGCAAACTCCTGCTAACTCAGTATTTCTGCTGAGGAGTGAACTTGCATTCAGTAGTTTTCAGTAGCGTGCACTCACAGCATCATCCCAGACTTCTCTGACCTCTTTGGATGAAAAGTCACTGTGTCCTTGCTGGTTATTGTTCAGACAAGTTGCGATCATGCAACATGTGCACCTCATGTCATCCTCAGTGAGCATTCAGACTGGACAATTTGTGCTCAATATTTATTCATTATCAACATCTGAATGGTGACATCACCAGTGACATCCATTTTTTGGGTTGACTGTGGGTTGGTACTGTACTTTTCATGTTTCTCTTGTTTGTAAGATTGGAATGTAAAGATACCCTGCCAGCTTGAGACTGGATTCTACTTGCAGCTCCTCCCTTACTCTGTGCCACAGTAATGAACACCTGACCTGCTTTACAGAGCCAGAGGAGGGAAAACAGGGTATCTCATGGGAAGAATGGATGGCGAGGGAGGCGGCGCAGGTGGGAGGGCGAGAGGGAGACAATTACTAGGCCATTGTCTGCCTGGTGTCTGCAACTCCGTCATCAGTCAGTCGCTCTCCTCACTGGCTAGCTACAGACACACACACACCTCAGTTCAAACACACACACAACCCACCCAGCACAGATTCCGTCCGTGCACCTCCCTCCCTCTCTTGTCTCTCTGTCTGCTTCTTCCACGCTCAGACTCTGTGGAGCAGGTCAGATTCATTGAGGCTCAGGCCTTATATATAGATACGGTGACCTCATGCCAGCATCTCCAAGCCGCTTTCTTGTCAATCTTTGACGGATGATGTCTGGCACTGCGGGGTGGATATGTCACTCAGGAAAAGCTCACAGGGAGAAAAGAAATTCCCTGCAGTTTAGTACTGACTTTAGCTTTCACTCTACAGCTGAAATTTAAGTGTGTTTGATGTGCAGACAATGACCTGCATAAATATTATGGCTTTATACCATAAAACATACACACTCTTTCCGACTCCATATTTGAGGGATTCGAAACTGAAAATAAAAAATCCAAATGAGTGTCCTTGACTTGATAACCAGGTGGTTGCTTTTTGGCTTGTTCTTGACAAAACAGTCAGCCACACTCTTAGCCTGGGTAATGGAACATAGCGTCAAAAACATAA
This sequence comes from Epinephelus awoara, assembly GCA_035609425.1. NCBI lineage: Eukaryota > Metazoa > Chordata > Actinopteri > Perciformes > Serranidae > Epinephelus > Epinephelus awoara. Next base: position 28,958,827 of record CM069316.1, on the reverse strand, counting down.
AAATATTTAGATTGCTTCCGGTTTTGCTCTGTCATCCAACTTCATGAATAAGCACACATGGTTATTATTTCGGGACATCAGTGAGTGGAAATGGCTGCTGAATTCAATTCAACACATTTGATCTCCATTTAGAAACACATCTGAGAGCTCTGGTCTCTGCTTCTTTTCTATGTTTCAATGTGGCTGTCAGTCAGATGTCAGCCACATTCATCTACCATATAATATAGCGATTAGCAGTGCAGAAGTTTGGGAGGTCACATTTCCTGGAATATTGCTTCACTGTGACTCCATCACCAAAAGAAGTTGCCATAAGGTTCTCCTTACTTATAAAAGCTGCATTCATTATTTTTTGGCCAAAGTGGAATGTAGAACTTTGACATAGGCCTACACACAATATTGGTCTTTTTCACAGCAGACATTTTAACTTGTAATCGCAGCCAAAGGACATGTGCAGCTAATAACATTAACGAGGGCTTCAACTACTCAGTAAGCCGTAGCAGTGAGCACACTGTGTACAACACCAGGAAAAACTAACAGAAGACAACAGGAGCTCATTTATGATCTGAGACGGTATTATAGGTCTGCCTAATTGGGCTATAATCAGGCTGATATGGTGTAGTCTGAAATCAGCATTATACAGAATGGAGAGGCTTCACAACAACGTGTCCCTACCTTGAAAAGGCAGTGTAAAACGGGTTACTGTGTGTCATTTGGTGCTGAGCAGACAGGAAGCATAGAACGAGTAGCCTCTATCAGTCTTTTTTTAGTGAAAACAGCTATCTTGAGCAGGGTTGATAGGAATGGTGAGATTGAACCATACTGTAGGCTAAATGTGCTGTAAAACCAAAACTGTAAGTGGATGAAAGCTTAAGGGTGATAATGTGTGGGTTTGCCCCTGTCCCATTATATGCAGTCACGTGATTTAATGGTAATATGTTGAAGGACCAAAACAGTGATTTTCCATGTTTTGTAGTACTAATTACAAATTGCATATACTGCTCCCCTCCTCCTAACCTCACTGCTGTGCTTCACACTTGTTTACTGTTGTTTGATCCATGCTCATTTACAAGATGCTTCCCTCATCAAATTGCAGAAGATTAACACCATTTACTGGGAACGAACCTAATGTCATTTAAAAGTGCACAGTGAAAATGTGCAGGCTGACACATAATAGCTGCAGAGATCTGAAAAACAAGTGACCCCCCCTATTCTGCATGGCATTGAAAATATGAAGTTTAGCTCTGAGAAACCTGCTGACACCCTGCATGAAGTGCAACCACCTCCTCTCCCCTTCTCCTTTACTCCCTCTGCCCTTCAGCACGTCTGTCCAGTTAGGGGGCGTGGGGCCGTCAGTAAGGGTGCCTAATTCGCTTGATGAGACGTGGAGCATAAATGTTTCCCCGGCAATTAGAAAACGTGCGCATGTGAGCGGAAGCAGCAGCCAGTCTGAAGCTGTCGGCGCACCGCTGTCAGATGTCAACAACAGCTCAGGGGCAGGAAGTGGCACTGCTAGGGGCCAAGTGGACCCTATGAGGCACCTTCCTCCTCTCTCTGCCAACCTCTCCCACCTCCCTCTAATCTCTGTCACACATGCAACAACATACTTGAAACCTTCTTTCCATCACCTCAACACACTGGTCTATTCTCCTCATTGCTCACAAGTAGAAATCCTAGAACCCTTGAACTGAATTGGTTAAACTGTACTGTACTTTTGGCCACTAAAAGTAAATCTCAGACTATTCAAAATCAGGGGTGTATGAGAGAAGCTATAAACACCTAAACCTTCAGATGTGGTCGTACAACTTGGTTTGGAGCTTGGCAGACATCCCGCCAAGGTGACACACCATACTCTACATCCCTCTAGAAACATTGATATGATACATATTAACATGCAAGTGTAATGAATCTGTGGTTCGCAGAAATGCACAATGCCAACGTTTTCTCCTGGCGACTGGGCAACTACACTCAGACCACCTATGCTGCATAGCAATAATAAAAAAGTATCAAGTATCAAGTTATCTTAGCTTGGCTTAAAACAATTTTAACATTAAGCGTTATGTAACAAACTGAGCAGGAGTTTAAAAAAGATGGTGGAATTATATCAGGCAAGAGGGATCTAATGAAAAGATTGTATTGGTTTTGTTATGATAAATGTAGGATGCAGCGTTTTTGATGACAGTCACTATGCCCTCATCTGTCTCATTCTTGGTAAAGTGATATCTCAAGAACACCTTGAGGGTATTTTATCAAATTTGGCACAAACTTCCAGTTAGACTAAAGAATGAATTGATTAGAACTTGGTGGTCAAGGGTCAAAGGTCAAGGTAACTGTGACGTCACAAAACATGTTTTTTTGGCCATAGCTAAAGAATTCATATGCTCATTATGACAAAGTTTCACACAAATGTCCAATAGGATAAAATATTGAAGTCATGACATCTTATATCAAAAAGGTCAAAGGTCAACTTCACTTCACATCATAATGTTCCGCAAAAAATATTTTTTTCTGTCTCACATAAGTCCATAACCTTTTTAAAAATGCACTAAGCCTACTAATAATCACACATTACTGTGAAATCAAATCTATAATAGTCTTTAGACTGCTCTGCCCCAGACAACATCCACACTAGTGTTTTCAGGTGTGTATTTGTATAGCGTTCACTCCTATTCTCTCTCTTAAATGCTTTAGTTTTGAAAACAAAACAAAACAACAACAACCCATCAACAGCAACCCCCTCCTACCAGTTTAGTTTGAAAAGAAGGCCAAAACAGGGAGAAGAAGATGTGTTTTCAAATTTAGCCAGCTAAGTGTGAATGGTAGTCTCAGTCTGCCTGTTTGAAATGATTCGGGCACCAATTAATCACCTGCTGCTTTTCATTCACCCTGAGTGATGAGGCTCTCTCCCCCCTCACTAGTTCCAGTCTTTACCTTCTCCCTTCATCTCTGACAGATGAAAAGCAGAGCACAGAGGAAGTGCCACATCGTGCTGAACCGCGCCATCTGAGCTGGCAGCACAGCAAAGTGTCCAAACAACCTTTCCCCAAACAGTCGCCCATTCCAGCTCGCCCTAATTGGTTGCAAATGCCTTTTAGGATGAGCCAGTGATGGCTGTGAGGAGTTTGTATACACAACGCTCGGGCTCTTTAATTCCCACATTACTGTTTTTTCTTTTTATGTTTTCCATACCTTTAAGAACTCTGGCTGTTCTTACATACATGCCGCTCAATTATGACAGTTTCTAGGTCAATTTTATGTACCTTTAAAGGGAGGCACTGGTCAGTTTTCACTACAACATTTAATGCCAAGAGTTATTAATCCTCTCATCAGACATTTGTGAGAATATATGGACCTGAGTATTTCTTCAAACCCCAACCCTGCTGGACTGGTCTTTCCAGTACAGAGACAGGATTCCTTTGTAAGAGATCAGACAAACAGAATTATAACGCACTGATGTGTGTTAGCCTGTGTAATTGGCTTCTGGTAAACATGTCTGTGGCACTTCATGGTGCAGAATGTGGCATTGATTTGGCTTTTGTCATGATGGTTTCTAACCAAGTGAAACCTCTCAGATGACGATCTTTTCATGTTTATGTCTGCCAGCTTTCGGACTTTTCAAAGTACTCAAACTTGAGCCAAAGTCATGATGTTAATCATCTGAGTGGAAGTGTTTTGCGGATTGGAGGCCTCTGAGAATAGTGCTGTAAACGAGTGTGTTTGATTGTGTGCGTGTTTTTTTTATGCACGTGTTGTTGTCTGTGCACGTGATAGCATTTGCATGTGCTCTGGTGTTGGTGCCTGTGCGTGCTGTACATTTGTGTTTTCTAGTGTTTGTATATGCTCAGTGTCCAGGTCTGTGTTATGTCCACATGCAGGATGTGAATTGCTGAGAGCCACGACTGTGTGTTTGTGTCTTCCATCGCTGCTGTGTGCCAGCCTCTTATTCTCTGGAGCGATCAGCCTCCACCCATTGATCAAACTAGGCAACTTGAGTCACTGACAGTTTTCCACCACTTCCTGAGAAACTCTGTGATCCAAACCAACAACGTCTGAACTACCATGTCAGGACAATGTTGGCCCTAAAATACAACAACAACAACAACAACATACAGTCATCCACTGCTGATCTGTTGGACTTAAAGTTTCATCTAAAAATCTGTTTTAGTCACACACATACTGTCACATTAACCATGTTTCCCCAGAAATTCAGTCAACATATAATAATTTGTTTTTCCAAATTAATCTAAAGGAAGCTGTAACTGCTGGTCAGAGTAAGTTCATTGGCAATTGTTTTGTTTTGTTTTGTTTTTAAATTAAAGAGAAGCTACGTTTTTTACCACATAACTTAAGGCTGTGCAATTAATTGTCTGGTGATCACGATTACAATTTTGAGGTCAAACGATTTCAAAATTAATGAAATTGAGGGTAAACGATTTTTGGTCACGTATGCCTATGGAAGCCGCGCATATAAATATACAGTACATTTCTGCTTTAACAGTTTTACTCAATTAAAATAAAAAGTATAGTGCAGCTGGTCAGCTTTAAAGCCTGCTCAGATTCAGTTTTACTTGGAACTTACTTAGCTTTCCCACTTTGTTAAAGTGCAGTAAACAAAACATGCTTATATCTGAAGTGCAGCTTAAACAATTTTACTCAACTCCAATGGTGTTGGTTATTTCTTTAGCGCGATGGTCAGGGAAACGCTCTTTCTTTTTAAACAATGACGATATCTTAGTTTGCACCAGATTGCTTTTTCTAGTCGTGCCGGTTAACGTTCAAACTCAGGTGGTGTCTCTTTAGATGCATTAGCATGTTAGACGTGTTTCCAAGTACATACCCGACCGCTGTTCTGCAGTGTCGGCACACTGCTTTTGTCTTGTCAACTTGTTTATTTCCATCTCCGTATTTTTCCCTGAAACCAAAGTGTTCCCAAACGGAGGACTTAAGGTTTGCGGGTGGGTCAGGCTCACTTGCCATGTTGTCATAATGAGAGAATGCGCTGCACAAAGTGAAAGCGGAGATTTACGGGACTCGGTCTGTCACTCAATTATGTCCGTCGGGGAACTAGATATTTTAAATGGTTCGGCTCGCAAAAGCGGAATTGAAATAAAACAAAATAAAATAAAATAATATCCTGCGCCCAATAATTCGGAACAGGGTTGTTGGTTCGACACAAATACATGTACCGTTACGGCCCTAGTGTGTGTGTATGCGTGAGCGCGCGCGCATCGGGGCCGAACTCTGCCGTGCGCGATACAGAGAGCAGAGAACTATAAATGTGCGACCAAGTAGAGACAGAAATTACATGCCGTCATGTAAACATAATCGTTTGCATAATTGTGATTTCAATTTTGACCAAAATAATCGTGATTATGATTTTTTCCATAATCGAGCAGCCCTAACATAACTTTAAAAAGTTGTCTGGGTTTATGGTGGGCATACAAAGTGCAGGACGTTGCAGGTTTACTTTAGATAAAGTATTAGCCAACTAAAGACCAATATCTAATCTTCCCTTTATGTCAAAGATCCTTGAGAAAGTAGTCGCAGACCAGCTGTGTGATTTTCTCCATGATAATAATTTATTTGAGGAATTACAGTCAGGATTTAGAGTGCATCATAGCACTGAGACAGCACTAGTTGAAATTACAAATGACCTTCTGATTGCTTCAGACAAAGGACTCGTCTCTGTACTTGTTTTATTAGATCTTAGTGCGGCGTTTGACACTATTGACCATCAAATTCTGCTACAGAGACTGGAACACTTAATTGGCCTAAAAGGTTCTGCACTAAGCTGGTTTAAATCTTATTTATCTGATCGTTTTCAGTTTGTTCACGTTCATAATGAATCATCCTTACGTACTAAAGTTTGTTTTGGAGTTCCGCAAGGTTCTGTGCTCGGACCAATCCTATTTATTCTATATATGCTCCCTTTAGGCAACATCATTAGAAATCACCATTCCATTGTTATGCGGATGATACACAGTTGTATTTATCGATGAAGCCAGAAGAAAGTAATCAATTAACTAAACTCCATAACTGCCTTAAAGACATAAAAACCAGGATGAGCACCAATTTCCTGATGTTAAATTCAGACAAAACTGAAGTTATTGTTCTTGGCCCCAAACAACTCAGAGACTCTTTATCTGATGACATCGTTTCTCTAGATGGCATTGCTGTGGCCTCTACCCCTACCGTACGAAACCTCGGAGTAACATTTGATCAAGATTTGTCTTTCAATTCTCATTTAAAACAAACCTCACGGACTGCATTTTTTCATCTGCGTAATATTGCGAAAATTAGGCCTATCCTGACCCGAAAAGATGCAGAAAAATTGGTCCATGCTTTTGTTACCTCAAGGCTGGATTACTGTAACTCCCTATTATCAGGTAGCTCTAGTAAATCCTTAAAAACTCTCCAGCTAATTCAGAATGCAGCAGCACGTGTACTAACAAGAACTAAGAAACGAGATCATATTTCTCCTGTTTTGGCTCCTCTGCACTGGCTCCCTGTAAAATCCAGAATTGAATTTAAAATCCTACTGCCTGATACTAATATATACTTTCAACATATTGTACCACAGTAGCCAGAACTATAACGATAATATTATTACTTTCATGAATGTTGTTGCAAGCTACTACAGATTACTGTCATTTTATTATGTTGATCTGTTCTGTACGACATCTATTGCACGTCTGTCCGTCCTGGAAGAGGGATCCCTCCTCAGTTGCTCTTCCTGAGGTTTCTACCATTTTTTCCCCCGGTAAAGGTTTTTTTTTGGGGAGTTTTTCCTTATCCACTGTGAGGGTCCAAAGGACAGAGGGATGTCGTATGCTGTAAAGCCCTGTGAGGCAAATTGTGATTTGTGATATTGGGCTTTATAAATAAAATTGATTGATTGATTGATAAATACCGGCCCTTTCTCATTCCCAGCTCGTCAGGGCAGGGGTACATCCCCAGATGAATAAAGAACGGCTGACACTCCTACCTTTGCTTGAATGTCCCCCATTACTGCACAGTAATTGATTACACTAAAAGCTACCCAGTAGAACAAAACTGGTATCATCATTTTCATCAGTCTTTTTGTCATCACGCCCCTTCTACTAACATGCTGTAATAACACTGTCATCAGCCACTTTATTTAGCCGTGGCTCTGACTGATGCCCTGACATGAGGAACGTCGACAATCTTGAAAGTTTCAAGGGCCCTCATCAGAGCGTATACTGCCAACAAGTGCAGGTGACACAAATGAAAAACAATTTGGAAACTGATGAGTCAAAATGCAAAAAAAAACACCACAATTTCATTTCCCTATAAAAATGGCACAATTAAAGGTCTTAGTGAAATCAATCATTTCAAACTGTGTGGACAAAATGTTCAATTTTTATCAGGGAATATTCTTTTGGCATCACCATTTAAAACAAAAACTTTCCACTTTACAGCTCCAAACTCCACCAAAGATGCATTAAATATCAAAACAAATCATGTGTGCAGTGAGTGACAGGAGGGACTGTGCAACATTATGAACCACTAACAAGAAAACACTCAATAAATCACAAACTTTGACAAAACTGATTGCAGTTTTATGTTTGCAATGATGGATGATCTGCAAGAGAATGAATACTAGCAAGTGGCTTGGGAAAGAGGAAAACAGGTCTCTGTAACCCTTCTGACTGTTCTCAGACAGCTGCAGCAGTGACAACCAAAACTAACGAGCTAAAAAAAAGAAGTTATTGCAGATTCAGTAACAGGTCAACCCTTCTCTTTCAGACATGGACGAGTGTGAGAATGACTACAATGGGGGCTGTGTGCATGAATGCATCAACATACCTGGCAACTACAGGTGCACCTGCTACGATGGATTCATGCTGGCCCACGACGGACACAACTGCCTGGGTAAGATTCCTCCTCTTTGTGTGTTTTTTTGTTAAAGCTGGGGTAGGCAAACACCTGAAAAAGGCGAAAAATGGCAGAATTTGCAAATGCACCCTCCTCCTGCAGCTTTCCCCTCTCTGCCGTAAGCTCGTCCCACCAGACGACCACAGGTATATGTACACACTTCATACAGTAATCCACTGCCCATAGATGGATTTATTTAATCTTATTTCATTGTATAGTTGCCTCCAGCCCCTCCTTGCCTTGCTCTCTCTCTCAGTTTATCAGGTCACAAACGAGACTAGAATTAGCTGCTAGCCACCCCTCAGTCTCTCTGTCTCGCTCCTCACCCCTGTGCACTGCTTCGGGAGGAAAGCGGGCAGCAGCTCCAGAGGTCAACTTTTGGTCGGAAGCTGTAGTGGCTCAAATTGGCAAATCCCCCATCTCTGGGTTTCACAGCAGGCTGGTGGCCAGCAGCAGCACCACCAGGTTTAACCTGTGTGGTGGCAGCAAAAGAACGTTTGCTGATTCAGTGGGGACCATTTAAGTTGCTGCGGCCGCTGACTGGGGGGTCAGTCCCTGGAGCTGCTGCCTGGTCTCCTCCTGCTGAGGCAGTCTGTAGCTGCGGGGAGTGAGGCAGAGGATACACTAGCCCCATTTACACTGCATTTTCAAGGCAGGAATATGGTATCCTTGCTGTTTTGGGGCGACAGAGTTGTTTCACCTCTGAGCCGGGAATGGAGATAATAACGGCGCCAAAACGAGATCTACATAAAAGGGACAGTTGGCAGGATGGGACCATGGGCAGCATGGGTGTGAGGTTTGGACAACGTGTTACGTGTCACCCACCACAGGAGATATAAAAACTAGCTTTTAGCAGCTAACTCAAAGAAGAGGAACAGCAGCTGAAAATCTCCACAAATTGGGAAAACAATGAGGTCCAGGAGCTCCTTACCCTACAAGCAGAGGATGACCAAATAACAGGAATGGTAAATGATCTTTATTGCCATGTTAATGCTATGTTAATGCCATTGTAAGCCCTGCTGACAGGTATATTATATGTGACAATAGAGGCTGATGCTGTTGTGTTACATGTCACACCCATCACGTCACTTTTGCTTCTGCAATGCCAGGATGCTCTCCAAGGGGCCGAACACATCTTTAACCTCCTGGAAAATGCGAGGTCAGGTACTGGGTGCTAGTCTTTTGCCTTTTCTATGTGAGCTTTCAAGAGTGCAGCGGCAAGTTGTCTCTGAGGTTGTTAAAGGATAACTTATTTTTCAACCTGGGCCCTATTTCCCCATGTGTATGTGTGTGTATGATTCATAGGTACAACTTGTTTTAAAATTGGTTCAGTATTGAGGGAGGCGGATGCAGCCGGCAGCCGTGAAACGAGTTAAAACGGTAAATGTGGGGGCAAATGCGATCCGTATAAATTTGCGCATTAACAGTGTTTTTTTTCGCAACAGTCCGGCTCATATCTCCAGCGTAATCTCTGTTAACAGCATGTAAATCGTCTGTCTTGCCTTCACTCCCTCTGGGCTGTGTAACGACATGTCACGTGACCTGTGTTGCCGGAGGTAAACAGACGAGCCATGCTGAGAGCCGGTCAGAGCGGAGCTGGTAGCATCCAGTTGTAGCACAACTAGCCACAACTTCAGCATCTCGCCGTCTGACAAAGGCAGCCTATGAAAGCTGTGCGGGGTGTTGCGCGACATCCTGTTCTTGCAGTTCAGATAAGCACAAACACGAACCATTGTTTTCAATCGATGCAGCAAAACTCTCAACTGTACTCCGGGACAACCAGCTCCGCTCTGACCGGCTCTCAGCATGGCTCGTCTGTTTACCTCCGGTGTGTTCTGTTTATTGTCAGACTCTCTTTTAGACTCTGTGGGCCCTATTTAGATGGTCTAAAACGCGAAGTGCCAGGCGTGCAGCACATGGGTGTGTCCCAGTCACTTACTAGTTAGACAGCATGTTTTTAGACTGTGCGCCATGGCTGAGAGTCTAAAAGGGTTGGACTTACTCTGTGAATTAGTCATGGGTGTGTTTTGGGCTATGATTTGATAATGTTATAGGCTATGTATTGTAGCGACCCTGCACTAAATGTTCTGTTATAATGCCAATGTTCTGTGAGTTAATGGCATGTTTGGGACTGAATGAGGTGCGGGGTGCAAGTGTGACGGGGATGAGGTCTGTGTGAGTGCTGGTGTGTGTATGAGCGAGCTGGAGGAGAGAGCAGCAGTGCACAGTTGGAGTTACAACTGTTGGTTGTTTTGGCGTGGTTAGGGCCAACAGTAACCTGTACTGTTCAGTAATAAACGGTGGTTTGACGAATAACTGCGTCATCCTTTCCACACGTCGTGGCGGACGCTACAGTATTGTAAAAAGTAAAATTAAACCACACTTTGTATGACACATAAAGTTACAACAAAGTTAATTAGGGGCTGATCGATATTTATATGCAAATGGGGCTGGTCCAAAACAGGGGGGGGTTCCCGAACTTTTTTTTGAGCACTGGGGGGGGGGCATATGGTTTTTATTTTGGCTTCAGGGGGGGTCATGCAACTTTAATTTGTTAAGTTTTGTATGATTTTTTGTTTGTTTTCCATTCGTATTTTACTCAGAGGTTTTGGTTTATACTCCGCTATATAAAGTTACCCTGCATGGTCCACAATGGTATTTCCCACTTCCCACTGACCGGAAAACCCAATAGAGTAGCAGAAGAAGACGACCGCGGAACACAAACAATTCAAGCATAATGGCTGCTGTGAGGAAATCAGTGTATCGAAAGGAAAGTTTCCTTCATGCTAATTTGAGAGTGTCTTTGCAGACCTTAAAAGCGGATGAGACACTGGACAAATATAATTTTATTAAAGAGTCGACAAAGAATAAGAACTTGCGCGACAGACTTCTAGCTCTGAGTCGGCTGCTGAGTGAGCTGCTGCTCCCATGCAGCCACTGGTGAGAGCAAACCTTGAGGATGGCTGGACTACGAGTATGCGTATCAGTGTATCATTCGTTCATTCCATATCCGTTTTAGAATCCAAAATCGGAAAACAAATAACGGCCTTTTTTTCGCTGTTTTGATTTTGTTTTGAAATTAAAAATAGAATATGAGAGAATGGAATTAAAAAAAATCCGTGTATCATTCGTTCATTCCATTTTCAATTTAAAATCGAAAAACGAAAAAACGGTTTGTTTTTCCGTTATTCGTTAAATAATCATATTCAAAAATACAAAAAACGGTTTGTTTTTCTTATTTTTGATTTTATGCTCACATCAAAAATAGCAAATCGAAAAATGGGCCACGATTAAAATTTGATTTTGATTTTTCATTTGATCCAACTTGTGTGACCCGGAAGCGCATTGCATTAACTGGATAAAAAGAAAATTAGACACCTTATCTCATAATTACGAGAAAAGATCTCGTAATTACACAAATAATAGCCTAATTAATTACATATGTGGAAATAGCCTGTGTCGTCCTTTGTTAACCATTTCACATACAGATGTTACTCATTTCAATGCCGCAGCCACAGTGAAGGGGGTGAAACAATTGATCCAGGAGTAGCTGCAGTGCGCAACAACAACCAGCAGGTGGCACATGTGAGCAGTAGAGATACAGCGTCCAACTGAAACTGTTTGAGAATTAGCAGTAGGCCTACTGATAAACGACATTTATACTATGATATTTCCACAGCGGTCAGTGTTAGGTCCCCTATTATCCTAGTGATCTCAGTGTCATGATGTAGAACTGCAAATGTATGTGTGACATATAGGCAGAGTTGGGTATAGGTATAGAGTTGGCAGTTACACTTAGAGTAAAGCTACTGAAGACCAGCAAAATGTTTTCATTTATTCTTTCAGGTGGGTAAATGTCACCTAAGCACCTTCAGATTTTATCAGTAGTGTACCCTTAATAGATAGCTTGTTTATATGGTTTGTATTGTGCTTCGTGATATTGTTTGAGGGAACTGTAACATAAGGTAACTGCATATGGGGCCGTTCACATGTAGCGTCTTTTACGCGCACAAATCCATTAGTTTCAATGTAGATGCGCGCCAAGCGCGCTCACAATTCTTGTAGCATGATGTTATTAGGCTAAATATTACATTTCTAACAGTGTCTGAGCTGATTTATTGACACAGCATGCTTGTAGGCTGCTGTAACGTTAGGTTTACAGAGGAAATAACGGGATGTGACTTAATCGTGTGAAAATATCGTTAGTGAAACACATAAACATGCGTTCGTTTGGGGACAAGTTAGTGGTGACGTTACTTGTTCCACCGGCGAAGGACCCCGGACACATAGCACCGGTTGTTAGTAACTTTTAACAGAGCCTATGTGAGTCTTTGTGACTCTTGACTCTTGTCCCCTAACTAACGCTTGTTTCTGTTTCCCTAACGATATTTTAACGATTAAGTCACATCCCGTTATTTCCTCTGTAAACCTAACGTTACAGCAGCCTACAAGCATGTTGTGTCAATAAATCAGCTCAGACACTGTTAGAAATGTAATATTTAGCCTAATAACATCATTACAGCAGTAATAACGTCAGCTTTAGTCAAATGGCTCTAGCTCTCCCGGTAAATGTCATCAACTCTGGACACATTTTCCCTGTGTGTTGACATGATAATGGCCGCGTTTCCCACATCGCTCTTAGCTTAAGAAGATCTTTCATTAAGAAGGAGTTGTAAGATCGAGCTGACCCACTCTTAACAGACTTCTTAGCCACCAAACGCTCACAGATCCGGCCGCAGCAGGCACATTAATATTACACTGAGCAAGGACAACAGTGCGCACCGTATATATTTTGATCTATTTTATACTTCAGATTTATATTGTTTGGCATTAATTGGTGACAGAAAAGAACGATTTTCATTCTGCAGGGAAACGCGTGTCCTTACTCTATGTGCCTGAGATCGATTGATTTCAGCACCACGGCAGTGGCCAGCTCCTGTTAAGATATAAACACAATGAAAGCGGACAAGCCTACTTATTTATCGTCTTATTAATATTTTTCTTCCGCCAGATTTCAGTGTGTAACTTGTGCCACAGCTCTGAGCGCACACAGGGTCTTCATAAAACATAGATTCAAGATTCATTATGCACAGTAAGGACACACGTTTCCCTGCAGAATGAAATTCGTTATTTTCTGTCACCAATTAATGCCAAACAATATAAATCTGAAGTATAAAATAGATCAAAATATATACGGTGCGCATTGTTGTCCTTGCTCAGTGTAATACTCCGTCGTAATTTACAATATATACACATTATAATAAAGATATGGGATATAGTCAAGATGGCACCACCCGAGTGGCAGCTGGTTACAGTAGTTCCGCCCCCCCTTCGTGGATGTGCAGTATGTGGTTCTGAGCGAAGCAGTGGCCACAGTGACACCTTTCCTGATCTCGTAATTATGAGATAAGGTGTCTTTTTTTTTTTTTAATCCAGTGAATGCAATGCGCTTCCATAGTATACTGTACAGGTCCGGCAGAAAATATAACAGTACTGCTAATTCTCAAACAGTTTCAGTTGGACGCTGTATATGAACTGTTCTCCTCCTCCTTATGTTAAATGCTGAATGGCTCTTTAAAGTACCGCTTTGGTATACTACAAGAGGACACAAAATGGATTTTTGCGGCTGCTACCGGTCCATTTGGTTTAAAACACAACACTGTTCTACAGCTGGGAAGGTAGGAGAGAAAAAAACTCACGCCTGAAAGCTGATAATGAAGCTTTTATACTCACAGCTGTTTATTTTAAATACGAAAAATATAGCTCCCAATCTGTCTTTATTTTACAGTGTCAGAATCAAATGAAAGACGTTTCCAGATTTAGTTCCACAGTAGCTTTGTGAACTCAATACTGACCCCACCTGGCAGAGTAAGGTTTAAATGGCGAAGGGGGGGGGGGGGGGGGGGGGGGGGGTCATACATGTTTCTCCAATTCCTCAGGGGGGGGCAAAACTTTTTTTTTGGACGCTTGGTGGGGGGTTTAAGGAAAAAATAAAATCATAATCACGTCCCAACCATACCCCGGTCCTATTTAAATAACGATCAGCCCCTTACAATGTTGCAACTTTGTGCACGCACAGCCCTTCACCACCTGGATCCTAAAATAAACACCTGTTTTATTACATAATCATGCTTGCATGTTACACCATTCATTAAGATCCTATATTTCTGTCATTCAAATAACAAGAATTGTGGTTTAATACTCTTAATTATAACAGTCAACTTACTGAAAAATATCGGGTTTAAATCGGGTTCGGGACGTTAATTACAGTTAATGGGACGGGCTGGGCCGGTCCCGGACATAACGTGCACAGGTTCGGGCTGGGTCGGTTTGGATTTTTTGGGCCCGATCTAAGCTCGAGAACGAGTGAGCGTTTTACAGCTGAGGAGACGGATCTCCTTGTTTAAATACCTATGTGTGTTGCCATGATTGGTCAGATTATTTCACAATTTCATTTGTCATTATTACAAATTATGATGATCATTATTACTGCGATTAGATCATTCTGATTAATGACTGACCATTAAGACGTGTTTCTGATAAATATTTTAATGTGCACAATAATAACCTTTCACATTGTAATCATATTTTTATTTGTTATCTTTTGCATGTGTGGCTGCTCCGTGTGCGTCTGAGCAGAGTGCACGCGCGTTGTGCACCCGCCTAGAGACGCAAATTACTAACTTTTTTAACAGCGAAATACTGCGCCGTTGACTTTAGACCAGGTTTTTGTTGGTCACTGGCGCATTTGCTTTTTACATCATCTACGCAACGTGCCATGACTGTGCCTTACCACTCCTCATTTTATGACCAACACACCCAGAGAAGCGTAAGTTCATTTGCTAGTTAGATGATGAGGGTGCAGGGCGTGAAAATGACAACTGTGCCTGCATCTAAATAGCAATGACACTTGCGACATGCGCTTTAGACCATCTAAATAGGACCCTTTGTTTGATAAGTCTGTCTACATTTTGGGGTTCCTCTGCATGGTAGAATAGCAATTTTCCCTGCAGGACTCAGGCTTTTACCTCATCGTGCCCTGGTGTTCACGTACCTGCATTTGCAGAACAACCAATAGGAACACCCTCTCTCTTTATTGACCTGTGATTGGCCAAAGTCTTCAGTCATGAGGGAGATTTTCTCAAGCCTGAAAACAGAACCAAGAGGAGGTGCTGAAGGCTCAAAGGTTATTATGGAATTTTTGCCATAATTACAGCAAAATAAAACTGCCTACCCCAGCCTCAACACATTTGATAAAATTAATGAACATGATGACTAGATGGAAGGACAAAATGACTATAGGCACTATGTACTAAATAGCCTTGTTTTATGGTAAGACATGAAATCAGTCCACATCTGAGCTCATTAAAGTGTTGTTTTACTCCTGATCTTGAAAAATGGCAAAATCTTTTTCTAAGGCCTTTGGGAAGTCTGCTGTGTGTCGAAATGTTAATCTTTTCTTGGTGTGTAATGGTGGGTGTCTGAGTGTTTTTTGGTGTGTCTATGCACCAGGCTGATTTAGTGGACGATTGTGAAAAGATATAGCTGTCTGTCTGTGCTTACAACAGTATGCTTAAGGGTGCGTGGATGTTCCTGTGTGTGTGTGTGTGTGTGTGTGTGTGTGTGTGTGTGTGTGTGTGTGTGTGTGTCCCTCCCTGCAAGC
This sequence comes from Epinephelus awoara, assembly GCA_035609425.1. Classification (NCBI taxonomy): domain Eukaryota; kingdom Metazoa; phylum Chordata; class Actinopteri; order Perciformes; family Serranidae; genus Epinephelus; species Epinephelus awoara. Next base: position 28,943,271 of record CM069316.1, on the reverse strand, counting down.
CCGTCTGGCTCAGCTTGCCTTTCTCCGGAGAGTCCCTCTGTCATCGTTTGGAGGATTTCCATGATCTGTGCTGTTCTCTGCTTGTTTCTCTGTTCTGTTGGGAGGGCGGTTGGGGTTGAAGAGTTCTCCTACAGATATCTGGCTGCGCTTTATTACTGACAGATCCAGCCCATTTAGCCCCAGTGCTGCGTTATTGACTTAGTGTCAGTCAGAGTAATGTTTTTTCTGCCCCGTGAAACACGTTCTTCGGCACGGATGTGCTCAAACACATTTCATCCTGTCAGTCCTCCACTGCTGAGTGACAAGAGTAAAGTAAAATCAGAAACATAAAAAACATGTCGTTCTGGATGCCAGCGTGTCTTTGATGGGATATGTTTTGGCATTTGTAAGTGCTGTAACTCATTCTTTGAGCCTTTGGAGAGATTGGGTGAGAGATTGAGCGCTAAAAGCAGCAGCCAGCAGTGCTGAGTAGCTGCTGAGTTGTGGATTCACCTCACAGGGATGAATTTCAGACAGCTGATACAAAGCAGAGTTAAAAATGCCCGGCCGTCACAATTCAGATGTTCCTCCATTAACAAACATGGCCAAAGATGTTCAATGAAAACACTATTAAAAATCAATCCCTGTGTTGAGGTTCTAACTTGTCTCCATGGTTTCTATTGAACAAATAAAACATTGGCTGCACTATTTAAGTCCTGTTTTACAGAAGTTAAACCGTTGTTAGTCACAAAACTGATCAAATCAGTGCTTCTTTGCACCACAATGTCACAACATGGCAAATATTAAGGAACTCGTACCGTTCTGTTTTAGCTGTTTAATTTGCAGCCGTGTCTCCTGGAAATTATGTCTATATGCAACTAATATGACAGGAAATATGTTCTTCAGGAAATGTAATGCCAAACATATTGTATTTTCTAACATAATGTAATATTGCTAAAAAAACATATCTGGCAAGTTGCAAAAATGTTGATATGTATCAGCAAAATGTTCACTGACAATGTATTTCATTTCATTTAATTTTAAGTTGGTTTAACATAATGTTGTTGTTATTGTTGTTTGAGCATTTAATTCTATGCCATGTTAATATAAAAATATTGAATATACATTTTATTACCCTTTTTTTTTTATTTCATTGAACCATTAAAAGATAATGTGGCAAGTATAGTTGCATATGTGTCTTGACTGCTAGAATAAGACAAAGAGATGAATTCTGAACAAGGAAGTCAACTAAATTTTTAGACGTTTATTAAGTCCAGTACAGGGGTAACATCAGAAGCAGTACAAGGGTTACAGGTTACAATACAATAGAACTCATTCCATGATTATTACTACAAATTATCAGACAATGGAGTTTTAGGAATTCTCCACAGTAGCAGCTTGGTTTTCTTAGCTTTTGTTGACATGTCTTTTAGCAAGTAATCTTTTAAAATGTTTATCATTGACCTTATAACAAGTTCATGTGGCATACAATACTTTGTACTAACCCATACATTTCTGGCTTTCCATAAACTTTCTTTTACACAGTTAATGACAGCCCACCATTTTTTCATCTGATCTGTTGGATTTCTTTGCAAGTGACCATAAGTGATGTCTTCATAAAAATCTGGACCACTGTATGACGCTTGCAGCCATGGCAACACTAGAAACCAAGCACCTCTAGCAGTGGCACATGACCAGAAAAGATGTCGTACAGTTTCACTATCTCCACTAGAAGGCCTTGGGCATTTAGCACTGCGAGTGCTTAAAATGGAGTTGTTCACATTCAACCATCCTGTTTATGAATCTTATTTAGTTAATGTGCCAGCGGCAGTTAACCTTAAGTGCAGTGGAGACAGAACCCGTTTAATGCCGGCTCTTGTGATTTTGTCAAATGGAAGTTGACATGCACCTTTTTTAGACATGAAAATATTACATTGTAAGGTTTTGGCCAAGTTTGCACTGTATGGGTGGCCTTTCCCCCATGCTCTTAGCACACCCTGCCCCACCCAAACATGGCAAAATGGGCCCAACTCCCCACATGAACTGAAAGATAATTTTCTTCAGTGTTACCATAAAACCATGGGGAATTCGGAATGTTGCTGCCAAATGAGGCTAGTATTTCAACCTTTATAACAAGGACTTTCCCAGTCATGGTTAAGTTTCTGTCTTGCCATTGGAGGAGTCCTTTTAATTTTGGGTAATTTTGACTTCCAGTTGTTTTTTCCATGTCTTTTCCTATTTGTACCCAAGACTTTGATTGTTTTGTATTTTTGTATGAGGCTGAGGTGTTCCACTGGTTCTCTCCAGTTGAGGCAGAGTATTTTACATTTTCCCTGGTTAATTATTGTTCCTGATGCCAGGGGCGGATCTAGAAAAATATTTATGGGGTGGCAAGAGGGGGGCAGGAATTTTTGAGGGGTGGCAACATATGGCAGACGTATATATACTGAATTTAATCACAGTTATCAGAGTTTGATGAGAAATACTATGTTCACACTACATAAGGGCACGGGCTGCCATTTGCAAACTCACACAGACAAACTTAATCTCATGCAATCAATGTCTTGCATTTGAGGTTTCATGTGAAACAGTTCATATTATCAACAAACTCTGAGTCTAACCCTGAACTCTGAGTTGATTTACCCTGAGATGGGAAACTCTGAGTTACCGGTTCCAGAACAGCTGATTTGGGTTAGTTTAGTCAACTGAGTCTCTGAGTATGTTCACTCACAAATAAAAGACAGCGCCTCCGTTTTAATCCAGTGGATGTAGAGATATTAACGCATGTGTAGCAGAACACATTTATCTTTAAAAGAAGATCCTGAGTCAGAGCGAGGAAAGTGTAAATAAGTTAACCATAAAGTTAATAAAAATAAGTTTTATTCAGTGTTGTCCGTTTATTCATCATTTATCAGACTAAAGGTGCGTTCACACAGGACCTGTTTTTTTTTTCTCGCTGTTGCTCAGTTCGCCCCTTTGATATCGCTTCATCGCTCAGTTGCAATCGCTCGTCAATGTGGCAGAAATCAACAGACTTGCTTTTTCACTTTGATGACGTCATTGAAGCAATGGGGGGGTGCTTGACTGTCATGACATGTCAGCTTCATAAAAAGTTAAAAAGTATAGTTGAAATTAAAAGCAACAATAGATGTAAAAACACACAGAGACAATACATATGTCTGACCGTTTATACCTCCGACTGCGGCAGCAGCCGAAAATTATACATTTTGATACAAACAGGTAGATATACATATTGCAAAACTCTGTCAAAGTACACCAAAGCATGCATTTTCATTTCCAAATATTTATTTCAAAAGGAAACCATTCATACGGTCAATAAAAAAACATTTTGTTATTAATAAAAAAACGAATGTACAGTGACCGCACAGCCGTGTGTCTGCGTGCGTGTGCGTGCATGTGCGTCCGTGTGTGTGTGTGTGTGTATGTGTGTTAGTATATCAGAGAGGAGGAATATCAATTTAAAAAAAAGTTTCCACTAATTATTTCGGTGTTTATTTCTTTTATTCTTAAGGTTTTTCATGAAAATGCGTAATATATAAAAACATTATTATAGACCAAATGTTAATCTAATTTATTATTGTAGAATGTATTTAGCAAATCACCACTTTTAACTGGAGACACGGCGCAGGAGCGCAGCAGCAGCAAAAAAAGAAAGAAAGAAAGGAAGGCATTATAAAAAAGCGACAAATAGTGTTAATTAATTGACATGAGACATTGGAGAGGTTGTCAGTCCTATTTTACACTATAGTCTGTAATATTTTTTTTATTTTATCATAACGTCTCGGAAATTACTCAAATGGATTCATTGTGTGCTTCTGAGCACATGGGCAGCATAAACAATGAAGTTACATATGACGGTCTGGCAGATCGTTGCGGTGCTTGGAGGCAGCTGACAGTGACAGTTTTTTCAGCAGCCATTTTTCTTCCTACCAATAACCTATGGTTGAGGCAGCTCCAGCTCCAGCTCCGCTCACATGCTCTGACTCAGGCACCAGGGCGTCTGAGCTACAGTGATAGATGCATTGGCGCTGGCCGTGGTGCTTTACACTAGGCTCGCCAGGATTACAGTGCTCCTCCAAGCGCTGCAGTCCCGCCACTGTTGAGATTACATTCGTTTTCTATTATTAACAAAATGTTTTTTTATTAAACGTATGAATGGTTTTGTTTTCAAATAAATATTTGGAAACGAAAATGTATGCCTTGGTGTACTTTGACAGAGTTTTGCAATATGTATAGCCTACCTGTATGTATCAAAATGTATAATTGCGGTCGGAGGTATAAATGCTCAGAGAAGTAGTGAGTTTCATTTTTGTAACTTAAAGGCTCGAGTGCACTTACATTGATCACTTCCATAAAATAAAACAAGAAATTGGAGAAGATTGAAAAAATTGTTAAAATTAAATTAGGGGACTGATCACAGATCTGTGTGTTTTTACATCTATTGTTGCTTTTAATGTGCAGCTATACTTTTAATGAAGCTAACATGTCATGACAGTCAAGCACCCCCCGGGATTCCGGGATTACGGAAGCCAATCAGCGTTGAGCTGCAAGCGACAGGACCCAGCGAAATACCGCTCCAGATGAGATTTCTCATCTCAAGCGATGGGCGAAAAAACGCTATGTCGCTGTCACTCAGAGCCCGAGCGATTTTTCTCCCGGGCGAATATACGCTCAATCGCCCGTTTGCATTGACTTTGTATGTAAACTCGCCTCTAGCGAAAAAAAAACAGGTCCGGTGTGAACGCACCTTTACATTTCCTTAATGAAGATAAAGTGGTGGAATCTGACTGTGTATCAGGCTGTAGATACATTACATTATATTAATAATATATAATAATAGCCTATATTTATTCAGATGTAATCTGATGGGGAAAAACACAGGAGGCAGCAACTGAAAAATAGGAAGATTTAAAACATATAGCCTAGGCTATAGATCAAAGACATAAATACAGGACTGTAAACTCACAGTCTGACCCAGTAATAATATGTTTGGTGATTTGCACTTGAAAAGACGTTGAGGTTAAAATACATAGATTTTAAAATGTTGGACATCTATTTGTATCTTGACTCAGCAGCATTCAGTGACTTTATTTCAGCTACAAATGTAGTAAATTTAAAGACACTGAAATGCTGCACCATTGCTCACTCAGAAATATTAACATATAATCCCCAATATTAGGCTATAGGAATATGTTCCATCAGTGCGACCAATGACATCAGTGATAGAGATCATTAATCATTGATACCTCGTGTCTAAAGCTTCATACCGATTTTTAAAATTTAAATAATTAGACCTACACATTATGTGCAATAAACATTTCGGAGCTGCTCTAACAGACTGACAGTCTGATCCAAAAAAATAATAAATATAAAAAGGACAGAGGTTTGATTCTGAGCTGAGGGTGAATTATCACTGTGTAATATCTGAATGTAAAGACAAAAACTGATGTCCAAGGAAATGATTGATGTGCATAAATTCAGTAACTTAAGACAGTCCTGAGTAACAAACTAATATCCAGCAGGATTTAGACTGTGACAGACGGTAAATCTCCGCTAATGAATGCGCTTCGATACAAGCGTTGACACGGACTGAATGAATGAGGAAATGAAACGGCGTGTAAGAGGGAGGAGACAGAGAGAAACCTAACCTGCTCACAGACTTAGTTGCCATGTTGATTGACTCAGAGTTTGATTTACCTCTCTTTCTGGAACTGAAACCCAGAGTTTCCCTCATCTCAGGGTTAACTTACTCAGAGTTCTTTCTGGAATAGGCTACCCCTCTGGCTCCACTCAGTTTTCCAAACAAAGCAGTCTCTTGCCGGTCTGGCATTATCTCGTGCTGCATTCAGCGCAGTCGGACATTGAAGATTCACGCTTGTAAAAAGGCAAATTGACCATAACTTTTCTTTGAATTCGTTGCTGCCAACTGGGGTGGCAGCAGGGGTGGTATGGCTTTCTTTTAGGGTGGCATTTGCCACCCTATGCCACCCCGGTAGATCTGCCCATGCCTGATGCAGTGGTAAATTTGTCAGAAATAAGCAAGGTGTCTGTTATTGACCTATTGTCTGTAAAGAGGGGAGTTAGGTCATTGATATACAAACTTAGTTTTGCCTCCTTACCTGTTGCCCCCTGGATTGGGAGGCCTCTTTAATACAGATGCAAGGGGTTCGAATGTGAGAGTGAACAAGGTAGGGGAACGCGGACAGCCCTGCTGTACATCTGATTTTACTTCCAATGGTGGTGTGCATTTTATCATTTACCGAAACTGTGCCTATAATGTCAGAATACAACAGGTCTACCCAGGTCTCCAGTTCCTCAAATCTTTCTTATCCCCCTCTTAAAAAGAAGGGAAATGGAGCCCGTTCTAAAAGAGGGGGGTAGTATATCTCTTTAAAAACTCTCTTAAACACATGCAACAATGAGTCTTTACAGTGGTCCCATGAGGTGATGAACTAGGAGGTGCCCTTTATTTCCCCTCAGCACAACTTAATGTTAGAAACTCTACGATCAAACCACAGTGACCAGAGCTTCCAAAATGGCGTAAGTCATTAATTTTTAATTAGAGCCCGGCGACTTGGGCGACCTGGTTGTCAGCCATGCGTCTTGGGCGACCAAAGCGACCAGAGCGGATCCGGAGGGGAGTTGTTTTAATTTATGGTAATGAGCTCTGAGGCTGTTTGGCGACAACCAATCGGAATGCTGATGTGCTTCGATGAAGTGGGTCCCAGAGAACAAGCCATGTAACTTTGGGTCCTACAGCACACTTGTTCCGACAGTGGATATCGAGAAGTTGATTACTTGCGTTTGTGCCCACCTATTCCTTTATAATGTGTCGCTGTTCAGTTACAGAGAACAAAAATAAAAAGAATGAAGCTTGGGACCGGGGTAGTTGGTTGGTCTGGTGAGTTTTAAAGGATAACTAAGGTATTTTTCAACCCTGGCCCTATTTCCCCATGTGTATTTATGCGTATGATTCATAGGTACAACTCAAATTAAAATTGGTTCAGTATTGAGGGAGGCGGATGCAGCCGGCAGCCGTGAAATGAGCTAAAACGGTAGATATTGGGGAAAATGCGCCCCATATAAGTTTGCGCATTAAAAGTGCTTTTTTTCGCCACTGACCGGTTCAGATTGCCAGTGCTATCTCTGTAAATAGCATACTAAGCATTTCCCTTACCCTTCACTTGCTCTGGGCTGTATGTGACGATTTTTAATTTGCAAACTTATACGGGACGCATTTGCCCCCATATCTACCTTTTTAGCTCGTTTCGCGGCTGCCGGCTGCATCCGCCTCCCTCAATACTGATCCCCAATTTTAAAACGAGTTGTACCTATGAATCATACGCACACATACACATGGGGAAATAGGGCCCAGGTTGAAAAATACCAAAGTTATCCTTTAAAGTGTGTAATGTTAGTAATAGAGGAGAGAATTGCAGGCTAATGTTGCGACGTAGCAGGCAAGTCTTCCTTGCTATTTCTGTTTTCTGTTTTCAGTTTTCTGTTTTGACCAAACATAACTTTCTGTAGGCCAACTATGAGCTTTTTGACTATGCTGCTTTCAAGCCAGCAGTCCACTTTGCGGCTCCTTTAAATTGACAAATACAATTGAATATTCGAATGATTCACGTGATGAGCGACTAGAACGACCATAATGTCACAAATTTTTGTGACAGTTGTGCTTCTTGGGCATCCACGAGAGACTTTGCCTCTTTGGAAGCTTCTGGTTTGAACATACAGTTACAGGGGATTTATTGTTGTACGTAGACCCTACGCCCGTAGCCTACGCACGTCGCCTTCACCGTTGTGAGCATTTTTACTTCTGGGTGGTGTGTCTGTGTCACTCTGCAGTTACACCTCCAAAACGCTAGTCGGCGGTGAAGGTTTCTGTCAAGTGCTGTAAAGTTTAGCTGATTCAAAACACACATTAAACACATTAAACTTGGCTTAATAGAGACAGTTTCAAACAAAAATTGGCTTCACTATAACTCGCAGCATTCACAGACAAACACTTGTCTTTATCTGGACACATTTTCCCCGCAAATACAACATACTAAAGTTATTAGCACAAGCCTATGTCATTTTACATTGTATAAATTAGCCTAGCAACTAGCGATCTTTTCCTCTTCTCATATAAAACCACGGACAACAGCGACATTTAACAAAGGTAACTGCACACAATTTGACTCCATTTCAACTTACAAGATTCACCGACAAAACAACTGTCTTATATAAACATGTTTGCCGAGCAAATATAACATGCTAACGTTATTAGCACAAGCCTATGGCTTTTTTACATTGTATGAATTAGCTTAGCAACTAGCGATCGTTCCCTCTTCTCATCAGTGTTGCCAATTTAGCGACTTTGTCACTATATTTAGTGACTTCTCAGACCTCTCTAACGACTCTTTTTAAAAAGCAACTAGCGACAAATCTAGCCACTTTTTCTGATGTTATTGAAGACTTCTGGAGATTCTGTTGTGAGAGCACGTATCATTCTTATTCTTCTCCACGAGCAGCAGATTCTGCCGTGGGCTCCTCTCTTGCCCCAGAGCACTCAAATGTAAAATTTTCTTTGTCTAATATATAAATCACTGAAAGAAGATTCATGTGTAGTTCTAAACATATTCAGAGGTTTTTTTTACTCAGTTTTTGTCTCTCCCACGACGTTATTCCTACAGCGGCCATTACAATTACATGCATATGGACAATTATGCAAATTAGGCAATGACGTCATTTAACGACTTCTAGTGACTTTTAGGACAGCTAGTAGCTACTTTTCTTACTGAGGAGTTGGCAACAGTGCTTCTCATATAAAACCACGGACAACAGCAACATTTAACAAAGGTAAGGGCACACAGTTTGGCTCCATTACAACTCACAAGATTCACAGACAAAACAACTGTCTTATATTAAACACGTTTTCCAAGTAAATACAACATGCTAGCGTTATTAGCGCCAGCCTATGGCATTTTACATTGTATACATTAGCCTAGGCAAGGCAAGGCAAGGCAATTTTATTTATATAGCACCATTCATACACAAGGCAATTCAATGTGCTTTACAAGAGAAAACATTAAAGGAGCAATAGATCATTAAAAACAAAAGCTAAAAGCAAGACAATAAATAGTTAAAAACAGTGCAGAAAATGCATTTAAAAAGCAAACATAAAGCAACAGCAGACAAATATAAAAACAATAGCTACAGATTATCCTAACAATAAGTTACATATCTAGTTCACTGGTAAGCTGCAGTAAATAGTAATGTTTTAAGCCCTGATTTAAATGAGCTGACAGTTTCAGCCGACCTCAGATATTCTGGAAGTTTGTTCCACAGGCGGGGAGCATAGAAACTGAAGGCTGCCTCACCTTGTTTGGATTTGATACTGGGAACACTGAGTAAACCTGTTCCAGATGATCTGAGGGGTCTGGATGCTTCATAACGTACAAGTAAATCAGAGATGTATTTAGGCCCGAGACCATTTAGTGCTTTATAGACAAGTAACAAGATTTTAAAGTCTATCCTTTGACACACAGGAAGCCAGTGCAGTGACTTAAGCACTGGTGTAATGTCCTCACCAACACCAAGAGAGTGGAGCACATTACACCAGTGCTTAAGTCACTGGTGTAATGTGGAGCACATTACACCAGTGACTTAAGCACTGGTGTAATGTGCTCCACTCTCTTGGTGTTGGTGAGGACTCTGGCAGCAGCGTTCTGGACAAGCTGCAGTTGTCTGATTGATTTTTTACTCAGGCCTGTGAAGACACCGTTACAATAGTCCAGCCTGCTGAAAATGAAAGCATGAACAAGTTTTTCTGTATCTGGTTTAGACAGAAATTCTTTTATTCTTGCTATGTTTTTAAGGTGGTAGTAGGCTGATTTAGTAATTGTCTTAATGTGACTATTGAAATTTAGGTCTGAGTCCAGAACTACACCAAGATTTCTGGCTTGATTTGTAGGTTTTAGTGTCAAGGCGTCAAGGTGAGCACTGACTATTGATCTTTGTTCTTTGGGGCCAAAAACAACTACTTCAGTTTTGTCTGTGTTTAGTTGTAGAAAATTCTGGCACATCCACGTATTGATTTCGCCAATGCACTCATTTAGCAGATGTAGGGGACTGTAGTCATCTGGTGACACTGTTATGTAAAGTTGTGTGTCATCTGCATAAGTATGGTAGGAGATGTTATGATATTCCATAATCTGAGCAAGAGGGAGCATATAGATGTTGAACAGAAGAGGCCCAAGAATGGACCCTTGAGGAACTCCACATGTAATCTTTGTTCGCACAGATTCATAATTGCCAAGTGACACAAAGAAATCCCTGTCGTGTAAATAAGATTTAAACCAATTTAGCACAGTGCCAGAAAGTCCCACAAACTTTTCTAATCTGTCGAGCAGTATCTTATGGTCAACTGTGTCGAATGCAGCACTGAGGTCCAGTAATACCAGAACCGAAATCTTTGATGCATCACTGCTCAGATGAATGTCGTTTAAAACTTTTACAAGTGCAGTCTCAGTGCTGTGATGTGCTCGAAATCCAGACTGAAAGGCATCAAAGGAATTGTTTTGCTCCAAGAAGGTGTTAAGTTGCAACGAGTGGAGATTTCCTCTGCTCATATGAAGCCAGGATGAATCCCGAAGTATTTAATCCCTGAAGGATAAATCACACACAAGACTTAAAATGCTATTTCAGTGGGGGCTTTACTATCTTCGCAATTTATTGTTTCTTATCTGTGAAATAAAAGTAAATAAAAGCTTTGTTCCACTGAGGGAAAAGGTGTCTGTATACAAAAACAGACGGGAGGTCTGCGTCACTGCGGCGCGTAGTTACAATTCTGGGGAGGTGCACGTCAGGCTACTGCGTAGGTTACGGCGCAGGCTCTAAGTCGACGTGGAGCCTACGCCATAGCTACGGCGTTGATTCAACACAAAAGTATAAATTAGTTGTAACTCCACAAAGGTGAGATGTCACTAACTGAGTATACAGTCAAATGTCTTTTATCACAACATTAACTTTAACCCATTTGAACCATTGTGAAATACATAAACATCAATCAGTGTGTAATGGGTATCCTAAATGATTTAAAACACATTTAAACAGAGTTTTCTTAGGCTTATGGCCTTAAACACATTGTCTCATGGCATGCTGGGAAACTCCACCCATTTAGCCCCAACAGGCCACAATATGTCAAGTGCACAGTGATAGTTTCTTTTATTGGCCTTTTACTAATTTAGGCGAAATTGGCTTTAGAAATTTTAGCCAAATGAACTAATACTCAAATATTGTTGGCTTAACATAAAAAAAATTATGCCAAGCTCACAAGGGATTTTGGGAGTTTTTGTGTCAAGAAAACATACAGTTTTATGTAATTTTGACAATCTGGGGTGTTTTTGTAGACTTTATATTAAAATTTTGTGTCATGGATGGATTGGGGGTTGCAGTATGGTACATGATTGTAGTGTTAAGTTACCTGAAAGAAACGTCTCTGAACATGATTAATTGCATTGCAACAACAATGTGATTCAGAAAGCAATTTAGTAACATATAAATGTCAATTCTAAAGGAAAGGATTGTTAGTTTGACACATCAGTATTTATTTTGTAGAAGTAAGAGAGATATGAGTCACAGTAAAAGTTTGATTTTATGATGATTTTATAGTGTCTGCCTGAAAGAGCCTTGAGATCTGTAGATTCTGGATGTCTTTTCTCAGCTTTTGCCACTGGGCATAACATTTTACTTACTGGCTAATTAATGGAGTCACTGACAAAACCAGCTTTACAACAGCAAACAGGGTTTAAAAAGTGTCTAACTCAAATGAGGTATTTAATTAAAAGTGAAAAAAAAAGCTATAGTTACATAATGCAGGTGTAGAGCTACTTTGTGCTTCAATTTGCAGAAATTACTTACTCACCTCTTTTTTTCTTCCTTTCTTTTTTTCGTAATTACAGTAAATAGTTTGCCATTAGGATTAAACCAGAGTAGCTCAGCAATGCAACTGATTATGAAAGTTTTGAATAAAAACTCTGATATTACTTTTATTAGATAATCATCTAATATGTCAATGCCCATATTCAACAAAATGTTATTAGCATATTCTACATCATCTTCCTCATAAATCCTTCAAAAAGGCACCTTGAATGGAACTTGCTCTGACAGAGACCTGTGATCTGTCTGCAGTAGACAGATGCAAATACTTTTGAAACTGATGCTACATGAGCAGACAAACCAGAGAAAAGGGCTGTGGCATTTGCTTTTGCTCAAGAGGTAGAAAACCTACAACTACCGGAATGCACTTTGTAACACCGGACCAATAAACACTCCTGCTGGTGGGTGACTTATTGTTCTTGCCTGTTCAAAAACAAAATGCTGTTAACAAACAATCTTGCATTACAGTCAAAAAATAAGCTAGAATATTATTTCTGAAAACCTCTGAGTGGAGAAATAAGCAACACAGTAATAGAATCTTTGTTTATATTTGATCAGCGCTGCTCACTTTTACCATTTGATCTCAGTTATGTCTGAGAGTGAGAAAGGGGCAGCTCTCTCTCTCAGACTGTTTCTTTACTCTTTGTGTCCGTGGTGGTAGGCATTAAAAAATGAGGAAATACAATTTGTAGTTCAAGCAACTGCCCAAGAGCCTGACAAATACAAAATATCCCTTTAACTGTAGAGAACACAAATGCACTTGCATCAGTGATGTCAGCTGTTTTGCAAACATGGTAACTGGATGATAAAGCATGGGATGATTAAAAAGATCAAATATAAGAAAGACCTCTAAATGACTATTTAAAGTATCCAATGTGCATTGAAACAGTTCATGCTTGCTCATACTAGCTGCTAAGAGATGACATCCTAACATGCTTCAAGTGTAAGAAATGGAAACAAAAAATAGTAGTTTAAAGTTAATCTGAAATCAATGTAAGGCTCCCGCAGTATGAGTTTAACAAATCAACTCAGCATCTTCCAGCAATAATCACACACAGAAGGAAATGTGGACTTTAAAGAAAAGATTGGACAAAGTTGTTGTTTTGCAGCAAGTCTCAAGTCCCAAGGTGAGTTTCAAGTCCGAAATTTTGAGTTTCAAGTCATAAACAAGTCACAATGAGCTTTCCACCCAATGTAATACCATTCTAAGAACTGAATGATAATATCATACATTTACAAAAATCATGAATGCTTTGTAAAATTTATGTTTTCTTTTTTTGTTAAGACAAGTTTATTTAAAAAGCAAACTAAACTTAATCATAAAAAATTAGTGCTTTCATAGCATTTGGCAGTAGCTCACTACAACAGCATGAATTCTGTATGTTTCTGTCCTGTCTTGTTAGGGTCCGGGCCGGACACTATTGTAATCCTAGGTATTCTTCTTCTTCTTTCTTCTTCCGAGGAAATCATACTTCCCATGGGTGAAAACTCACCAAACTTTGCACAAAGGTCCAGTGTCATGCCAGATATCGTCAGCTGTAAACTCAAGCCAATAGTCCTGATGGTGCCGCTACAGCAAGCGTCTAAAGTTCAAAACTTTGAAAATTCATAACAAATCAACCATATGTGCTAAAACTTCATAACTTTCATCAAACTGTAGCCCCAATACTGAAGAAACGTTTGTACATTTAAACCTATTAAAAATTATAAAGTTCATCACTCTGGTTTTTTCAAAAACTGTAAAACTTCTTAAACCTATCTCCTCCTACAATTTTTGCTCAATTGACACCAGACTTGCTACAAAGCATCTTCAGACTGTCCTACAAAAAACACATTTCTCAGATTTTTGATTTATCAAAAATTGAGCCTACAGTGCATCAAAATGTTTGACTGTAAACGGTACTATAAACATATACATGCAAATTCTTGCTAAATCAATCTTCAATGTTAATGGAAAAAAGGAAAAAATTCATGCAAATTTCAGAATTTTATCTCAAAAACTGAATTTTTGACATCATTTTGAGTTTTGCTCTAATGTGAACAATTGGAGTCAATGTAAAAACGGCAATTTTAAACATCAGTTTTTCACTTATGGAGCAAATCAATCATTGTTACAAACAAATTACCAACATCTCCATGCTGTCTAGATGCAATATGTGTATTTTCAGATTTTTGTCTTAATAACTGAATTTTTTTACAGTGGTTTCAAATCTGCCTTTCCATGCACGGATGGCTGCTTTCCTACACAACAGTGAATGGCTTATTTAATTTGTGAAGCCACTGTTGAGTTGCTACTTGCCAATTAGCTCAGAGAGGTAGATGACCGTCTTAGGTTCCAGAGGTTGCGTGTTATAATTGAAAAAATGTCTCATTTTGCTTGGAGGAAGACATCAAGTGTTTTTGAGTCAAAAGGTTTAAGTCCAAGTAAAGTCACAAGTCACTGGTTTTGAAGTCGAAGTCATGTTGCAAGTCTTTTTTTATTTTGCCAATTCAAGTCTAAAGTCATCAAATTTGTAAGTCTGACTTTAGTCCAAGTTATATGACTCAAGTCCACACCTCTGCTGTAAAGACTGTAACTGTGATTGGAGTCCATATATCTGCTGTAAAGACTGTAACTGTGAAACATGTCCAAGTCATCAAATTAGTGACTAGAGTCTGACTTGAGTCCAAGTCATGTGACTCACCTCCACACCTCTGCTTTAAAAACTGTAACTGTGACTGGAGTCCATATATCTGCTGTAAAGACTGCAACTGTGAAACATGTCCAAGTCATCAAATTTGTGACTAGAGTCTGACTTTTAGTCCAAGTCATGTTACTCGTGTCCACACCTCTGCTACAAAGACTATAACTGTGAAAGATATCCACTTCACAAGAAAGACTGCTGAGGCCTCAAATTAGCTTAAAATTTAATCTAAATGAACTTTTGAAAGCATTTCCCCATATAATGAGGATTGTGGATTTTGTCCACCATTTTCTTAGATCTGAAGCACAACAGGAAGGTATGAACAGGAGGGATAATTGAAGCAAGCAGAAAGTGTTTAGCTGTAGATCTATCTATTGTAGTTCTATTGAAAGATCTGAAACATTGCGAGCCTATACTTTAGGTCGTGACATTTCCCTAATAGCCTAAATGTAAAAGTTTAAATTCCTATCAAGACGTACATAAGAAGAATAGAAACAAGCTAATTAGAACCAAAAGTGTTGGTATTGTGGGTTTTCCTATTCACTTCCATAAAGTTGTATTTTTTGAAGCAAGCATCTAGTGGTCATAAAAGGAGGTGCAGTTGAATGTTTTTCTACAAGAGTTTTAGCCGTGGTATTTTTGCTCAGTCACACAGTGAGGCTGGTGTGTAATATCAGATCATAGTGAGAGACATGATGGAAACAGCTATAAAAATGAAAGCCTGGTTGTTAAAGAAACAGACATTCGCCAGTTTTCCATGTCGGAGCAGTGGGTTGGAGGGACGGTCTCTCTGTAATTGTGTCTGACAGTGTTTTGTGCTGTTTATTTCCTGCTGGCTTGTCTGTAAATGGGCCCTGACTGTCTACACCCGTTAGCTTGCTGGTTAGCTGCCGTGTCCCTCTGTGTTGTGGTCGACTGAAGAGGAGGGAGCGTGAGGTTAGTGGGATTTCACCACACGTGTTTGTCCCGCTAATTCAAACGATACCAAGTGAGTCATGTGAGAACTGTCATCACCTGCTCTTTGTGGCCCAGCGAGAGGAAGCCAGCCCACGTCTGACTTTAAACCCAGAGACTAGCTTTATTGGATGTTCAGTGGATGCGGCCTTAATGAACTGCTGCTAATTAAAACCGGGTTACTGAGTTCAAACAAGGCAGTAAAGCATGAAATCAGAGGCAAAATCTGTGTGATCTCATTCAAAGCCA
This sequence comes from Epinephelus awoara, assembly GCA_035609425.1. Lineage (NCBI taxonomy): Eukaryota > Metazoa > Chordata > Actinopteri > Perciformes > Serranidae > Epinephelus > Epinephelus awoara. The sequence goes on along the minus strand of CM069316.1, from coordinate 28,927,456 downwards.
GTGCACACTATGTGACTCTTCTCCTCTTTTCGCTTCAATCTTCTCCTCTTTGTCTTTTGTTTCTATATTTTACTCTTTGTTTGGTCTGTTTCTCATTTGGTGTAGCTGGTCCGTTCCCCTCTCACTGTTTTCCTTACACCTTTGTTTTAATATCAGCTTTATTCATTCTTTATCTTTTCTGTTCTAAGTTGCTTCTTTTCTCCCTCTTGTTGTCCCCCATTGTCTCCCTGTCCCTCCTCCCCCTCACTGTCTCTATATTTCTCTTTGCTTTTACTGTCTTTCACCGCCTGCCACGGACCGCCTATTTTTCCATTGACTTCTCTCTGTGTATTTGTCTTTTTTCTAGTGTCCATCTCCTGCTTTTTTTCCCCTTTGTTCTCTTATACTCTTCCTCTCCGTCTGCTGACCTTGTAACTGTCATCTAATTACCTTAATAGCTGTCTGGTGTCCTTTCCTTTTTCTTCTTTACTCTCATCACATTTTAAATCTATTTGTCAGATGGATCACTGAATGTTTTTACTTGATGCTCAACCATCATCGGGTCACAGCAGCTGTTTTTAGTTCTAGTTTGCCCTAATCCTGACATTTGCTGTGGTCATTCTGACATTTACAATTTTTTACTGTTTGACCAATGCATTATCACCTTTGACAGCGAAATGGCAAGCAAATCTTTCTGTGTTAACCCGATAACCTCTTAGCGAAAAGTTTAGTAGTAAGCATGCTGGAAGGTGTATTCATTTCATTAACTGATATAAATGTGTCAACACCACAATGCACAAATACTGTGTTAATTGTAAAAAACTAACTAATTGATCGAGGCAGCAATAGACCAGCAGCTCCTGTGTTCAGCGAGCTTAAATTAATGTTTTTCTCAATGGAGTCTGGCTGTGAAAGCAATATAATGGTCTAATTTCCCTGCATAGATGGGAAACTAAAGCCAGCCTCCCTGTTGGAATGGGCTGTCACAGTGAAAATATTCTAAATATAGTATACACTACACTATTACTGATATTGCATTTTTTAGGAGGCTAAAATATGTTTCCTGCTGCCCTGTATTCACAGCAGTACATTGCTTCGCTTGCATGCAGATACTACTGCAGCTTCTTCTAACGGGGGGCATGCTGACTGACTGTGTCGATCTACGTATGTTGTACACTTACTATCGATAACTACCTCATATTATCACTTTAGACCCAAGATTTTAATTTTGTAGGTGGTTGTTTTGTATGTATGATTTTGATAGAGTTACGTGCATGACTTTAATGTACACTCTGCCACATCTAAAGACACTGTGAGTTTATAGCCACAAAGACAAAGGCAAAGACTGGGGATCTTGCAGGGAAACTAGAATACAGCTACAGCTAGATATCTTTTTGAAGTTATTTCCCATCCTGCTCCCAGTGGAAAATATTACACCAAACTCCCTTTAAGTAATATGACATACTAACAATTCCTTATGTGTCCACAAAAATCCTCAACTCTACAAACAGTGTATGACTATGATGACAGTGTTCCTTATAATTCAGCATCAATATAATGATCAACTGTACTGATGTGATTTTGTCGCCTTGACTCACTACCAGACATTGGTATCGTCCAGTGTTTTGTAGTGGGTATACTGTCTATACTTGTACTTACCCGTCCCAGAGCAACATGTCTCAGAACAACAACCATCTTGGAGCAACACCTCATAAGCACCATCACCACCTTGTGTTTGATGCTGCCTCCTAACATGTTGATATCATAACCAGTCTTTCAGAATGCTCTCAAGATGTATACTGTAGGCTGTGCATTAGTGAATTTAATTCAGATTCAGATGTTTTTTTATTCATGTACTAAGAAAACATCTGAATCTGAATTACATTCAGACATAGGGGGAGGTGGTGGAGAGATGCACACTGAAGATGTTAGAGGCTTTTCTGAACACACACACACAAACACACAGACACACAGATACACACACACACAGTATCACAAGTTATCACTCTATAGTTTTAGATATTGTATAACCGTACATAGTTCTATGTTTTCCCTGATGTTCATGAACGTGACATACAGAAGACTGTGCTGTGAAGACAGTCAGTCATTGTCATTTCCATGACAATGGGTTGTTTGGCAAAGAGGTGGTTGAAACGGGGTTTAAGTGGCTTCATTTTTAGCTGCAAAACCCCTTTTGCATGGTCAACTGTGCATTTTTAGCTGTGTTGACACTGCTAATGGTGCTAACGCAGCTAAAAGTAGTTTACTATGCTAAAGTAAAAACTGAGCCTCTTACTCACCGTGATGATCTGGAAAGAGACTAGAGAGTGTCAACAGTGTTTCCACAGCAACGCTGTTGAGTTGTAATGGTGTTACTAGTGGTAATCTGCAAATGACCAATGCAGCTAGCTGGCTCCCACCCAACCCAGTTTGTGCACAGTGCAGAGCAGTCAAGGCTAACTAATCAGTGGAAACCAGAGGGCAGGCAGTAGGCACTATGTTTCTGTATATTAATATGGCTAGCCAGCTGTCTGTATCCCACCAGACCCAGTTAGTGTGTAGTGCAGTAAACTGAAGAGTTGCAAAATGAATCTACAGACCCTCATGCCTAACTGGTCAAAAATATTCTCTGTGGTTAACCAATTAATGATTAACCATTGACATCTTTACTTAAAACAGCTTGTACTGAGTTTAATGACTACCTAACACAAAGCAAACAAGATCATGGGAGCACACTGAAGAAAAAAAACTCATGATTTTAATCAGACATTGGAAATTTGTCTGTTTGGAAAACATCATAAGCAACATAAGGTTTTCTTTTAGAGCATTATTATTAATATATATTTCCTTCTAGATATTAAATAATGGGTTGATTTTATAGAAGTGAAGCAAGATCAAGTTGAATATGAAACAAATAATGAAATTAGGAACAGAGACACTGAATCTGAAACATATTAAACCTACATGTGTGTTTATTGTGCTATATTTTCACCTTTGCTACACTATGTCACTTTTCATCAGGTGTCTTTGCAATAGGACAGACATGATTTTATCACTATTCATAGTGAGTTTTAGACACTGGTTGAGATACCTGTTTCAGAACTTAAATAAGCAAATCCATTGATTTAACAATAAATTTTTATTATTTTACTCAGTTCATGACTACTTGTTTTTGTACCTGAATGCTTACTTGCTGCATGGTCTCAGTTTGCTGTGAGTTCATTTAAGAAAAAAAAAGTTGCTACCTGAAGTGCACCAGACAATCATTATTTCAGAAACAGACAAACTCAGCTTGTTTGTAAGTAAAGGTGTTGAGCTGGCTCATAGTTTTATAAGGAGTCTGCCAGCTGTATGTCTGTTTTTGCAAATCTCATTTTGGAACAAAATAGTCGAACTTCACACTTCAAACCCCATAAAAAGGAAAATAATAATAAAGAAGCTATTGCTGGCAGATGAAGTTGCTGCACAGAGGATTAGCTTGTATTTCAGGTATGATGCGTGTTATTTTGAATCTATATTTAGCCCACTTTGAGAAGATATACGACTCTGCAGATTGGGTAATGCGTTCCTGTGTATTGACTCATGGATACCGTATCGTCAGCAGCCTCTCTGATGCTTTATGTTTACTGTCATCACTAACTGCAGAGGTAAATAGTGCCCTGTGATGCATGGTAACCATATAAACAGAACTCTGAGAGACTGACATGTCGGCCTATTGTCAAACCGCAGTTTAAGCGCAGCTCCAGCCCTTCGTCTTCGAGCCGCCCATCAACAAGGACCTCAGTGTTTGTTATAATGTCTCACTCTCAAGTGTCTCATTCAGCAGGAGATTTACTGTATGAATGAGGGCACACACGATTGCACATGCTCCCTTTCTCATCCCTTTTATACGTGCATAAACACAATTAATACTGACAGCATGTGTACATCCAAAGACAGAAAGTGTCTCGTCTCTCATATGACAAGTTGTCATAACATCATACATCAGCACCGTGGCTTGAGTTAGCGTCGATGAGTTCAAAGATGCTGTAAATTAAAATCATATGTCTTCCACGAGTGGCATAAATGTAGGATCTGTCGTCTTTGTGACTCATTAATCATAGCTGGGAATATATCCTCAGAAGACATTTGTTGTAGTAAGCTTTTAGGTTCAGGTCCCTCAGTTTGATAGCAGCAGAGTGAAACCTTGAAGCTCAGTGCAGTTGGAGGGGAAATGAACTTTGGTGTAAACCCTCTGCAATGTACTTGGAGTCTGCAGTGTCAAAATGCAACAGCTCCATCTGAAAGCAACATTTTTATCCGACTTGTTTGTTTCTCCATCAAAGTTCACACTCAATTTATTTCTTATTTTTCTCACACGCTCTGGGCCTGCCTGTAAAAAACAATAAAGACTTTGTGGCTTTTAATATACCCAAAGCATGATATTGACAAACCTCAGGACTTTGTGGTGTTCTGAATGAGCCTCAGATGACAAACTTCACTTTTGAAAATTGCAGTGTTGGGGGGAAAAAAAAGCAATCAGTTTGCGTGAGCAGCCAGGAAGTCACTCCATCATCTCCCAGATGCACTGTGTCAACAAGTTAGGGCACTAATTGATTTAAGATTGCCTAATTGTAGTCTGATTAAAGAGCGGTCCTGTTTGGTTCCTTTCTTCCTTTTGATTTTGACTTTATTTATTTGGTTTTGGTATGGACACAGCTGGGCTCAATGTGTCGATGGTTCGGTGCCCTCTGTGAATGTCTGGAGCGCTTGCGTAAGTTTATTTTCCTTCCGACGCGTCCTTTTCATTCCACGGCGAGATCTGAGAGGTGGCTGCACTGCGGGGAGTCAGCGACCGCAGCATGTCACAGAGAGTTCCAACATGTAACAGACAGGAGGTGGGAGATGGAGCAGAAGGGGGAGAGAAGGGACACGTAAACTGAGGCAACGTTTGAAAAGCTCACATGGAGCTATCAAATTCACATTCATGAAAGACACTTGATTTGTTTAAAATAAGGGACTAAAATGTTAGACAAGACATCAGGCACCCATATGAACACTGACACAGGTTTTACTTGCTGTAATGATTCCTGCTTTTCATACTGACCACTATCCATTGAACTTACTAGAGTAAGTGACTACTGTGCAAAAATGTATTCAAACATTTATAAAGTTCATTTGAGACTACAGTCAGCCAAGTTACACAAATGAAGTGACAGTCTGTAGTTCTTTTATGTTGCTATTCATGCACTGCACCTCAATAGGAAAACTGCCCACAGAAACACAAAGACGGATTTTTTTTTACCCTTTTCCCACCAAAACTAGCATGTATATGCAGGGTTTTAGGTGTGTCTAAAAAGATGAAATGATGAAGTGATGACATTTTATATCTAAAATGTCAAAGGTCAACTTAATTGTGACATTATAATGTCGTGCAAAAAAAAAAAAAAAAAGTTTTTTGGCCATTACCCAACATCATATCTCAGGAAAAGAAGGGGAGACATTTCGCCAGATACTGAATTGGTGACACTAATCTGATTGTATAGATCTTCTGTGCTGGCAGGGGTAACGTGTGTGACGCATCCATGTTTTAGGATTTGAAGCTTCTTTGCAGCAATATCCATATTTGAAGCATTGTTGGCTATAAGGACACACATGGAAGTAAACTGTAACTTACCTAGAATACAACCATGAGACATCACACCATGACATCACAAACATGCTGCAGAGCAGGTTAGTAGAGAGTAGAAAGCAGCATAGAAGCCAGTGAGAATGTTACTGGGGTTACTTCTTTTTTACATCTGGTACCTATTTAGCCTTTCTCTCAAACTCTGTGCCGACTACATTTTGAAGGATGTTTGAGCACTTCTTAGATGGAGACTGATGGAATTTGTTTCAATTCGTCATTGCATCTTATTGGAAAAGGGGTGAGAATTAGCTCGTCCACCTGCGTGTCATATTTCCATCACTGTCAACTTGAGCCGATGAAGCTGGAGCCAATAAATACCTGTGACTACTGCAGAGCTTTCTGTCTGGGAATGACTGCTGATTGTAACCTTTTCCATGAACGTAAGAATTTCTCAGTTTGGGATCAATAAAGTACTATCTTATCTTATCTTATCTTATCTTATCTTATGAAATAAAAAAAGCCAGATGTGGGGTTTTTAGCCCAGTGGGAAAGGGGAGTTCTGCTAAAAACCCATTTTAGCTTCAGCTGAACTTAAAGGGGAACAATGCCCATTTTTAAATGTTATAGTTATTCTATGCCCAAGGACAATCCAAAAAATATTGGTTAACATGAACAACTCTCCCAAATCCTGAGTCTAATTATACATAATGAATGATGCAAGGTGTTTGAGGTAAAACTTAGAGCACCCAGGAGAATGTTCTTTCTGTTTCAGACAACTTGTAATGGATTTCAATTGCCAAGATGTGTGAAATCACCAAACTTGTTTATCTCTGCTGTCATTTTAAGTATTAAATGTAATGTTTAAAGATACATAGTTAAACATGGTGGTCCAACCTATCTGACAGTTCTGCTGTGCTCATTTTGAGTACTGTGTTGCTTTGCTAGTGTCTTTAGTAAACCAAATCTATACCAGCATGAAAGCTTAGCAAGGGGCTGCCACAAAATGTATTCTAGCCACCTAAAAAAATCAATATGAGTTTAAGAGTGTGCTATATTTGAAATATTTTTTACACTTAACCTTACTTACTATTTGTAGGAGGCAGCAGTAGAATTGAGAATTGCTGGTTTTTGTCAGTTTTTTGTCAGTGGAGTCTGGTGGCTTTCAACTGCTTCAGTTCCCCATCAGAAATGGCTGTCTGACAGCAAGGTAAAGCAGGAAAAATGTTTGCTCAGTGCTGTTTGCTCAGTGCTGTTTGATTTTATGTAGGTGACATGGGGGTTTTCTACCCAGAAATGATTGAAAACAAACATTCTGATTCTTTCTATTAAGTAAAACTCATTTGGGTACATAAATAAAAGGGGAAACAAGCATTCTGTGGCTCCACAAATCCAACTTTGAGAGTGAGAGAATAGCTCATGTTCACAAATATTGATTGAACTTTCCAAAGCCATGGAAATAATATACTGGTATCCTATTTTAGGTGATGTTTCCCTTTAAGAATGCATTTTTGCACAAAATAATGGACATCATGTTAGGTAGGAATCCCTTGACAGCCAGTATGAACAGGAAGAACAGTTACAACCACAAAACACTATTTCAGTGAACAACCTTAACTCCAGAAAAGTTGGGATGCTGTTACGTACGTAATATAACGTAAATATAAACAGAATGCAATGATTTGCAATTTATTTTTGACCTACAGTATTGAATACAGTACAAAGACAAGATATTTCATGTTCAAACTGATTAACTTTATTGTTGCTCATAAATATGCACACATTTTGAATTTGACACCCGCAACACCTTCCAAAAAAGTTGGGACAGGAGCATGTTTACTGTTGTGTGATGTCACCTTATCTTTAAATACCATTTAGGAAGTTTTTTGGAACTGAGGACACTTAGGTCCCGTTTATACAACACCAATTTCAACTGAAAACAGTAAACTTTGGTTGCGTTTGGTCCATCGTTTACACGACAGAGGCGTTTTGGGTGCCTGAAAACGCAATGTTTTGAAAACAGGTTCCAGAGTGAATTTTTTGTAAACAGCACCGTCTCTGTTGTCATGTTGACTTGCAGTATGCAGTTCCTCTGAAAACGGAGACTTTTCACACATGTGCATTATGCTTCCAGTCACTAGGCATGCGCGAGAAAATCGACCATCACAACAACAATGGCAGACTCCAGAGCTCTGCTTGTGCTGCTCACCCTATTGAATTTATCAATGTTTCCCCTTCATACTGTAGATTTACTGGAGCAACTCCAACTCCTCGTCCATCCAGAAAAACGTTTGTGCGGTTGCCATTTTGTTTGTTTATACATTGCCGCTCTGTAGAAGGAAGCGCAAGTGTCACACCACCAACTACTGGCCTGGTATGTATACTGCAGCATTTTTGGTCATTTTTACGGATCCGTGTGCACGGCGATTGTTATCAAAATGTTACCGTCTAACACAGAACTTTTTCAAATGAAAATGAGAAACAATTCTGTTTTCAGTGGATCGTTTTTGTGTAAACATGGCTTTATTGTTGAAGTTTTGACAGTGAATTTCTTTCCCTTTCTTGCTTGATATAAGACTTTAGTTGCTCAACAGTCCAAGATCTCTGTTGCTGTATTTTGCACTTCATAATGTTCCACACATTTTCAGTGGTGATCAGGTCTAGACTGCAGGCAGGTCAGTCTAGGACCTTCACTCTTTTACTACGAAGCCATGCTGTTTGAACACATGTACAATGTGTATAATTGTCTTGCTGGAAAAAGTAGGGATGTCCATGAAAAATATGTTGTCTGGATGGCAGCAAATCCAAAACCTGCATGTACCTTGAGCTTTCATGGTGCCTTCATAGATGTTCAAGTTACCCATGATGCCATGGGCACTAACACACCTCCATACCATCACAGATGCTAATTTTGAACTTTGAACTGGTAACAATCTGGATGGTCCTTTTTCTCCTTAGCCTGGAGGACACAACGTCCATGATGGACTCGTCAGACACACTTTTCCACTTTGTGTCAGTCCATCTCAGATGAGCTCAGGCCCAGAGAAATTGGCGGTGTTTCTGGACGTTGTTGATAAATGGCTTTCACTTTGTGTAGTAGAGAATTATTGAGACTTATAGAGCCCATGTAGTAATATTCTTTATAAAATCATGATTTTTAATACAGCGCAGCCTGAGGGGTCTAAAGTCATGGGCATTCAGTGTTGCTTTTTAGCCTTGCCCCATCTGTGCAGAGATTTCTCCAGATGCTTTAAATCTTGATGTTATCTGAATTTGTTGTTATGGGTTATAGATGGTGAAATCTCTAAATTTGTTGCAATTATGGGTTGAAAAATCTTTTTTTTTTTTTCACAAAGTGATGAACCTTGTGCTGTCCTTGCTTGATAACAATTGAGCCTTTTCGAGGATGCTTCTTTATACCCAATAATAATACTTTAATTTGTTGCTCAATAACACCTGGAACATTCCACAGATAAACAGATCTGTGGAATGTTCCAGGTGTTATTGAGCATTCCACAACTTTTTTGAAACATGTTGCAGACATTAAATACAGAATGAATGTATATTTACAAAAAGAAAAAAAAAAAAGTTTATCAGTTTGAACATTACATATCTTGTCTTTGTAATGTACTCGATTGAAAATATGTTGAAAAGGTTTTGTGAATCTTTGCTTTCTATTTTCATATACGTTTTACACAATGTCCCATTTTTTTTGGAATTGGGATTGTAAAATATGAACCTATTATGTCAGTAAATAATCCATTGAAGATCAGATTAAAACATGTCTCTTTAATAAACCATAGTGCTTTACAACACTGTGCGAAAACAGAGTAACAGGTATCTACCTTGTCAGACTGCTCCTTGTCTCAGGATCAGACTAAAACTAGACTAGAAAGGTCTCATAAATGACATTCTTCACTTGTTTGCATCTTTACTTACAGGTCTCTTGTTTCCCCCTAGCAGACCTGGGCATTTTACAGCCCCCTGGCCACATTCAGCCCTTTGGCAGTCCATGGTGGGCTCACGTGAGATCAGTCAGAAATTAGAAATCAAAGGCTAAACAAGTGCATGGCATGCACACAGTTCAACTGCATTGCTTTTATTTTGAAGGCAATTTATGTATGTGAGTGCATGCTTACGCACCTTCACAGTGGTGTTTTTGACAAGAGATGCTGAGTTAGTTGTTAGCCCTCAAAAATGTCAGTTTACAGTAAAAAAAAGAAAAGTTGATACAGAATTTTTAAGAATACTTGGACAACTAAGTATTTGTATGCTAAAGTCAAAGGTAATGTGAGGTGGCTGATGCTTTCCTAGCTAAGATGCAAAACCAAAAAGGATTTTTTACCAAGGTAAGCCATTTTCTGACGGGGAGTTTATCAAAGAGTGTTTGGTGGACTCTGCAGCGCTACCATATCATGAGAAAAAAGAGGCTTCTGAGAATGTGCCCCTTCTCAGATGAACCGTCAGGAGGATCGAGGACACTGCGGGAAATCTGGAGCTTCAGCTGCTAAACAAAGCAGACAATTTAGACTTTTTCTCCTTGGCTTCTGGTGAGAGTTGCGATGTCTGCGACACAGCCCTGGTACATGTCTTTCTACTTGGGATAATGAAGGACTTTCAGATGACGGAGGAGCTGGAAGCAATGCGGTCAATGAAAGGGGACGACACTTGGGAGCATGCTTGGACAAGCTGTGACTGAAATGGAATAAATTGGAAGGTGAATTCTTGTCCAAATCTGATGGGGAAAAATGTTGGACTTTTGAAACAGATGCAGGATAAACTGACTGAAATGAACCGCAAACACAAATTGGTATTTTTTCATTGTATTATACATCAGGAGGTGTTTTGTAAGTCAGTGGTCAAAATTAACCATGATATTGATGTTGTAACTAAAATAGTGAACTTCATCAGGACAAGAGCATTGAATCACAGAGAGCTTGTTGCACTTTTGGAGGAGTATGACACTGAGCATCGTGATGTAGGCTACCACACAGCTGTCAGATGGCACAGCCTGGTCAAAGTGCTTTAAAGAGCATGGGACCTGAGAGCAGATATTCAAGAGTTCTTTTAGAGGAAAGGGAATTACATCCAAGAGCTCTCAGATGCAGACTGGATAGCAGATTTTGGATTTGCTGTTGATGTGACTGCACTAGGGCCTTTTTGTACATAGAATGTACAGCTTGGCGAAGGTTTCCATGAGAAAGTTGCAGTTTCTTTCAAGCCACACGGAGGACAACATTCTCACCCATTTGCCAACACTAAGGGAAGCCACAACATCAGCTGATCACCTCCTCAGGCACTCATGCATGTTAGGAGCACTGCATGGTGAGTCTTCAAGGTGATTTCAAGACAGTTGAGAATGAAATGCACCTGATCTCGTCTCCCTTTACCTGCAGTGTGGAGAACACACACAGCGAGGTCCAGCTCAAACTCATGGACCTGCAGTCTGATACACTGCTGGCAGAACACTTTAAGTCAGTGTCACTGCTGGATTTTTACTCTTCTCTCAAAGAGGAGAACTTCCCACACATGGGGAGGCATGCTCAGAAGATGTTGGTTCCCTTTGGATCTACCTAAATATGTGAACAAACATTCTCAGTGATGAAGCTCAACAAATCCACATACAGATCCTCTCTCACTGATGATCACCTGTCAGCTGTCCTTCACATATCCACCTCAGTCATTCAACCAGAGTGCAGTGCACTTGTTCAAGCACAAGACAGACTGGAATTTTCTCACTAAGTAAGAAAAAAACCCTGAAAAACATCAAACGCACTTGGTTTCCGTACAAAGTTCATTAAATGCTGGTCCTTAACATACCGCAAAACATACATTTTCTGTATTTTAAAAATAAAATGAAATAACGATGTAATGATTGGAGTTTTTACTATTTTTTTACTGCTATATTTGACCTACTCCACATTTTTATGGTATTATTGTACCATTTATTCTTACCAGTAGCAGCTAATAATTTACTGCTTTTTATAAAGCCATAAAATTGATAGTGAACAGAATTAAGTTCAGCCCATTGGTTCGGCCCTCCACAACAGTCCCAGTTTCTCATGTTGCCCCTTGGGAAATTAATCGCCCACACCTGCCCTTGAGCCTCTCCACCCTTACTCTTCACCTCCAACTCTCTCCCTTCCCCTCTTCTCTTCACCTCTCTCCAGCCCCACACTCTCACCCCCGATCCCTGATGTGTCAAGCACATCCTCATTTTGTCTAAACAAAATTTCACGCAAGTTTACACAAGCACAATCAAACAAAACAGTCAGGCTCTGGTTGAAACTTGCAAAAATGGCCCCGTGGCCTGTGTTTATGTAGAAATGTTGGCAGAGATCAATCGCATGTGGAGATGTCTCCATTTCTTCTTTCTCTCTCTCTGTCTTTCTCCCCTCCAGCCTGAAAATTAAATGCATCAGTCATATTAATGACATCTGCTAAACCATGAGATTTGCTTAAAACAGCATTAGGAAGTGAAATGAAAACAAAGCCCAGGGTGCAGCGAGGACACGACGACTTGTGCGGCACTAATACACCAGTATATTTACACAGGAACTGGAGGTTTATGTGTAGGCCAGCATGAAGTCAGCTTGAAGTTTGATTGCACTCTCATTCATGCACTATCCAGGGTACATTAAGTGAAAATGATGGCCATGGGATAATAGGGCATTTAGAAAGGATTTGCAGGCAGCTCTGCAGTTATCGGGATTTGATCCCAAAAACATTTGCAAAGTGGAAAAGTCTATGGAATTATAATTTGGTAATTCCCAGGTTTTGGTAAGGTTGAAATATATATGGGTTAGTTTGGTCGGGTGTGAGTGTAAATCACACTGACCATAATCCTTAAATCAAAATGGTCTGGGGAAAGCTGGAAATTTGGAACTGAACCTTTTAGTGCGCCTCCATCCATGATGGGCTGAATTTAAGTAAACTTGAGCCCCTGAATGCTTACAGAGTTTCATTTGCTTCATGTGACTGGACTTAAGAAGCTAAAAATCACATGGCAACCCCCGAATGAGTAGTTTTCGATCTAGAAGCAGGACTCCAAGCCCTCGGACAGCATGCTAGACATCACAGCTCAAAGACTGAACCAAGTGTAAGAGTTATGTAATTGTGTTGTTAAAATGGTGCAGGGATGTGCAGAGGCACACCTCAGAGAGGTCAGGGGTACCATAGAGTCAGCAGTTGGCAAGTGTTTGGCACTTGCGGACACACCAAACCGACATCAAAGAACTAGCGGCGATGAAAGCCAATTGTTGCATTGTCTACGTTTCCCCAGCATGCATTTCGCAACAATCATTGGAAAATGACAAGTGAGGGAAAGGCGCACAATTGTAAGCCATAATTACCGATATGCTACTGTTGTTTTGTCACAGAACGTAATGTTTTCATGCATAGTTTAAATGACAGCGGTGTCAGTGATCATGTGTTTATGAGCGCTGACACCGCTGTCATCTAGCGGTGTCAGCGCTCACAGATAATAAACATGTGTATGAGTGCTCAGGCTGCCCCAGAGAGCAGCCTCTCTCAGGTAGTCCTTTTGAAATTCGTGGCTGATATCTCTGTAGTGGTTAAATATGAAATGTAATTTGTTTGGGGGATGTCTAACGGGCAACATTCATTCTCAGTTTAAGGTATATTCTTATATTATTAAATGTTGTAACATGTTGTTCTTTGCATTATTTTGCTTTTTTAGGCCTATGTGTTTTTACCATTCAATAATGATTTTAAGAATTTATTGTAATTTATTTATTGTATTTAAAGATTAATTGTTTTTATTGCTGCAGAGTTGCGAGATTCCTGGCGTCTGTTTTGTGTCTCTCGCCTTGCATGTGACTCTCCACGGCCTTAACACCCATAGTCCCGAGCTTGAATTTTTTTTTTTTGCAGAAAATGCATCTTGCCTTGTCTAGATGGCCAGCAACAGACTTGAGCCAGTTTCTAAATCTTTGGTCTTCCAGCCAACTCTGTTAAACTTACACTTCCCCATTGTTATTCCGGACTGCGCATAGGGCAAGTATGGTAAGAGAACGCAAGAAGGAGGAGTCTGCACGTGACTCAATGAAATTAAACTTTATTTGCTCAACAGAAAAGTGCCGCGAGAAAAAAAAAGAAAAGAAAGAAAGTCAGATTAAATATTCCTGCCGCAACAATTTTAAGACCTTTGAGTAATGAATTTAAGACCAATTTAAGACATTTCTAATGAATTTAAGACATTTTTAGGCCTTAAAGCAGCTGTGCGGAACTTTTCGTTTTCGTTGATTAAAGCACCCCTTTGGTCGAAGCGGTATGAAACCCACAGACTGGTGTTGTAAAATTCTGACTGCAGCCGGAAATTACCGCATGCATTTGTTTTGGAGAGCGAGAGTATTAACTAACGTCAGGTCAGTCCAAGTATTTAGTGGAAACAGCAAAATGACTTCGTAAATTCTCCTGTCGTGTTTCTGTTCTGATCTAATCTAATCTGTTGTGTATTTTGAGCTACTAAGGCTACCGTAGTAGTGTGAGCCTCAGGTTATTCTGGGTAATGTAGTAACCGTTGTTGTGCTACTGAGAAACAATGAGAAGCAGCCGTGTAAACAGTTAACAAGTCATCTGCTGAGTCCGCATCATTATGTGAAAAGAAAACTCCGACGATTTGGGAGTTATGCCCTTTCTCTATCATTTTCATATTGAGACAGCAGTTAGCATGGCACTTGTAGGAGGTCAGTACATCTTGTGCAGAGGGATACACCGGTGAGCAACAGCTGCAGCTGGCTCTGGGACAGGTACGCTAGGTCACTCTGTAAGAGCAAACAAAGAGACGACACGGACGATATTACTCACCCGACTGGAAGCTGTCCATCAGCTCCCGCAGGCCTGGAGCGTTTTTTCCAGTTCATCTTAGGAACATGAAAAAAAGTTTCAGTCACGCCAAGATTAGTGATTGATGCAGAGTTTTCATTCCTTGTGATGCACTCTCTGCGGCGCTTTTCTTCCTGATGATATATCTCCCCAACGATGGCAGCACCGAATCCCATTCTGAGCGGAGGATTCAGCCTCTCTTCTCGCATTCAACACATGGAGTTCTTCATCTCTGTACTCTGGCTCAGACAGGTATGGCTCTGGATCTGTGTCCGCTACAAGAAACTCTTAAAAATCGTGTTCAAAGTCGTCCATTGCAGCTACTAAAATCCGGAGATATCGCTAGGCTAAATAAACAGCTGAGTTTTGTTTACAAGCTACGTCTGTGCCTGCTCACCGGTGTATCCCTCTGCGGATCACAGCACAGGATGTACTGACCCCCTATAAGCGCAATGCTAAGCGCTGAGACCCAGCCACTGGACGTACAGACACAAAAAGATATCGATCATGTTGTCTCAATATGAAAATGATAGAGAAAGGGCATAACTCCCAAATCATCGGAGTATTCCTTTATGTGAAGATACACAGTGAAGACATAACATAATCCTAATACAGCAAAGCTTAGGTCAGTCCAAGTAATTAGTGGAAACATGCTAACATGCTAACGTTACACACAAATTAGTAGTAAAGTAAGACCTGTTCATAAATGTTCTGGTGTAGCTCTGAATTTCGTATAAACTGAGGACAACTGCCTGCTGTATATTTGTGTTCATGGTCACAGTCACAGATAATTTTACATGATGCTCCTTCGTTATCCGCCATGACATCAAAAGTACAATCAAGTCCTCATAGATACATCTCTGGTAAAACTGTTAGGTGTTATGTGTTCAGCAATGCCCGTTGCGTACTGCTTACTCGAAGAAGACTGTAAACACGGCTCTTCTTCTGTGGTTTAATCGCTGCGGGCCACTGTGGGTGAGCAGAATCGCTTCCGCCTCGGGTGCCGTATTCTGGTTTGCTGACTTCCGCTGTGTGTCCGACCTGGGCTAGGCTACGCTAAATAGCCATATAGAGAAAGGCTTTTTTGTCGCTGTTGGGTTCAAAGTGATATCTTGTGAAACTAGACAAGGTAAGGTATCCAATGGTACGCAACATGTCAGGATAGCTTGTCGGGAAGGGGGCTGAATTATGCTCCATATTTAGGCTAATTTTGGCAAAGAAACAACTGGCATGGTCATTTTTAATGGGGTCCTCGAACTGTCACCTCAAGGTATCAAAATGAATATGGGTTCTGTGGGTATCAATCAATCAATCAGTCAATCAGTCAATCAGTCAGTCCATTTACCTGAACTGGAGAGTGAAGCCAAACACTGTAATATCAGATGAGCCTTTTAATATTAGTGGAATAAAAGGCTCCATGGACAGTTGAAGATCAGAACAGAGACAAGAACAGAGACAGAGTGGGAGAAGAAAGTTAAACAGATGTTTGTTTTTGTGTCTTCAAGCAGCTTAGAATCACTTAGCACAGCAAATCTAGATACAGTTAATGACTTAGTTTTCAGTGGTGAGTTGGTGTTAATAGCAATGGTAAATGGACCTGCATTTCTATAGAGCCTTTCTAGTCATCTGACCACTCAGTTTTTAACACACTCACACACCGATGGAACAGCCATCAGGAGCAATTTGGGGTTCAGTGTCTTGCTCAAGGATACTTCGACATGCAGACTGGAGGAGCCCGGGCCACAGCCGCTCAGATTGTATAAATAATAAAAAAAATATGGAAATCAGCCTATGTCCTCCCTCTACATAAAGGAGGAGAACCTAGTTGTTTGAATAACTATAGGCCAATTTCTAAATCGTCAGTTTTAGTTAAGATTCTTGAAAATTCGGTGAGTGAGCAGTTAAAGGAGGTTTTAGGTGCAAATATAGCTACCGTAATGTCACCCATTGGTTTGTACACTGCTGTTTTGGAGCCTTGATTTCAGCATTTCGGCTGTCGCCATCTTGTTTTTTGGGAGCCAGAAGTGACTAAATTTGGATGAGGGGTTGGAGCTGTGGAAGAGTGAGGGTAGATCTGACTCAAAGACTAGCAATGCCCCGCAGAGAGCCTGTCACTCAAGTGGCCCCAACATAAATATGTGTAACTTTGAGCCTTGATAAAATGTAAACAGGTAAGTTATAAAAAGAAAATGTCATAAAAGTTGAAATAAGAAGTTTTGCACCAGTCTGTAAATATGTTTGGTTCTGCTGTAAAGTTGGGCATTTTAACATGGTGGTCAGTGGGGACTGGCTCTGTTTTGGAGCCAGCCTCAAATGATCAAATGCAGTTTTAGGCACTGGCTGACTTCATTTTCAGCAGCAGAGGTTGCTGCTTGGTGTTAACACCTGTTAAAGCCCTTACAACCTCACCATTAGGGATGGCTGACTGCAACTGAAAAGGTTGAACCCCTACTGCTCACAACTACCAGCTATGCTGGACAGAGACAGGCTGGTAGGCAATACATTATGAACCTCCCTCCCCACAATGACATCCCAATTGGGGCACCCGCGCCCAACAATATTTGTAGCTTTCTGAAACTTAGGATCTGCCATATCACCCAGTGACAGACCAAGAGTGTGGAGGTCAGAAAGTATTAAGGATGTCAGTGTGTCAAGTTGTCCTTTTCATTCTTCACACAATAGTTTTGTACACTCCATGAACACCATGAATGTCTTCCAGTATAGACTGCTCAAAGTATGCAAATATTATATACGATTATCTTGTCTCCCCTTTCTGCAATGGCAGGCTATCCACCCCACTGTAAGTATGGCCTTTTAGAACAGCTAGGAACACTTTCCCACTGGACAAAAAAACCCACTGACATCCACTAATATCTGACCTTTGTGTTTAGTGTTTAGTGCATTTGCTCCTAAAAAATAACTCTTCAATAGTCACAGGTATTTAACAGCTCCGGCCCCAATCAGCTCAGATCAACAGTGATGGAAGTATGACACTCTGGACGCACTAATTTTATCCTCTTTTTGAGAGTGATGCAATAAAGGGTCGCCACAAAGTACAATCCATCTACGTCCAAGCAGCACTCAAACATCATTCAAAAATAGTCAGCATCGAGTTTGAAAGAGAGACAGAATAAATAAAGTATAAGTAAATAAAGTATAAGTAAAAACAAGTAACCAGCGTAACATTTTCACTGGCCTTCATGCTGCTCTCCACTGTTTACTAACCATTGTCCGGTGTGTTTGTGATATTGAATGTGACTTACCAGAAAAAGAAAAAAAAACAGAAAAACAAACTCATCTTCAAGGCGTTCGGGTTCTGGCAATGTGAAAGGAGATAATCTCCTATTTTTAATGGAGGTTTAAATAATCCACCTATTCGCGCTAACTTGTTTGAAAAATGGTATTATGGTCTTATACTGCATATGTCCTAGCTTGATAGTAACAATTAGGTAGAAGCACGTCTAAGCTTGGGTAGAACAAGGTTGAGCATTGTGCTCATTGTACTGTGAGTTGTGCATTCATTCCTTCTTAGAGGAGCTATGTGTCTTTTTGTCTTTGTTTCTCTCTGTCTGTCTTTTCTACCTTTCTTCTCCACGGTATGTCTTTGATTGTGTAACCTGTCTGCACTGTTCGCAAGGCCAACCCCAGAACCTCAGACTAAACACAATGAAAGTCATCCTGGTCAGGCACTGGGTCCACACACACACACACACACACACACACACACACACACACACACACACACACACACACACACACACACACGTTTGATCCCTATTAAAGCCAGTCAAGGGTGTTACATGTTTGCAGTTCACTTCAGCTCCATCAAAATGCCCCATTGGAAATTTACTGGCCTTTCAGCTGCACAGTGGGGTCCTATAAAAACACCTGTGCACCACTACATGCACATACCACACTCACACACACTGTAGATGCCCATGTTGTTAGACCCTCGTTACCATCGAGTGCCAGCAATTTGATTCAGCTCCAGGATCAGATGCCTGTTGGGACACCCTGTCTGCTCTGTGTGAGTGTGTGTCTGTGTGGTGTGCACATGGCCCCTTACATTCCTGGCTCTGATGTCATCCCTATCATCAGACATCTTCCACCACAACTTTCACTAACACTTGTTTGTTTATGAAGCCTATATGGCTACTATATCACCAGGCCACACGACCAACTTTATCTCTCTCTGCATCTCTCCATCCCAACAGATGTGGATGAGTGTGTGGACAACAACGGTGGATGCCAGCAAGTTTGTGTCAACACCATGGGGAGCTACGAGTGTCAGTGCACAAATGGCTTCTTCCTCAGCGACAACCAGCATACCTGCATCCACCGCTCTGACGGTAAGACTGGGACAGAGATAGTCCTGTGAGAGCTGTGTTCTTCCACTGTCCCCAGAGTTTTATTTCAGGGTTAGATAAAGCTACTTGATGCATGTTGCTTAATCTTTAACTAAACACAGGGACGAGATTGCCTAAAATGTTTTTGGCTTTAGGGCAAATGGATCTGTTTGCTAGAATGACCTGAGAATGTGACAAAGCATGCATTTATTATAGGTGGAGTGAAATCATGCAGTCATTATAAAGAGATGCTACTTTGCTTTAGTTGGTGCAAAATTAAAGGAAAGCTGTTTGTCCTACTGCTTTATGCTGGATGTGTCAAAGACAGTTCAATGCAGACATTTAGTCTGACTGAATTAGTCCTTTCAAAGCCCAGCCCCTTCAGTGCTCTAATAACAGCATAGCTAGCTTGAACATGGCAGAATTTTGGTCAGCTTTCCCCCTTCCTGTTATACCTAGATATGTTATGTGCTAGTTAAAGCCCCCCTCCAGACAGTTTTACTTCCTATTTAACAGTTAAGGTTCTCTCTGTCTCACACAGACATTGTGCCATTACCACAGCAATTAGTTATTTTTATGTCTCTGTGCTGGCGACATCATGGCTAGAGGCATACCTTTGATGCTTATCTGTCTGTTCCATCCTTGTGAACACAGTATCCCAAGAGCATCTTAATGGGGATTCTTCAAATTTAGCACAATTTGTCCACTTGGATTCATGATCTGATTAGATTTTGGTGGACATGGATCAAAGGTCAAAGGTCACTGTGACCTTGTCTGTCTTATTTACATGAATGCAATATCTCAAGAACAGCTTTCTGGATTTTTTTCAAATTTGGCACAAACATCTACTTGGATATATTGATAAACTGATTAGATTTTGGTGGTCAAAGGTCAAGGTCACTGTAGCATCACAATGTTCTGCAAAAACACCTTTTGAGGCATTACTCAGTGTCATATCACAAGAACAGAGGAGGAAATATTTGGTCAGATAATTAAAATGGTGACACTAATCTTGGGTGTCCACCTTGAAACTGTGCTGATTGTACAGATCTTCTGTGTTGCAGTGGGGAAAATGTGTGTTTTCACAGACATAGATATAAACTACAAGAGAAGCTTCACTGATGAGGCATACAACTGTGGGTGGTAATTTTAGTTTTTCCATATAAAGTTTTAAAGTTTGAACAGGGCTCAACGGGACTTTCACTGTGACAGCGGCATTTATGTGATAAAAACAAGCTAACTGTGCTAACAATGGATCGGAAGTATGCAACAACATTTTTTTGTCAACACTAGATGTCAAACAACAGCCAGAGATTGTGTTGTATTAAGTATCTGTGAGCTGTAAATTCACCGCTTCTTAGCAGAAGAGAGAAGACAATTTTCTCAGAGAGTAGTGCATAAGTCAAGAGCTCTCACTCTGCAGCAAAATCTGTATAGCAAAACATTCCCAGAGGAACGCTGCACAGCACAATGACCAGAAACAAACAACTGCTCAATTTTAAGTAATCTCAGTCAACTGAGGGGTCTCGGACTAATGACTCGAATCTCCTACTTTCAAGGGGCAGCCCTAATATAGGCATATCTTAAGTTGGCTAATGTTAGCAAACACTAGCCAAATACCTTAGCTTGCTAACATATTGCCACATCAAGAGGAGTTAGCCTCATTTCAGATCAACACCATCCAGATTTGCTTCTTCCTTATTTCCAACCGTTAAGACATTTGGAAAAGGACAGACAAGTTGGTTGCTCACATGTTCTTAAGATGACACAAATTATCATTAGTCAGATCAAGGCTAACATCCATTTGTTTAAATTATCTCTGTAAGGCTAACATTACATGCCTTCCGGAAGTAGCCTAACTTTCTGAACTAAAGATAGACTAACGTTAGGTCAGGACCATGGTCTGTAGTCAGTCATAAATACATAGAGTACTTTCCTGATTTCCAGAAGGGTAAAAGGAGACACATACCCAGCAGTGCAGGAGCAATGTTGACTGATAGTCTCAAAATCTTTGGTCTCTCGAGACTGGGAGCTCCCATTTGCATCTTTTTGCCTTTTTAAAGAAAGATAACATTGTGAATATATCTGTCCATCACATACTGTAATCCTTGCTGCCGGCTTGTTAAAGCGATAGGCTGTTGCTGGTTGCCCAGAGCAAAAGACGAACGGGGAAAATGGGAGAAATTTCAGGAATGGCAATTGAGGAGGGAACCCTCTCCCCTATCGGACAGATGTGCAATATGTGTGTACAGAATAACCAACATAATAAAATGATGGTATAGATAATCATATGACAAAATGATACATAGAATGTATGTTTGTGAGAGATAGAGAGGTAAAACAAATAGGCCTATCAGTCAATCAGATACAGGAGTCTGTTTGATCACTTACATCCCAGATAGCACACATACAGATTTATCAAGTTGAGATCGTTAAGACATAGCAGGGAGAGCGTTTGCTCATTGCCAAGACGTTGCTGAGACGTCGGCCTTTAATCGAAAATGAAAATTCGTTAAATACGACCTTTATTCATTTAGGTCGGACCTTTCAAATTACAAATATTTCACCATTCAATGTGAGAAATCAATGCTAACATTCAAAAATAGCTGACTGTTACCCTATTTCGTGTGTAAGTGTGCACAATAGTGTTGCACAGTATACCGGTACTAAGATAGTACCGCGGTACTAGAGTATTCCAAACTGTACTATACTGCATTTGGAAAATACCGGTACTTTGAAATTGATTCAATTCATTAATTTAGTTAATTTATTTTACTCATTTATGCACACAAACGCCTTTCTTGTTCTTATTGGAGCACAGATTGCACAAGTGGTGTGTATGACAACACCTGTATCAACATTCGCAGCTGGCGCACATGAAAAAAGACAAGAGAAAGTCTGCCTCACAAAGGGAGACAACACGAGACAACACCAACTTGGTGAAACATTTGAGCCACCAAACTGTGACGTCCGTACAGAGGTACTTTAGAACCATGATTTTTTGGTACCGTTACACCCCTACTATTTATTGTTCTAAAGGTTTGTAGCCAAAAAGACTTTTCCTTAGGACAAGTACCGAAAAGTATCGAAATTCATATTGGTATGGGTACCGAAACAAAAATTTTGGTATCGTGACAACACTAGTGCACAATGAAGAGACAAAAGTCAATTTGACAAACTTTATTTTCAAATTTCCACAAACAATATCTGATGGTCCGCTTCTCCTGGCAGCCTGGGACCACGGGTGGCAGCTCCGGGCACTTCCACTTTAACCCAAAAGGAGTGCTCATGATAACCAGATGAGCACATAACGTCACCTAGGGAAAATAAAATGAAAACACCACAGTTGTAGCCTGTTAGCTAACACGAGCTAAACCGCTAAACTAGCTATCAGTTAACGAAAGATAACGTTAGCTGGTGGGGACATGTGCTATAGGCCTACACCCAGCTGTGCCTCGCCACTCACCAAGAACCTCTTTTAACGGTCACAGAAGAAACAACATAGCTATTTTCTGCCAGTTTATTCCAGCTAGCTTACCTTAAACCAACTGCGATGAGATGCTGTGTCCTGCGAGCTCAGTTCCAAACAAACACCGCGGAGATGAAATTCCGCCTCTGTGGCGACTTCCATATGAGGGCAGACATTCTACGGCACTGGGCCGACCCAAAGCTGACATAACAAAGACGTTTGATGAGCTGGGACAAAAGAGTATTAAATTTAAAGATATCCGCCCATGCGGCCGACGCTTGTCAGATGTTATAAATTCAGGGCCGATGTGTCGTCCTCAGGCCAACGTTGGCCGGATGTAGGTGTGCTATCTGGGATGTTTATCCTCTTGAACATGAAACTCTGTCAGCCTTGAAATAGATCCCCCGTTATTCACATCCCGCTCTACACTGATCCTGTGACAGGCTTTCTAGATCACAAGGAGACGTGGGATTTGAGGGCACCGAGATCATACCGCTGGCTTGTTCGGTTGCCCTCAACACCCACAGTGGCGTTACACTTCTTAAAATCATTTGACACAACTACCTCGCCATCCCAGACCCATTGCGCCAGTCACGTTTAATTTATGGGCTCAATGTGCAGCAGCGAGGGGTGCTGAAGGAGCGGTGATCCCGAGGTTAGGAGGGGTTGCCTTCTCCTTCCCTCTAACGCTCACACACGCATTCTCAAAGCACAATGCTCACATGCATGCTGCCATGAATGAAGACAGTGTGGCAGTTGAGTTCAAAGACAGATGAGAGGACAGTCATCTGTCATTTTTGCAACGGCACAGAAAGGAGACGCCAGAGGAATGTGGCGAGGGATGAAGACAGAGAGGGAGGAGAGAGAGATCAAATACAGAAGTGACCTCTCCTTAATCCTCTCCCTCTCTCCACTGATGCTCACAGTGCTGCTGTGGTCAGTGTGAAGGCATGTTAGGAGCCAGTGTCAGGATGTTAGAGGATTCTCTGTGGACACATTCAGAGAAGGAGGTAAAAAAGATGCAGAAATAGAAGTGTGTTTGCTCACTGGAAACCCCATAAACCAGCATGTGAATATATCTCCCTTTCCCTCTCTCTCCTCTCCTCATATTAAAAATTATTTCTGACAGGAGTTCTCATTTTCTATGGTGGATAAGGAAAATTGTACCACAGAATGAGTCCACAAATTACTCAAATGCAAATTGAATTGCCAAATTCCATAGATGAATTTCCCTTTTTAACACAAAAAAAAATCATTCAAATTCCTTATTCTTTAAAAAAAAAAAAAGGCAAAAGCATTTTTGTACATCCAAATAAATGTCAAAAAAATCTACATATTTTCAAAACAGTTACTATGTCAACATGTGTAATTCCCCCTCCTCAGAAGGATGTTCACTGTAAACAGGCAGTGAAGATGTTTGTGGTGTATTCCCGTTGCCCGGCTCTGGCAGGCTGTTCTGAGCCTTTAACCACCGGCACAGAGCCCCCCTCATCCGCAGATCCTCAATCAGACACTTGTCTCCCCTCCTCCTCCTGCACAGGAATAGCAGCAGCATCCCAGTGTCCCACAGGAATCTCCTTGCACATTTTTTTCCATCTTCTCTTCCATGGCCTGCTTCTCTCCCCTCTACATCTTGTCTCTTTTTTTCGCTCTCTTGATTTCATCTACCAAAGGTTCCATATGATAGGACCTCTTACGCTCCCACCTGGCTGTTTAAAGACAGTGGGTCAATCTAACAACATACAGGGAGTCACAGACATATTGTATAATATTTAGCTCACACATTCTAAAGTAGCCTGTTTTGGCACCCCTGGTCAAAATTTTGTTTACTGTAAATAGTTATGTAAGTAGAAAATGAATTGATCTCCAAAAGGCATGACGTTAAAGATGAAACATGCATGTATTATTTTTGTTTTGTACAATTTAGAGTGAAAAAAAGGAAAGGAGCACCACTCACAAGTTTAGGCATCCAAGACATCTGAGCTCTCAGACAACTTTCACCAGGGTCTCAGACCATAATCAAGTCAAGTCAAGTCAAAATTTATTATAGCCCAAAATCACAAAAAAATGCAATACACATAAGCATATTACAAATAACCCAACAAATAAAATATATAAAAACAAGTGAAATGACCATGTAGAACAAAATAAACAAACAAAACAAAATGAAAACAAAGCAAAAACAAAAATAACATTGACACTTGTATATGTAAAGTAGTAGATAACCATGATGTAGTAATGAAGTACGGAAGCACATTGCATTCATTGGATTAAAAAAAAAAATTAGACACCTTATCTCATAATTACGAGATCCTGATCTCGTAATTATGAGAAAGGGTCTTGTAATTACGAGATCTTTTCTCTTAATTACGAGAGAAAAGACAATATTGTCAGTGAAACAGAAACAAGCGTTAGTTAAGGGACAAGAGTCAAGAGTCATAAAGACTCACGTAGGCTATGTTAAAAGTTAGCTACTTACAACCGATGTATTTACTGTAGGTTATGTGTCCGGGGTTCTTCATCTGTGGAACAAGTAACGTGACCACTAACTTGTCCCCAAACGAACCCATGCTTCTGTTAGGCTTATGTGTTTCACTAACGTTCTTTATGTATTATGAAGAATGTCAGACTGGCCAATCAGTGGCAGAGCTGGGCCCGGAGTCACAAACAGCGCATTTCGACTGACACAGAACCAAATCGTCAGAACACCGGCACGGTGCTGGTTCCCAAACCTAATTAAGTAGGCTACTTAAAACGGCATGAAAGACATCTGACATTCTGTTTGTTGTTGGTTATTTCTTTAAAAAAACTACAACTTCATTCTCGTAATATTATGACTTCAATCTCATTAAATAACAACTTTAATCTCATAATTCAGCTTTATTCTTGTAGCCTAATATTATGACTTTTTCTCAGTTATGACTTTATTCTCGAAATCTCCGAATTTTTTTTTTCTTCCGTGTGGCCCTAATACTCCGTCGTACCCGAATACTCTGTCGTAATTTCCAATATATAAACATTATAATAAAGATATGGGATATAGTCAAGATGGCACCACCCGAGTGGCAGCTGGTTACAGTAGTTCCGACGCCCCTTCGTGGATGGGCAGTATGTGGTTCTGAGTGAAGCAGTGGCTAATGTGGCACCTTTCCTGATCTCATGATTACGAGATCCTGATCTCGTAAGATCAGGATCTCGTAATTATGAGATCTTTACTCACAATTAATAAAGTTAGAGTACTTTGATTACTTTTCGCAGTAACGAGTAACCTAACGTGTTAGTTTGCTGTTTGAGTAATCAAATACTTAAGTACAATTTCAAACAAGACATCAGTAACTTCCGTTACTGTTAGAACGCTGGTCCTTCAGCTCCGAAACAGCAACGGCTGTCGTTTGGTTCTAATAACGGAGATAACATTAAACCTATCAGTCTGAAAGAAACCACAGAGCTTGTGGCTCACTACGTGGTCAGAGAAATGCTGAAGTTGTCTACGGTGGAGTCTAAATAGGTGGAGTAGGACTCGCTGACAGACATATTTCAGACTCAGGACTTACATTATGCCTGGTACACGCTACACGCTGGTCCTCACCAATTATCCCCGGTCGTCTTTCACGGCGTGTGTGATGTCATCGGGTTATTATTGTCCTTTTTTGTTTTTATCACTTTTACTATTATCTGTGTCTGTTCATGTGCCAGCCGACATGTCGTTGTAGTCACCTAAAAGCGTCAGCAGATGGCAGGAGCTACATTTGAAGCGCCATACGTAAACTGTCAAGCTACTGTATCTTCCACAGGAAGTTCTGACAAATGTTTCAGAATAAAAGCCTATTTAGAAAATGGAGGGATTCTCTCAGACGAGGTTATAAGGAGCTTTTAATTTGAAAGTGTTGAGTTTGAAATGATGGTATGTTAACTTTACAAAGACAATGGAGCGGATAAAAAGTAAATATATAAACACACAGAGGGATTAATAAATAACGGACCGTCTATAATGTAGTTTGTTTCAAATGAAGCTGGGAGCCTCTGCAGTTGTGGTGAGTAAAAGCCCCGCCGCTATTTGTTAATGTTATTACTTTATGTCCGACCGTGAGGATGTACCATTGTTTGCTAGCTTGATGCTAATGACAGTAACGTTAACTCAGCGGGTTGACAAAGTGCCTCTGCTGTTTCACACCATCTTTTCCCCCTTTTACTCTGTGTGGTAACATCCCTAGAGGAAATATTAAAAATGCTGGCGTGTTGTTGTCATACAGTTGTCTACGGCAGCAGGTCGTTCTGTGTTTCTACTGGTCAAAGTGACGGTGGTGATGGGAGAATTGGATCTCAGTGAAGGGCAAGTGGTCCATAACTTTAATTTTGGAGACAAAAAAATGTAGGCTTAGTGCCCTGTGGTCAATTGCCCAATAGGAAGTAGAATACTCAAAAGTACTTTAAAAGTGCTTGAGTTACTTTTCTCAGGGAGTAACGTTGGAAGTACTTTTAAAGTAATTGAGTTACTTTACTCAGGGAGTAACGCAGTAAAGTAACGTACTTTGACTACTTTAAAAGTAACGTTAACCCTTACCTAACACCGTTAAGGACAGAGACTATGTGATGTTAACGCAGATGCAAAAAGGTGTGTTTTGAGTTTCCAGACGAGAGGGGATTCAGTATGAGAAGGCTCTACCACCTGCTGATGATTTATTAATTTTGGGGATAGATAGGAGACCGACATTATGGGATCGTGGAGGCCTGATTGGTAAACATGGAGTAAGTAGAGATGATAAGTAGGATGGTGCAAGTCTGTGTAATATTTCATAAGTTAAAAGCAGAATCTTGAAGTCCGATCTAGTGTGTACAGGGAGCCAGTGTAATGAAATGAGAACAGGGGTGATATGGTCAAATTTTCTGGTTCTGGTTAATATCCTGGCAGCAGTATTCTGAACGAGTTGTAGTTTCCTAATGGTTGAATTTGGTAAGCTGGAGAAAAGTGTATTGCAATAATCTAATCGGGATGAGACAAAAGCATGAACCAGTGTTTCTGCATCAGTCATGGAGAGAATGGGACAAGTCTTGACAATATTGCATAGGTGAAAATATGCTGTTTTTGTTATATTATTAATATGGTCTTCAAAGGAGAGATTAGGATCTAATAAAATACAGAGGTTTCTAACACGAGGGCTTTGTGAAATGATAGAACCAGCTAAGTTTAAGGTGAGATTGCAGAATTTGTATGTAAGAGAAGGAAGTTTGACGACATCCATTGTTTGATTTCTTGTGTGGACTTTAGATGAATCAGTTGATGAAAGGTGTCAGTCTTGATGTATATGTAGAGCTGAGTATCATCTGCATAAAAGTGGGAACCTAATTTGTATTTATTGAATAATGAACCGAGGGGTAGCATGTAAACAGTAAAGAGAAGGGGACCAAGCACAGACCATTGTGGTACACCATAATTGACCTTTTTGCATTCTGAAGAGCAGTTATTATGAAAAACAAAGTGAGATTTGTCGGTAAGGTAGGATTTGAACCAGGCGAGAGCAGAGTCGGTGAGTCCTATGTAGTTCTCTAGATGGTGAATTAGAATATGGTGATCAAGTTTATCAAACGCTGCACTGAGGTCTATTAGCAGCAATACTGAAGCTGAGTCGGAAGCGGAGGTGAGTAGTAAATCATTGACCACTTTTCCGGTTTCCGTACTATGGAATTTCCTGAAACTGGATTGATGAGGGTCGTATAGATTGTTGAAGGAGTGGTGATCAGTGAGTTGTTGGGCTACTGCTTTTTCTAGGATTTTTGAAAGAAAGGGAAGATTTTTGTAATTGGTCTGTAATTATTGATCACATCAAGATCAAGTTGTTTCTTGAGTAGTGGCTTGATTACGCCTGTTTTAAAAGATGCAGGTACTGTTCCAGGGGTAAGAGAGCTATTAATTATACGTAGTAGTAGTGGGCTAAAAATTGGGAAGAGGCCCTTAATGTACTTAGAAGGAATAGGATCAAGTAGGGAGGTAGTGGAATTGGAGGAGAAAACCAGTTTAGAAAGAGTTTCATCAGAAATTGTCTAGAAGTGGGTGAGTTTGCAAGGTGACGACAGGTCATATGAAACCGCCATGTCCTGGGTGGGAGATGGGAGAGAGGATATTGCTTTTCTAATGTTGTCGATTTTAGTGGTGAAAAATTCTATGAAATCAGAAGCGTTAGGAGGAATATTACACATAGGGGATGGTTTACATGTTAATTTAGCTACAGTATCAAAGAGAATTTTTGAGTTTTTTTTATTATTTTGTATAAGTTCAGAAAAGTAAGTTGTTCTAGCTACTATACTATATTCACGGAGGCTGTTTGACCATTCATGCCGAAAATTATTTAGCTTGGTTGATCTCCATTTCGAGCCTTCTGGATTTTTGTTTCATAAGCCGAGTGTTTTGATTGTACCAGGGGGATGGTTTTGGTCACATTTTTCTGTTACAGAGAGGGGCGACTGAGTTAAAAGTATCCAATAGTTTTTCTGTGAATTCATTTAGGCAACAGTGGATCCACGGTGGTGATTGATTTGAGTTTCTCAGCAAGTTTATGAACAGTGGATGAGTCAGTGCGTCGGGGAGTATAGAATTTAGAGTGGCTAATATGACGATTAGAGATGAATGTAAAAGATAGCTAGATCTGTGAAAAAGAGGCCGCGTGTAAGGATCAGGTCTAGTGTGTGACCATAGAAGTGAGTGGGTTCATTGATTTGTTGTGTCAAACCAGTAGAATCAATCATATCTAGAAAAGCTTTACTGAGTGGTACAGATTTATCGTTAATATGGATATTAAGATCTCCCATAAATAAAAGATTATCAGATCGTGTCAGCATGTCAAAAAGAAAGGTAGAAAACTCTGATAAAAACTGTGAGTAGGGCCCTGGTGATCGATATAAAAATCAGGTTGTTAGGACTATGACTTGTTCACAGTCATTGTTAGGAAAGGCCAGGTGATGCAAATTTCAAAGCTTTATTAATACTCTAACCCCTGAAACCTTGCCCCAACAACCAGCAGCCATGGGCTCTGCTAAACAGCTGCAAACCACTCTAAACTAAAATAACTGATGTCCACAAAGCAGGAGAAGGCTATAAGATGATAGCAAAGTGTTTTCAGGTAGCTGTTTCCTCAGTTCTTAATGTAATTAAGAAATGGTAGTTTCCACAGAAACTGTGGAGGTCAAGTTGAGATCTTAAAGAAGAAAACTGTCAGAGAGAGTTGTTTGTAGGATTGTGAGAAAGGAAAATCAGAACCTCCATTTGACTGCAAAAGGCCTGCAGGAAGATTTATAAGACTCTGCAGTGGTGGTGCACTGTTCTACTGTGACACCTGTACAAATATGACCTTCATGGAAGAGTCATCAAAGGAAAACATTTCCTGTGTCCTCACCACAAAATTCAGCATCAGAAGTGTGCAAAGGATCATCTGAACAAGCCTGATGCTTTTTGGAAACAAGTCCTGTGGACTGATGAAGTTGAAATAGAACTTTTTGGACGCAGTGAGCAAAGGTATGTTTGGAGAAAAACAGGATGCAGAAGTTCATGAAAAGAACACCTGTCCAACTGTTAAACACGGAGGTGGATTGATAATGCTTTGGGCTTGTGTTGCAGCCAGTGGCACGGAGAGTGGCTTCTACAACAGGACAATGATCCTAAACACACCTTGAGATCCATATTGTACTATCTTAGGGGGTGCAAGCTGAAGGTCTTGTCATGGCCCTCACAGTCCCCCAACCTAAACATCATTAAAAATCTGTGGATAGATCTCAAAAGAGCAGTGCATGCAAGACGGCCCAATATTTAATAGAACTAGTGGCCTTTTGCAGAAAGAATGGGTGAAAATCCCCCAAAGAAGAACTGAAAGACTCTGAGCTGGATACAGAAAGTGTTTAGAAGCTGTGATACTTACTTTACCACAACGTTAACTGTAACCCTTTATAACCATTGTGAAATACATAAACATTCATCACTGCGTAATGGGTAACATGAGTGATTTAGAACACATTTAAACACAGTTGTCTTCGGCTTATGGCCTTAAACGCATAGTCTCACAGCATTCCAGGAAACTCTACCCATTTAGCCCCAACATGCTACAATGTGTTCAGTGCACAATGACAGTGTTGCTTATCGGCCTTAAGCTAATTAGGCAAAATCAGCTTCATAAATTTTAGTCAAATTAACTCAAAACTCAAAAATTGTTGATTTAACTTAATGTTAAAAGTATGTCAAGCTCACAAGAGATCAGTTTTAGTGTCAAGTGAACAGAATGGTTTTATGTCATTGAGTGGGTTTAGATGGACAGTTTAATTCCCTTTTCATTTGGAATTAAAGTTCATTTCTATTAAAAGTGATCTTGTAAACACCTAATTCGGAATGAAAATGGCCAATGCGACTGAAAATTCATTCCAATGTAAGGGGCTGGAATATTCAGTTTCTAATTCCGAATGAAAGAATTTCTCGCACTTAAAGTTAAAGTTAAAGTCCCACTGATTGTACTTGTATACACTCATTCCTCTTTAAGTTAATTCCGGTCTTTCTGCGCATGCTTGTTTCCTTGGCCTTCTGGCGGGATGACGTATAGCGCGTGACTGGTATGCGGCAACGGGCTGAGATAGAGCAGTTGGACTCATTGCACTTACTGGTTTCCATTCGCCAAAGCATGGTCTTCTACCTTCCTCCTCCTTAACAGACGAAGCATTAGCAGAACAAACATGTTGTCGTACTGCTGCTTCAAGAATATAAGTGAAACAAGCCTGAAAAAGGCACTAAGAATGGTGTCGTCAAGCATCATGTTATCCGGAATGAGGACTACAATGTTTTCTTCCGGTAAACGCAAACACGTAACATCCACCCCGCCCCCTACCCAATCAGAAACCTTCCCTGCCCCAAACCTTGCGCGGACCCGAATAAAGGCGATTAAACTGATCTGCCCTGTAAACCCTCATTCAGAATGAATATTTCCCATGTAATCTACCTGGAAAAACTTTAATTACGAATGATTTCATTCAGATTTATTTCATTCCAAATGAGAAGCCATCATGTAACCACACCCATTGTGACAAACTGGGACATCCATGTGGAATTAAAATTATGCGTCATGGATGGATTGGGGTTTACAATATAGGCAGTATAAAATAATGGAAGTAGCTACCATGACATCACCTCTTGGTTTGTAGATTCCTTTTTTGGAGCCTCGAGTTTGGCATTTTGGTTGTCACAGTCTTGGATTTTTTGAGCCAGAGGTGAACTGTGGAGGAGTGAGGGCTGGATGTAACTCTCAAACTCCTTTTTGACTGCCTGTTCAAGGTGGGAATTTTGTGCCATTATTCCACCTCACCAGTCTTTATGAAATTTATTTAATTTTTTTTATTTTACCTTTATTTTACCAGGTTAGTCCCATTGAGATCAATGATCTCATTTTCAAGGGAGACCTGGCCAAAACAGCAGCAGCAAAAAAAAGTTACAGTCAAGACACAACACAACAAATATATTAAAAGTAGTATGAATCCAGGATAACATTAAAATACCTACAGACAATGACAAGAACCAACCGATGTATTTATCATTGAGGTTATCAGAACTTTATAATCAGGCAGCGGGATAAGGCTTCCAAGATTCAGGTCTTTTTGAAGGCTGTTCCAGGTAAGAGGAGCCGAGCACTCAAAGGCCTTTTATCCCAGTTCAGTCCTTATACATGGTACAGACAGTAGGACAACATCTTGCGATCTCAAGCTATAGCTACCACCAGCTTTCTGAGCAATCAAAGAGCAAATATAAGAAGGGAGCATGCCTAGCATGACTTTATAGATAAACAGGTACCAGTGACTGAGTCTTCGCATAATCAGTGAGGGCCAGCCAATTCTGGAATACAGAGTACAGTGATGAGTTAAGACTGCACAGTTTGTGACAAATCTCAAAACACTGTGATACGCAGTGTCCAATATCCTCAAACAATGGGCTGGAGCGTGTATATATAAAATATCACCATAATCAAGAAGTGGTAAAAAGGTTGAAGTTAGTTTCTTTCTGGCCTCAAAGGAGAAACAGCTCTTGTTTCTAAAATAAAACCCTAATTTCAACCCTCAGCTTTTTAAGAAGATTATTCACCTGAGGTTTAAAAGACAGGCAGTCATCTATCCATATGCCCAGATATTTATAGCAGGAGACAATCTCTAGTTTCTTTCCTTGAGTTGTAACAATATCTAAGGTGTTGTCAGGCTTTGACCTGTTTGAAAACAACATTACCTTAGTTTTGTCAGGATTTAAAAGCAATTTTAGTTGGTAAAGCTGAGTCTGGATGATATTAAAAACAGTTTGCAATTTGGCAAGGGCCTCCATGATGGAGGGGGCAGCACAGTATACCATTGTATCATCTGCATAAAAATGTAAATTCGCTTCACTCACATTATGACCCAAATTATTAATATAAATTGGAAAAAACAGCGGACCTAACACAGAACCCTGCGGTACACCATTACAAATGTTTAACCATTCAGCGGTGAGCCCATCAAATTGAACACACTGCGACCTTTCTGACAGATCAGAAACCAAACCAACCCAGAGCCTGATCAGAAATACCAATATTAGACAATCTTTGCCGCAAAATGAGATGGTCACCGGTATCTACGGCCTTGGAAAAGTCAAGAAATAGTGCTGCACAGCACTGCTTCTTATCAACAGAGTCAATGAGATCATTCACTACCTTCATGGCTGCTGTTATAGTGCTGTTTCTTTCTGAAGCTAGACTGTCATTTGCACCTAAAAACTCCTTTAACTGCTCACTCACCTCATTTTCAAGAATCTTAACTAAAACTGACAATTTAGAAATTGGCCTATAGTTATTCAAACAACTAGGTTCTCCTCCTTTATGCAGAGGGAGGACATAGGCTGATTTCCATATTTTTGGAATCAAGTTAGAGCTAACACAAAGGTTAAAGATAAGTCAGAGGTGGTGCAATAAAATCTGCAGCTATTTTTAAGAAAAAGCAGAAAGGTTCATCTGTGCCACTTTGGACAGGATAAGGAACTGAAGTGTACACAGAAGCAGAGTCAGAAACGGAGTCGAACAGTGAGCCACATGATACAAAATGCTCATTTAAACAGTTAAGCATAGTGGGTCTGTCAGATATAGTGCCAGATTCTGTGGCAATTCATTTTGATTTCCACTGACAGATAAAGCTTTAATAGCTTTCCAGAATTTTCCAGGATCATTCAAATTTTCAGTGTTAACAGAATGAAAATACTTAGATTTAGAACTTTTAACTTGAGAAGTAAAACTATTTCTAAGTTGCCTGAAATGGAGTCAGTCAGTCTCAGAGTCTGTCTTTCTAGCCTTCGCCCAGGTCTTGTTTCTTTTGTGCAGAAGACTAGATAACTCTGCTGTAAACCAGAGGTTATCTCGGCCCTTCACTCTAAACTTATGTAGAGGTGCATGTTTTTCTATAATTTCCTTGAAACCTTGATAAAAAATATGACCAAGCAATTTCAATATCATCAATTAAATAAATTTTGCTCCACTCAAATTAAAACAAGTCAAATAAAAAACCCTGTTCAAGAAAGTGCATAGTGTCACGTTTAATAATGATGCGTGGTTTACCTTTCAGAACCTTTGTGTCTCTAATTGCAGCCACAACACAGTGGTCACTAACATCATTAGCAAATACTCCCACAGCAGAGTATTTATGAGGGACATTTGTCAAAATGAGATCAATCAAAGATGACTTACTGGGACATTTAATGTTAGGATGGGTGGGACTTTCCACAGTCTGAGTAATGTTTAATGAGACACAAAGGTCCTTTAAGTCCTCTGACACAGACGTTAACCAGACCAAGTTTAAGTCACCAAGTAAAAGTTATCAAGTTGATGTAAAAGGCTTGACAGAGAGGTCAAAGACTCACCGACAGCTGAAGGGGGCCTGTAGTAGCCAAACACGGTAACTACAAGGCCCTTAGACACCTCACTATTTAACGGCAAAAATTCAAATTGTTAACCAACTGATTAAGATACCAGCAAGGATGCACACAACTTATTTTTCACATAAATGGCAACACCACCACCTCTCTTAGGTCAGTCAGTACGATATATATTGTAAACATTTATAGAAATGTCAGAGTCAGAGATAGATTTGGTAAGCCACGTTTCTGATAAAACAATAATGTCAGCATCACCAGATTCAGCCCAGATCTGAATAAAATCAAGTTTGGATAACAAACTATGTACATTAAGGTGAAGGAGGCCCAAACCGGATCTTGACTTAAAATCAGCCGGAATGGCAATCTGGCTGCAATTAGTCGGACCAGGGTTTAGCTGCACGTTACCAGAAAGCAATAATAACAAAAAAATCAGGCATTTTCTTCTTATAGTCGAAGCACACAACGCGTCCTTTACCTTAACATGATTAGCAAGGTACAAAAGCGTGTCAGAGTTCAAGAAGCAGTCCTGAAGAACCATGATGGAAGGATAACGAGCACAACAACCAAAGTTAAATGAGCTAGTAAGCTTGGATAACAAAATAAAATGGAATTGTTTGTGTAAAACACTGGAACCTTTACAAGGAACACTAACCACAGGTGACAAGACAGTCATGAGTCCACTCAACTCCTTGTGATGAGAGTACTTTTCAGAATTCAACACAGACATGAGGCAGAGAAGAACCAGGATATGAGCCACTTTCACAGCTCCACCAGCCATCACCAAACAATAGATAAGGCCTCAGGCTGCTGAGCAGGGTGGATGGAGAGGGCCTCAGGCTGCTGAGCAGGGTAGATGGAGAGGGCCTCAGGCTGCTGAGCAGGGTCAATCAATCAATCAATCAATCAATCAATCAATTTTATTTATAAAGCCCAATATCACAAATCACAATTTGCCTCGCAGGGCTTTACAGAGACAGTGGAGCACAAAGGCTCCAGAGAAGAAGCCGAGTTAGTGACATCCAGAATGGCCGAGTTAGCAAGATGAGAGAGAGAGAAAAGGTGTATTACAGGGGGTCCTCCGGCAGACTAGGCTTAAGTCAGCCTAACTAGGGGCTGGTACAAGGCAAGCCTGAGCCAGTCCCAACTATAAGCTTTATCAAAGAGGTAAGTCTTAAGTCTAGTCTTAAATGTGGAGACGATGTCTGCCTCCTGGACCGCAACAGGAAGATGACTCCACAGGAGAGGAGCCTGATAGCTGAAGGCTCTGGCTCCTGATCTTGAGTTACCCTGCATTCTCCGAGCGCAGAGTTCTGGTGGGATAATATGGCACTCTGAGCTCTCTAAGATATGATGGAGCTTGACCATTTAGAGCTTTATAGGTTAACAGTAGGATTTTAAATTCAATTCTGGATTTTACAGGGAGCCAGTGCAGAGAAGCTAAAACAGGAGAAATATAATCTCATTTCTTAGTTCCTGTTAGTACACGTGCTGTTGCATTCTGGAGAGTTTTAAGGACTTACTAGAGCTACCTGATAACAGAGAGTTACAGTAATTCAGCCTTGAGGTAACAAAAGTGTGGACCAATTTTTCTGCATCTTTTCGGGTCAGGATAGGCCTAATTTTCACAATTTTACGCAGATGAAAAAATGGAGTCTGTGAAGTTTGTTTTAAATGTGAATTAAAAGACATGGATGGTGAGGGCCTCAGGCTGTTGAGCAGGGCGGTTGGAGAGGGCCTCAGGCTGCAGAGCAGGGTGGATGGAGAGGCAGGGCTCCAGACTGCGCCTAATTGGTCACATTTTGTGACCTTTTTTGGAGGCCGTGCAACATAGTTTTTTAACTAGGAGCACCAGCGCGACTTACAAATCCACCCCTCTCCCTCTTTTTCTTTCTTTTTTTAAATATTTTTTATGATTGCATTTAATGGAGAAGTGGAAGCAAGTGTCTCTGTGTGTGTGTCTGGATGAGCACTGCGAGGCGGGGGGCGCCCTGTAACCATAGCAATGTGCTGCAGTTTTAGTACCTACTTGTGTACTGTACGCAGGGTTAGACAGAGAGGGGTCACAGAGCCGGTGTCGAGTACAAAGTGCTGTGTCGTTTGATCATAAAGTAACGCTATGAAACAAACTATAGATTCGTTCTTCACAAGAAAAAAATATCCAGAAACTCCTGTCGGTTCTGTGCCAGTTTCCCAAACTTCCGACGACGATAGTTCAGAGGACGAGTCAGCAATGTCCTGCCCACAGCCCCCCATTGATATTATTTTGCGCGACGGACGCGTCATATAATAACATAACAATATACTATTATGGTGTTATGTCATTGTGTCATTTCTGTCTCTACATGGTCACGCGTTCACAGTTCTCCTCTGCTCTCTGTATCGCAAATGGCGGAGTTCCGCCACACACACAGGTGAGCACGCTAGAGCGGCTCGGGCCGCATTTTCCTGACCAAACCTGACCCGAGCCCGGTGCAGTTTGTCAGCTGACAAAGTTATTGTTATGGACAGTGTGTAAATAACAACAGACTTCTGTTACGAACAGACAAACACGCTGCTTGCACAGCAGCGCAGCACCGCACTCATGCTGAGCTTGTGTTGTGTTGCGTTCAGGCGTTGTCACGTAACAACTTCCAGCACTTAAATAGGTCATAGCACAAAACAGCAGCATGTCAAGTGACTTTTTACATTTATTATGTTCAATAAAATTGTATTTTCCTAAATCTTGAGACACTTCATATGTAAGCTAGACAGACATTTCACCTGCTCATTACTGTGCACACATGTACTGTATGTACTTAGTCCCAAAGAGCCCTTCTGGTGCCAGTATACATAGAAACATCCCAGCAGGCTGTGCTTTGCAAGCATACAAAAAAGTTTAACGCATGTGAAAATTATTTTTCATGTGTGTGCTTCATCTCCGCTGCTACAACTCCATCCTAGGGGAAACACTGCTGTGTGCGTTTTGTGCAACAGGTGGATGTGGTAGTGTATTGGTAGAGTAGAGAGAGAGCTAAGTAGCGTTGAAGTAGAGTAGAGCAGGGCAGAGAGTTGGAGGCAAAATATATTAAACCCGGTGTTACTACAGCAGAACTAGAAATACAGTAATGAATAAAGATTGTGAATAAAGATTACATAACATAAAAATAAGTGCTGTCTCTGTTATTTGATAGACACTTAAACAATTTTTATAGGGCAAGTAAAAACTGACTTTGGGCAAGTAGATCTCTGACCAACTTGCCCGACCGGGCAAGTGAAAAAAAAAACCTTAGCGTTCAACCCTGTAGGGTTGTCTGTGTTTATTGCTAAATTATCAGTAATGCAGTTAATCTCGACAAAACGATGAATATGTTGTGTCGATATAGATAGTGCTCCTAAATTTTGTGCTGGTGCTCCTAAAATTCTCAGTAAGGAGCGCTGGTGCTCCTAGTGGAAAAAGTTAGTCTGGAGCCCTGAGAGGGCCTCAGGTTGCTGAGCAGGGTGGATGGAGAAGGCCTCAGGCTGCTGAGCACGGTGGATGGAGAGGGCCTCAAGCTGCTGAGCAGGGTGGATGGAGAGGGCCTCAAGCTGCTGAGCAGGGTGGATGGTGAGGGCCTCAGGCTGGAGTAGGCCAGGCAGATGCAGGATGCAGTAGTTCCTGGCTAAAGTCAAGCCCCACAATAGCAGGTGCTGGGTCTCAATTTTCCTTGCTGCAGATCTAGGCTAAAGACTAGCCCCACTGCAGCAGTTCCCAAAAACTCAGAGCAGCCCACAAACAGCAGATCAAACCTCTGAGCAGGTGGAGTAGGCCAGAGCAGGGTAGCTTCCCAAAAAAGATAAAAAATAGGCACAATCCACAGAGCTGGATGTATACTTCTAAGGGTTGGTGAAACAGCAGTAAAAGAGCTTGAGTGAAAAGTGTCGAAAGATACTAAAAACCAAATGAAACTACTTGTAACAGACAAACACTCAACAGAGACTTCACAGAGACACTAGACATGCTGCCATCTTGGATTGGGTTCGGAGTATGTGTATGATAGGTACAATACAGTGCATAGGTACAACCAACAATCCAGGTACAGTCCAACTTCAGTCAACAACAACTCGAAACTGTTTGGTCAACAAAAAGTCTTGACATTTTCGTCACCTTTTAGCCAAAACGTTTTTGGGTGACAGGTTACATAAAAATTCCATTCAGACTTTTTTTTTCCAACTCCAAATAAGTTCTACACACTTACAAACTATCATTTCTCCAGCGTTTTTTGTAGTTATGGGTTGATATACAAGGACACACTAACTGATCATCATTTAAAAAGCTCAACATCTCTCTATGTATGCACTCAAAAACTACACTACAAATAAATATTCTGAGATGACTAGGATTTGCACTCAGGTTCATTGTCAACTCTAGGGCAGGGTTAAATTAATCGATTCATCCGATTCAAAACGATCACTGAAATGACCTGACATCAGTTCGTAAAGATACAAGATCGATCTTTTAATATACACTTTTTCACATGGATGTGTGAAGCTTTAACCCCGTTAATCTCACCGGTAGTAAACGAGACAGTGCACACAAACATACATGGAGTAAAGATGCCGTGGTGGAGACAGAGTGAAGATAACTTGAGCTGACAACTACGATTGTTACTGTGAGTGCAATAAAACCTCCTCAAGGAAAAATTCAATACTTTATCAATGATAAAGCAACATGATCAGCAACATGTAAACATGTAGCTTCAAAAGTGATATTTTAATGGGCTCTGTCCGCAGCCTCTCATCCACCACCGCAAATGTTATGTTATAAACATGCACAAAGCGCTTTCCACCTCATAGCAAATTGTTACTAGCAAGCTAAAACAACACTGTTTACATTAAATGGTTTAGCTCAGTCCGTCTCTCTGTATCTTAAAACTAACTGGTGGTCATGTGACCTGCAGACAGTGAGCCTCTTCAGCAGCAGAGGGAGGGACAGAGAGGACAGGAGGACTGATACTGACTGATGTCTGTGTTCTTTAATCTTTCTAAACTTCACTCAGTATTCTGATGTCAGGAATATGATTTATTTTATTGACATTTTTATTTTGTTTCCTGTGAGATATTAAGTTTATATTGTTACTTTGCTGTTGTAATATTAATGTTGCTGCTCTAGAAACAACATTGGGTTATAGAATATTCAGTTTTATTCATGTTGTGAATTTATTCTTAAAAAAGAAAAATCCTTGTAAATGTTACACTATTAGTTCTCTGAGAATCTCTTTTCATATACAAACAAAAATTGGCATTGTAACTGAAAAATCTCCAGTCGAATCAATATCAGATCGGATCGAATCGGGAATCGGAAATCGTATCCAATCAGGACCCCAAATCCATTCATTAACTCCACCGTCCGTATTTACTGCTGAATTACAGCTCCCAAGTCACACCAACGACTGACGCTGCTGTAGTGTGAGTGTTTTTGCTAGCTAGTGAAATATCCTGGCACAGACTATTTACTGGAGTTCACAGCCAGTCGGCACTTTGATCTCATACTGTTCATATGGCATTAGAAGATAATTAGAAGCATGGCCATTATCAGCTTTCTAGTTTAAAGCATACACGTTCTGTTATCCTCTCATCTCATTTTGAAATGTCCAAAAGTCACCAATGGAACAGATTTTTTCTAATTTTTTTACTATCAAGATACATTTTTAAGTTGTCAGTGTCTAGTCTTTGTCATGGAAAAAAAGAAAGTTGAAGTATAATTTTTGTCATAGTTATCATTAATGAAATTAACCTTGGTACAATCACAGAATGGCGGGCAGAGTGGTCTCGCCTTTAAGACGACAGCAGAGTAGTGACGGAATGCGGAATCGACATCTGTGTAAATGAGACAGCTGGCAGAACAGGACAATGGACAGGATGGGTGTGATGTTCTCTCAACGTAAAATGCATGTGGACCACCGCCGGGAGATTTAAAAAGTAGCCCATAGCAAATAGCAGCTAAGTCAAAGAGGAGGAACAGTTGCCTCAAAAGTTGGCAAATTGGGAAAGCAATGAGGTCCAGGATCTCCTTACCCTCCAAACAGAGGACGAGATCAGCCGCCATATAACATGATTTTTAAATTACTGTTATTGTCATGTTATTATTGCACTGCTGATGCGTATGTTATATGTCACAGAGACCGACGCTGTTGTGTTACATATCATGGCTGTCACACCTCTTTTAATGCCACAATGTGCCAAATTTACCATAACTAAAACAGAGGGGATTTCTGGGCTACAACCAGCTTCACAAATTAAAGCCTTGTAGATAGAGATGATCGCACACACAACTGTTTGTGTGTGTGTGTGTGTGTGTGTGTGTGTGTTTGTGCAAGGCAGTGAGAGACAGTTTGTGTTAAATCGTTGCTTGGCATATGGTAAGTGTCAGCTTGCGGCTCATTTCTTTCTCCACGACACTCGCCTGGAGGCTAATAAAGCCAAGAAACAATTGTTTGTTCCATTATGGTGTGTTTCCACTCTGTTGTGCTTCACAGCTCAGTGTGAAGCACATCCAGGCAAAAAAACAAGACTTTGGCCTGTGAGCTCCCAATCTAGGGGTGGGAAACAAGCAAATGTTCCTGCTCTGTCATGATGTGGGTGGGAAATGACCACATGAGTCAGGTATGGCTCACAGGACCAATGGTGACATGCATGTAGAACCGAGAAGCTCTTTTCCATTTTGTGAAATTTGGAGATCTCTATAATGGAAGACCTGGCTCATCAGAGAAAGTTTTGGGTTACCTGCTGCCCTTGAAAAAGAAAAGAAATTATTGTAGTGTAGGTTATTTAATAAGACTGGTGCATGTCTTATTTAAAGAAACTGTTTGTATGATTTGCAGCAGCAGTGCAGAGGTTGAATGGTTGCAGTATTAGATATCAAACTGATGCCTCAGAGTTGACCGGTACTGTCTCTATGTCTGATTTATTAATTGTGCCTTTTGGACAATGTAGCCCCCGCCAAAACAGAGTGAAAACAATACGCTTGTAAATTCTTCTCTGAGCTCAACACCAAAATTCCTGGCAAAGACAAAGTTGGCAGTAAGTTGGGAATTTTAAACACCATCTCATGCGGAAGCCATGCTTGGCGCTCCAAGAGCGTGTTTGGTCGCAGGAGCGTCTGCGAGCTGTGGAACACGATGACTAGGCAATTCTTAATGGTGGACTGTGGGCAAGAAAAATAAACCATTCTGATCAGAAAACAATTGAGAAGGAATCCTGATACTGTAGAAAATGTCCCTTTGTTTTATGTTGAACTAACATTTTTTAGTTGCCCTCCTGTTCCAGATTTTCTCCACAGTTCTTTTTGGGCAGCTGCTCAGCCCCATGGGTATGAGTACAACTCCTGCAGAGAAACAGTGGCTCTGTGAGTCAGCAGAGATGAAAATGTCCCGTCGGCAGCTCCTGGAAGCCTGTGTAATGGTAGGGATTACAGTTAACAGGAGGCAATAAGCTGATGGTGCTCCAACATGCAGGGCACTTACAAGACACTTGTGGGTAGTGCAGCAGCTGGTAACTCTTGTGCCTAATGCTCAGTGTAACAGGATACCTTTGAGGCTGCCAATTACAATTATTT
This sequence comes from Epinephelus awoara, assembly GCA_035609425.1. Lineage (NCBI taxonomy): Eukaryota > Metazoa > Chordata > Actinopteri > Perciformes > Serranidae > Epinephelus > Epinephelus awoara. The sequence goes on along the minus strand of CM069316.1, from coordinate 28,885,723 downwards.
TTATTCAAGGCCAGATTTTATTTTCTTGATTAATCAGTAAATATCACAGTTTTCCAGAGTTCAAGGAGTCTTCCTCAGATTCTTTGCTTTATCCAGTAAACATTTCAAACCTTGATGATATTCACTTTACAGTCATATATGACAAAGAAAAGCAGCAAATCTTCACATGTGAGGAGCTCTAACCAAAATTGACAATGAGTGAAATGACTAAAAGACCCTCTCTGTATCCACTGATCAGCCAATACATCACAACCATTGGCTGGTGAAGGGAGTAACATTGATCATTTCGTTACAATGCAGTGTTATGCTGGGAAACCTGTGGTCCTGGTATTGATGTGGATGCCAGCTAACACACTCCACCCACCCAAACAGTACTGCAGACCAAGTACACCCCCTCGGCAGTGGCACTCCTCAATGGCAATGGATCCCCCAGCAGGACAATGCATCATGCCACACCACATTAACTACTCAGGAAAAACAGGTCTCCCAATTTGATTGAGCATCTGTGAGAAATGCTTGTACCCCACCTCACAACCAACACGACTCAAAGGATCCACCACCAACATCCTGGTGCCAGACACCACAGGACACACCCCAAAGGTCCTGTGTCCATGCCTTGACAGGTCAAAGCCAAGTCCAATCCTAGGAGAAATGTGTTAGGTGGCATCCACATGAATGCCAGGACCCAAGGTTTCCCAGCAGGACACTGCATTGTAACAAGATGATTGTGTCATTCACTTCACCTGACAGTGGTTTTAATGTTTTGACTGATTGGGGTGGGTTAACTAGCCTACAGTAAGGGTGATCATAACATACCTTGCACCTTGGAGAGGAACACATTTACATTAGACAGACATTACATTGTGTTTAATAATGTATAGTACTTTTTAAGAACTAGAACGTTTCCTATCAAGACAAATTTCATAGAATTACAACTGTGTTTTACTATATTGACGTTTGTTTAAGAACCCCACAGGACAGGGGTTAACTTGGTCAAAATTAGACTAATGTTTTTCTGAGGAAAAACTAGCATGGCCATTTTCACAGAGGTCCCTCAACCCCTTACCTTAAAAGATCTGAATGAAAATGGGTTCTATGGGTGCCCAAGACACTCACTCTCCTTTACAGAAATTCCCACTTCATGCTTGTCCCATGCAGTTTTGGGCCAAAAACATGCAATTTTTTGTATGCAGTAAAATTTGTTGTTTTCACTTATTGTATTTGAATCTTTCCGTAAACACGAGTATCCAAACAGTGTTGGAATTTCATGAATCTGTTTTGACTGGAAAACTGCGAGTATTTGGATTCAACAAGCCCAACTGTATTTATTTGAGATGATCTTAGATCCAGTCATTTCAGTGTAGTGAGAACATGTTTTCATGCCCCCATGCCAGCGATTGCCATGGCCTGAGGCATTATGTGTTCAGGTTGCCCATCTGTCTGTCCCATTCTCGTTGACGTGATATCTTAAGAACGCCTTGAGGAAATTTCTTCATATTACGCTCAAACATCCACTTGGATCCACCGATGAATTGGCTATATTTTGGTGGTCAGAGGTTAAAGGTCAAAGTCCAAAGTCACTGTGACCTTATCTGTCTCATTTTTGTGAATGCAATATCTCAAGAAAACCTTGGGGGAATTCCTTCAAATTTGGCCCAAATGTTCACTTGGACCCAACAATTAACTGATACGAATTTGGTGGTCGAAGGTCAAAGGTCACTGTGGCCTCACAAAAGATATTTTTGGCTAGAACTCAAGAATTCATGCACTTGTTATGACATTTTATACCAATGTTTAATCGGATGTCATGATGAAGTGATGACACTTTTTTATTCAAAAGTCAAGGGTCATCTACAAAAATACATTTTTGGCCATTACTGAATGTCATATCTCAGGAACAGAAAGGGAGACATTTGGTCAGATACTAAATTGGTGACACTAATCTTGGATGTCCACCTTAAAACTGTGCTGATTGTATAGATTTTTTGTGCTACCTGGGGGAAGATGTGTGTGAAGACCACAATTTTAGTTTTTAACTTGACCTCACTTTATTAAATGTCCTATAGTGACTTCTCGGATAATACAGCCATAAGCTAGAGACCTGGAGCATTCAGAGGATGGATGGCTTCCATAGGTATATTGACAATAAGGGGGTTTCTCAGCAGTTTCCACAATAGGAGTGCTCGCCATCCAATCGTCAAAAAAAGCAGTCCTTACCGATATCTCCAAATGTCAAAATTTTTTGATACCAAACCACAACATGGGTTTTTCCTGTGGTGTTCCTCAAAGTCTTGGTGTCTTAACATGGTATTTTTTAGGGATCTTTGACTGATTAAATCATATCTCCAGTGGTCAAAAATGTTTAAATGAAACATCAAATCTGTGTAACAAATGGCATCAACCTAGAAAATTTTTGCAACAACTTATGAGACATAATTGATCATGGCAATGGACATCATATACTAACATCATAATGTTCTAAACCTTTATACACTCTAAACTTTCAAAATTTGAATCAGTGCCTAATCAAAACACAGTATTTATTTAAGATCTATGACTAGAAGAACTTGACACATCGTGCTGAGCTGCATCTCAAATTAACCCTTAGGTTCCAGCTTTCAGATGATGTGTACCACTTCTATGAGGCATCTGTTGGCCTGCTGTCTCTCCCTAAGGATCTCCTGCCCCCCCTAAGAAAGACAAAAATGGGTCTATGGTGGGTCTTTAAGGATTATACAGTAGCTTCCACCTCTGGGTGCCCACAGGAAGAGTTACAGTTGTTCATAAATACTGCTCACAACCACATTATAGTGTGTTTATGGATTACATCCTAATATTTTGCTTCTGAATGCTAAATGAGGGCCATAAAGCACAGTGTTGCCATTATTTGAAATAATGATGTAGCTCACACACAGTACCTATATACAGGGTGCTATGTGTTGAGAAGGAGGAAGGCAAAGAGAGGCGTGGATTGTGGGAGCTTGGGATGGGGGAGTTGTGAATGTTGGGAAAGAGAAAGAGAAAAATAAACACAGAGAGACAAACACAGTGGAGTGGACCAATAGAAGCTGCATGCGTTTATTTGGAGTTGTGTGAGGAGAGGAAGCAGACTGAGGCTAAGGCTGCTGGGGAACACGCACACACACACACACACACACACACACACACACACACACACACACACACACACACACACACACACACACACACACACACACACACACTTATGGACACAGATGCATAGACATGTACTCACAGTCTCCGACATGCACGTACTCTTCATGAAGGAGGAATTCTCACTTTAAACAAACCAAAGCAGGAAATTGGAGGTACGGGGAGCTTTTAAATGCCGGCCTCGGGGCATGTGGGAACTCTTAAGTACAGGGAGCTCTGTCTGTTATCATCATCAATTATAAACGTCATCAAAGCCAGAAACACTTCACCTGTCATATACCTAAACACTTAGAGCTCCATGTTTCTGTCACATACTGTAAATGCTCACCAGTGGTTATTTCTGAGACCCTAATGTGTGTAGAAGCATGTCATTATATTAAACGCTCAGTTTTTTCTGGAATATTTAAGATTATAATACCTTATAAGGCCCTACAGGTAATAGTTTTGACCAAACCCTAGGGTCACAAGTTCAGAGTTCGCCTTTATGGAAAAGAAGTGACAGCTTTGATTTAGTTGTCTAGTCTATGATGGAAGGTTTCAAACATGAATTTGAGTATTGATGGTAAGGTTATGTTTTCTTACATTAGGCTCTGGCTGGTTTTAGAGAAAGCTGAATAGAAATGATAAGACTTAGTAAATAAATAACATATCTGGCAAGTTGCAAAATTGTGTTGTCTTTTCCTGGTTTTAAGGGCTGCATCACAGTAAAGTAATAACATTTTCTGAACTTGACAGACTGTTCTGGTTGTTCTATTATTTGCCTTGATTGATTATTTATCAAAAAATCTCATTGTGTAAATATTTTGTGAAAGGACCCTTAGTCAACCTTACAGTATCATTGTAATATTGATATTGAGGCATTTGGTCAAAAATATTGTAATATTTAATTTTCTCCAGATCACCTAGCCCAAGTTTCTGTAAGAACTGCATTTTTCGGCAATTGTATGGCGAGCACTTCTGTTGTTGAAACTGCTCAGAAACCCCCTTATTGTAAATTTCATGTGGCTTTGATTATCCTAAAGGGCCACTATAGGTCATTTTTTTTACATTGAAGTCAAATTTCAAAACATGGTCTCACTACAATAACATAACTCCTATGGAGACTAACATCATCTCACACATGACTGAAATTGGGCTCACTGAATCTGAGTCTCAGCTTTCCAGTCAGACCCAATTTATGCAATTCCAACAATGTTTAGGGACCACGCATGAGAAAAGCTCTAGGGTTTTTGCCCAAAACTGCAGACTTATGTAAAGAGAAGACTCGTGAGTACCCATAGCGCCCATTTTCATTCAGATATCTTGAGGTGGGATGTTCAGGGGCCAGTTTTCCCCTTACCAAAATGAAGCCTTACTTTGGAGCATTATTTATTTATCATTATCTTCACTATCTTAAAACTCAACCCTCCTCTGAAAAATAATGATGTTGGCCTAGGATAGTGGAAAGTTCTGCTGTGTGGAGGTGAAATCCTGGTGTTTGTGTGTGTCTTTGGATGCTGTGTCTTCAGTATCACATTTGGGTTTTTTTCCATTTTATACCTATGCATCTGCGATAGCTGTAGCCGTTGGCAACATATTTTTGGGTTGTCTGTCCCATGAACGTGATATCTCAAGAACAACCTGAGGAAATGTCTACAAATTTGGCACAAACGTCCCCTTGATCTCCACTATGAACTGACTGAATTTTAGCGGTCAAAGGTCAAGGGTAAGGGTCACTGTGACTTTGTCTTTCTCATTCTTGTGAATGTGATATCTGAAGAACACCTTCAGTGAATTTCTTCAAATTTGGCACAAACGTTTAATTTCAAGTTTTTGAATTTTACATACTTTATTAATCCCCAAGGGGGAAATTCAGTGTTTTCACTCTGTTGTCATATACATACACACACAGGCCCGAAATACACACACGCAAACAGGACCTTTTACATGCATTAAATGGAGAGATGTCAGAGTAAGAGGGCTGCCCGTGGACAGGCGCCCTGAGCGGTTGGGGGGTTTGGTACCTTGCGCAAGGGCTGAACTGGCACCTCTCCAGCTACCAGTCCATGCTCCATATCTTTTTGGTCCGTGCGGGTACTTGAACTGGCGAACTTCTGGCCAAGCCAAGTCCCTATGAACTGAGCTACTGGTGCCTAAACATTACTGCATTGTCGCAGGAGATTAGATTGATTAAGATGAGCTGATTAGATTTTAGTGATAAAGGTGAAAGTCAATGGGACCTTGCAACTGCCTCATTCTCGTGAACGCAGGATCTCATGAACACCTTAAGGTAACTTCTTTTTGGCACAAACGTCCATGTGGACTTAAGAATAAACTGATTAGAATTTGATGGTTGAAGGTCAAAGGGCAAGGTCACTGTGAACTCAAAACATGTTTCTCAGAATTCTCAGGAATTGTGGACAAAACTTTACAAAAATGTCTAATAAGATAAAAATAACAAAGTGATGACATTTTACATCCAAAATTTTCTGGCCATTACTCAACGTCATATATCTGGAACAATAGGGGAAACATTTGGTCAGATACTGAAGTGATGACTCCAATCTTGAAACTGTGCTGATTGTATAGATCAGTGGCCCTCAAATGGTGGCCCGTGGTCCGCATCCAGCCCGCAAGCCGTCTATTTACAGACGGTGAGCCGCCTATTAGAGGACCACGAGCTAAACACGTGACTCCTTCACTGTGTGTGTTTTGGTTTGGTCAGCACGTGTAAATGGGCTGTAATCTCCATGCCAACGATGCGCTGATAGGCTGTTAGCGAGAAAGGCACTTTTTCACTTTCGCTTTTGAAGCAGTATGCTTATACTTTGCCAGCAGTATCCTAGATTGAAAGAAAATGGCATGTGCCAAGTTCGAAAAGAAAGGTGTTGAAAGGTTTTGTTTTATTTGAGTATTTATTTGAATTTATGTCAAAATGGAAATGGTATTTTATTTTATTTTAGTATGTATTTTTATTTTGCTGTTTTGAATATGACAGTATTATGGCTTGTGGCTTGACCAATGGACCTTTGACTCATTGAAAAATGTTGCGTGCTTGTGCACGACCATATTGCATCAACACGCCCACACCCCCCAGACCTTTGACTCGTTGAAAAATGTCTTTGTGGACCTTTAAGATTTGTATCTGAGTACCCCTGGTATAGATCTTCTGTGCTGTTGCAAGGAAGGTGTGTGTTAAGTATCTACGTATGTTTCCACAGACATGGATGTAAGCTGAAAGAGAAACTTGACTGGCATATTACTGCGGGGCTGTGATTCAAGTTAGTTGTTGTTGTTGTGTGTGTGTGTGTGTGTGTGTGTGTGTGTGTTTGATTCTGTGTGTGAGTCAAACTGTACTAAGCTTCTCTCTAAATTCAGTTTGAATGCTGTGAGGCTGAAGGTGTTTACCTCTGCGCTGCCTGCTATACGTCTGAGGCCTCACCGTGAACTCTCCTTGAAATGACAGTCCATTATTGGTCGATCTCACACACACACACACACACACACACACACACACACACACACACACACACACACACACACACACACACACACACACACACATTTGGGTCAGCAGAGCATGGCGAGGGTACTGAAGGTGACTAATGCTTTCCTTCCTAAACACCGGCTCTTCCTTCGTTTTATAAATACTTTGCATAAATATTATTCCTGCATGTGATTTCAACTTTGAAAACAAGCTCTAATAACTTCTCTTTGAGGTAAATCAGAGTTATTTACCTGTGAGCGGAAGGTCAAATCCACATTTTTTTTCCTTTCTGTTCTGCTCTTTTTCCTCTGCCTTCGCTGTATTTTTAGACCAGAGTTTGTCTGTGGTCAGTGGAAATGTTTAATACGAGGGCGTGGAGCTGACCTGCTGTGTAGCTGCTACTCAGTAGCAAACACAGGAAACATGGGGAGTAGACACACACACACACACACACACACACACACACACACACACACACACACGCACGCACACACAGGCATGAAGTAAACGTCCTTCTGTCTCATCATTTCCCAGCCTTTTACAGGAAACTAACATCTGCCTTAGCCGGAACTCATCTGACACACACACACACACACACACGCTTTGTAGTCATACTAATTCAGTTAACAAGAGCTGTGTGAATCAAACAGTTCCCCAAAAGTTTTTCCTCTCTTTAACATGAGCAGCTGGACTGTGTTAACATAACACACTGAACTTTGGTTCGCCCGCTCTCTCGCCTCCATGTAAACGGTGCTGCTTTGACATTCTAGCTGTTGCTCAGAGGACACAAGTACCCACACTGCATGTGAATAGTAAACTCCTCACTCTCATTGTGTCATACAGATTACTGTTAATTTATTATGCTGATCTGTTCTGTACGACATCTATTGCACGTCTGTCCGTCCTGGAAGAGGGATCCCTCCTCAGTTGCTCTTCCTGAGGTTTCTACCATTTTTTTTTTCCCCGGTAAAGGTTTTTTGGGGGGGAGTTTTTCCTTATCCGCTGTGAGGGTCTAAAGGACAGAGGGATGTCGTATGCTGTAAAGCCCTGTGAGGCAAATTGTATTTGTGATATTGGGCTTTATAAATAAAATTGATTGAAAAATTGATTGATTAATTCAGGCATATTTCCCATAGCGTTCAAGAACTCACAGGTACAACCTCTTCTCAAAAAATCCAATCCAGAATACTCATACTTAAACAATTACAGGCCAATTTCATATCTTCCTGCTCTCAGCTAAATTTTAGAGAGAACTGTTTTTATCAACTACTAGTTCATCTTACCAACAGTAGCATTTTAGAAAGGTTCCGATTTAGTTATCGAGCAAACCACAGCACACTGCCCTACTCATGGTTGTAAATTATCTGAGAATTATTGTGGATGAAAACAATGTGGCTGTTCTTCTTTTGACTTAAAGGGCCAGTGTGTAAAATGGGTTGAAAACCATTGAAAACAGTGACATCAGTGGTCAAATTCTCGATTGCATTGCATTGCATTGCTATATATACACATATAAACATAATTATAAGGCTACGAAAACCAAACGAATTTCATTTTATAGCGATTATACACTTATATAAACATATTAATGGATAGAATATTCAGATTCAGATTCAGATTTAACAATAAACCTTGCCAAATATTACACACTGGCCCCTTAAGTGCAGCATTTGATACTGTCGACCACAGTATTTTAATAGACAGACTTAAAAAATTGGTTGGTCTCTCTGACACTTTTTTTTTTAACTTGGTTTAAGTTGTATTTAACTGATAGACAGTTTTTTGTCAGCCTGGATGCTCATGTATTAGAGATTATGGCATTAAATCTGGTATTCCTCAAGGAAGCATTCCATTGGACCAATTTCATTTTCTTTATTTATTAGTTACATCTCTGTCACATCAAATGCTGCTGATGTACTGGATGGTCTCATGGCCTGTCTCACTGACATTAATGTATGGATGAGTAAAAACTAAATGAAGACAAAAAATTGAGATTATTTTAATTGGACAAAAAGCAGCAAGAGAAAAACTGCACTCATTGTTTGGTGACCTTAGCAAGCACATTGAAAGTGATATTACTTACTTGGGAGTGGTTTTAGACTCTGATTTAATTCTTAATTCTCATTTTAACAGGGCCATCAAAACATGCTGTTTTCATCTTACTTAAAGTCAGACCTTTTTTAACCCAGAAAGATACCAAAATACTCACTCATGCTTTTAGAACCAGTTGTGTAGACTACAGAAATTCCCTTTTCACTACAGTAAGTTTAGACTGCTGCAGCCAGAGTGTTGACTAAGACAAGGGAAATGGATCACATTACCCCACTGCACTACACTGGCTACCTGTATCTTTTAGAATTCATTTTAAAGTCCTTTTACTTGTTTATAAAGCTTTGAATAACCTTGCCCCTCCATACATCTGAGATTTTCTATCATTTTATGTTCATTTGTCCAGCAGTCTACAAAGAATTCCTGTTCTTTGTAAACCAATGATATACACAAGGGTTGCTGTCGCACATGACAGAAATGCTCCAATCAGACTTTTCTGAATTTCATTCAGTCCTTCAGAGATTTTGCAGGGCATGCAGTGAAGTCAGTTCCAGACAACTCAGTGGTGTGAGGCTCTTGTCCTAAATGATGTTTTGTTAATATCTTTGGACTTTATTTATATAGCCAGTATTTGTATAGTTGCTTCAAATCATTTGATTTTTAATTGTTGCATGATGTTCCAAGGTTAATTTTGTCACACATGTCCCTTTGTCCCTACTGAGGTCAGACTGTTAGACATTCAGCATAACCTCATTTCAGTTCCAGGCAGTTCAGCTGGTCATTTCTTGTGATCTTTTACTGTAAATAAAGGGGAGAACTTTTAGAATTTTGTAGCAGCTGATAGTGTTCCTCCAAATAAAGACCACATAACCCATACAGCATGTTGCTTCCGGTCACAAAGGGGATTTTACTACTTGTCCCCTCTCTCTGTTATTACTCTGGGCGTGTACATTTTCTTTTGGATTCACTGAAGCGGAGGGTAAACACAGTATTTTTGTTCCAGATTTCACAACCATTCACTTCTAAGCTTTAGCTGTGTTTGCTTTGGAACAACAGGGCTGACTGTCTGTTTAGTGCTTTAATTCAGCTGGTTTCCCTCCAAATCCCTCAATGCAGAACATAAACGCTGACAGTATTGGAGCTTTGTGTTGTGTTTGTTACAGTAATTATGTCCTAAAATGGAAGCTGTAATCATATATAGAAGTTTAAGTCCACAGCACTTGTACTGTGAAGTGTGTTACAGAAAGAGAAAGCTAAAGAATGAAGCAGAGGGATGTGTGTGTGTGTGTGTGTGTGTGTGTGTGTGTGTGTGTGTGTGTGTGTGTGTGTGTGTGTGTGTGTGTGTGTGTGTGTGTGCGTGTGTGTGTTTGAAGAAGAGATTGGGGAGAGTTGTTAGAAAGGCACAGTCCTTATTTAAAGGAGTTCAATGCAGCCAGTTGAAGAAAAGCTCTCATTGAAATTCATGGCTTAGCACCTATAGCAGTGTGGTTGGAGCAGACCAGTGAGTGAGAGACACAGCCAGCGTCTGACAGATTTCAATTAAAGTGGCATTTACAAGTGCATGGATGGAAAAGTGGAGGGAGGTAAGATGGTTGATGAGGGATTTTTTTTCTGTCTGGTAAGCTTTTCACTTAAATACTCGTAAAGAGTATTTTGTCACAGCATCATTTCTGGGGTCTGAGATTTGAGACTCTTCCACTTCTTGTAACTAAAGTGCCTCGGTTTGGTTAAGTTATGCAGGTTGTCAGTGTTAATGGAAACTCTTTAACATTGATTAAAAACTTCATTATCCTATGCCATTTCAGTTGCCAGAAGAAAATGTTGGCATTGTATGTTTCTGCAAACCACAAACATTTTACATTTGCAAATTACATATGTGTAATATCAGTCTTTCTAAAATTATGTAGTATATGAGCTGACTTTGTCTCCTGGAGGTGCAGGGGATGGTAGATGGCATGCACACCACCGCCAGACAACAAAACCAGTTGTTGTTTAGCAAGTCATAGCTACATTATTCATCAAACGTGGGTGTTTTATAGTTACATATCTGTGTTTTCCAGCAGCTTTTAAGGCACCAAACATGGCTGTTTTGTAGTGATCCATTGGTGTTTTTCCAGCGGCTTTTTAGGCATCAAACATTGGTGTTTTTTAGCAACCCATCTGTGTATTTCCAGCAGCTTTTTAGGCACCAAATGTGGATGTTTTGCAGCAACCCATCTGTGATTTTTCAGTAGCTTTATAACGTATCTGCCACTACAGCTGTGCAAATTTTAATAAATGCTGAGTGGCAGATTTGAATACCAGCCTCTCAGAAATGAAAAAGCAAGGGCCTCTTCCATGGTAGAGAAACATTTGGAAGAGGCAGACTATCTGCACTGACAGAAACAGGTTGATAAAAAGTAGGGCACATTAACTATAGCCTACACTACAAATTACAAAGCAGTGATGACACAACTACTTTATGAGCCAGTTTGCAACAGTGTTTTCTCCCCACAGGAAGCTGTAACAGCACTATAGATTGTTTGATAGAGCGATTGAGGCTTTTTAAAAGCATTAGTTAAAAGAGGCCTTTTAAGTTGAGTTGTTTAGGTGTGGCTTTGTGCCTGCCATGCAATCATAGTACAAACACTTGTAATTCATTCATGTGTTGGCACATGCAGGCATGCACATGGTCATTAGCTGGTGTGTGTACATGTATTGTATATGCACACAGACGCTCTTATTATTGGACAGAGATGTCAGATTATTATGTTGTCAGTTTAGGCTCTCGGTTGCTGTTTTATACTGACTCCTATTCAGAGCATTTTCAGATAAATAAATGATAGACTTGTACCCTGTATATGTAGTGGTCGGTAAACCCTGCAGTTTATTTATATATGAGTCCATAGATGCAGAAATATGATGGTGTTAACTTAAACAAGTAACTAATATCCAACCATTAACATAAGCAGTATGATTCAGCAGTCTTCCAGTGTTACACATCAAAGTGTGTTTCCAGTTGTTGGGGAATACTACATGTGTGAAAGAAGACATACAGTATACAGCCTTATGTATCACCAGAGGAAGCTGTGTGAAGTTTGATAAATGTCCTCAAGTGATGTCACTTTCATCTATCATTAAAACAATTCTGATATCAATACTAGAACCCTTAAAGTCATAACAGTCACAATAGAGCAGAGTCCTGCATGAAATCTAATTTTCAAGACACACTCTGTATGTCTTTTTTTGTTGCCTGAAACTGAACCCGGAAATGTATTAAAACAAAATACCACCCACAAAACACCCTCTATACAGGTCACTTGTCAGGTACAGGTCATCCAATTCGTCTTTTGTTATTGCGGTGGTTGAGACACAACGGAAATTAATACTGTGGGTTTGAAACTAACCCTAACCCTCACCCTAACCCTCATGTATATGGCTGAGATTATTCTTTTGTCTATTTATTTTGTTCAATTTTCAGTTAAAACACTTACAATATTTTTTAAACCATCTGTGCAGAGTTGACATGCCCCTTCACAGAATTAAGATTTATTTGTCTATTTATTGTTATTAATTGATATTGTTTTGATTATAATTGTTTTGGATCTACCTCAGATTTGTAAAATGTTCTGCTGTTGGGCAAATGTTTGTCATGCTCTCACAGTAAATAAGTAAACAGTTCAGACCACAATTAACCATATGGTTTCTGTCACTGAGGAGCAAAAAATCAGCCTTTAAACAATCATCATTGAATAATGAGTCAACATTTTTCATGATCATTATCAGTAGGGACTGGGAGTTGATTTGAATCAAGGTGGCAGGCTAGAGTAGTATGTATATTGTAGCATGTACAGTATTTAAGTATGATTGAGATTGTTTGAGTTTGTAAGTATGGAAGTGAATATGTGTCTGGGTAGCAGTGGTATGCCCCAGAATTCTAATTTGCAGTTTTCTACCACAAACAAATGTTTTGTAAGTACAGATTTTAGGTACTTCTACTTTATTTAAGGACATTGTGTAACATTTTCAGTTGTTAATTGGCAAAAATTATTATTAAATGATGCAGGATCATGCATATGCAGCATCACGGGAGACCGAATCCTCATCACCAACAGCTGTTAGCTGTTCGCCACTGTTAGCTGTTAGTGCTAACAGCAGCTAACAGCTAACAGTCCTGGTGAGGTATGTGAGGCTGAGCCTCTTGTCAGTTGTCAAAAGACAACACGTGATTGGTTTGTTTCGATTTACACCTGCCCCAACAGTCCTATGTTGTAAATACAGCCAGCATGGTGAGGAGGGGGTTTGTCAACTCGCGTCGCGTGTGTCTGTGTAGGAGCTTAATGAATACTCCATGAAGTATCGGATGACATGGTTTCATCAATGTTATCATCATCATACACAGTGGCTACCGTTTGAAACAGTGAGGCGCTAGAGTGCGCTATCCGTTTGAATGCGATATGATTTCAACATTAGATGGGAGAAATTCCTACACACTGTGGCTTCAAGTATTTCCATTTTATGCTACTTTAGAATTCTACTCAAGTACATTTCAGAGGGTAATATTGTACTTTTTACTCATCTACATTTATTTGACAGTTTTAGTTATTAGGTGTGGGGGGAAATTCAATGCAATGTTTCTTTGTGGCAATATTGTATCAATACACATGCCAAGTATCAATTTTTAATTATAGAAAATATCAGTACTGAAAATGCAAATTACACTTTTGGTAGCCTCCGAGAATCATAAAATCAATTGCTTTTTTTGCTACACTAGATACATTTGGCTGCAAAAACAATGATTGAAGTGAGAAACTTTAATTCTTTTTCTTATTAGATAAAACACATGTTGACAAAGCTTTCCTTCGGGGACTTGAAAGGTAGTTGAAAGGTAATATATAGCATTATATGTTATTACAATACTCAGCATATTGCAAAACTTATATAATATAACTTATATAATATTGTACCACAATAATGCTCAACTTACAGCCAAAACTGTCCCCAGATAGGGTGCTGGGTGGGTCCCCAAAACATATGGAAAATAAACTGATTTACACTGGGAGGTTTTTTTTGTTTGTTTTTGTACTTTAATATACATTAAACTGCCTTTTACACCAACCAGCAGCAACTGCCCTGATAACCACCTACTTGCAAGAGCATTCCCCAAAAAAGCAGAGCGTTCAAAAGTAACTGCTGCCACTACAGTCCTGGGCTGTCATGACAGGGCAGCTGCTTCAGTGAACGTCACTGACAAAAGCAGCTTGGCGCCATGTAGATAACAGCATACCATAGCAAGACAAGGGAAACCATTGCAATTTCCAAATATTTCTACATATTTGGACAATTTACCAGACATCTTAAGTTTGGTGAAAATGTTATCACAGGCCCAGTTTTTTATTCTGGTAAGTTGTTAGTGTTAGTTGTCAGTTGTACAACCGCAGGTATGATGCTGAATTTATCAGCTCCTCCTCCATCTTGTTATCTGTCTACTGCTGTATTGCCCGCCCCCTTCTATTATATATATATCTCTATATATGTATATATATATATATATATATATGTCAGAGCAACTGAGGAGGGATCCCTCTTCCAGGACGGGCAGACGTGCAATAGATGTTACAGAACACATCAACATGATGAATTAACAGTAATCCATGTGACACAATGAGACAGAAAGAGAGACAGAGACAGATGCAGGACAGACGGTAATGATAATAGCTTACAACAATATTAATTAAAGTAAAATTATTATAATTCTATAATTTATTATTGTAATAGTATACATATGCGACAATAATCATATGTGTATAATAGGGCTGTCAACAAATATTCTACATTTAAATTTAAATTCGAATTTGAAAAGAAAATGGACCTTCGAATGTGAAAAATGATATTCGATTGTGGAGAAAAAAAAAAAAAAACACCACCGCAGCTGTCCTCTTTGCGAGTGGGCGTTGGCCTGGGCCAGACGTGGAAATGATCGAGCCGGCCATGGCTCGGTTAACATGGGCGCTGAAAGGAAACTGGCTTTGCTTCTCGGCACTTCAAGGCTATTCGCAGCGCTTCTGCGGACGGTGTGGCCTGACGGAGGGCGAGCGAGAGGTCCACGGTCCATTTATAACGTAATGTTATAGATAATTGTTTTATGTGTTTTAATGTGTAGGCATGTAAATGTTTTCAAAGACGTTTATGTTGAAATAAAAATACATACAAGTAGTTATGTTTCCTTGTATTAATACATATACAAGTATGTTTCCGTGTATTAGTTTGCCCTCTTGTGGACATAATGCGAAAACAAAACAATTTGAATAGTTCGAACCTATGAGTTAATTTTAAAAGGAATATTCAAACGTCAGTCTGAGCAATTTGACAGCCCTAGTGTATAATAACAGTAGAAGTATGACTAATGATGCAGCAGCAGCAGGAGGAATCAGGCAGGACCACAGCAGCAGCACAACCACACACGTCACTCCATCCAGGCACCACTGCGATATGAGTTAACCTGCGAGACAGTGGAGCACAAAGGCTCCGGAGAAGAAGCTGAGCTAGTGACATGCAGTACAGCCGAGTTAGTGAGTTGCAATAACAGGACATGAGTGTTAGCAAAGGAGAGAGAGAGCAAGAGAGAGAGAGAGAAGGAGAGAAGGTGCTTGGTGTCCTCAAATCCTAGAAACACCCTTTCGTACATGCGCATTACTGCTGACTTGCCCCCGACCTCCTGTCATTTTGCAAAAGTGGCCCCCGGGCAATGCAAGTTGAGAATCCCTAATGTATCATATCTAAAGTATCGTGATAATGTACGTGATGTGCAGGCTCTTTTCTTAAATGCTGTTTTATTAATATCATGGGATTTTATTTATATCGTTAGTATTTATAAAGTTGCTTTGAATTATTCAGATTTGAAATGTTCAAGAGTTAACGTCATATTTTCTCCACAGTTGACTGAAACTGTGAAATGTCTCTTTGTCCCTGGTGAGGAGGTCAGGCTGAGACTGGCGCTCAGCATCACCTCATTCCTCATCAGCCTCAGAGGAAACAGGGAGGAGAGCGACTGTGAGGCTCTAAATTATCCCAGTCTGTCTTCATCGCCCTCTCACTTTGTCTACCTTTCTCTGCAACATTCCTCTCCTCTTTCTTCAGTTTTTCTCTCTCTATCTGTCTCTGTCTTGCACTTCATTCCTCCTTTTTTTTCTCCCTCCCATTATATTCTGCCAGCCAGACTTTCAGGGCTTTGGGGTGTAACGCCACGAGAGTCGGGTTGTAATAACACGGCTGTGATATGCTTGGACCTCATCTGGAGTCGACGCTCCTGAGAGAGCAAAAGAGAGATGTGTGGAGAGGTGGATAAAGAAAGGTGGGGAATGTGAAAGAGGAAGACAGACAGAGGATAATAAAAGAGACAGAGTAGAGACAGACTGTGTCCTAGGGGCTCTTACTGGGCCATGAAGACGTGTCTCATTGTTTTATCTGGACCCGCTGGGGCTCCCAGTGAGGAGCTTCAGTAGTTGTAAACCTGCTGACCTCCCCAATCTAAACAAAGCTCCACACCGAGCTGGAAAGAAGAAATGTCAAGCTTCTCTCACCTTTCACTGCTAACTGAAGAACTGCCATCAAAAGTGACTTAAACACCACATTACTGTGAAGAAGCTGCAGATATCTGCACCTTCACACCTAAAATTACTCTGATTAAAAGATACTACATTCTAGCCCACAATTTAACACATACCAACACCTTTTGGATTTTTCTTAGGCAGCCACTGATTTCAGTCTGTTTACGCAGACATTTTATCAGTAATTTAAACGTCCTGCCAAAATACTTCCCATGATAATGAGCAACAGGCAGTCATTTAATTGGATGGGTCCATCAACCACAGACTATCACGCGGGATGCCGGTGTTTGTTTCCTGTGTGATTGTAAGGCCAAATCCTGTTCTTTTTTTCCTAAACCCAACCACACACTTTTGTTGCCTAAACCCAACCACGTGTGTGTGTTGGCTAAACGTAACCACGTTGAAGGAGGGAAAAAAAAAAGTAAATTTGCAGTGTTAAAATGATGTAGTGAGTTTATTTTGAAAGAGACTCTATGCAACGTGTACATTTCCCGTGAAAATGGAGGGTGCATCAAAAGCTGAAAACAGGCTCAAGAACAGTTTCTTTCCCTGGGCCATCAGAACTCTTAGCTCTAATAAAACACACACAAACACACACACACACACACACACACACACACACACACACACACACACACACACACACACTAAATGCAACAATACAGCAATACAATTTTTAAGTGCAAAACCCATCCTTTTACGCATATCCATCCTTTATCTAGTATTAATTTTAGCTTCATATTTACTACAAAGGAAGCACTTTGCACATCTATAAAAACAAGACAGGTGCGTTGGAGAAAAAAGACCAAAAAGTAGCAAACGCGTAAACACAGAGGGACACAATCATCATCAGGTAATTTAACCACACAGCACAAAGTGACAACAAATACACACCAAAAACGCTTTGTGTGACATCAGTCTAAAGTAATACCCACATGTCCAGAAGAGAGTCAACATAATATAATGAATCGATTATAAATAAATCAGTATTTCAAAATTTTTTTTAGCAGATAGGTTTACATTATATCTCCATATCTAGTACAAAAGGGCACATCTATCATCAAAAAATACATATAATAACAATGATCCAAAGTTCATTTTGTTCATTTTGAACTACACACACTTACAATGACAATTGTTAAGTGTGTTTACGCATGGGAATGGAATTGGTTGTGGAGAAACGACCACTCCCTATTTAAGATGGCTTCTCATGAACATAAAACTGTTTGCCTAATGAAGGTCTAGTACCGAAACGTCGCAAATAAATGATTTATTGCAAGTTGGACAGTGTGCGGGAGTCCTTTTGCAGCTTCATATTTACTGAATGAGTGCTTGTTGTCTGTCTTTAATTTGTCTTACTACTTGCATTAATTGCAGTGTACAATTACAATAAATGATTTCTATTCTATTCTATTTTGAAAACATCAGAGCTTATCAATACTATCATCTTTAATAATTCAGCCTGGGGCAGGACTAATACTGGGTTTCAGTACCCATCCCTGGCCAATGTATTTGCAGATCCTCAAAGTCTTAGAATGTTTAAAATTCAATTTCATGAATTGTAGACCGTAAAAGTCATTAAATTGTCTTGAATTTGAATTTCTGAGTTCTTTATTGCCACAAACCTTTCATTTTATTTTATTTAGCCATCTTTTATTTATTTATTTGATCAAAACTGGTGAAGCTCGTCTTTGTAAAGATCCACATTTCTTGTGTTATACACCTACCATTGAACCTAATACTGCTCTTTAAAAAAAGAAAGAAATCGCTGTTGTTTTTTTGTTTGTTTTTTTACTTAAACCTACCTGTTGGCAAATAACCATACTCTTACCTAAAACCAACCTCTGCGAGGGACCACATATATAGTACTTATCTTCATACTTACCTGTAATGCTTGAACAAGAAAATAATGATTTGTCAAAGAATCAGTCTTTTATTAATTATATTAAACATGATCTTGAATTTTTTTATTTATTTTTTTAATAATTTAAGTGTCAGATACCTGTAGACACCCTGAAAGTGGAAGAAAATGTGTTTATACAAAAACACTGGTGTTATCTTTTCATTTTCCTTGTTTGTGGAAATGTAACATGCATTGCAATACTGGTGTTATGAAGTTAAAATGTTAAAGCTTTTATAACACAAGCATTTTCTTAACCAAAAATGTCCCTTGGGATATGTTTGAGCTGTGAAGAGGTCTTACAGGAAAGATGCAGGTACTGTAAAGAATTATGAAATGTCCTGCAGGAAGTGTTTGTGCAATGTTTACTTGTCAGTCACTTTTATATTTGCTTTATTCATATAGTGTCTCTGTAGTCTCTGTCTGCCTCTGTCCATGTACCAGCAGGTCAATGCTGACATTGAACTAAACAGAGCTCGACATCAGATCGGGTTGAATATGTATCCAGGGACCCATGTGGGTTATTCAGGTCTGACAAGTAAACGTGTCAGTGAGCTGCCGGCTCTTGCTCTCGCCCTCCCCACCTCGTCTTGTCAGACACGTTGAGAGGCCACAGTTGGTGTTTGTTGTTTTAGGCTGGATTGTGCTGAGTCCCAGGCCTGTGTCCACCTTCTCCCTCTGCTTCAGTTTATTTGACTTCCCCCAGGTTTAAATTGATTGTAGATACTCTGCTTTCTTATGAGTTTGGTTTTCAAACAGGGTCAATGCATGCTTTGGCAAACTGTTTAAAGTTTTCATACCCCCTGGCTTCACTGCTCTCCTCATCTTCTGGGCTGTACAGGGTCCAGATTTAGCTGGGCATCAATACCTGCCTACATTTAAGCTTAGCTGAAATATGCTGTATAAATTATATAACGTTGAACATGGGATAC
Source organism: Epinephelus awoara (assembly GCA_035609425.1). Classification (NCBI taxonomy): domain Eukaryota; kingdom Metazoa; phylum Chordata; class Actinopteri; order Perciformes; family Serranidae; genus Epinephelus; species Epinephelus awoara. Next base: position 28,866,613 of record CM069316.1, on the reverse strand, counting down.
GATTTTGTTTGATCTTTTGTTAATCATATAAACGCACAATTTCCTTTGGTTCCTTTGATTTGGGACTTTGATAGAATGGTCCTGTTGGGAGTGGACAGCTAGAATGGCAGTGTTTAGGAAAGAACTTTTTCATGTGAAGGGGACTCTCTTGAAGAAATGGCTCCCTAATGAGGCACTTGAAGCGCTCTTGGGGCCCATGAAGGTACATTATTCACTATAGAGACCGGGATGAGGTGTGAACTAAATCTAGATGAAGTTTGGTGGGTACTGCCACACTAATGCAAATCCTGCACAAATTTGTGTCACATAAGCCATTTGCCTGATACCATCCCTTCGAATCTGCCCACTCCACCGAGTTGAATAATTTGTTTGCCATCATGACATGAAACAGCAGTTTCTCAGTTGAAATAAAAAATGACCAGTAAGTGCTAACAATTAGCCAATCAGGAATGTCAGGCTGTATGCCATAATAAATGAGAAGTAAAAACAACTATGGCGATAGCTATACACCATGTCCATACTGGATGCAAGCGTCAGACTATTGTGCCGCATCGCATTACATCGGATGCTTTATGTCCACACTAGATCTGTTAAATATGGAACTTTGTCACATCATATAAACAAACCATTTACCTGCAGCTGTGCGGCCATCAAAAGATGGGTGAGTATGTCATGTCAATGTCATGTCATTGTTGTAGCTCCCATACTATTTCATACCACTATCTCCACTTTGTTAAACAAGATGGCTTGCTAGTGTCTCACACAAGTCAGGGAGGTATCCTGTAGGTAACTCATCCTTTAAACCTTGTGAATCAGCTGTTCCTTGTCCATTGCAGCACTTTCAATGCAAGCAACAGAATAAAAATAAACACAGGGCATCCAACAAAACTTTAGTTCAAAACGGTGTGCTGCATCATGCTGTATCACATCACAGGCAGTTAGGACAGTCCAATAGAAAACAGTGCAATCAAACTGATTTGGCCGTTGATGCTCGCTCGTGTTGCATCCAGGTAGGACACGGTGACAGACAAGACAGAAGCTGCTATGGAGGCTGCTCTAAATTGACATATGTTGTCAATATAGACATTGTAGTTTGTTTTACCTTGCTCCACTCCACTCCTGAAACCCTGGATAAGTAAGTACATTGGCATGACTATGCATTGGTGTGGACTTAAAATGACGTTAGATTTAGGTGGATACATTGGTCTGTAGTGACTGTATTGGGAAAATTAAATCCCCCTTCCCCACAGAAGTTGGTTAGAGTTAATAATAATATAATAATCTCTTTATTTGGATTTGGACAGTGCACATTAATGAACATCGATCATACATCTCTGTAAACATGCCGGATTGTAGCAAAGCTGCTAATTTGCATCTGTAGTCCCTAATAAATAAATAGATAAAATACAAATGGAAGAGACAGCAGATAAATAAATAAAATACAAATAGAGGAGACAACAAAGACAAAACAATTCATTATACAAACAGAGTGGATGCAGTGTTGGACTGAAGATGGAGATTGAGTGTAATAAGTTGACAGCTCTGTCCAAAATCAGGCAATTAAGCTGGGAATGAAAAAAATGTTTTCTCCCAAATATGTTAGGCTGTATAATGGAAACCCTGATTTGATAATGAGTTCACATCCCTCTCAGCCAACCACAAGCAGCCACAGCATCAGATAGGGAGTATATATTCAGCACTGTCATCTTAGAAAAGAAGAAGAAAAGAAACAGAGTGAGACTGCGAGAGAGAAAGAGAGAGAGCACGCGCACACGAGAGAAACGCAACGCCTTTGCGCGTCGCATTTAAGGGGCTCATGTGATTGGTGTGATGTGAATGGGCTGTGTAAAACCCACTCCATGCCTTCTCTCCTCCCTCTTTCCAACTTGCGCAGGTAGGAGGGACGGAGGTGGGAAAGAGGAGTAGCTGCGCCAGCGCGCACGGTGTGCCAAACTTGCGAAATCCGCCTGGTCACACCCAGTTGGCGAAGCGCAGGTGCGCTGCGCCTCTGCCTCGCCTGGTCTGCGAAACTAGAGCCCTAGGAGTTATTGTGGGTGTATACCAATGCAAAAGATAAGATATACTTTATTGATCCCCCGAGGGCAAATTCAGATCAGTCAGTTCAGAGCTGGATGTAGCTTAAGCCAAACTGCTGTTGTACAGTTTGATGGTGGTGGGCACAAAGGAGCGTCTGAATTGTTCAGTCCTGCACCTGGGTGGGATAATCCGCTGGCTGAATGAGCTGCCCATCAGCCACAGCTCATCGTGTAGGGGGTTAGAAGGATTGTCCAGGATTGCACAGACTTTGTCCTTCACCCTCCTCTCAGCCACTGTCTCCAGACTAGATTAGATTATTAATACTGAAGCATCAGTGTTAGAGCAGCATGTTACTGTTGTAGCAGGTGTGTAGTTAAGTTGGTCGTATTCGCTCTTTTTGTTGAGATGGTTTTAGAACAAACCCGGCACACCGGCTTGTCCAAATTACTGGGCTGCCCTCTGTCATTTGGTTTAAATCCAAAACACTCCCACACTTGGTTTAGGAACAAGATCCATGTCTTTCTCTTACGCTCAACTCTTTTTTCTTCTCCGCCTCATCTCCCCCTCACGAAGATCGCACTGTGTGTGTATGTAGCCCATAGCCCCGCCTCCCCCACAGAGACAAAGACACTCGATGACAAGACCTTTCCCTCCGTTCATTACACTAATGAACCAACTCACCTGGCTGCCAGACGATGCACGGCAGTGAACGCTCTTGTCGTCCAGTCTCTTTGGTGGAGAGAGACAAGGAGAACAAACACGCATGAATATGGCAATTAATCCCTTTTAATTTAGCATGCAATTAACTGATTTATCGCATATCGCGACAGGCCTAATTATGATTCCCAGTCCCGCCCGCTCCTGTTAACTTTTTTTCCCATCCCGTCCCAATCACATGAAGAATAGTGAAACAGATTCCCATCCCATGGGAATCCCACGGGAATCACGTGACCCGTGGGACTGCCGAAAAAATGTTAGCCTCTACCTTTCCTATAGAGTGCTGTGTTATGAGTCCAGTCCAGTTTATTGTTGATTTGGACCCCAAGGCACTTGTACGAGTCCACCATCTCCACCTCCTCACCCTGGATGGTGACTGGGGCAGGTTGCCTCCGGGTTCTCCGGTAGTCCACCACCACCTCCTTAGTCTTGCTGATGTTGAGTTTTAGGTGGTTTCGGTTGCTCCACCTGACAAAGCTCTCAATCAGTCTTCTGTACTCCTCCTCGTCATCATTGCTGATGCATCCGACTATGGAAGAGTTGTCGGAAAACTTTTGGAAGTGGCAGGAACCAGAATTGAACCTGAAATCAGAGGAGTAGAGGATGAAGAAGAATGGTGCCAGAACAGTTCCTTGGGGCACCCCGGTGTTACTTGACACCACCTCAGATACGCAGCCATACACCCTGACGTATTGCGGCAGTTTGTCCCTCAGGAGGCTGGGATGAATGCTGTTGAAGGCTCTGGAGAAGTCAAAGAATATGACTCTCACAGTGCTTCCAGCACTCTCCAAGTGAGACAGAGCCTTGTGAGTGAGGAAGATGATGGCATCCTCCACACCAATGTGCTGCTGGTAAGCAAACTGCAGGGGGTCCAGGAAGACAGAGAGCAGTGGCCTCAGGTGCTGGAGAACGAGCCTCTCAAATGTCTTCATGACATGTGACGTTAGTGCCACCAGCCTGAGAGTGCTGGGATGTCAGCCTGTTACATGCATAGTCTGTTTTCAAAATACACTTCCGTTTTCACAGGAAATGTGCAGTTTGCATACAGTCTCTTTCAAAGATAAATGCACCACGCTGGTACAACAACGCAAATTTACATTTTTTTTCCTTCAACAACAAATGCACATGGTTATGTTTTGCCCACACATGCACATGGTCGGGTTTAGGCAACAAAAATGTAGGGTTGGATTTAGGAACGACCAAAAGGGTTTGGCTTTACAGTCTTATGGAAAGCGGACAACAGACTCCTTAGTGAAAGTTGGTGGTTGTTACACCTATACATCACCCGCCCTACTCGGGATTCTGCCGCCTTATTTTCATTGTTGTCCCAGTGTTGTGCAGTAGCTCTTGCATTTCAACCACCAGCACTATAGCTACAAACCACCAAAGAATAATGTTGGATGTGTCAATAAGAAAAATCTTAGGCTGAAATTATTGTTATAGAGCTGCAGCAATTAATTCATTGTTTAGTTGTCAACTATTAAATGAATGGCCAATTATTATATAACAAATCTGATAATCAACGAATCAGTTTGAGTAATTTTTTCCACCTCTTTGATAGTAAACCAAATATCTTTGGGTTGTGGACCTAACAAGACATTTGAGGACATCAGCTTTTGCTTTTGTTTTCCTGACATTTTATGGAACAACAAACTGATCGATTGATTTAGAAATTAATGGACAAATAACTCGACAGTGAAAAGAATTACCTCGCATTTTCCCCTATCACGCTAGTGAACATCAAGAAACTTGCAAATGGCAAACAACAGAAGATGGACTACGGAGAAAACTGATGATGTCTTGGTAACAGAAGTGTCCTTTAAAGTGAGTTTATTTTGTCGTGGTGAGATGTATTTTTCTGTTCTTGAGAAGGCAGTTTCCCTCTGCCCTTGTTTCTTGCCTGATACTCCCAATTCAGAATAATAAATATTCTTGTGAAAAGTCACAAAGAAATGAATCTATACAGCCCAGTTAAAAGAGTTGATGATTGGCACGAGGAGTAAAATGTGAACACTAGATTGTCAGTTAAGCTACCTAAAACCTTGGGAGAAACTTTGTGAAAGAAAGCATCCTTTATGATTGAAGACATTTAATTGTGCCATGATGGGTAGACTTCCACACACTCCCAAACTTTCTTTTCCAGTTCTTCCCAGAGCTCAGTGATATCTTTGGCTGGCTTCTCCTTCCCTCCTTGCCTCTCTGGAGAGCATTGGCCCTCCATCCTCCGCCTCCCTGCTTCCTCCCCCAGCTGATGAAGATTTAAACACTGGCCTATTTCACATATTATTGCCACAGTGTGCTCTACAAATCACTAGGATAGGAGACCGCATCAAACAGGCTTGGGTGAAGGAATGAAGGGATTGAGGGAACGAGACAAGGAGGAGGAGGGAAGACCAGCCATGTCAGTGCTGACAGGGAGAAACCTCAGATCAGTTACAGCTGAAAACACGGACAAAGCAGAAGCATAAATTAAGGCACAGGGCTTAATTGGTGCTGATGAGGAAAAGGAAATGTGTTCAGGTTTTATTATGTGAGAGAGTGGGACTTAAGAAAGGGGATCATGGATATGTTTCCTAAGCCCTGTGTTCCCTCAGATCAGTTCGTCCAACAATGAGGTAATGTTTTCACCCCTGTCTGTTTGTTTGTTCATTTGTCTGTCTAACCCTAACCCAAACCAAGTTTTAGAATGCCTGGTTATGATGCTGAAGAAACATCAGGCTGAGAGAACATAGGGCCTAATTTTAATGGGGGAAAAAGTTCATGTGAGAATATAAGGGTAAGGCAACATAGGCCCTAATTAAGATGTAAAAAAAAAAGTTAATAGGCACTGACAGAACATAGGTGCAAAGGAAACGTGGAGCTTAAGGCCTAGCAAAGGCCTAATTTGGATTTGAAAAAAAATATTCACAAGGGTACATAGGGCTGAGAGAACAAGGGGCTGATTTGAATGAAAAAAAAATCATAAGGGAACATAAGGCCTAATTTTCATGAAAAAAATGTTCATAAGGGGACACAAGGTTGAGGGAACATAGGGCCCTATTTGGATTGGGAAAAAAAAGATTTCCCTTCCTTGGGGAAAGACACAGCAGTGTACATTGGTGCTTCAGCAGCATAAGCAGTCACTCACTCAGCTCTAGCTGCCTTTAGATACATATCCTGTTGTGCAGGGGCAGACTAAACCATTTTCAGCAAGGGCTAATGTAAAGGCCAAGAGGGACTTCAAAGAGCTTCCACTATTTTTTATACAACATTCAGTTTTAATTCAGTTATGGCACTTATTAATTAAAGACAAGAATAAAATGCAAACCAAACTTTTCATTATTCCAGGCTTTTTCAGCACCCCTCCTTTCAGGGTCTTGGGTAACAATGCCCCTGCATTCAGAGTAGCCACAATAGGCATGATGTTCATAAAGTTCTATAATTATATCATGGTCAAGGAAAATGTATGTATTTTCTCAATCAGCTTCTTACCACAAGTGATTGGTGCCTACATGAACACAATATTCTCTGCATGAGTTAGCAACTTACAACAGCTTTGGTTATTTCACATGACACATATTTTTTTTGTGCTCTGTGTTCAGCCAAGGTGCCAGAGTAAATGTTGGCACTGTACGATTCTACAAACCACAGGTACAATAAATGTGTACATTATTAGTTAGCAGATACAGTATTTTAAAACTTTACATGTCTTTACATTTTGATAACACTGTTGTGAGGGTTAGGCACAAAAACACTGAGTTGTGGTTAGAAGAAGATCAACAACTGCTTTGCATGACACTGTCTCAACAGAAAACAAAGCAATGTCTTGATAAATAAAAATCACTTTGTGGCATATTTTCTGCTGGAAAAACAGCAAAAACTGTACTAACACACCTGGAAACACAGCAATGATTTACTAAAAAACAACTGCTTTTGCTGTATGCTTGGCAGACATCTCGCCTAGTGGCACCCCATCCACCATCCCCTCCCCTCCTGATGACAAAGTCAGCTATGTCATTATAGAAACTCTGATATAGGTATAGATATAAAATGTACAAATGTAACATACTCATGGTTTGCAGTAACATACAAAGCCAACATTTTCTACTGGTGACTGGGCCGCTAGGTTCTTTATACTAGTTCAAAGTGGGCGGGTCACTTGGTAACTGTCAATCAAATCTGGGCAAACCACACCCACACAGTCCTGATGAAGCAGGGTTGTTTTTGAACCTGATCACCTTCTGAAATCGTTAAATCTGGTGCTTGGTCTGTGACTTCCAGTGTCAGACACCGACAAAAAAAGCTGTCCTTTCATGTCAGCATGATACGTGGTTGGTTGCCTTCGTTGTTTAATGGCACCCGGTGGCGTCAGGGGGAAATGCGGTGGGACAACAACAAAAGTTAAGGTGGTGGAAGTCCAAGTAGGGCGGGTGGGAGTGATGGTGGATGGATGTAACAATCCCTGACTTTCCCCCAGGTTGCCCATAAGATTGTAGAGTCAAACCCTGTTGCTTGTTCCTAAACCCAACCACGTGCATGTTGGCACAAGATGACCACATGCGTTTGCTGTTGAAGGAAAAAAACATCAATTTGGGATGTTGTTCCAACGTAGTGTGTTTACTTTGAAAGAGACTGTATGCAAACTGTACATTTCCTGATAAAACCGAAGTGTATTTTGAAAACAGACAATGCGTGTAACAGCAAAAACGTTGTTCCAGAATATCAACAACCAACTGACCCAGGGTACCTTACACATCATATCTCAATGTGGAAAGTTGCTATGTGACAAGGGCGAAATGAGAATGTGTTGGATTTGAAGCTAAGCTGTAAACTTAAGTGTGCTGGTGGAGATAATTACTGGTCAGCTGAGTTCACCCCTGTACAGTTCCACATCATTAAAAAGTGGTTACATTCTCTGTGTCCCTTTGTCTCTGTCCCCTGCACAGACGGGATGAACTGCATGAACAAGGACCACGGCTGCGCCCACATCTGCAGAGAGGCTCCAGGCAAAGGCGGGGTGTCGTGTGAGTGCCGTCCTGGCTTTGAACTGGCCAAAAACCAGAAAGACTGTACATGTAGGTATCACGCCTAACCTGAGTAATCCCCTTTACTGACAAACACACACACACTCACACATGGACCAGGAAGTGACTGTGCTTGAAGGTCAACCTTTAGTCTCAGATTAATGTGTCAGTTTTGTTCACATTTCCTCACATTAAATGAGCAGCTCACAGACGTTGGATGTCTTTGCTCCATGTAGTCAAATGCACTTTTGCATAATGCTTTCTGTCATCTGTTAATCTTTAGTCAATTTACTTGTCACTTTGTTTTACAATTCACATGGCAGCAAAGTATTAACACGTTGTTTCATAGACTTGATTTTATTGAGGTACGTGCTGGTGTGATGAAGGCTCTAAACTGCTCCTGTAATAAACATCTGTAATAGCAATGGTGGACAAGTTCCAGTAGGCCTTCAGCAGTAAAATATGAGGGTGGACATTTAATACCAAAATCAGTTAAGCGTTTCAGGCCAAGCTGAAGGTGCTGAAGGATTCAGTAGAGAGAATTCATGTCTCTCACCCCCCTCCCTCGCCACTAGGCTCCATCCCTGTTTCTCACTCTTCATGCCGAGTGCCTGCAGCCACGGAATTTAGGGCTGCTGTTTTCGGGGGGGTGGGGGGGGGGGCTTTAGTTACACTTTGTTTGGCATCACATCTTGTTCTCCTCTCAGACAGTGAGAGTGTTAAGATTGTGAAAGCCTCTGAAAAGCTCTAATGCATCCCCTGCTGTGGTAATATTTCATTAGCGGCGAGGGACCCAGTGCTGTGCCGGCCTGTTGAGCACGGCGGCACAGGACTGTAGTAAACAAGTGATGAAAGAAGTGCTAGTTATGTCTACACACACACACAAACCCCCCCCCACACACACACACATCGTCCCTTCCTTCTCCTCTCGTGTCCTCTCTTTCTCATTTTCATCTCTCTCCTCCATTTTCTCCCTTATTCTGTCTCTCACTTTCTCCCTACTTCACTCTTTGCCTCATCCATTTTTTTAATGCCTTTGCACCAGAGACAGCTGAGGCCAGAGACAAAAGGTTTCTGGGTTGTCCGTCTGTCTGCTTGTCTCATTCTTGTGAATGGAATGCTTCAAGAATGCTTTGAGGGAAATTTCTTCAAATTTAGCACAAACGTCCACCTGGACTCAACAATGGCCTGACTAGATTTTGATGGTCAAAGATCAAGGTAACTCTGACCTTGCACCCATCCCATTCTTGTGAACGTGGTATCTCAGGAGCGCCTTGAGCGGTTTCTTCAAATTTGGCACAAACGTCCACTTGGACTCGAAGATGAACTGGTTAGATTTTGGTGGTCAAAGGTCAAGGACACTGTGACCTCACCCTCATCCCATTCTCATGAACACAATATCTCGGGAACACCTTGAGGGAAGTTCTTCAAATTTGGCACAAATGTCTACCTGGACTCAACAATCAACTAATTACATTTTGGGGTGTAACAATACACAAGTCTGGACTGATATATTGATTCAACAATCAACAATCCAATATTATTGACGCAAAGTGAAAACATTGGTACATATCGTCATATTTAATACAGGACATTATTTTGAAATTCCCATGGCATTTCTGTGGCACCGTTTCTGTCCAAGCACACCCCTGTCCTTGACATTCAACAGTGCTAGCAGCCTAGCGCCAGGCAGATAAGCAGCCAAGAACGGATATTTACTGATATTGTCTCATACTGATTGCAGAACCCTGAATTGAATCATATAGTGTTGCAGACTTTGTGACATCAGCAAATATCTTATTGTTGTCCCAGAAATATTGTATTATGATGATATTTTTAATTAACACTCCCATTAGATTTTGGTGGTTAAAGGTCATTGTAACCTCACAAAACTCAAGGGTCAACTTAACTGTGACATAATACTTTCTGGCCATTACTCAACACCATAACTCAGGAAAAGAAGGGGAGACTTTGGTCAGATACTGAATTGGTGACAATAATCTTGGGTGCACACCCTCAGACTGTGCTGATTGTATAGATCTTCTGTGCTGCCAGGTTGAAGATGTGTGTCAGGCATCCATGTTTGAGAATATGTATCTTCTTTTGAGCAATATCCATATGTGAGGCACTTTCTACTTCCAAGGCCGCATGAGTCTGGACAGACATGGAAGTAAATGACAACCTAACTGGTTGGTGGAGGCATGCACCCGAGAGACTGCAATTCTAGGTTTATCTCCCCCATCCTCTCTTCTTCTCTCCTTCAAATCCCTGAAAGATACAAAAATGGCCCAAGTAAGGGAAGTGCAAAGTTTAGAGAAAAGCTTCGGAAAAGTTCACCAAGTGTATTCACGCTTGTTTTTCCCTTTTCACCTCAAGAACGGAAGATTAGGCAAATTAGGAGGTAAAAATGTTGGATGAATTACAGATGTCTTACATTGTTAGTGCTTGACAAATCAGTTCTGTTTATTATGGCAAACTCCATTTCAACAGTTTGTGGCCCATTAAAAAGTAGTACTTAGCTGGCTGTTTTAGGGCCAAGGGAGTAAAGTTGAACCCTGGTTTCTCTGGTGGAGAAAGGGCTAAGGTTTAGGAGTTCTCAAAAAATGCTCCAAGAAAGGTCCTGCGGTGAAAGCTCCCCGTTAGAAACTGCTCTTTCCCATGTTTTCCACCTCTCATCATCTCTTTATCTCTTCCCCACAACTGCATTCTCTTTCTCACTCTTCCACATCTTTAACCATCCCCTGTGTTGTTCACATTCTTTCAAATTATTTTTCTTTCTCATGAAATGAATAAGAAATAGAAACCTTTTCTCTCTCTCTTCCCCTTTAGGCCCCTCTTGACCGAAAATTTTCTAGGAACTCAGGAACATTTTTAAGACCTAATTTTTAAAACACAGAAACCTAGTCTGACTTTGCATTGGACACTGGGCCCTCTGATTATTAAAGTAATCATTTTCACCCAAACCATGATCTTTTCTTAAGCCCTAACTCCTAATCCCCCCCCAAACCTGAACCTAACCAGATTGGTTTTGTGTCTAAACCAAACCAAGCTTTAAAACTGTCCCCAAAAACTAAATATTAAAATGTTACAAACAATAGAACCTTCACTTTTTATTAAATATGATACAAATTTACATTGACTTTCAGACACTGTAAATATAACTTTGGGTTCATTCTTGTGTGTTGTTTTCAGTGACGTGCAACTATGGAAATGGCGGTTGTCAACACACATGTGATGACACGGACACAGGGCCGGTGTGTGGCTGCCACCAGAAGTATGCCCTGCACTCGGACAGCAAGACCTGCATCGGTGAGTGACAACCAAGATGGCTTCCCAGTTTACATACACACTCATACCCTAAAGTCCTCACAGCTGTTTGACTGTGTATAATAGAAGGTCCTGAACACTGTTAGTGTAGCACAGATGATAACGGGAGGAAAGTCACAGAATGAAAAAGTGTCAGGGGTTGGTCGTAGTGAGTTCTCTCCCCACCCCTCAAGACTCTTAACACAGAAGAAACAGAGGCCAGCACTTTAACCGATTTATCTACCCTCATTTATTAATGTAACAAACCCACACTGATAATAATGACATGGATGAGAAAAAATCAAGAATATGATTCAATCGATACCTTTTAATGAAAGCTATAGTCCAGCCTAAGGCTATATTCAGCATCTAACCTGCATGAGTGGCGTAAGAAGTTCTTTTGTTATGTATAACCTACAAAACCACAACTGTAGGACCGGCAGTAGATTACAGAAAAAGTAAAATAAACATAATGGCATTATGTTATGGTCTTTATTGTAATTTATTTCAGTTTTGTATGGACTGGAATCAAATTAACAACTAATGTAAAATGAGCATGAACGTTAAAACTTTACTTAATAGAATTATCATTTCAGGCACAAAATGAAAATCATTGCTTGCGATAGGTGCAAGGATTTCAAAATAGGTAAAAAGTGAAACATTTCTCAGTTTTTCATCTTTGAATGGTTACGAAAGAAGCAACACATCATTTTCTTCCAGTGGAGATAGAATCAAACTGCAGCAGGATATTCAGGAGATTAGGGTGTACAAGGTGCAAATAAAAAAAAAATTGATGTCTCCTCTAAATCTCTGTTTCCATCTTCTCTTCCACATAAGTATTTATGGGCCCTGACACACCAAGCTGGCAGTGGCAGTTCTAGGCCAGTTTCAATGAGGGGGCCAAGCTAGGGCCAGTCCTTTTGATACAGGGGCACATACAAGTAGGGTCAAATATCTAAGTCTGAACAATAAGATATACATATATGTATATGTATATATATATATATATATATATATATATATATATATATATATATATAGTACAGGCCAAAAGTTTGGACACACCTTCTCATTCAATGCGTTTTCTTTATTTTCATGACTATTTACAATGTACATTCTCACTGAAGGCATCAAAACTATGAATGAACACATGTGGAGTTATGTACTTAACGGAAAAAGGTGAAATAACTGAAAACATGTTTTATATTCTCGTTTCTTCAAAATAGCCACCCTTTGCTCTGATTACTGCTTTGCACACTCTTGGCATTCTCTCGATGAGCTTCAACAGGTAGTCACCTGAAATGGTTTTCCAACAGTCTTGAAGGAGTTCCCAGAGGTGTTTAGCACTTGTTGGCCCCTTTGCCTTCACTCTGCGGTCCAGCTCACCCCAAACCATCTCGATTGGGTTCAGGTCCGGTGACTGTGGAGGCCAGGTCATCTGCCGCAGCACTCCATCACTCTCCTTCTTGGTCAAATAGCCCTTACACAGCCTGGAGGTGTGTTTGGGGTCATTGTCCTGTAGAAAAATAAATGATCGTCCAACTAAACGCAAACCGAATGGGATGGCATGTCGCTGCAGGATGCTGTGGTAGCCATGCTGGTTCAGTGTGCCTTCAATTTTGAATAAATCCCCAACAGTGTCACCAGCAAAACACCCCCACACCATCACACCTCCTCCTCCATGCTTCACAGTGGGAACCAGGCATGTGGAATCCATCCGTTCACCTTTTCTGCGTCTCACAAAGACACGGCGGTTGGAACCAAAGATCTCAAATTTGGACTCATCAGACCAAAGCACAGATTTCCACTGGTCTAATGTCCATTCCTTGTGTTTCTTGGCCAAAACAAATCTCTTCTGCTTGTTGCCTCTCCTTAGCAGTGGTTTCCTAGCAGCTATTTGACCATGAAGGCCTGATTCGCGCAGTCTCCTCTTAACAGTTGTTCTAGAGATGGGTCTGCTGCTAGAACTCTGTGTGGCATTCATCTGGTCTCTGATCTGAGCTGCTGTTAACTTGCGATTTCTGAGGCTGGTGACTCGGATGAACTTATCCTCAGAAGCAGAGGTGACTCTTGGTCTTCCTTTCCTGGGTCGGTCCTCATGTGTGCCAGTTTCGTTGTAGCGCTTGATGGTTTTTGTGACTCCACTTGGGGACACATTTAAAGTTTTTGCAATTTTCCAGACTGACTGACCTTCATTTCTTAAAGTAATGATGGCCACTCGTTTTTCTTTAGTTAGCTGATTGGTTCTTGCCATAATATGAATTTTAACAGTTCTCCAATAGGGCTGACACAACTGATGGTCCCAACCCCATTGATAAAGCAAGAAATTCCACTAATTAACCCTGATAAGGCACACCTGTGAAGTGGAAACCATTTCAGGTGACTACCTCTTGAAGCTCATCGAGAGAATGCCAAGAGTGTGCAAAGCAGTAATCAGAGCAAAGGGTGGCTATGTTGAAGAAACTAGAATATAAAACATGTTTTCAGTTATTTCACCTTTTTTTGTTAAGTACATAACTCCACGTGTTCATTCATAGTTTTGATGCCTTCAGTGAGAATCTACAATGTAAATAGTCATGAAAATAAAGAAAACGCATTGAATGAGAAGGTGTGTCCAAACTTTTGGCCTGTACTGTATATATATCCCTGGGATAAAATTTTGCATCTAATTGATTCAGAGGCATCAATCTGGTGAATTCTGAGAGCCAAGTTATGATGGTAGAATATGCCTAGATTTCAACATATTTGTGCTTTTATATGTGAAAAATGTTCTATTTTCACTGATAAAAACACTAGTGGTATGTTATGGTGAAGGGTTACACTTAAAATACGGCTAAGGATTAGTGGTTTAACATTTCAGTAATCAAAAGAAAAATGACTAACGTTTAATGGAGGGCTATTTTATTATTTTAAATCATGTGCAGACAAAACATTCTTTCAAAACTTTCTCACTCATAAACACAGTTACAGATACGCAAAATAATACAAAATACGCAATACGAAAAGAAAACATAAGGTAAGACTTAAATTAATTACACACAAACAGACACAAATTACTGCTTTCCTCCCTCCCTCACGATTTGCAAGTATGGCACCCTGAATCAGATTTTTCAAATCTTTCAGATCAAATTTTATGTGGCTTCGAAAAGAAGATTTCAAAAGCCCTCTGGTAGTTGAATGCCTCTGGCCCATTTATGTCAACCAAGGCGTGGGTGCCGGAGCTAATAGCGGCCATTCAAGTCCATGTAAGCTGTAAGGTCCACCAGCCGCGGCCTAGAAGTGGCTCGGCACTCCGCTCCGCTAAAAACATGTGCTGGGTCTATTTCTGATGGACGCCGCGCGACGGCACGTCAATTTGCACAGACCAGATGAGTCAAACAGGAAGTCAGGTGCAGAAAAGACGAGAGTATCTGGTCAATTATCACAATAAAACACCCACGAAAACTCCGGATTGTATTTATTAAGAGTTGTCTTAAATACAGCCACACAATTCTCTACTGATGTTTTCAGTGGGTGCGCTGCTTGAAGTGGTCCGACCGGCAACTGGTTTAGACGATTTAGTTCCGCATTCCACGTTGCCCCTCCGATCCTTCGGCGATGTTCTTTAAACATTGGATTGTGTTGTTAATGTGCAAACTAGAATCTTGAATCCATACTGATGGTCTTCCCGTTTCCCTTTTTTAATTGATGAATAGAGTGCCCCAGGAATGAGTCCTAAAACCCAGAAATTAGTTAGCACCTGTTTTCGAATGGGTTTTGTTTAAATACCTTGAAATAAGGCCTGTGTTTAACACAAGCTAAAGAAACTTTCACATTTTGTTCTATGACATAAAATATGTCAGTAAATACCCCACTCATGAATTTTGAAGCTTTAATGTGTCCTAAAATAGGCGGTTGCTAACAACTGGCTAAATGGGACTAAAGAACGTCATCATGCCGACCACAGCTCTACAGTCTTGTTGTAGTGGCAATGTTAAGCCATATGACTGTGGAAGAGTTTGTTTTTAGCCTAACGTTACCTTTTTACTTGTGGTGATTGCAATCAGGCTTCAAAAATCATGGAAGTGGTGTTCATTTGTGTAGACTATCTTGCTGAACTAAACATTTAAGTATCATAAATGTGTGTTTGCCACAGAGTTCATTTTCTGCAATAATCCAAAATCCAATGGAAAAATCCCAAAGGCTTTTTGAAAAAGGGAACCATGGCGATGCTAACTTCCACATAGGCCTACAGAAAAATGTCATCCCTGGAGCACTCTACGCAGACTATCACTGCCTGCTGCTATAGACAGTTATTTCATTTCATGCAGGCTCAGAGGGTATGTGCTAATCAGCCGCTGCCTATAGTATCAATAGTGTGTTCATGTGCAGTTCTTTTGGCTAAGACACAGGTGACATGAGGTGGTGCCACGGTATGCCTTTGTTGCCACCAGTTCTTTGATGTCGGTTTGGTGTGTCTGGACCTTCAGAGGGAAACCACAGTGGTAAAGTGTCAGGGAATTATCAATAATATGTTTAGAGTATTAGAGAAACGCCTGAGCCAGCTGGTGGAAAATGACTGACTGACACATCTCCCACTCATATTCATCATGTCAGAACTCAGCTGATCTCAACCAGCAGGCAGTTCTCTCTGCCCAAACAGCTCATCTGCACATATGACTGTCAACAGAAGCAATGCCTCCACATCCTGGCTCTCACATATTCATTTTCATCTGTTCAGCTATTTTTCTAAAGAGTAGAGGATGAATAGGACGTTCCAGGTAAGTGGAGTTGTTCATAACTCTGTTTTCTAGACCTCCTTCCTGCTGATATACATGTGAGAAATACTTATTACCTCTCCGCTGTTGTAGCCAGTCTACTGTAGCTCTTCAAACTGGTTCTAGTTTATGTAATGTTGCCTCAAGAGTCCTTAATCTATGGAGCCCGGCCAAATGTTATGGTATTGATCACTTGTGTGCACAAATTTGCAATTTGTTTAACATGCAGAAATTAATAATTCAAGCTAATCAACCTCATTTTACTTAAATAACTTTTTTCAAATTAATTAAGGTAGTGCCCTCAAATTACTTAATTTTATTCCCTAAAATGTCAACATTTAGTTATAGTAGAAGCAGGAACTTAAGTGAGAGATTGAAGTGACCCCTCATAACTGAGTTTGATCTCTCTAACTGATCAGAAGTCATGTAGCAGTCATGTTAGTTTCATTTGTCCTCACCTCTGGACAGTCTGGGCCATATGCAGCACAATCCATTCTTACTCCCAACCCATCAGGTAGTGGTCTCCAGCATCAGATACCGATGCACTGAGGCACCCTTTAGAGACATACTGTGCGACTGCCTTTTTTGATGCTCCAAGCAGCTGCTGTAGTATAAAGAGCGAGATAGTCTGCACAGGGCGGTAGGTAGGGGAGGTGGATGGGTCAAAAAACTGAACTTTCACCCAGAATGCTGTTTGTTTCCAGTGTGAAACCAAATGTCAGTTGGGTTACTTTTCTAACAATATAATGTGTCGCATACTATGCTTGTGACGCATGTCACGTGACATGACATTATGTTAGGAACAAACATACTTATTCTAAGCCAAACTATGATGTTTTTTTGTAAACCTAATCACATGCTTTTGTTAACGGAACCTTAGGATCTTAGGAAGTGTTTTTTTACATATGTGCTAAATTTATTTTGAAAAGAGACGCATTTAACAAGCAGGCACTGTGTGTCTACATTGCCCGTGAAAACAAAAGTTTGTTGTAAAAATACACTATAGATGTAACAAGTGTGAATTGATGTCCTTCCTTGAGCGTCCAAAACTGATGCTGGAGGGGTACTTACAATGTCATAGTTCAACGTGAAGGGCCACCAACTGTCTGCATTTGATGAGGTGGGAGTGAGAATGTATTGCAGCAGCATTTTCTTAAATTTCTCTTGTATTTTCTCTTGTTTTTGAAAATTTATGCATGAGACCCTCTGTCTCATACAGTTTTGATGCTGCATCGGATGTAGCAAGTTGTTTCTTTTTCACTTGACTTAATCTGACTTATTGATTTGAAGGAAAAAATCAATAAACTGTGGGCAAACATTTCAAAAACTGCACACTGTACTGGGCTCAGGTCATAGCAATAGTAAGCTCTGTATTAATTCAAGTGATTCTGGCTGAGCTGACTTGTCCAAAAGGCTGTTGTAACTATACAACATTTAAGGTAATTTTTTAAGACGTGCCCACTCTGTAACTCTTTAAGTACCTATGGACGTATGTTGGCATATACACTGATCAGCCACAACATTAAAACCACTGACAGTTGAAGTTAATAACATCAGTCTTTTAGTTACTATGCAATGTTCTGCAGGAAAACTTGGGTCTTGTCATTCATGCGGATGCTACTTGACACCACCACCTACCCATACACCGCTGAAGACTAAATACACCACCTCATCGCAAGGGTACTCCCAGTGGCAGTGCCCTGCCCCCCCAGCAGGACAACGCACCATCCCACACCAAAAAACTGCTTAGAATGGTCAGAGGAACATGACAAGGAGACTTGGCTTTGAACTTTGGGGAATGAACACAGGACCTCTGGTTGAGTCTTGTGGTGTCTGGCACCAGGGTGTTAGCTGCAGCTCCTCTAAGTTCTGTGGATTGCAAAGTGGGTCCTCCATGGATCAGACTTGTTTTGGCATGTCCCATAAACCCTGTTTTAAACTTGCACTGATTCATCGGCCATGACCTGCAACAGACCGGTCAGTCTAACAGGCCAATTTAAAACGCCGGTCAAATTCCCGCCGCATCGCATGATAGACATCGTGTAACATCAGCAGCGCATATGTGCAACTCACGGCTTGGGTGATGTGAGGAAGTGAAACATGAATGGGTTCTCACCTTAATCATTCATGCACACACTGCTGCACTGTGCTGCTTGAAACTGACAAGGCATGTGTCCACGTGCCGAAGATGCATGTGCCAAAAAATGTGCACCTTTTTCTAGTTGTTAATATAAGAATCCATATCCATAACACTGCACTTATAGATGTGAAGACCTGTGTGAATTTTCCACAGGAGGTATTTTTACTTTTTCATCTATTCAAGAAATTACCCACAAATGCTATACACCAAGAATTATTATTTTATTTATCTATGTTTTTATTTATGTATTCATTTTAATACTGTACCTTAAGTTATATTTGAGCAAAAAAGGAAAATGTTTCTTAACCTGTGTCACTGTTTTTGTTTGTTTGTTAGAGATGATTATTGAAAAGCTGGTTGTATCTTGGTTAAAACTCTCCAAACTCTCTGCAAATCGGAAATTGGGCTCGGCCCAAAAAAATTGTAATCGGTGCAAGTCTACCCTGTTGCCACCAAACTTTCTACCACTTTCGGTATGGCATTTTTGGAACCAAAATTAACATGGTACCTGACATGGTAACAGACATGGTACCCAGACCCCAGGTCTCTTTAGTGTTTACACCACAGACAGTACTCTTAAATGTGGGCAGAGTTGTGGTCACTTATTTCTCTGTCCAGCACTTGCTGTGTGTCCTCATCATCGGTGACATAGAGGATGTCTGCACCTTGTTTATTGTCCACAGAACAGGGTTGCACACCAACATATCCAAAATTATACAGAACAGGCTGGAGTGAGAGTCTCTCTCGATGGGATATTTAAAATAGTGAGCTTGTGCATTAAGACCTTCTCAGGTAAGTGGAACGACGCTCCGCTATGCTAAATTCTTCTCAGAGTGAGGATCAGAATATATACAGTTCATATCATCTGGTCGAAATTAACATAGATTTAAACACTTTAAACACTTCAGGATCCACTCATTATTATAGGTGCATGTCATCCAAGAGAAACAAAAAAAACCTAATAGAATGGTCAAAATTGTCAATGAAATTTAAGGATTCACATCGACAGCTCATGCATTAAGTAACATTACAAGTAAACATTCCGTCTTAAAAGTTGTTGGCATTCGGCCTAGTGACTTAAGTTATTATTCTCTCAGTCTACACCTGCTGCGAGAGGCAGCAAAACATCTTTTCATTTTGTAGTTATAATTTTACTACTGTATGTATGACTTGCCACGGTATGAACAGTGGTTACATAAGCTTCAAAACCACAAAAGCCACTACTCAGCCCTGGGAAAGAGTGACCAATCATAGGACTGCAGTATTCACAGCTCCACTTTTTAGTACCCCAACAAAGGCGTAACCAAAAATGGGAACGGTACGGAACAGTTCTATTGCTACCATCCACAACTTTTCACAGGGGAAATGGAAAAAATGCATACCAAACTAGATAGCATAGATGCTCCATCAGATTGGGCTCTGGGGAATTAGGAGGCCAAGTTGACAGCTTGAGCTTGTTGTCACATTTCTTGGGCCATTCCTGAGCAGGTTTTGCGGTACGACATGGTGCATTGTCTTTCTGGGGGGACCACTGCAACTGGGGAAGGTCATTGCCATGACGGAAGTACTTGGTCTCCGATGGTGTATGGGTAGTTGGCGTGAGTCAAGTGGCATCAACATGAATGCCAGGATCAAAGGTTTCCCAGCAGATCATTGGACTGTAGCATGATGATCAAAGGTATTCATTTCAGCTATCAGTGGTTTTAATGTTATGGATAATTGGTGTATATACTCTAGTTGTTCATTTAAACTCTGAGGCAATGGCTCTTCTTCAGTTTGGTTCATGTGGAAAGGTGAGAGAAAAGGCCTTTGTCTGCACAGGAACACTTGAAAAGGAATGTCTCTGCCATGTGGTTTGTCAGGAGTAAGGACAACATTCAAATCAATTACAGAAAACTTCCAAAAAATCCAGGATTTATGGGTATAATTTGATGGAGGCTGACACCTGATAGCCAGCAGTTCATCAAACTTGGAAAATTTAGCATAACAGAATAAACCGAGACCAAAACCACAGTCTGGACTGATGTCTTATTTGGCCGTCGCTTAGACTATTCACATTTGATACAAACATGAGAAAAGGTGTTCTTAGCCGTTCAGTCTAGGCACAAATCCCTCTGAACAGACTGAGTTTAGTTTCTCCTGCTGCCAGAATCTCTAACCTGGCAGGATTACAGGTCATCTAATCTCTGTCCAATTAGTGACTTGCTTGTGACTTTTGTTTACAAGTTGTGGTTCATTTGTAATTGGGCAACATAAACCTTAATGAACCAAATAAAAAGGAATTTAGTAAGCTTTTCCATGTGGTTTAAACCAAAGAAAACAAGGTGTAAGTGATTTAACACCCAGAGAGATTAGAACCACCTGCACAACTATGAAACACATAAAGTTTTCTCACTCCTGACTGTGAACTGAGAAACAACTCAGACTGGTGTCAAAGCAGCTAACACACAAATGATCTGATGTCGTTTTGATGTGCTGTCCTTCCTGCTGTGTCTGTACACTGGAAACGCCTCTGTCTCTCTCTGTCTTCCTCTCTGTGTCTCTCTCTGTCTCTCACCTTCACCACTCGAGCCGATTGCCGTGCTGCTTTTCAGCAGCACCAAGTTTTCACTGCCAATAACCCCTTTTTCTTTGCAGCTGCTTTGAAGAAGCAAAACAACACCGTCAAGGAAATTCTGCGTAGAGGAGGCAAAACGAGAGAGAGCGGGGACCCTCTTCTCCCTCCTTTCCCAATGTCTTGTCTTTTCTCTCTCTGTCTCTCTTCATACTTTGATGAGAGAAAGGACCTCTGTATCTGTGGTCTGGGTGTCCCAACTGCTCTATGGGCCCACCTTTAACCCCCCCACCCTCCCTTTTTACCCTTTCTATGTAGCACTGTCCCTCTGCTCCTCCTCCCTCCTCCTCCTCCTGCTTTCTGGTGATAGTACCTGATTGCCTGTCTTGTCTGAGCATCCATGTTTAAACCAAATCAGGTGGATGTAAAGGATTAATCCTTAGAGCACAAGAGGAAAGAGTGACTCTGGGTGGGGGGGTCGGGGGCTACGTGTTAGACTCTGTGGTTCAAAAATGGACATCTCAATTGCAGCCTGATCTTAGGTAAAGCTTCCATGAAAGCAAAGCTTACCTTCTCCTTCTCCACCTCTCTCTCTATCTCCTCATCCTCCACCTCCTCATGAACCAGAAAACAAGCGACCCATTGAAAACCAAAAAACCTGCCGACAACAAAATGCCCTCCATGCCTCATCCCCATCCATCAGCCCCTTTTTCTTGCTCCATACACCTTAATAGAGAGGCAGAGACTTGCACATGCACAGCTCACCCTTCTTTCTACTGCATGTGTCCACTAACATGTGCCACAGTGTCCAGTTGTCTGTCACTGCCTCTTTTACTAATCATTATGTCCGTCTGTCTGTCTGCTTCTCCAGCTGCATGAAAGAATCTGCACTGCATTTGTATTGTTTCCCCTTTTCTTTTTTTACTTTCATTGTTCCTTTTTGAACTGAAGTACATTTTTATTGTTGTTGTTTTAGTGACCCTTCTGTTACCTCCCAGTGCATTGGTTTTTACCATTCTCCTCCTAGCTGTAGTAGCGTATAGTGGTTTAACCCCCGCCCCTCTCCTCGTCCCATGTAGGTCTGGCTCTCTTAAACACTCCCCTCTCTGTGGGCCTCCGACCACCGCTTAGCCCCATAGACTCTTTTAGGAGCGAGTGGCTGGACTCCTCTCTTCCCACCCCCTTCTCAACCTGTCCTACACATCCACCCCTCACACACGGACACACACACACACACACATTTATATCTCCCTCTCCAACAGATTTTTCACACACTCAAGAAAGCAGATGCTCAAAAGCACGCAGACTGGTATGCGCAAGCTCTCGATTCAACAACAGCCACATTTCACCCGTTAGCCGAGCACCAGAAAGCCTCCATTCATCCCGGAGTGTACTTCAGAGAGTCCTCCACTTTGTCCATCAAGGAGAGAGAGAAAACAGTAGTGGGCCAGGGCTGGGAAATGGAAGGGACATTAATTACCCCCATATCCACCCCCACCCCCCACCTCAACTCATAGGACTGTGTGTATACATCAAAGGCCAGTCCTATAGCGGCAAGTGGCGTCCATTCACAGAGAGATGCTCATTCAGGTCCTAATGACTCAGGCCCAATGAAAGGCCGCCTCCCTCTCCCAGCCTTGTCAAACTCACCACCCCCAACACATGCATGCCATCTTAACAGAGATCTAACCCACTTCTGCAGCCATCACCACAGCCCCCCCGCCCCCCCCCCCCCCCCCCCCCCCCCAGCCCCCCTACCTCCGCTGCCCAGCTTTGGGAACTTGGTTTTTCCAGTGTTGACTGTTAAAGCCAGTTGTGATGTGTTCCATAGACAAACAGGCAACCAGCGCTGCCCCCAGACTACTTCCTCCTGCTTTTTTTATTCCTCTGCATGCCCTCCCTACACTCCCCCTTTCAAACCCCATTTCTCAGTGTGTGCAGCCCTCTTTCCCTCATATACCTCCCCCATTGCGGGCCATGATGGAACTGATTCTCGTCCTTCTCTCCCTCGTTCTCTTTTCCTACCTTGTTCATCTCCTGATCATCTTGTCATCACTCGGTCCTCCAAGCACCTCCTCTGACCACTTGTCCTCCTCCCCCGCACCACCCTTTCTCTTGTTCCTTATCGTCATTGTCACCCCCTTATCCTTCTGTGTCCACATTTAAGGCAGCATGTCTTGGAAATGTTGGACATGTATCCTTTCCTCCCTCTCTTTCTCGTCTTCCTCCTCCATCCTAACACAAGGGAATCATTGCTGACAAAGTGTGGCTGTTTGATATGGAAGACAGAAACTCCATCGGAGACAACAGCATCGTCAACATCAGAATTAAAATCCCCCTTAACGTTCACCCCAACCCCATTCCATCCCCAGAACCCCCCACACCTCTAACCACCCTTTTTTTAAAAAACATTTTTCATATGTAAGGCCTGAGCCTCCTTCCCTCCCTACCTACCTCCCTACCTACCTACCTACTTGCCTACCTACCGCTTCATTTTGTAAGCTCCACACTGATACTGATCATTTCATTTATTTTGTTTTGTTCTTTTATTTGCTCTGGGGGATTTATCATTTGTTTGGAGATTAACACTCTAACAGGGATTTGGGTGCTTCTTCATCGCTTCTTGCTTCTTGGCTTTTTTTTTTTTTTTTTTGCTCAAACGCCAAGAGGGGCTGAAGGTCTGGTCATTTGGGCTTCTCATTAACCTGCTGCTCACTGTTTGTCCCCTTGTCACTTGTGTTTTAGAGAAAGATGAGGCTGCAATTGAGAGCTCTGAGTTCAATGCCACGTCAGTAGCTGATGTGGACAAGCGGGTGAAACGGCGGCTACTTATGGGTAACTCTTTTCTTCCTCTTTCTATGTGTTGCCATGGCGCTTGTGCTTGTATCCCCGACTCCACTCCTCTCCGTTCCTCCTCGTCCTCCTCTCTCTGTCTTTATTTTGTTAATTTTTTTTGTAAACCTTTGATGCCCACTGTGTGTCCCACAGTCAATTTTGTTGTAAGTGTATCTAACGTGATGAAAACAAAGTAAAAGAGGTCGCTGTTTTCCTTTAAACCGGTTCTTCCTAACTCCACCGACCAAATCTCTGGATGGCTCTAAGGTTTTTTCAATGACTAACATTCACTTTCCCAAATGTTTTATGTTCCATCCCATTTTTGATCACCCACATTGCAAAAATAGGATACCTTACTACCAAAGCAAACCCTGGAAAGGTTGTGGACCCAAGTTGTCCAGTGATTACTATGCCATGAAAGTTTGGCACTGCAGAAAGCTCTCAAAACCATAATCCTCAGAAGGGGCAGTAAAGACAAGGAACACCAAATCCATGATATCCTCAGGCATTCTAGTCCTCTCTAGTGAATTATTTGTTAGGCTATGTGTGTAGACCAGTTTTGTAGTCAAGACCTACAAAACCAATACCCAGTAATGACCAAGGCTTAGAGTGTATCTTGACTAAGACAAGACCAAGACTTTGAGGGGTTGAGACCAAGTCAAGACCAAGACTGAGTCAAGAACAGTGTGAGTCCCACACTGCATGACATACTTATGATAAAATGTGGAACTCTTCAAATTGATCAGAAAGATCCGCATTCCCATAACTCCTCATTCACCTCTTTAATTGCAAAGTATATACTGTAGATGTATGTAGTGTACCATGAGAAATGTCTTGATAAAATAACCAGAGTGTTGAATTTTATGTATATGTATGTATTCCTTTTTTTCTATAAGCAAACAACTATGAACACTAAGGATCTGAAATCACCTTAAATATTTGTATTCAACACACCTTTTTTAGTGTGATATTTTAGTGTGATTTAGTGTGATAGTGATATCCCAACAGGCTCTCAAATACTGCAGCTTTGTCAGTGAGTTCTACGTCAGACACCAATGAAAAAGGACATCCTTTCACAGCAGTATGATATGCCACCAGGCAGCGTTGTTTTGAAACACTACCGGACATAACATTATTTAAGGAGCTGGAAAGTCCCTATAGGATGGGCAGGAGGGGTGATGGATGGGTCCAACAAACTTTGGACTTTCACCCAGGAGGCCAGTGTTTACTTCCCATGTAAATGTTGAGTTGACATTTTTTTCTAAACTTAACCATGTGCTTTTGTTGCCTTAACCTAAGCACATGCTTTTATTTGCACAAGACTGTGTGCATCTAACGAGCAGAAACCGAACTGTTCCTGTAATAACAGATATGCACCCAGGATACCTTATATGTAGATGGGAAAGTCCACTGACCAAACAGCAATATTTGATGAGTTTGGAGTAAGAACATTTAGGATATCCCTGCAGTTGTGGTCTTGACTGGTCTTGAATATTAGGGATGTCCTGATCCAGCTTTTTCACTTCCAATCTGATACTGATATTACAGCCTTGAGTTTTGGCCGATACCGATCTGATCCAAGCGCGTATTATACATATTCACTTATTTTGTTCTCAGTCATGTTAGAAAAGGTTTGATCAAGCGATATTACTCTAACAAGAACAACTACTTAATCGGGTTAGTTAGAATGATCCACAACAGTTGGTATGAGAAACTGACCTGTTTGTTGTTAACAGGGTTAAATAAACAAACTTTAAACTTGAACATTAACATTAAATAAAAAATATAGCTGGTTTCCTTTGGCTGCTTTGGCCCTTTAATAAATAGAAAATAAATCAACACAAGAAATCTTTAAAATGTCTAACACTGAAATTAAAATAGCAGCAAGACTCCACACACTTGTGCTATGGCCCCCTAATAAATGAAAAATAGATTAACACCACAAAACATAGTCGACATTTAACAAACAATGCAGCCTTTCCTTTTCAGTTATTTTAGTAGTGTCAGTGCCAGCCTGGTGCTGCTGTTTCCTGGGACCAACAGAGGGGACAAAAAACCACACACAATATTGTACAACTGTTTAAACAAGCAATAGTCCATCCATGGCTTCCATCCAGAGTTTAAACCAAATAAAAATTACACTCTAAAAAAAAAACAGAGCAGAAAACAAATAGTCAGTTAACTAAATTGACCGCTACTCTTCCTACCTTTCCCTCCATTTGTGTCTGCATGCTGGCGTGGTGGATTGATATTAAGTGCTGGAGCAGATCACTGGAATGGACTGCTTGAATCGCGGAGCACTGGGCTGGCCGGAAAACCTGGATCGGACTCCATGAAAAATTGGATCAGAGTTCTGGGATCTGCATTTTTCCATGCAGTCCGATCCGATGCCGATGCACGGATATCGGCGGCCAATACCAATCCGAATGTCGGATCGGGACATCCCTATTCAATATAAAATCCTGGGTCCTTTTTGTCTGAGACCAAGACAAGGCAGGGTAAAAAATCAGTCAGAGGTCAGAGACAAGACCTTCAAAAAGAAGTCTTGAGACCAGTCTCGAGACCAAGATTGATCTCAAGTACTACTATACCAGTGTAGACTGAACCCTTCGACCAAATGGATCTTTTTTATTCGATTTTTATCATCAGGTATGTCTTAAAATGACATTTATGTCTATTCTTTTGGTGGGATGGTTGCAAGTGACAAAAATAGTCAAGTATTACTTATTTTTCTGAGGGTTTGTATGAAATGAGCCCCTTGGACCATATTTTAGGAGACAATGTTAAAACCTGATCCAATAAGTTGGTCTTTAGGACTCCTACAAAAAGAGTAGGCCATGATTTGTTTTTTGGCACCCTGCCACCTCTTGCTCTCAGATCATGGAAACGTCTTTCAATAAATCACTAAATGTTTTTCTTACGTCTTGATCAAACAGACTTACCAAAAATCAAATGGATGTTTCAATCAAAGTGGTGCCCCACCCAAAGCACTACTTTTTTCCTCTGCCACTTTGCATTAAACCTTTCTTTTATTTTCTAACACAGAGGTACATCTGAAATCATTCCTGGTGTCCAGTAAGCCAAACCAATGTGCTGTACTCTCTGTAGTCTATTGAACCGCCTTCTATATTTATACACTTTTCATTTCAGCAGGTCCTTGCCAGTGTGGAGGAAGAGTGGAGGATTTGATTTTCCTCGTCCGTACCTCTCTATCTTCTCTCTCCTTCCTCAATTTCCTTTTAACAGAATTTTTGTTTTCCTGTCACTACTCGCTGAACCCTGCTTCACCTCCTGTTGTACTAGCATGCCACCTGTCCTGATGGCGAGCAACCTGTAACCATTTGCATTCCAGGGCTGGGCTGCCCTATTGTATGTCATATACACTTCAAAAAATGAGTTTTTCCTTTCAAATCAACCCCTCCACAATATGATCAGTCACAGCAGCACCTCTGGTTAGTAATGCAGTGTGTTAAAGACATTTCAGACTTAAACCTGGTCTAAAGTTTGAGACTCTGAGGACACTATGGCATCCAGATAACTTTCAAGCCAATATAACGTAATTACCTCCAGGTTTCTGCTTGATGTGATGTCCAGCTGCTTGCTCCCTGATTTCACCTCAGATAGAAACAACGGAATGAAGTTTGCAACAAAATGAAAACTCATTCGATCTGTTGAAGCTGGCTTGATCATTAAACATACAGCAAGTTGGATTAGTGATAAATGTAAAGCTTATATGCAGCTCTCAGATTTTCATGAGAGCTGCATCACACGCTCAGCATGTACAGAGGGTTTGATCCATGGCTCATATCAAAGTGTTTGGGCAAGACACTGAAGCCCAAAGTGTTTGCATGGTAGCCTGCTGCCATTGATCTGTGACAAACAAACACAAACAAAAACCACCACAACTAACATATCCTAAAAACGTGTGTGCAACTTAATTTATGGTAATATTGCATTTATCAGTTGCTAATTACCTTACTAGTAGACATTTAGACCCACAGTGTTTTTAAACCACACCACCTCAAGTTAAAGCCATACCTACATGTTAAATTTGGAATTCATGGACAATATTAAATGGCCAGTTCACCCCCAAATCAATCACACACATTTTCCTTTTTCCTGTAGTGCTATTTATCAGTCTAGATAGTTTTGGTGTGAGTTGCCGAGTGTTGGGGGCTGTGGAGATGTCTGCCTTCTCTCCAATTTAATGGACCTAGATAGCGCTCTGCTTGTGGTGCTCAAAGCCCCCAAAGAGTACATTTAAAAAACTCAACAGTAACGTCTATTTCCAGTAATCATGACCCAGCTATTCAAGATAACCTACAAAACCTTGTTGTGAGCAGTGTCATGTTGGAACTATTTTCTTCCTACTAAACTACAACCACTGCATCACCACCCTGAAGGAAGCATGCATCTACTCATATATGAGAGGCTCAAGCTTGTGACAGCGTGAGATGTAAACATTAATGACATCCTTCTTGGCTAAGCTTTAACTCTATCCAGCCCAGTGGTGCTAGATAAGCTAGAAGTAGATGCACACTTCTTTCAGCGCAGTGATTCGTTTGGCGGATATAGTTTGGAAGAAAATAGCTCCTACATAAAACTGCTCACAAAAAGGTCTGTGGATTATCTTGCATCAACCCAGTCTTGCTCTGAAACCGTCAAAAAATGCAGCTTTGTCAGTGACTTCCAGCGTCTGAAACCGGCAAAAAAAGCCATCCGTTTGTGTTGGCATGATACACAGCCAGTGTCAGGAGGAAACACAACGGGACAACAACGAACGTTAAGGCAGCAGAAGTCCAGGAAGGGCTGGCACCAACTTTCACCTGGGAGGCCAGTATTTGCTTCCAGTAAGATTGTAAAGCCAAACCCTGTTCTTTTTTCCTTAACCCAACTACGTGCTTTTGTTGCCTAAACCCAACCATATGTGAATGTTATCAAAACATAACTACGTGCGTTTGCTGTTAATGAGGGGAATAAAGTCAATTTGCGGTGTGTTTGTACTGAAGTGGTGAGAACAGAAGTATATTTTGAAAACAGATAATGCATGTAACAGGCTGGTGTTGACACGGCACCCCAGAACATCAACAACCAACACACCCAGGGTACCTTGCACGTCATGTGTAGATATGGAAGTCCCATGACCAATATGAGACAAGGCTGAAGTGAGAATGTGTTGCTTGAACAGCCAGGTCATGATTTCTGGAAAGAGACATTGCTGTTGAGTCTTTTCAATGTACTTTTTTGGCGCTTTGAGCACCACAAGCTGAGTGCCATCTAGTTGCATTACATTGGAGGGCAGAGATCTCTATGGCTGATATCTCTAACACTGGACAACTTATACCAAAACAATACAATAACAAATTGATAAACAGCACGACAGGTAAGAGGACAAATAAGTATTTTTAATTTGGGGGTGAATTGTCCCTTTAAACACTATTTCATGTCCCAACCCTAACCCCAATCGTGAACTGGCCGGTAGTGTCTGCGTTTTAATTAAACATTTAGTGTTTGAGTTCATACGTGCCTCCATCATGCCTATGTGCATGACCAAACACATACTTGCTGAGAGCGTAGAGGCCGTCCCAGTGCTGCACTGGCACAGCCTTAACAGCATCAGTATGTTAAATTTGACACAGCTATCCGTTTGTCTGCTTCCTCTGACACGCGGCGCTCCCGTCTCTGCCCCTGCTGCCATTGCCCAGCGCAGACAACATGCTGATCAAGACAAATGGATCTGCAGCCAAAGCTCTAAAGAAAAGGATCTGCCAAGACAAGAGGAGGCGAGGGAGCGAATGGAAGGAAAAGAGAGGGCAGAGGAGAGGAGGGAGTTGGGCGAGGTGATGAAAAGTAATTCTAAGACATTTCATGATGTTGATATTGAAGTAAAATCAGGGGCCAGCTGCTGGACACATGTGAACAAAGTGTCAAAGAGAGACTCAGTGGTGCTACAGTGGCTGTGGCCCTGAATTCCAAATAAACCATCAGCTCAGTACAGATGGAGCTGAGGTGTGTGTGTGTGTGTGTGTGTGTGTGTATGTATGTGTATATATGTACATGTAGATGTATCCATATAGCGTGATTACAGGCCAGCGCTCTGCTGACTGACAGCTGATTTAGGTGTCCATCAAGGGGCAGAAGGGGATCTTGTTGAGCGCTGAAAGGTGATCGTGCCCCTCTCACCTTTTTACAGCAGTGCAGCAATTGCTGTTACTTGGCATGATGCATTAGTGTACACAGTGCACATGGTTTCCTCTTTCATACTCTCCAGTTTTAATCAATAGAACATGTGTCCTCCTCTCATGGAAAGGACAGTTTGCAGCAGTCAGCGTTTCCATGCGAGGAGTGTGACAGACATGTGTATACTGACTGTCTTCCCTCTCCTTCCTCTGCCCCTTGCTGACACATTGTAATCCCCACATAAGGAGTCACCACCCTTGTTCAGTCTGGAAGAGGAGAGTTGTGTTCAGCTGCTTTTATCTCACCAGCCTCCCCTCTAAAAAGTCCAGTGTGTAGGAGTTAGGGGGATATATTGTCAGAAATTGAGTAGCAAATGATGTTTTCTTTAATGTATGATCACCAAAAAAATAACAATGGTGTTTTCATTCCCTTAGAATGAACCAGTTATATCTACATAGGGAGCGGGTCCTCTATGGAGATCACCATGTTGAACCACCATGTTTCTACAGTAGCCCAGACAGACAAACCAAACATTTGCTCTAGATAGGGCCAGTCATGTTTTTTTTGCATTTTCATGTTGGCCACCATAGACAGAAGCACCTTTGCAGCCAGCAACAAAAAAACACTTTTTAAAACATGTAACTATGTTATTCGATGTTTTTACCAGTTTAAATTATCTCTGCAGATAATTCACCTCCCGTTAAAAAAACATGTGAACAATGAACACTGAAGGAATTCTAGGCGGGAGAAGTTTCAGCCGGTTGCAATCTGCAACCCTCACCCCTAGATACCATTGAATCACCCTAAATCTTACATGCTGAACCTTTAAATCCTCTTAAAATTGTGCATTATCTGAATATGTTGCCAATTTTCTCTTCCTCCTTTCTTCTGGAGTCAAAGCACCCAATGACTGGTCTTTAGCACCCAGCTGAGCCTAATAAACCAATCCAATTACCAGTAAAAATGCTTGCATTTTATGTTTCTGCAAACCACAGATATGTTACATTTGTACATTATTTTGTAGCTGATACATTTGAACTTTACGTTTCTCAACAAATTATCCTCATACAATGGTTCGTATGATATCCTATGAATTAGCATCCCACAGATTGCATAACATGTTTAGCGCAAAGATACAGAGCTAAGGTTTAGGCAAGTAAAGTTGCTGTGGTTAAGTTTAGAGAAAGAAACATGATGAGGACATACCTTAAAATGACTCAAAGTACAAAAAAGTTCAAATTGTTGCAAACACACGTCTCCTGGAAAAGTCCTGTGTTTTGTGACCCATTCACCGTCCCAACCTACCTCCTCAGTGGACCATTGGAATTCCTTTCTTGTTTACTGCCATCAGAATCTTGGCCATATGATTGCAGCCTTCCAAAATATGTGGGTAATGCATGAATTACTGGCTTATCATTACATATGACATGTTCAAATTTTTGTGCTTCACTTTTCGTAGGAAAATGTACGAACAGTGCATGAGAACAGCCTGTTCTCATCAACTGGTTCATTTGTAACCAAAACCCACTTGGTTAACACTCACATTTGGTGGCACAAAAGCTGCTGAAAAGCAGGGATGAGTTAGTGAAAAGCACCCACGTTTGGTGCCACAAACACTGGTGGAAACGCTGAGAAGGGTTGCGAAAAACAACTGGTTGTCTGTTGGTCTTGAAAAGTAGTCTGCAGCTTGGCAGGTGTTGCGCCTAGGTGACACACCTTCCCCTTCTCCTGCCACTAACAAAGTCAGCTCATATAGTACCTCACTTTAAAAACGTTGATGTGGTACATATGAAAAGTACGAATGTAACGTATCAATGGTTTGCAGAAATGTACAATATCAACAGTTTTCTTGGGGCAACTGGGCTGAATAAACTACAGTTAATAATGCCTGCAACTCAACTGTTTTATTTCAAAATGAAGCACAATATGCTCCATAGTCAACAAACAGTTTAGTGTAAGTCATTTTTTAACTATCTGGGTGAATATAAATTCAGAAATGTACATGATGTCCATCAATGAGCTGAATTCATCAGTTAACCATGACGTTGCTAACCAACTTCTGTGATCATGGTGACATGCAACAGGAGCAAATATTTTACTTCATGACCTGTTTCATAGGTTTATCAAATGTGTTTTATAAAAAAATAGTCTTCAATCAGAATCCTTTTGTGATTTGGATTCTGAATGAAGTTTGAGAATCGACTCAATCATCAGTCACCCAAAATGGACAGTGGGCATTTCTGGAAGGAATAGCTCAACATTTTGAGAAATTAAATTTTTCTTTGTTGCTGAAAGTTAGATGAGAAAATTTATACTAGGGTTTAGCTGAATACTTAGGTGTAATGAGTATCTGGCATGGATAATGTACTTTTCACAAGTACAAGGATCATCCTAGTAGAATGTATTAATATTCATATGTGATGAAAAAAAATTCTGATTTCGGCAGCTATATTCAGTCTCTTTCTCTTGTGATCAAAAAATGATCTGAAACTCAATGCCAAGATTGTTCTGTTAATCGTTTTCAAATATAAAACAAATATTGCAACCTCTCATGAACCCATATCAATTTCAGTTAATAAAGTGTTATTTCTTGCTTATTTAATCCAAGGAAAAACTAGTAGTAAAAGTAACAAGTTATAGCTATACAGCAGATTCAAACATTTGTGTGTTGTTGACATAAAGTTGGACGAAATTTTGATTTGATCCTTCCCTTTAAAAAACGAAGTTATTTTTCAGTTTTAAAAAAACAATACCCAAGAATGATCAAACAGTGAAACTCTAAAGGCCTTTAACGTTTACTGATTTAGACTTTAGACTATTAAAATAGTGCCACATGAAAATCAGACCAATGTCATCACATAAAGACAAAATTAAGGAAAAGACTTCTAGTTAAAGAGTAACCCGCGTATTTTTCAACCCTATTTTCCCATGCTTTTGTGTCTGACTGATACATAGGAACAAAAACTTTTGGAATGGGTCCAGTATTGAGAGACGGCGGTGAAACAGGTGGCAATGTAACCACTCTGGGCACATTTTGCTTCACCAATACTTGTCCATTTAAAGTGCTTGTCTCTGACATGCCAAGATTGTTATCATGAGGGTCTTACAGCATGACGGCAATTTTTTCACATTGTCAATGTTAGCTAAATTTGCAGCCATGACATTTGAAATCTTTTAAATAAGAGTGAGATACATGCCCTCTGTTACTCCAACACAGTAAACTATAACCTGTTTTCCTCTTACCAACTCTCACTAATGTTTCCACCATTCTCTACCTGCAACAATTTCATTAATAAATTATTAATTTATTAATTAATAAAGTATATAAACAAATCAACTCTCATGAGGTGAATTGTTGCAGTTAAACAGACCGGAGCAAGTAAAAGGTAAAATGTTTAATTTCTCTATAGGGATTCTTTTCATAGTGTTGTAAGACACTCATAGGCTGTTTCCAAAATCATTCATTCATTTACCTAGTCACTATATAGGGTGTTCTATATAGAGAACTATATAGTGAGCTCATCATCAGAAAAAACACTTTTGGACACACAAAATTAAAACATGTCATATCAATGCTGACTGATGAACCATCTATAACAAATACCAACATGCATATGTGAGATAAAAACATGAAATTATATTGAGCATATTTTCCCCAAATTAACAAATAACATTAGGAAGTACTTTGTGGCCTTTTTGCTGTGAGATGTGCTCCTCTGCCCACATTAAACATAGGCCTATTATTAATGTTACACTGACAAACAGACAAGAGGTGAGAGAGCAGCACGATTGCAGCCTGCCCTTCTAATGTCAGTAATTTTCTGTTAAACAGTTGTTGTGTTTAAGATGGTTTTACCGGTTGGTCATGTAATAACTTGTGAATTAAATATATAACATTATGCATAAAGCCATTATGGCACTAATCAGAGCTAGTAGCAACCCAGCTCGCTAACATTAGCTAGTGTTATTAGCCCTACTCTGTACAGTAACTGTCAAGCACTAAAGAAGATCAGTTGCCAATTTATTTTAATCACTTCATGGATCGATGACTACACATTGTAATGACAGTTTATTACATGGCAAAAAAAATGGTAAAACAAACTTCAACATGTCATTATAAGTTAAACATGTACAGCAGCTTTTAATGAAGTTGCTCTCTCCTCTTGTCCGTCTCGGTGTCCGTCCCATATAGATCCTTTCAGGGGCGACATCACAATGACAATTTTATTAGCTGGAGGCAAAACATGACTTGTCACCACTGGACATAAGAATCTTAAAATGTCTTGTTGTGTTATTGGGAGCCAGAATAGAAGGAGTCATGGCTCAAAACTTACATTTTATCACATACCAGCCGCCACTGTCCATCAACAAAAATGAGGACATGGTTAAATGTGATGAGACGGAAGGTCTGTATGGAGGTGATTATCAAAAATGCTTACATGTGTAGCTCACGCTTCATATCAGGTTAGGGAAAAAGTATTTACTGTTGTAGGGATAAAAAAAATTATGTGTATTAAGGCTTATCATATCCACCTATTGAGAGGCTGGGGAGGTATTGAGAGGAATGTTGGATTTCTTCATAACAATAACGTTTTAGTGCATTAGCTTACATTAGCTTCAATAGCAAAACAAACTGAAAGAAACCATTTAAGTGTCATCCTCCTTTGTCAAGTGGCATAGTAATCAACCACAAAGGCTGCCGTCCCACCTTCAGCAATCCTGTCAAATCATCCATCCACCGAGTGAGAGCATACGGGTTGGCCAGTCTGGTCCTGTTTGTTTCAAGTTACACTCGCAGCCCCAGAGAGCGAGTGACCTAACATGGTGCATTCGTATATTGAGTATGACGCTCTACATTCAAATGACCACTGTTGCCAACTCCTCAGTAAGAAAAGTAGCTATTGGCTGTCCTAAAAGTCGCTAGAAGTCGCTAAATGAAGTCATCGCCTAATTTGCATAATTGAGAGAGGAATAACGTTGTGGGAGAGACAAAAACTGAGTAAAAAAACATCCTGAATATGTTTAGAACTACAAATGAATCTTCTTTCAGTGATTTATATTAGACAAAGAAAATTTTACAATTTTACAATTTTACAGTCTGGACGTGGAGGGGTTAACATCTCCTGCTCTGACTGCTGCTGGAAGGGAGGACTAGGCCGTCTGTGAGTGCTTTGGGGCGAGGGAGGGGCCACGGCAGCATCCGCTGCTCCATGAGAAGAATAAGAATGATACATGCTCTCACAACAGAGCCTCTAGAAGTCTTCAGTAATATCAGAAAAAGTTGCTAGATTTGTCGCTAATCGCTTTTTTGAAAAAGAGTTGCTAGAGGGGCCTGAAAAGTCGCTAAATATAGCGACAAAGTCGCTAAGGGCTGTCATTTGCAGCCCTGTTGTTCAAAGAAACGGAGCTAGACGGATATTTCTGCTAGCTAGTGCTAGCTAATAGCACTATTAGGTATTGTTTTGCCTCCAGCTAAGCCCCACCTACCAAAAAAAGGATATATTGCTTGGTTACTGGCCATCGGTTGTACACTAATACTTTTCATGATGCATTGTGGGATACTTCAACTCCACTATATAGGGTATAATAACTCCCACTATACATTGGGACGGCACTACACAATGGCAAATTTATTATAAAGTGGACTATAAAGTGAGTAGTGAGTGATTTCAAACAGCCACAGTAACTGTTAGTGGCAAAACAAGACATAAATTGATGAGGCACACCTGGCCAGAGTGGTGACATTGTAGCCTGTATCGCTGCTGATAGCTGCAGCAATCTCTCTCAATACTGGACCAGTTTAAAAAAATGCTATTCCAATGAGTCACACAGACACAAAAACATGGGAGAACAGGTCCAGGTTAAAAAAAATCTGGACTTACAAATGAGGCTCAGCTATATCCGGTATATAGTTTGTGATCAGAATCGAACATCAGTCGATTCGAGTCTTCATGAGAGAGAAGTTACGTGCAATAATATGCTCTGACACACAGACACACACACACACACACCAGGCTCGGATAGAAGTATGCAGGGTTAGATGGAAGGTGTGGAGACTTGGAGAGGGGGCTGAGGGGGGTTACAAGGGGCTTGTCCAGCACATCAATCAGCCCTGGCGGTGTGTCTGTGTTCCCGTGTTCAGTGTGGCCCCAGGGCTGGGCTAGGCGTGGCCTGGAGAGAGAGGGGCTCTGAGCAGGACTGTGCTCACCCTCACCTAATGATAGGGCCAACTGTACTCAGTATAAATCACTCTGACCCATAAACACCACCTCCACACACACCAAGTCTGCTCACATGCACTTGTGCCTCTACCCTCACTCAGAAAGTCTTATTGACCGTATACACCTGTGCAGGCATGTAGACCTGAAGTTCTTAGTGAACCTAACAATACACATTCTACCACACACTTGAAAGAGAGCCCAGCTGGCGAGTGGAGAGGAGACCAAGGTCTTAAGTCATACCCTACAAGGCCCATCAGACAGGCTGCCTGGATGATGGAGTGTCTCTCCTTCCCGCCTTCCTTCCTCTTTGCTGTTTTTCTACAACGCAACCTCTATGAATCCCCCTGCCTTATTTTAAAAACTTCTTCATGTCACACAGAGTTTGGAATTTGAACTGGTTTGCTGTCTGTCCTCACAACTTCTCCAGAGAACTAGACATGAAAAGGATTGCAAATGATGAACCCAGAGCTTTGACGTATAAACACAGCAAGGAACAAATGCCTGATAGAAAACAGAGATTAAGGGAAGAAGCCGTGAGATTGATGTTGTTTGGAGCTGCATGAAGAAACACAAACAAATCTACAAATACCTTCCTGTTCCTTGAGAGAAAGCATCAGCCATCTTGGCTCTAAAGGGTTTGTGACTGTGCACTCTGAAAGGCCATTATGCTAATGCCTTGACCTCTAGACATGGATGTGTTTGCCAGCCTGAAAAGGCTTTTCCTATTTCCCTCTTCACTTCTCAAAGGCACACAATCTCCTGGCATTTTAATGAAATGGGAAACGCTGCCAAAGAGGAGGAGAACATCCGTAATTTACATGTTGCTGTTGTCCAGAAAAAGCCTTTGAATTCCAAATGTCAACTTTCATTCATTTATTTGATGATGCTATGTTTGAAATTTAACCATTTGGGTTTCAAAGGGGAAGTTTATAAGCCCAAAAGCTACAGAAATCTTAAAGGGATAGTTCAGATTTTTTTGAAGTGAGACTGTGTAAGGTAGCCTACCTCTCCATTGTCAGTGTCTCACCTACAGTAGATGTCAGTCAGCACACCCCCAGTTTGGAGAAGCAGGCTGGAGTCCGACATTAAAGCTAAGTTATGTACTGCTGTGGATGCGGTCTGCAATAAAACAGAGTTTAGCCACATAAAAGAAGTTCCAACTAAAAAAAATCCATATCAGTTTAAGTGTATGCTATATTTAGAATATTTTCACTATTTTACCTTTCTGTCAGACAGCAATTTCTGACAGGGGACATTGTGTATATTTGGTGTTTAAAAGGGATAGCTTCAATTCACCAAAGTCACACAATAACTCAAACTAACTAGCTGATCAAGACTGGGCTACACCAGCAGCTCCTGTGGTCAGTGAGCAACTTTTTTTTTGTCATAGAGTGTGGTGGCTTTGAAGAGAGCATAGATGTGGAACTGAAGCCTTTAGATGGGCTGTGTGACAGAGAGGTAAAGCAGTGAAATTTCTTATTTTTTATATTGGGATTTTTTTTAAGGTGGCCAAAATATGTATTGCAGCTGGGCCCCATCCAGGCGCAGGACACTGCTAAGCTTCCATTTCAGCACTTCTGCCTGCTTCTCCAAACTGGGGGCGTACAGACAGACATCTACTGTATGTAATACATTGACTATGGATAAGTAACTCATACAGCCCAACTTCAAAAAAATATGAATGGTCCCTTTAACTCCTAGCTCATTCACATTCACAGCAATATGTAGGACTTTCTCTGGAATTACTGAAGTTAAACCCACCAAAAGCCAAACAGTTACTAACTGAAACTTCCTTATTAGGTGTAGTTTCACTGAATCCCCTTCAACAAACATGAGTCTAAGTCAAATTTCAGCATCCTCAGCACTTCTCCAGACCCATTGGGAGAGTGTGTGCTGAGCTTTGCTAAAGCAACAGCGGCTGGGCAGGTGAGCTAGAGTTACCATGAGCTTGTGTTTGCTTTGGGATCAGCTCAGGCAATATTCACAAGTCCCAGCAAACCTTTATCTGCGCCATGCACACGAACATTTTTCTGGAGTCAGATACATATGCAGGTGCCTTCGAGACACACAGCAGTCAAACCTACACTAACTGTATTTTTCTGTTTATTTACATTAACCTTTTTCTTTGTGTTAACTGATTCCTTGTCACATTTGTAAACAGGAGCAACCTTTGGGCCAAAGAGTTCACCCTCCTTTATCAGCACAGTGTCATGAGGCTTTGTCTTAATGATACACAGCTGCCAGTGATAAACAAATCCTGACTGTGACTTTCTGTGTGTATGAACACTGTATTTACCTCTGTAAAATTGTATCTACTCATGAAAACTGGGATATTGTGATGTAATATCCTCATCTGTGTGTTGACAAAGCTCCATGAGAATACATTATATCCAACTTTGCTGTTGTTTGTGTATTTTTCAACTGCATGAAACTTTGTCTCAACCCACATCACCTTCAGTTTCTGTTTCATGTTCTTTCAGAAGCAGGGGTCACATGTTAACACCCCTGTCTCCTCTGTCTCTTTCTCCATATCTGTCCTGCCATCTGCAGAGACCTGTGCTGTCAACAACGGTGGCTGCGATAGGACATGTAAAGACACAGCCACAGGAGTGCGCTGTAGCTGCCCCGTGGGATTCACTCTGCAGCCCGATGGCAAAACCTGCAAAGGTTAGTAAATACATCAAAGTGTGGGAACATACATGTGTGTGAGGCCTGCACACATGCTGCATGGCTGCTGTTCACTGAGAAATCAGTGTATTCAGAGGTCCACCTGAGCCTGCTATGGCTGCTATCTGAGTGATCCAGAGCCAAAGCCAATCCTGGCCATCCGCTTCACTACCAGCTGCACGGAGCTCCAGTCACGGTCACTGCCACTGCCGCAGCTTGTTGTTGTTGACTTTGCCGCTAAGCATTTCTCCACTTCCGCCAGCCCACCGCTGACGTCAACGACAGCCGTCCGAGGAGAAGGCAGCCGCAGCATACGCCTTAACATCCCAAATATATTATTGTAGTGCTTTGTCTAAACAAACAGCCAGGCTGAGGTTCAGACACTGGTCTCTACAGGCAGTGGTGCTTTATTCTCCTCAGGGCTAGACACAGCAGCAGTGAGAGAGTTGTGCTTGAAGAGGAGTTTGGTCACATGTATATTTGGTGGATTTAAACCTCCAGAGACCCCCCCCCCTTGTTTGATATGCATTTTTAATTTCTCCTAGCTATTTGGGATTAGTAGAACCTGATCTTACTATATAATGACGAAAACTCTGTCTGTGTGTGTGGGTGTGTCTGTTCCATGTTTTTCTCCTCACTGACTTGGTCAATCCATGTGAAATTTGGTACAGTGGCAGAGGCTCATGGGAGGATGCGAACGAAGCAATATTACATCAGTTGGCCAAAGGGGGCGCTATAGCAACAGATTGAAATTGCAAATATATCTCATGCCCCCTATGTCATAGAGACATGAAACTTTGCACAGAGGAGCCTCTCCTCATGAGGAGAACACATAACTTCTGGTTATATATATTTTCCGCCATTTTGAATTTTTTGAAAAACACTTAAAATCGATTTCTTCCTAGGAAGTTTGACCAATCTGCATGAAACTTGGTGAACATAATCTAGGGACAAATATCTTATCAATAAGTTCCCTCTTCCCCCAGTAGATGGAAAACTTACTAAAACTGAGCTTCTATTAGGCAATGAATATTGTGGAGGGCGTGGCTCATCACATAAAGGTGTATAACATCTCAAGAGTTTCACCTGTCACCACGCAACTTTGTAGGCATATGACCACACATAATCTGAGGGGACTCCTCCATTATTGACCCCATCAAACAAAATGGAGGCATATCGATTTTTACTAAACTTTGTAGATACGTAGGACAGGACGCCTCTTTTGTGTGTGTGTGTGTGTGTGTGTGTGTGTGTGTGATTTATTTAATCTTATTTTTTTGTAGAGTTAGCAGTGCTG
Organism: Epinephelus awoara; assembly: GCA_035609425.1. Lineage (NCBI taxonomy): Eukaryota > Metazoa > Chordata > Actinopteri > Perciformes > Serranidae > Epinephelus > Epinephelus awoara. Next base: position 28,826,899 of record CM069316.1, on the reverse strand, counting down.
GGTCTAATCTGTGTAAAGGCAGCAACAGAAAGTTTGGGCTGCCCGGTCCCCTGTAGCCGGGGTTTGCCCTGGCTGGATTTGGGTTGCTGCAGCCACTGACCAGGGGCTACTGCCCACTTTCCTCCCAGTGAGGTGGTCTGTAGCAGTGGGGAGTGAGGCAGGGGACACAACGTGATTTGAGGCTTTAGCTAACAAGGCTACATAAACATTAACTTAAGTGATAGCAACATTTTCTCTCCATCTCTGAAACACTTTGCTGATACTGACTTGTGTTTTATTTGATTTATTGTCAGACTCTCTTTTAGACTCTTTTTGATAAGTCTGTCTTTCTGTTTGTATGCTTTGCAGTCAATGCTGAAATGGCAAGTTTCTCTGGAAGATTCTTCACCATTGAATCAGGTTTTCACTGAGGGAAGTGCATGCATATCTTGATTTGTAGAACAGCCAATAGGAATGCCCTCTCTCTGAAATGACCTGTGGTTGGCCAAAGTCTCATCACAAGCTAGATTTTGTAAAGCCTGAAAACAGAGCCAAGGGGAGGTGTAGAAGTCTAGTTTTCTCTCAGTCCACTTGAATGACAATATTCTATAAGGTTATTAAGCTAACCCATCTTTAATGGCAGTATTAACAGGATGAATTATTACAGCAAGCCATATCTATTTCAGTGCCCATTCAGACACCTAGCCATTGAAAAATTATAAACCTGGTCTTCAACCACATCAGAATATAATGCATTTGATATATATTATGATTACACCTTGATGCATTAAGTGGATATTATCTGAGTCATGTTATTACTGTAGGAAGGACAATGAAGCTGCACATTCCTCTGCCACATGTACATGTGTGGTCAGACCTCCTTCATCTGCTCTTCCACTTTGTATGGACAGAGAGATAGAGTGGTGGGGCACAACCCCACATGTGACTGACATGGTCAAGGACACACAAGAGTCATCACAGCAAGGTCACGTGACAGTGGAATGGCTCTTTGCGTGTCAGAATCCGTGCGCTTTGTGGGATGTGAGAGTGCTCTTTTAAATTGTATAATACTGTGTGTGTGTGTGTGTTCAGGAGTGTGTGTGTGTGTTTGTGGAATAAGTGTCAGGCAGTTTGAGAATGTGGCATGTAGGTGTGTGAAATCCTGGAGCCGGAGCTGTCTCAGGCCTGACAGGCAGACGACGCATCAGCAAACTTTGAGATGTTTGAACAGTGAGGCCCACACTGGCCTCTCTCTCTCTCTCTCTCTCTCTCTCTCTCTCTCTCTCTCTCTCCCTCTTTCTCTCTCTCTCCCTCTTTCTCAATTCAGTTTCAATTAAATTCAATATGCTTTATTGGCAAGACATTTCTTATGTGTTGTCAAAGCATGATTACAATTTAAGACAGTGGAAATTCAAAAACAATTCACAATGATACATTTAAAGGAGAAAAAACAAAGTGAAAGAGTAAATAAAAAAGGTAGTGTGTGTGATATCTCTCTCTCTCTCTCTCTCTCTCTCTCTCTCTCTCTCTCTCTCAGAGACAGCACCATCCAGCTGCAGACAGGCAAATGTACTCAACTAGAAGACAGGATAAATCAGTCAGTTCCTAAACTGAATCACTGAGTACAAGAATTCAGCTTAGTTATCATTATTACCATGTTAAAGCTATGGTTGAGATTGAATTGATATTATATTATTGATTAGATTTAGGGCCCGACTGATATGGATTTTTTGGGGCCGATGCCGATTCCGATATTATGGAATAAAAAAATCCCATAACCGATAAATCGGCTGAATTTTTACGTTTTTCAATTTAAAAAACCCAGAAATACCTGCTTTTAATGGCTTAAATATAGTTCAGACACTTGTTACAAAGATATAAATTGAAGGGAGAACATTTTACTATTTTCAAATACTTGTATTATCAGAAATTGTGTGGAACAAGCAGCATATGAACAATTTGAACACAAAATAAATCAAAAATATGTGCATAAAGGCAGTAAACCTCTGGGAAATAAAATAATCATGTCTATATGAATTAAGACATTCACATGTATGATCACAGTACCAGAGAGGACATCATTTCTAAGTAAAACACTACATTCCCTGCATTTTATTAGTGATGAAAATATAAGTGTTAACATCAATCGGCCAACTTTTGGCAGATTGCAGATTATTCTCTAATGGCTATAATCGATTAAATTGGTCGGCCGATAAATCGGTCGGGCCCTAATTAGATTAGATTTATTTTAAGGTTTTCTTATGTTCAGACAGACAAGATGTAAGGAGATGTGTTTTATCTGCTTGACAGTTTTGACTGAGACTCCAGTCTTCCTCAGAAGTGGCATCCGATGTGCTGCTGACATATCATATATCAGCTGGCAGGCCTGACAGACCAATCAGAGTCTGTCAGGCCAACCCCGCCTCCCGCGTCGTTGGTCGTTCTCTGAAGTAGGGAATCCCAGGTATGCGAGAGGGTGTATGCCCCCTCATCCCGGTTGATGGTGCCGCTTGCCTGCTTTCTGATCTCAATGGCCTCTTTTATCCATCGCTTGAATTTATTGGTCTCTGATGTGATTATTTTGCTCCTGGACAGTCCATAATGTGGTTATTTCTCCTGCAGTGATCTGATGGGGAAAAAAAAGTTTTTTTTCTTTCTTTTATGTTTTTTGATACACTGAAGAAGGCTTAGGCCGAAACGCTTGTGATTTTGTTTGGCCGTGTGTTGCCTTATTAAAACATAGATTTAAACATAGAGTCTCTCTGCAAGTTGCACCTATCACGATTGTGTTGGGAACATAAATTCGGGCTTCACACGGCGGCACCAAATATGTTGGGGTCAACACATTAGGTCTCACCAAGGGACACCAAATATGTAGGGATTTAATTGGCTATCGGAAATAATTAATAATTATTATCAATAATTAATAATCATGTTAAATAATGTGACTTAATTAACATTAAATCACCTCGTGGGGCACCATTCCCATAAAGGGAAAAATGATAGTCAGTTAAAGATATCAGTCTCATAAAATAAGCTAAACTATTAATTTGGAGTTTGACTAATAATTAAATTAATGACAACAACCAAAATTAATGGTAATGCCTGAAGGATTTCGGAGTTCTTGACACAGCAGAGGTTGACTATTCATTCACTCTTGTGCAACATTAAACAGACAGCAGGCATGATTCCAAAGAATTATATTTATTCACAAACTAGCAAAGCAAACCAAAACACACAAATTCTAACTAATTATATACAAGCTTGGTGTGCGTGTGTGTGTGAGAGAGAGAGAAAGAAGAGAAAGAAAGACAAAGGCAGGTGTGGTGATCAAAGAGCCGTTTGGCCTACAAAACAAAATGGCAAAACACTACCAAAATGACCAAATCAAAGATGGCTTCAGGTCGGGGGAGGTGTTTTCTGACCGTGTGGTCAGGACAAACAAAGGAAAAGAAGCGGGAACTTTGAGATGCCTGTTTGGGTGTAGCTCTGTTGAAAGCCTATTTGTTAATGAGTCTATGTGAATGTGATTTGTGTTGCAAACGGTCTGGATTAGTGCAGAGATTGTTTAGTTGTGTGCAAGAATCTGTTTGTGAACAGTATTAGCAAACTAAACACTTAGCTTTGACGAAGCCAACTAATCAATGGCCTAACTGCAAACTATCACAACAATAACTCAGTAAACAGCATTAAATCACATACAAGTTAAACAGTCTTGCTTAGCCTGTAAAGCTGTGATAAGCTATGCCCAGTTGTTACGTTACCGATCCTTGAATGGATGGAAGAAAGAGTCACTTGGTGGTGTGCTGCTTTGTTAGCCGGCAGAAGAAGGCTGGGACGATGGTTCCAGGTGCAGTCTTTGTTGTGTCCTTTGTTCCAAAGGTGAAACTCCGAGGAAGCTGGTCGCTCAGGGCCTCCAAATAAAATTTCACTTAGGGCCCCAATTTGGTCAGGGGCAGCCCTGCATGTCACTGTAAAGGCCCGAACATACTTGGGTGGAACGTACGCAGAACGGACTCCGTGGAGGTCCGCACGGACTCAAAGCAGGCGTCCACAAGCCCTTTGCGCACAAAGCTCAGATTTTACGACCGTGCGGACTCCGCTCCGCGCACCAGTGACTGCTCGGCATGTAGTTTTCACATCCCCGGGATTTTTCACGGACATTTTTACAGGAAACTACAACGCGGAAGTGCGCTCGACTGTGAAAGCCCAAATGACTGTGGACATTTGTCGCGGAGTCCGCTCCTCTTATAGTAAGCCCAAGTATGTTCGGGCCTTAAAAGTACTGTCCAATCAAGTTGTAAGACTTGTGTCTCACTGAGGTGTGAGGTGAGACCTCCTGTGGAGATGGGTGTCACCTAGCTCTCTTTGTTTGAAGACAATGAGCATGCAGAGGAAAAAGCCTTTAAATGTTCAGTGATGATTTTACCAAATGATAAATCATCTGTGGTCCTGTGAATCCCAACAGTTGGAAATATTTGAGTTGTGCGTCCTCCTTCCTTCTACATTAACTGACCAACATTGTCGCTGTGGTACCAGATAGTTAATGGACAGCCCCCACCTGTCATACGAAGTGGTTTTGGCCTCAATTATGCATAAAGGTGGGTGATATAAAAATTCACCCCCGTAGAGTTGTAGCTTGATTCACCAGAACTTAGCTATTGAAACCAAAACCAATTTTTGTACCAGGCTGTAAACATGTTTAATTTTTTCTTTAAAGGTTGGCATTTTAACATGGAGGTCTATGGGGATTGACTCACTCTTGGAGTCAGCCTCAAGTGGCCATTAGAGGACTGCAGTTTTTGGCATTACTATATTTACTTTATTTTTCAGCCCAGGAGGTTGCTGCTTGGGTTAGAGAAACTTCATCATCATGGTTACAATGACAAAGGTTGGGGGGCTGAAGGGGTTAAGGTTAGGTAACGATGGAGCTCATGGTTAAGAGAAACCAAGGTTGGCCATTATTTGGAAATGGGAAATGAACATTGGCCTTGTGTGTAAACATGTTATGTTTTGTTGACTAATCCATCTACTGCGACCTCCTCCCTGCGTGGACTTTGTCACTCACTAATGTTGCCTGACTTCTGGCCACTAGAGGGCTTTGTCACTTGACAGGACAGTGCATTTGAAATTGAGTATTTTTACATGGAGGTCTATGGAGATTGACCTGCTCCTGGAGCCAGCCCCTAGTAGCCATTTCAGGAACTGCAGTTGTTGGCACCTGTGTGCACCACTTGGGTTAGGGGAGCTTCATCGCCATGGTTACAGTGATAAAGGGTAGGGGGCTTAGGGAGTTAGGGTTAGGAAACAATGGAGTTTATAGTTCAAGACACCAAGGTTGACTATTGATTAAAAACAGAAAATGAACAGTGGTCTCCATGTTTAATTGAGATTTTTTTGACTTCTCCATCCACCCTCACCCATTGGTTTGGCATATTGGCCTTCATTATTAAAACCATTGAAATAAATTTACTTACTGGAAAAATTTAACATCCAACCCTTTAGAGGGTCTTTTAGTACAACCAAATACCGACCTTTTTAGATGCCCAAAACATCAAAATTATTTGATTGGAAACAGGAAATGAACAGTGGCCTTCCGTGTTAAAGTGGGATGTTTTGTTAAATCACTCATCCACCTGACTTTCTGTCAGTGGACTTTGTCGCTCTATAATGTCACCTGACTTCTAGCCACTAGAGGGCTTGTCACTTGAACGAAAACAGATGTTGCTTTGGGGCATTAACTGTAACAGTTAATGGGAGGACAGTGCATATTGAAAAGAAAAAGCCATATTTATAAGGCCAACCCTTAGACTATACAACACACCTTCCAGCAGTATCATCTGCTGAAAGACATGTAACACTGCATCCTGGAGGAGCATCTCTACCACTGCTGTGATGTCAGGTTTAAAGCCCAGCAGCTTGTGTGAACACTTCCAGTCTGTCTCCCCAGGTGATTTGTGGACCTGACAGAACCCAGCATTTACAGTGGTGGAAAAATGAAAAGTTTCCCCCTCTTTTTTTTCAGGCGTGAGTTGAGTGGGGAAGATGGATAGGAGTGTAGTCCAGCTGTGCCCCGCCCACATAATTTGGCTGTGGTTCAGCCCCTGGGCCTCATAAATCCCAGAGCCAGGATCAGTGCTGAGGGGAGCTGAGAGACAGGGAGCAGGCAGCACACATCGATCAGTATCTATCACCTGGGCACCAAGCAGGAAGACACACACTTAGACTGATACAAACACTTCTCTGTACACACTGCAAATCCTAATCCACTCGTGACACAAAATTTTGATGTAAAGTCTACACAAATGCCCCAGATTGTCCAGAAGATGTAAAACCTTAATGTTCACTTCACACAAACACTTATCCCTTGTGAGGACCTAATTTCTCTATGTTAACTCAACAATTTTTGAGTTTTGAGTTAACTTGACTAAAAATAATAAAGCCGATTTTGTTTAATTATTTAAAGTCCAATAAACAGCACTATCATTGTGCACTTAACATGTTGTGGCATGTCGGGGCTTAATGGGTGTACTTTCCCAGCGTTCTGTAAGACAATGTGTTTAAGGCCATAAGGCAAATAAAACGGTGTTTAAATGTGTTCTAAATCACTCATGTTACCCCTTGCGTAGTGATGAATGTTTATGTATTTCACAATGGTTCTAATGGGTTACCGTTAATGTTGTGGTAAAAGACATTTTACACCATAACTTAAGTCGTATTCACAGTTAGTGAGGTCCCGCCTGTGTGGATATTAGAGTATCTAAGATTAAAGTTGTGCAGAGGTGAAATAAAGAGCACTTCCTGGTTCAGTTAATCTCTTAGCCTCATTCCTGCAGTCAAGAAACCTAAGCTCGCCTCAATATATTTTTATAGCTCAATGACAAGTTTAAAAAAATCGTTGTAAAATGTGCACTCAATGTTTTCTATGTCCATATGACAGAATTAAATGCTCAAACGACAAGAACAAAAATATTATGCTAAACTGGCATAAAATTCCTGTCAGACAAGGGTTCATGTGACACTCAAATATTTTATGTTACTGTATTGTACAAAACAAATTTTGTGTGTGCAAGCTGTTTCCAAAAAATGCTTAAGTTGAATGAGTTAATTGGAGTTTGTAGTGCAAGCACTGAGTGTGCTAGATGTCAGAAACCCTGCAACATTACTGCTGCTGTTTGTAACTCAGCTAGACTCAGACCACTTATACAAGACCTAGAGACTGTATAAAACATGGTCACAGTGTAACATCACTCCTACGTAACATGGTCAGTTTTTTAAACCCCTGGTCCACCAGGACGCTCCTATCTGTAAATTTTGTAAACTTCAAACCCTTCAATTCAATTTTATTTATAAAGTAGCCAATATGTGCCCAATATCACAAATCACAATTTTCCTCAGAGGGCTTTACTGCATACGGCATCCCTCTGTCCTTTGGACCTTACTCCCCAAAAAAACCTTTAACTGGCAAAAAAAAATGGTAGAAACCTCAGACAGAGCAACAGAGGAGGGATCCCTCTTCCAGGAAAGACAGATGTGCAATAGATGTCATACAGAACAGATCAACATAATAAATTTACAGTAATCCATATGACAAAATGATACATAAAGAGAGACAGAGAGAGATATCGAGCGTGAGACTGAGAGAGAAGCAGGGTAAGCAGCAATGACAAGAGCTACAATAACAGTAGTGGTAGTAATATTATTGTTATAATAATAACAGTAATTTTGGTAGCATATGTTGTAAGTATATATTAATATGATAGAATATGTATATGACAATAATATTCCTATATGTATAATTATGGCAGAAGTATGACTAATAATAACAGCAATAATGGGAGGCATTAGGCAGGACCACGGCAGCAGTGCAATCACGACACATGATCCAGGCACAGCTGCGATTGAAGGGAACCTGCGGGAAAGTGGAGGACAAAAGCTCCAGAGAAGAAGTTGAGTTAGTGACATGCAGTAAAGCTAGCGAGTTAGCGAACTCATTCTGTCATTGATTTTGAAGCCTATCCTAGCATGCAATGGGGAAAGATAGGTTGCCTGTCCAACAGGGTAAAGAAATATAATAACAGTACCAAATCAAGTACTCTTAAAGTAATACTGATACTAAAAGAGTTCTTCCTTTCATACCTTCTTCAGATGCCACTATGGACTGAAAATAATTAGTTTATTTATAATCATATACATATATAGAAAAACAGGGAAAAAAAGAAAATTTTAATTTTAGACTGTCAGTGGGTTTACATGGACAGTTTAATTCCCTTTTCATTCGGAATGAAAGTTCATTCCTATTAAAAGTGATCTTGTAAACATCTAATTCGGAATGAAAGTGGCCAATGCGATTGGAAATTCATTCTGATGTAAGGGGCTGGAATATTCCATTTCTAATTCTGAATGAAAGAATTTCTCGCACTTGTATACACTCATTCCTCTTTAAGTTCATCCCGGTCTTTCTGCACATGCTCGCTTCCTTGCCCTTCTGGCGCGATGACGTATATATAGCTGAAAAGCATTACAAATGAATCGATGAAATGTTAAGAACTTTTGCAAATTAGAGTCCTTTTCAGATGTTTTTATAATAATGATAGTGTAGATGTTGATTGTAGAGATGAAAGTAGGTTGTTCCAAAGAGATGGTAGTTGGGCAATCACATGACGCATTGAATTGAAGAGTGCTTGCAGTGATTGGCTGCAAGCAACACCATAAAAATAGTGATTCTTTTCTAGATCTGGGTACAAAAAGGAGTTTGCAGGTATCATGTGACTGCAGAGGGTTTAATACTATATGGTACAGGGTTATTACGGTCAATATGACAAAGGCAAGGACATTTCCAGTTGCCTCTCTGTCTCTTCCACTAAATTTGTGCTAAATTTGGGCTCATGTCTATTTTACAAGTCTTGGTGGTGCTTTTTCTGGGTGGCTTAGACAGTGGTGGCGTGTGGCTGCGAGTCACTCATCAGAATGTGGAAATCAACTCATTGGTCTGTAAACTCTCCCTCAGCCAATTTCTGGCCAGCTAGCTGCTAGCTAGCCAGATCGTGTCTTCAAATGTAAACATCAATAAGCATCAAGGAAAAGATGGAGAAGAATGGGCACAAGCTGGACGAGTGTCCTGCTAGCCATTGTACAGGTGGTGGAAATAAACTGGATAACCTCCATGCTGCATCAGTTTACAGCTGGATATCAGGAACTGTAATATCTTTTGATTCACCAGAACTTGGTTAAATCCTGGACAATGCCATTCGACCAGAACGCTCTTTTTTTATATGCTCATCTGACAGAGGACTCTGGTGAGAGAAGGATAAGAGACGTGTGCTTTATGGTAAATAAGGACTGGTGTGACGGAGGGAATGTAAGGTTCTGTCCTGTTCCTGCTGTGGTTCAATGCTAAATGCCGTTCAGAGGCTGCTGCAAAGCGATGCTGTATTGTTAAAATATTTCACAACCAGAAACCATGGATTACCAGGACCATCCGGAAACTTGCAATGTGTCTCAAATCACATACTTCTGTTAGTACACTTCAGTTTAGTCCACCATGTAGGCTACACTACGTCCTTTTTGTGAGGTGCACTAATTTCAACAGGGTAGTGTTATCTCAAATCATGCACTGCCATTTTGCACTTGCTAGAAGTGACAACGGCTTTCTCTTTTTTTAAACCACCTCTTCTTATCTCCGCCCACACATAAACCAAATTTATGCCACGTCAGTGCTGATTAAACTTTGCTAGCTAGGAGTTAGCTAGCAAGCTGATGTTAGCACTAACATTATTGTTAAGATGGTGACCATTGAGGGTGAGAAGTGTCCATCATTCCACATTCAACTTTTGGACTGTTTGAGTGCACCAGTCGTACACTGCATTTTCCCTTGCTATGCAGTGTGAACCAAGGCTGTAGCCAACATTGAGGGGGGACCAGGGGCGTCGCTAGGAGTTGAAAACATCCAGGGCTTTAGTGTGAATAATTTTTTATTTTGTATAATTCCCTGTTAAACACATGATTTTAATGTATTTTGACAAAGAATTTTGACAAAGAATGAGCACTTGTCTTCTGTTATTGGGTTGCCCAAATTGTTGGAAATCCGAAATTTGAGAATGACATTGCAAACACAGTGTGAAACAATGCACTAATCACAAAGAATATAGGGATGTTGCACATTAAATTAAACAGCAGAACCTGGGCTACAAGGCTGTATAAACCCTTTTTACATGCCCCAAACACAACTCAAACAACAATTAAATGGGTGGATCGGGCAATAATGACTCTCCTACTTGCTCTCCTCCTGCTGCCTTTTTGTTTTTTCCCAAAAATTGTCTAATATCCATATTTACTACAAGACTAAGTAAAACAGGGCGACTCTGTGCTGGCCACCAGTATGCACAATAAATACAATTGTAATACAGAGTAGCCTACTGACGTTGCACTTGAAAATTGTAAGTTATTATTCTGACTGCCCATATATGGGCATATGCCATGTAAGCTGGTGTAACAGTGTGTGTCTTGTGTGCTGCTGTGCTGCTGTGCTGCCTGCGCTGCTGTCTGTTGTGCTCCCATGCCATGCCATGGATTTTAAGTTGGAAACGAGGTGCTTTATTTGTAAAAAGAAATACAAAAAACTGAGTCTTAAAAGATCCAGGGCTGAGCCCAGAAGATCCGGGGCTAATGCCCAAGTCTAACAATGTCCATGGGGGGGACCAAATCTGCCAAAAAAAAAGCCGAATGTCTCTGCCACCCTTCCTCTTGCTCATTACGACTCACTAGGAAAAAATTACACATGCAGCGCTTACGTTATAAGAGACACTTCCAAGTTCAAACTTCACGCAGGCTTGTTGTTTGCTAGCCAGCTATTTATTATAACATGGTTACATTCGGTGCAACATTTAAAAACAATAACCATTCACAACATCAAAATTTCATAACACTTTACAAAATCACAAACAGTTACAATATAGCCTACGTAACGCTCATATTACATTCTTGTTTTCCACTTTTATTCAGTAATGAATAGAGAGACAAATTTACATTACCTGCCTGCAGTGGCGGCTCCTGCCAAATTTCTCAGGGGGGGGCAATTGTTGTGATGATGGCTGAGGTGACCCGTTCAATGGGTAAATTTGAATTAATTTGGCTCTGCAATGACTGAACAATCCACTGTGGTCATCAACAGACTAATTTTCATCAATTTGCCCACACAAATACCTTTGAATGTAAACAGAGAAGTGTTTAACCATTAATCAAATAAAATTGAGTAAGGTATTCACTGAGTCATTGTCAGTCTTAATCAGAAAACATTTTATTATAGCTAAGTGGAAATTAATTTTGTGTTCTGATTAAAGAAATAAATGCAGGCATACCCTACAACTTAACCCTATGGGCCCTAGGCCTTTTGGGGGTATTTTTTACTGCCTTTACTTTTAAGCTCATATCACAGTCATTATAAAGGCTACATACATATGCTATATCTTATTTTTTTTTCAGGACAATCTAGGCTAATCCGATTTGCCATCATTACATGTCCTTCTATGTGCCTGTATTTTATATTAATTTTTATATCAATGAAAAAAACAAATCCGTATGACTAAATTCTAATATTTTGACATTTATCTCACCATAGCAAGTTGGAAAATGACATATTCTGTCATATCTGAATAGGGGAGACTCTCTGGAATCTGGCAATATAAGAATCATGATGGTGGGACATTCTGTCACTTCACAGTTGTCCAAAACATGTGGTTTGTGCCAGGCGGACATGATTGCCAGTATTTTTTCATTATTGCAATAAAGTCCATCGACTCATTCACAAGAGAAAGAAACATGCAATATTTACATCTAAGATAATAGGAAAATAGTCAAACAAGTGCAATGATGTCCTCCAAGATAATATTTGTTTTTCAGTTTAAGTTATATATTGGGGGGACATTTTGGGCATTGGTGTCCCCCTCAATGTATATGGTGACTACTGCCCTGTCAGCATGCATGATTAGGCCTCAGTTGTCTGGGTGCGCAAAGGTGAAGTGCGCTGGTTTTGTCATACAAAGTTTGATGATGTGTCAACTGGACAATATGGAGATATTTGCATCTTGAAAGCCGGACTACAAATGTGGATAGACAGGGAGAAACACACGCAAGCCTCAGACGTGGCAAGTTACGATATTCCTCACTATATGAAGTGACTGAAACAAGATCTGTATTATGGATTGTAAAGAAATTCGTCAGGTTTTTATTTTGTTGACAATTAATTCGGATTTATAGCATGATGGGATGACAGCACAATGATGTGTGTGGTATCATTGGAAAGCTCTGCTCCTGCGCTTTCATGTGATATGCGTGTCATTTCTGTGCGAGCCTGCATTCACAAGTAATCCATCCAAGAGTAATGTGTGTACAAAGCTGTATGAAAGCTCTGTTATACATAATTTTAGTGTAACTTTATCATTGTTTTTCGCTGTGAAAACATTGGACTACTGACAAGTGTCCGACAAAGCTGCAGTTTCGCTGTTTCATGTGACTAGAGTGGCTTCCCACTATGACGAACGGTCACGGAGAAAATCCATAGAGAGGAACGAACAGGTGTGAATTTTGGCGCACTATGGCCCAATCCCAAACCGGGCCCTATCCCCTCACCCTATTCACTCCCCCTCCGTTTGCGCGGTCACACGGAGCTGCGCCATATTAAGGGCCATCCCAAACCAATTATCGCTGAGTGCGAGTGGACTGCTCAGCCCTTAGATAGCGAGTGTGTATCAGTGCACGCTTCTGATAAGCCCAGCAGGAAGTGTAACATCACAATAGAGTAAGTACTGTAAGAGTTCCGTCTTTCTACTCACAGAACTCACAGAATGTTTGATGTCAAAAGATAAAAACCTACATGTCCATATGCTTAAATTAACTATTCAAAACTGTATAAAAACTCACTCATCCTATTCTCATGATTTAAAACAATGTATAATTATGTGTTCACAGGGACAGAAGAAAAAACAAAGTAGTTAATCCATCTACGAATACACTGTATCTCTTATCTGACTTATTAAAGTTTTTTTGTTTTTTTTTTAAATTTAACTCATTTTAATTAATATTTAAATGGTTTTTTTAAAATGTTTTTTTAGTAGCCTGTTGCTCTATCTGTCGGTATCCATGGTTACATCTGCTTCCTTCTTCCGGTAGAGTGGCGAGGGCGTCCCATGGTTTGGCTTCTCTTTCATACACTTCCCCTTAATCAGGAGTGCCCTCCACAGCTGCGAGTGTGACTTGATTTGGAGTGACACTCGGTGAAGTGGTAGTGGGTAGGGAGTGGTTTGGGAATGGGCCTGTGTGTCGTTCCTTTTTAACCTATATGGTTAAAAAACCTCTTGGATCAGCTGGAAACGTTAGCCATGTTGATCTTGAATGTGACCGCTGCGCAGTGGCGCTGCCTCAAGTGATGTCGGAATAATCGGAAAAATGAGTTTCCGACCGTAAAGCAATATTTCAGTGGAAACGGTTGACAATGTGTTTTTAAACATTTTGAGTGATAAAATACAACACATCTTCTTTGTAATGCCCATGATGTCTCCACATTACCACCTAAACGTTCATGAACACACAATGAAGTAAGAAGACTTGATGATGATAAGCATACATTTATTATCATCTTTCTTTTCTTTTGTGGCTCAAGGAGGGGCGGTGCCCTATCGCCCTCTATTGGCCAGTCGCCCCTACATGCAGCACTCTGGCAACAGCGTTGATGGCAACCATGGCAACTCCACTAACCACACGCAGAACTGCAATAGGCTACTTGATCCGATAGTAATAATAACCGGGATTTGTTATGTCTAGTTATAATTATGATGATTACATTATATCATACTGAAACCAGTGTCCATTCCCTGGGACCTGAAGAAATCTGCCATTGTATTCAAACTCAGAGCCATGTTGTTGTGAGGTGACTGTACTTTAGTTCTGTCTTTATTGACGGAGTCCTTACAGCATTCTTTAAATTCCAAGTGTGACAGAGGCTTGTTGTAACCTTGGCAACAGCACATAGAGGTAGCACTGGCTGTCTGAGAGTCAGCTAATCAATATCTGAAGCCTATATGTGTGTGTATATGTGTAGGCCTATGTGTATGTGTATGTGTGGGAGTGAGTCAACTCCAGTGGCACGTGTAATCACAGTCATGTTCCACAGCAGTGTATTGCAGTGCACAGACTGGAGTATAATTGCTGGCATTTGGTCGTTTACTGAACATAGTAGTTAGCAGCAAGATAAATGCCACGCTGTGAGGTGGTCTCATCTAATGTGCCACTAAATTGCTTGATAGAGACAGACAGCTCTCTCTCCACCTCCCTCTCCCTGTCTCGCTCTCCATCTGCGTCTACCTTGCTTTAAAGCCAAGGGGATGTGCCCTGTCGTGCCTGTCTATCATAATCATTTCAATATAAACTATGTAGGGCATGTTTAAAACCCACCAGTCCGATAAACGCCCTTTCATCTGCGCTGACAGACGAGCCGGTTCAGCCTCTCACGATGACAGACACGCCAACCTGAGGAGGCGTTTCATCACGGGGCTCTCGTGCCGACAGCTGAGCAAAAGAGAGAGAGTGAGAGACAGAGAAAGAGAGAGAGTTTCCAGATGTTTGATTAGAAGGTGCACACTGGAGGAAGGATGAGTTACTGTATATGTGTGTATGCCCATGTGTTTCTGCAGGTTAATTAACACACATGTAGGTTGCATGTACATGTACATGTTTTGTGCACATGTAAGCTCACTGGTGGTTAGATGTGTGTGAGTGTGTGCTTGTGGCTGTGTGTGTGCGTTTCTGTGGGTAGCGTGTGGTCGCTGCACTGTGCTGTACAGCACACAGTGTGTATTGGCAACTGAGACACGTCCCCACTGGCCTGCATTCCTTGTCTACCTGAAAAGACCTGAAAGCACAAACACACAATCAGATCAAACTCAGACAGCGACACCATCACATCCATTCACCTGGAAACTAACAGCCTTCTAACAAAGGACCACCCTAAACATTTATTCACGCAAACATGCACAGAGACATCAGATATTCATCCAAATATTAAGTTTTAATTTATATTCCATAAAATCTGTATAAGTAAATGCTAATGAACGTGTGTCATCCAGTCATGTGGGAGTGCATGGAGATAAACTAACTTGGATGTTCACACTAGACTGGGAAACACCCATCACTCCTTGCCAGGTCCCCATAAAGTGTGCAGGGCTTTGAGGTAGGAGTGGCCAAACTGCGGTACTGTAATTTCCGGGCTCTGTCACGTGATGCCTTGCAGCCCAAAAAAACAATTTCCCATAGACTCACCAGACTCACTGGTAAACAGACATCTACTTTTTTGAGTGTCACAACCCCCATGAAATGACTTGCTTCACCATTAGAATTTGATCCATTTTGTCTGAAATCATTTGGAAAGTCTGAAAGAGCTGCATGATTGAATCATTTTAATCAACATTTAAGTTAGCAGAGCGCTTAACACAAAGTAGTCAATTCAGCTTATGGAAGTCTCTAGTGCACCTGCTCTATGGCCACACAATGTGGAAGCAGTGCAGATGATCAGGATAATTTTATATGCAGCACTTATGTGCCACTGAGCAATTTCATAGGAATGAATGACGCCCTGCCCAGAAATGCTCTATCCAGGTGACTTTATGCATCCATAGCACCTAAAGGAATTGGACAGTGCTCCGTGGAAAATTTGGCGCAAATTAAGAGGAGCTTTCACGTCAGGGACCTGGACTGGAACCGATTACATTTGACCCCAGCTTGTTTGATTATTGTGGTCATTGTGTACTTTACCCAGGCTCGGTATGTTGACCTGTGCCCAAGTTTACTTTAAGAGGTGCTTGCAAGTACGGTTCATGTGTATTCGGGTACGGTACACATCAGGTGTAAACACCAACTGTACCACAACACGGAAGTGTACTAACGTGACAACAAGGAACTTGTTATAAAAGACTCTCAATTTGATGCTGATGCTATATAAGAGAGAATCGCAGCCCGCCATGGACGGACCAAGATCTGGCTTTCTACCACCTTCAACTAGTCAGAGGTCCAGTGAGAGGCGGAGAGCTCTGCACCCAACAGCAGTGGTTCCTCCTCCAGCCAGGAGAAGAGCCTTGCCTGGCTGCTCCACCACTATGACTGATACCAGTCTACAGGGCAGCAATGTGCGGCACTGTCTTTCCACACACACAAGCACAACAAAAAAAATTCACGTAGATTATGATGCAAGTGTCCTCGGATACAGACCAACATTACTTTTGTGAAAGCTGAGCAGCAGAGAAGTGGACAGAGAGATCATTGTACTCTGGCATGGTGCAAAGCAATCGTACCTAATAGGGGTATAACGATCCATCGATGTGGATCAATATGTTGATTTAATGATCAATGATCCAATATCATCGATGCAAAGTGAAAACAACAATCCATATCGTCATCTATAGCATAGGCTTTTATTTAGAAAATCTGTGTCACTGTCAAATAGCGGCAGCCAGATAGGAGGCAGCAGAGAGAAAGACGATGAGGAAAAATTATTTTACATTGACATTATTTACTCGGGAATAAATCAGCAGAGTAGAAATATTTTGGATTTTCTGAGAAAATACAGGACAAGAGACAGAGCACATGGCGTATGTAAGTTTAAGTTTATATACTTTATTAACCCCCCTGAGGGGAAATTCAATGTTTTCACTCTTGCTTGTCAATTACACACAGGTCCGAAAGACACACACATGCACAAAGTGGAGAGATGTCAGAGTGAAGGGGCTGCCCTTGGTTAGGCACCCCGAGCGGTTGGGGGGGTTCGGTGCCTTGCTCAAGGGCACCTCGGCAGTGCCCAGGAGGTGAACAGTCCACGCTCCATATTTTCAGTCCGGACGGGGACTCAAGCAAGCGACCCTCTGGTTCCCAACCCAAGTCCCTATGGACTGAGCTACTGCCGCCCCCCATCACTGTAAACTAATGCTATGGTCATCATCAGCTTACATAACAACAGCCCGGCCCAGCCAGGCCCAGATCACTGGCTGTTTCATTGTTGTATAAAACTGAGCGTTTCCCTTGGCCCACATGCCCCTGCGGACTGTTTGTTATTAAACAGAATCTAGCAGCTGAGGTCGTTTAATACCTGAATAAATAATCGTTCCCTCCCGGCCTGATGTCTGTCCTCTCCACCGGCAACACCCTGCGAAGAAAACCAGCGCTCTCCAAGAAAACTAGATCCCCTGTACTCAGTCCATAATTATTTGTAGAGGTTCAGGTTTCTGCAAATGTATTCCATTTAATTGCTTTTTACTGCAAATATTTGGTAAAACTATATTTGGTAAAACTGTCCTCTGTGTGCAGCTCGTACCCTGGAGGTATGAGTAGCACATTCCTACAAGCACATCTAAATGCGGTTTAAGTGACAACGCGAGAGTTTAATTCCTGCTTGGTTTTTTTCAGCCCCTTTTTTTCCTACCTCAGTCTGTCTCTCTCAGGGACGAGGTAGCCAGACAAGCCTCTTATATAACAGCCCAACCCTGCGCTTGACCTCCAGATGCTGGGGTCAGAGGTGAGGAGTTCGGGTTCACCCTCTCCCTCATTGGTGGTGTTTGGTTTAGGCTGCAGCGCTGATCAATCAGGTCAGTCGGGGGGTGTTTATCAGGCAGCTGAGCCCCATGGCAGCATTGGGTCTCTGCTGGAGTCAGGTTTCTCATTCCAAACACTGGACTTCTCAAACACAGCCCCGAGACTTACAGAGGAGCGGGCAGCCGGCGGAAGGCTTGTTTCCTTTGGCCCAGGTGGATGTTAGCAAGCCTTTTCATTTGGCCCTCAGCCGCAGCCCCCTTCAGTGTATGTGAAGAGTTCACTTCCAAAATATCCAACCTGGAAGAAAAATTAATTCCCTCATCACTCTTCAACTATCGGTAGATTCAATTAAAATTCCACTGTGGAGTAGTCCTATCATTCGGATTATAGAAATACTGTGTAAGAATGTTTTTAACCAGTGCAGACAAGCTTACTGGATATTTCCAATTAATTACTCACTGTCTGTCACATCAAGCAGACTTTTCACCTCCATTCTGCCATTGCTTCAGCATTTTTTCACTGGACTAGTTTAACATGAAAACATTTACTTTATTTGCTAGTGTGAAAGCTAAAGTTCACAGCTGTGAGATGCCAACAAAGACTCTGTCATGTGACTAAAGAAGTGCGTTTCCATCCACCTGTTCTCAATTACATTTTGAATTTGTATGTCAAAAATGGAAAAGCAGAAATTAGAAAAGACTTTTTATGCTTCATTAAAATGAAAATGTTACAAAGTGCAATGAAGCACTTAAAGGACAACTTCGGTATTTTCAACCTGGGCCCTATTTCCCCATGTGTATGTGTGCGTATGATTCATAGAAACAACTCGTTCTAAAATTGGTTCAGTATTGAGGGAGCCGAATGCAGGGGGCAAATGTGTCCCGTATAAGTTTGCGCTTTAAAAGTGCTTTTTTCGCCACTGACCGGTTCAGATCGCCAGTGTTATCTCTGTAAATAGCACAGTAAACGTAAACAGTAAACAGTAAACACATGAGGAAATAGAGCCCAGGTTGAAAAATACCTAGGTTGTCCTTTAACTTACAAGTCACTCAGGCTTCCACTGAAGACATAGAAACATCCAATGTGTGTAGAGCAACATGCTTTACTCAAACTAATTTGTATGTTTTCCTTTGAAAAGAAATGTATACAAATTTGGACATAATACGCATAATCATGAGCCGGTAATTCGTACATAACCCATGTGATTTGGAAGGCTGCGATTATGTGACCAATGTGCTAGTAGGGGTAAAGGAAGAAGTGGTCCCAAGCAGTCCTGTAAGGACCCAGGTTGGGGTGGTGGATGGGTCATAGACATTTCCAACAGGACTTTCCCCAGGAGACATACAGTATGTTCATAAACATGTGAACCTTGAGTCATTTTAAGGTACGTCCTCACCATGTTTCTTTTCCAAAACCTAACCTCTGTAACTTTACCTCAATTACAAAGCTTAACATAAACATAATGTCATTCCTGCAGCGCTATTTCATTGGATACCATACAAACTGTTGGTGTGTTTTTCATAGGGTAGTATATGAACCGTTCTATGATGATAAGTTGGGAGCAATAAGGAGACTGTAAGCCTAACATTAATACATGAAATAAACAGAAATGTTGTATTCCCATATTGTTTTTGTTTTTTTCAAGTATGACTGGAGCTCTTTTGATCAGTTCCATCCTCAGGAATTTTTCTTGGGGGTGACCAGCTGGGGCCACTAAAAATCTTGGGGCGGCACACCAAAACCAAAATTCACATCTGAATTTCAGTTTTTTGATTATGTTGTTTTAGTAGTCTATATAGACCAGTTTAAAACAATGTCAATTATGAGAGTTAAGGAATTGCTTACTGATATACTTTGATTTCTTATTTGACTGTAAATGTTACCAATTATCTCATGTGCATAGACTAATACCAATACAGATGACATTTTGAGTTTACGACAATCCTGTTTTAATGTGTTTTGTATCTGTACAAGTAAGGCACTTTATTGCTCTTTCAATAGGCTGGTTGTCCTAGGCTGGTTTCCTTAAAAAGACAAAGCTTTCATTTGAAGGAGTACATTAATTGTAAGGAACAAAACATTTTGTGGGAGCAAGCCTTCTAAAGTTTAGTGGGTACCTACAGAGCACATTTTCATTCAGATGTCTTGAAGTGAGAATTCAAGGGACCACTGGCCATGCTAGTTGTTGCTTCACCAGAATTTACTCTGACTTTGAAGTGTTATTCAGCCCACTTCTCAACAAGCTATGCTGCCATGGATACATTGTCTATCTTAACAAGATATCACTACCTACCCAGCTTAAAAAATGAGCGCCTTGGCGTTTTGCCACCACGAACAGTTTCTGTTGATGCACCCAACTCGTTGTGGATGAAATGTGCATTAGTGCATTTTCATTTGTAGATTTTCTTTCAGTTTTGTTAAAATGTGCATAATATTTGGATTGGAATGTTGGGACTTGACAGGAACACTCCTTCCTGTTTTGGACTTTTTTAGCTATTGTTATTTTTTTTTTCATTGGGTTTCATAGTAATAAAGCAATAGCAATAAAGGTTTACATATAGGACAAGGTTGATACGATAGCATGTTGTGTTTTTATTGAATGTCCTTGGTTAAGGTTCACAATTCTTCTTAAATCATTTCCGAGTAACTTTTTTTTTTTACTTTCCATTTATAGCCACAACTTTCATTGGCTATGTTCAATTGGAAATACACTGCTTTTGCCAGCCTTTTTATTTCTTTATTTTGGTCATTAAATTGCTCTTAAACCTGATTCTGGGTAGCTTTAAAAAGGCCCTAAAAAGTACTAAATTTGGCTGCCTGAAACCTGCAGAACGTGTATCACATGCACACAGTAGCAGATAGACAGTGTGTCAGTAAGAGATGCAAAATGTCTGGTAGAGCTGTGTGATTTTCAGAGACAAACAGCTCCTGGCGAAAGATGAAACTATTGATCGAAAGCCGGAGCAAAATATTGATCGTCTAGAGTAAATGTCAGAGATGCATCCCAGGAGACAGCTCTGTGTGTGTGTGTGTGTGTGTGTGTGTGTGTGTGTGTGTGTGTGTGTGTGTGTGTGTGTGTGTGTGTGTAAACACACAGCAGTATACACCTCGTAAAGTGAAAGTGACAAATGACTCCTCTCTCACAAGGGCAGACAGATGGAAAGAGTTGGGCGTTTGTGGAGGAAACATTGAAGTGAGAGACATAACATCACCACTGTGGATGTGTGTTTGTACATTTGTGTGCATGCTTTGTACCTTTTTCTGTGACTGTTGGAAATAAGCAGACAGTTCTCAGCATGATTCAACCTTTTTTTCTTTTTTTTCTTTTGCTTCTCAGTGCTATCCATGTGCAGTCCTATGTAAAGCTCTAATTAGTTAATTAGGAGTGTCCTCATTAACAAACACCTCAGGCGAGATGGCTTACAGCACCCCAGATGTTTGTGCATGATGTCATCAAGGTGCCCAGTCAAATGAACACACAGATTTTTTTCCAATGTTATTCTTTTCGTGTTCTTACAAAGACAAAGTCATTAGGTGCTTTCACCTTTTTTTATGCACAATTTTAATGTGCACATGAAAAACCTCAGTGGAAACACCACAAATTCGAAAAGATCTGAAAATATTGTAAAGATGTTTGGTGGAGTTGGAAAAGTTGGTGTTCAATAGAAGGTAACTGTGACTTGGTGCATGGAAAACAGATTCAGCAAATAAATGATGATGTGCAGTTATGACGTACCATCATCGCAGCTCTCTTCATCGTCTCTGGATGGCTTTTAACAGTCTTGTGTATACACACAGCTGTTACCAGAACAGTTGGTGTGCTCTCTGTTATTATACATCTCTCATTTTCTGTCATTTAAGGTTTGACTGGCGGTATTTTAACTATGTCATCTCATTGTGTCCTGTTCTGCTGTGGCACCAAACTAGAGGATTAGTGCCAACTACTGCTTATTTTTTATTTACATAACCAGACACACAAAGTCGTGTAGTGGTCAGCCATATAGCAAGAGGTTTTCGGGTTCAAACCTGCTGGCCGGCTGGGGCCCTTCAGTGTGGAGTTTACATGTTCTCCTAATGCCAGCATGGGTTTCCTGCAGGCGTTGTGGCTTTTTGCCACAGTCCAAAGACATGCAGGTTAATTGGTGACTTTAAATTGCTCGTAGGTGTGAATGTTAGTGTAAATGGCTGTCTGTCTCCATGTGTCGGCCCTGTGATAATCTGTGACCTGTCCAGGGTGTACCCTGCCTCTTGCGCAGTATAAGCTAATACTGAATGAATGCATTATGAATGATTGACTGAATGAATAAATAAGCAGACCACTCTTGCCGAAAAAACAGCCATATAGGTCAGCTGTGCAAAAAGCATATAATGACCAATACCTACGTTTATTGTAAGGCAGCGCCCTTTAGTGGCCAGAGTAACTATTATGGGAGCTGAGGAGGACGTGAGGTGACCAACATAGTCTCATTTGGAAGCTGTTGAAAACCGCTGTGTGATCAGTGACCTCCAGCATCATACACTGATAAAAAAGCTTTCCTTTCACATCAGCATTATTTGCAGCCGGGCACGCCTTCAGGCAGTGTCGGGGAAATATGACAGGACAACAACAAAAGCTAGGGCTGTGGAAGTCCTAGTAGGGCAGTCAAGAAGGGTGTTGCATGGGTCCATCAAAATGATTTTCAAAATGATGTAAGTAATTATTTTCAGGCACAAAGTCATTTTCAGAACGTTTCTCATTATTCTGAGAGACTAACTCAATAAAATTTTAGGTTTTCTAATAACTAATGTGTTTATAACACTGATGCTGCAGCAGATTAAGGTGATTAAAGTGGTAATAACCTAAATACTGCTGGGTGGCTTGTTGTAACCTGTAATAATATAACATAGCAACAAATTTATATTATTGTACAAAAGTACTGTGACTAATGGGCCAAACTAAATCTTTAAAATAAAAGTAGTGCAATAAAAGTGTAATATTTGCATCTGAGACAGTGGAGTAGATTAATAATGTAGCATAGAATGGAAAAACTACTACTGTAGGTAAAGTACAAGCACCTCTAAACCTTTGTTATTTTTTGTGTTTCTGTGAGGGAAACACCATTGTGAATAAATGGCGTGTTACAGTGGAATCCAGGCACACCCCAAAAAAGGTGGAGGGGAATGGTTTTTGGCTGGAAATTGGGAGGACATTGGCAGTCTTCCGGAAAGCTTTCGGAAGGCCTGGTAAATTTGAAGTGGCTGCATCTGTATGTTGTTTTGGGGATGGCCATATATGTTGTTTTTAATTGATAATTGACCCAT
Organism: Epinephelus awoara; assembly: GCA_035609425.1. Classification (NCBI taxonomy): domain Eukaryota; kingdom Metazoa; phylum Chordata; class Actinopteri; order Perciformes; family Serranidae; genus Epinephelus; species Epinephelus awoara. Next base: position 28,804,042 of record CM069316.1, on the reverse strand, counting down.
TTTGTCGTTTAGGTATGAGAGAGCATAGTACACAACAGTTGTGGATGGAAAAGCACATTAATTTGCATTTCCTTTTGCCAGTTTTCTAAAAATGTTTCAGAAATGTGCGGTATATTTGGATGGAAACCCAACTAATGCGGCATTTCTAGCCATGTTAGTGCCATGGCTCTATGGATGTCAGTGTTAGCCTTTGTGTCACTCTAAGGTTTAGTCCACTTTGGTCCAGACTGAAATATCTCAACAACTTTGGGACGGATTTCAATGGAACTTATATCAGCTATTTTAGAGGTTAATTCTTTATGACCCCTGACTTTTCCTCTGGCACCACGAACAACTCAAGGTTTACACTCATCCAGTGAGATCTACTTAATAGATTGGTCCAATACTTTGGTGTATGGATGACCTGTCATAATGACATTCCCATCAGTCTTCATTGCACCTGCAACCTTGTGGTGCTCATGCAACTTAGTATTCATTTATTTGTACGTTGCTTCGGAAAAAAGCATCTGATAAATGAATTAGTGTAAATGTAGTTGAAATATTAGCATGTAAACATGGAGAACTAAGCTGGTTACAGTGGTAATCATCGCTGAAAGCACTAATGATGGAGGTTTACGCCTACTCCGAGCTGCCACACATGTCAGGCCACCCCCAATTCTTCATTCACCCGCCTTTATCTGTCCTCTCTCTCTCCTCTCCAAACTTTTATCATTTCAAGATGTGCGGAGGCTTAATGTATTTATTTAAGCTCAAAGCTTATTTAAGCTCCATTAAAGGTAATTATATACCCCGTTATAAGGCTCAGCCATCCCCAGAGTGGCCATTAAGTGTGGGTAGATGCGGTGGTTCTGCCAATGTTTGTGGCTGCCACGATAATTATGAAGCTGTGTCTGTCTGTGCTGGGTAGACCCGGGGTGGTATCCACTGTTTTACATAGGCATTAGAACGGAGACGACGTGGGCAGAGGGGGAATGTTGTGGAATGGTGTGTGTGTGTGTGTGAGTGTGTGTGTGTGTGTGTGTGTGTGTGTTGGGGGGGGGGGGGGGGGGGGGGGGGGGGGGGGGGCGGTTGTGTGTGTTTCTGCGTATGTCTTACTTGCCAAACCGCCTGATTTGAAAGTCCACATTTCCTCACTCCTGGAGCTGTGCGTTCTGTGCCATATGTTTGTTATCCGATTCATTCAAAATTCACAAAATTCAGGAAAAGATAAACTTCAAATTTTCTACTCACTTTCATAGTCTTAATATTGGCAAGTGCACAGTGTGTGTACCCTGAAGGGAGAGAGGCAGCCAGCCCTCCTGCTGTCTCATAGATAAAGATCAGTCCCACAAGCTACTGTCAGCATGTCGAAGAAAAGAACAGGAAAATGGCCAGGATTGATTTGAATCCTTTGGCAGACGGCTTTGCATGTTAGATATGACACAACAGAGCAGAGTAACGCTGAGAATAAATTAAAAACTAAAAGGAGTCAGACAGGAAGAAGAGCAAAGCTGTTGAAAGTCAGGAGGAGGTAACAGACTGGCAGAGAAGAGCAGAAAGGAATTAAAAGGAGCTAATCAATGTTAATGCTTCTTTGCTGTTATGATGTAAGATAGATACTTAAGCATACTTGAACGCCCTTACCTGTCCCGCTCTCCTTAAAAACCCCAGAGCCTCATTTTTCTTCCCTCCAGCCACGGGGAAATCCGTTTTAGCCAAGCCAGATGGAGGGACAATCCCTTTAAAAGGCCGCTGACAGGGCACAGCGGGACACACAGTTTACTACATTTTTACCGCGGCGCTCAGCCAGCTCGTTGTGAATTCCTGTCTAGGCTCCATATTTAGATGAAGAGTTCATTCAGCAGAAGCTCCCTGAGGATACAGAGTGAGAGGATCAGGCCAGGGAGGCCAGAGTCTGCCCTGATGGAAAAACACAGTGGCTTAGTTACTGGCTGTTTTATAAGGGCTCCTATCACGCTACACTAAGGGCCATTTGAGAGTGTGTGTTGAGTGGACCTCTCTGTGCTCTTGCCACCTCCTTTTGACCCTGTTAATAGCTTGGTCTGAATTGATCAAGCTACATTCTACTGCATGCTAATAGTTTAAATACATGCCCCAATTTTCACTGCACTATCACTCACTAACACTTTGATAAGCACTTGGCATTATTCTAAGGCTGCTCAACAACAGATCATCGATAAGTGCTCTCCTTTGCTATGATATCATCACAACATCAAATCACAGAGCACAGATTGAGGCTGGCTTCTGTAAGGCTTTGTATGTAAATGCTGTATGTGGTGTGTCTACAGCATCCAGAGCTCTAGTGACTGTTCATTAAACCTCTACCAAACACTGATTATCCAGTCATAACTGGGTATGTAACTAGGCTTGTAGGACTGTCAAGCTTTTAATTTCTCCCACGGGTGTATTACCAATACCATAGACTGTAAAAATAATGGACAAAGTTATCGTGACATCTCTTGGTTTGTGGACTCCTGTTTTGAAGCCTCGAGTTCGGAATTTTGGCCATCGCCATCTTGGTTTTTTGGAGCCAGAGATGACCATATTTGGGTGAGAGGGTGGAGCTGTGGAGGAGCAAGGGGTGGATCTGGTGAGAAGGTGAGGGCACTATTGGCAGACAGGCTGTCTCTCAGAGCGGCCCCACTACTGATTATGTGTAACTTGTCTTAATAAACGGTTGAGTTACGTATATAAAAAATCACCCTCAGTACAGTTGCCATGAATGTTGAAATTAGCTATGGAGACCCAAATCCTGTCTGTACAAGACTATAAACATGTTTATTTCCGCTGTAAAGTTGGGCATATTATCATGAGGGTCTATGACTCAGTCTTGGAGTCGGCCTCAAGTGGCCATTAGAGGAACTGCTGTTTTTGGCACTTCAGTGTGGGCTTCGTTTTTCAGTCCCAGAGGTTTGCTGCTTGATAAGAACTGGATACTGGCCTCCAAGATGGTGCCCATAGGCTCTTGACTTAAAATTGCTCACTGAGCACACAAGCTAAAGTGTTAACTAAATTTCTGGCATTTTCTAGTGGTCCTGAGTAGGTATAACTACAACTGGAGCAGCTATGTGATCCACCCACCAGCAAGGTGACTTGCCCACCATACCAACACATCAGTCCATGATCAGTCAACTTAGCCCTTTGATCCACAAGTGGAAGCCCTGAGGAAAATGCTAAGTTAGTAATCGCTATCTTGCAAACTGTGACATTTTAAAAGATAGGTGGTTAGGGTAAGAGTCAAGTCACATTACTTATAAGGTGAATCATGTAAAGTGAATTACTGCTCTGTTTGGCCCGAGTCCATGGCATTGGTTCGACAGCCCATTGGTTCGACATCCCATTAGTCCGACTGTCCGTGGTGCTGAACGGCTCGCAGCGGACGTATGGTGCGCCACGACCGGATTGAGGCGGAGCAGGCTCACGGCTTATGTGTTTGTCACTTTCTTTTTCATTTTAACCCACACCATGATCTTTTCCTGACCCTAACCAAGTGGTTTTTGTGCCTAAACCTAACCAGACCTTAACCACGGGCATCATGATGATTTCGGAACAGACTTGAGTTTAATATGGTCGGAACAATGGGCTGTCGAACCAATGGGCAGTTCCCGTTTGGCCCCACATTTATTCACTGCAATATCGTGTTGTAGCAGGTTTCAATTAGCCATCATGTTGCAGAGTTTATCTTGTGGAACTATCTGTGATGGGCATGGTTTGTAGGGCCTTGTTGTGTAGGTTCCAAAAGGAATGTGGCTGCAGCTATACCAACGCCTTCTCATCTCAACTTGTCAAATATTGCCACTTTGTCAGTGGACTTTCACATCTAAATATGATGCCCTAGGTAACCTCCCATGTCTGTTGTAGATTCCAGGATGGCGTGTCAATTAACACTTGTTACATGCTTGTGTCTTTTCAAAATACACTTCCATTTTCACACAAAATGTTCACTTTCAGCTTGTTAGATGCATACAGTCTTTTTCAAAATACACTGACAACGTAGGTAAAACACCTAATTTTTATGTTTATTTCCTTGTGAAAAAAGCATGTGGTTAGGTTTAGACAACAAAAACACGTGGTAAGGTTTAGGCAACAAAAGCAGGTGATTAGGTTAAGGAGCAAACAGCAGGCAATAACAACAACTAATAACATCCTCCCACGACACCTATCAAAATTAAATTGCCAGCTAAACATGAAAAACTTTTTTGTTTACCTGTGGAATCAAGGACCCATTATTTAAACTACTATGAACTATGACTATGAATTTAGATATAACTGCCTCCATCATGATTTATAAACTACATAAGTATTATTTGAGATAGCAGCAGTAACTGAGGGCAGGGCTTGACGCTAACTTTTTTCCCAAGGAGCACATGTGCTCCTAAGTTGAAAAAGTAAGGAGCGCACAAAGAACTTTAGGGGCACAATGTAAATTGATCAAATAATGTGTTTTCCGTAATAAGCGTGATGCAAATAGACATTTACAAGCAAAATTATGTAATGAATTTCTATACAAAATGTACAGAAAGGTAAAATCATCAAGATTTGAAAAAGTATTGCAATTTAATTTTGTCTTTAATGTTACTATCTCATATATATTATCTTTGCAATAAGATTAACTTATATAATGTTATTACTATCCTAAAACATTCTCCAGGTCCTCTGAAAGTCTGTAGGACTTAAGCTTCTTTCACACAGAGTTTTCGCAGCGCCCACCGCGGGGTAGGGCGCAGAGGACAGGATTTGGGGGAGTAGAGGCTCGTTCAGGAGCTACAGCTCCATGGTGGCCGCTTTCGGGTCTACTTCAGGCTCTTCTCTGCTATTGGACGCGCGGCGCCGAGGTGTCGTCACAGCGCGCAAACACCGCGACATGTGCCCTCTCGCGCACCGCTCAGATCGGCGGCAGACCGGTGCGCTCTTGCGCCGCGGTAGCACATACACAATGAATGGGTTCATCGGCAGAGGTCTGCGCTTTACGCGCTCTTTGTGAAAAGGGCTTTATTTCCACACTGCCCAGCAGCGGTACCGTGGCGCGCATGTGCCCCTAAATATTTTTTACAGTTCGCACACACCTATTTTTAGTCGCAAATGCGAGTGAAACGCTCGCACTGGAGGGGGCTTAGCATAATGTCTGCCGTTCCCATAGAGATGAGTAACGTGAGCCAGGATTTTCTCAGCAACTCATTGACAATCAAAATACAGGAGAGACACCAATATCAGCAACATTCAAAGTTGAAGTTCTTAATTATCTCCCTCTTTTCACCCTCTACCTTCGCCCTCTTGTCTCCTTCTGTTTCTCTCCCTTCGTTTCCTCCTTCTCCTCTGTCTTCTCACCTTTTACCACCCCCTTCATCCTCTCCCTCCTTCCTTTTTTCTCTCCCACTCTCTCCTCCTCCTGTCTTTCTCCGTGGTGTCTTGCTGGATTTATTCCCAGGCTCAAGGGTTTAGGTGTTAATCCCTCACAGTTTTCATCACTGAGAGCACCAATCAAAAAGGGCTTAGCCTGTGTAATCTGCCAGACTATTGTCCCCTCTTATTCTTCCTCTGCTCCTGCTCCTCTCCTCCTGATATTATTTCTTTCTCTATAGAAAAAAAGTTTTCCAGCAGCAAATAGAAACATTTTCATGATCTGCATAGGGAAAACTATGAGAGATACGGAGTAGCAAAAAGTGTTTCTGAAACAAACTGATAATTTAAAAAAAAAGTGGAAGACATAATTGTGCAATGTGGGTTCATATGAGGGCACTGTAGCCGGGGTAAGGCGGGAGAATGAGTTTGGGTGGGTAAAGATTGTGAAGCCAGATCTGCCAGGAGGTTTGGGGTTGGCACTGAACATACTGCCTCAGGGTGATTACATTCACGTTATTATTATTTTAGAATCTGTGCCTCTGGATGGCTGGACCACACCTGGGTTACAGCTCAGGTAGCCAGGTTTTATTTCACAGAGATTTAGCAGACACAGACACACTCTCACAGGACCAATGTGAATTTTGCTACCAGCATCTTAACACCTTCTCATAAAGCATTTGATGATAATTGCTGAAATCAGATTCTTAAAAACCAAACTGCTTTTTTAGAGCAGTTTTCACATTGTTTCTAGATATCAATGTGCATATGTGCATATCAATTTTTCTGCCATGCATAGCAATTTTTCTGTATCTTTATCATCATGGATCTTGCTTAAAGTTAGGGTTTTATTGATGTATGATTAATGCATGAGGGTGATTCATGAATCGTACCCCCAATCCCTGCAAATAGAGTGAGTTCCCCTAAAAAGCCATGGTATACAGGCTGAACAGGCTCTCACTGTGTAAAACATCAATCAATCAATCAGTTTTTTTATAAATCCCAATATCACAATTCACAATTTGCCTCACAGGGCTTTACAGCATACGACATCCCTCTGTCCTTAGGACCCTCACAGCGGATAAGGAAAAACTCCCTTTAACGGGGGAAAAAAATGGTAGAAACCTCAGGAAGAGCAACTGAGGAGGGATCTCTTTTCCAGGACAGACAGACGTGTAATAGATGTCGTACAGAACATGTTGTAATGATAACTATGAATGAGGTATAAATCAGTCTAAAAGGAGGATGACAGACTTTTATCACCTCTCTATTCTTGGCAGGAACAAGAAAATGACTTTGTATTACAAGGCCAAAACGTAGAAGATGTGATTATAATGAGACTTCCCTAAACATTTACTTTTTGCTGCTCCCTGTGCTTTCCAACTTTATCTCACTTTACATTTTTTTTTACCTCCACACTGGCAATAGCTGTGGTCGGAGGCATTATGTTGTCATTACGTATGTTCATCTGTCACAATCTTGGCACACAATGATGAACTGATTAGATTTTGGTGCTCATAGCTCAAAGGTGAAGGTCACTATGACCTTGTCTGTCTCATTCTTGTGAACATGATATTTCAAGAACACCACTTGGGAATTTCATCAAATTTGGCATAAATGTCCACTTGGACTTAATGATTAACTGATAGGATTTTATTGTCAAAGGTCAATGTCAGTCGTGGGAATTTCCTGAAATTTGGCACAAATTTGGACTCAACAATGAATTAATCACATTTTGGTGGTCAGAGTTGAAGATCACTCTGACCCTGCATTCATCATATTCTCGTCAACATGATATCTTAAGAACACCTTGAGGGAATTTCTTCAAATTTGGCACAAGCATCCACTTTAAGTCAAAAATAAACTGATTCAAATTTGGTGGTCAAAGGTCAAGATCACTGTGACCTTGAAGATGTCCTCTTGTGATTCTTGTGACTGCAATATCTCAAGATGGATATGAGGGAGTTTCCTCAAATTTGGCCCAAACGTTCATATGGATTGAGAAATAAGATTATCAGGATTTGGTGGCCAAAGGTCAAGGTTGCTGTGACCTCACAAAACATGTTTTGTTTCATATGCTAAGTATGATTAAAAATCACACACAAAAGTCTGATAGGATAAAATAATGAAGTGATGATTTTATATCCAAAAGGTCACAGTTCAACTTCCCTGTGACATCATAATGTTCTGCAAAAACACTTTCCTGGCCATGACGCAACGTCACATCCCAGGAACAGAAGGAGAAACCTTTGGTCAGATACTGACACTAATCTTAAAACTGCACTGATTTTATTGAGCTTCTGTGCTGTGTTGTAAGTAAACGTTTTGCAGTTTTATTCAGTTTTAGCTTTGCTCATAACAGATATAAAGAGGAGACAGCCAGCCCGTTTATTGGTCATCACCCACCATCCAAAAGGGAGAGAGATGAATGGATTTCTCACTGATACTCTCTGTCTCTCCCAGCAGCCAGACTCCATTAGTTCCAGGTAACTAGCGTATCATGGGATGAAATGGTCGGATCCCTATGAACAAGCCCCGAGCTAAACCTCCAAAGATTGATCCACGCTGTCTGCTGGAGCCCTGTTAAACAAGCATAGCATTAAATGTACCATTCCAGTACACACACCATGATGAAACACTGCACCTTATTTGGAAAAGTCAATAAAAAGATTAAAGGACAGAGAGAGAAACTAACCCATAAAATCACAGTGAATATGACGAAATGAGTCAACAAAGTCTGCATTTTACAGCCAATAGAAGTATATCAGCTGCTGATGTGAGGGACAGTGTATGTCCTTGTGTCTGTGTGGCAGAGACTGGCCAAGATTCCTCTACAGCATGCTGGTATAAAACAAGGTGGAAACTTGATGACAGTCATTCAAAGCTAACAGCTCACTTTGCTGACTGAAATACACCAATAAAGAGTAAAACAAAAGAAATCGCTTCATCTAACATATCTGAGACTCTGATGCTAGTACAGAACTCTCCACAAAGAGTAACTAGAGGAGGGTTTTCTTGTGTGTTACCTTTCAGTTTCGGGGTCTGATGCCAATTTACATTAATAATGTTGGAACTGAATCTTTGTTTTCATACGCTGGTAAGAAAGATATTTGGCAGACTGGTGCAGTCTCAGGCTTATTTATATTTCTTATGTGCAAAAATAGACACATCCATTTCAAACATTGTAAACATCACTGCCCTCATACTTCCATGTGTCCTTTATGTTGGCATAGATACAGCCAATTGATGGCACTTGAGGAAGGAGTCTAAAGTTTCACACAACAACAAACAAGGAGACAGTGGAGGAGGCTGTAATATTGTATCACTGTGGACAGAGAATTCTTTTCACACTATAATCATTGTTGTATGAAGAAACCTGGGTGCAGCATTGGCGTCAGGGCCCCGTTCATGCATATGATAGTTTCTCATTGATGCATGAAGCCAATCTTTTATAAATCCTAATTTTATTATAATTTATGATAAAAATAAAATAATTTAACCATGTGGCTAAACTTTCCAAATGTCATCTGACTGAATGGATTAAATCTTGAGAATTGAACAAGTCATTTCGTGGGGGCTCTGATGCCCCAAATGTCTCTTTCCCAGTGTAAGTCTATGGGAAAAAATTTTTTGGGGCCCAATGGCATCACGTAATGGTACCCAGAAATTGTAGTACCGCTGTTTGGCCACTACGAAAATTGGCTTCAAAGCCCAGTGTACCTTCTAGGTGACTAATATTTAAATTAAAATGTATTTGCAGAAATGCTTTTTCATTTTAAGAATGTGACTGCATTATTTCACGCATAAATAAAATGAATAATCAATCAACCTATTTGCATTTGCATTTTCTTCTTCAAGACTGCACATTTTATGCCATAATCAAAAAGAAAACAAAGACATTGCTATTTCATTTTTGTGGTCTGCCCTGCAAAATAGTGCCCATAATTTGAAAATGATTTGGCAATCTGAGCGGCGCAGGAGAGTGACGTCAGTAGCTGCTCTTCTTCAGCTCCGTGCTGAACATGGTGCTACCTATCTAATACAGTAGGGGGCGGTGTGCACATTTGATATATGGATGCATCACAGATCATGGCGCTCCCTGAGATTGTGCTTTCTAAACATCGTAATTTCCCAAAACTGAATAAATACCACACATAGCAACACAAAACTGCTTTGCTAGCTCAATCATGTTGTAACTAAGATATCTGCTGGAAAAAATAATTTTTTCATGGACTGTTCATTGAGTTAATACGTCTGCTGACTTGACAGTCATTTAAGCTAGTAGCAGGTGCCGTGTCTCTCAGTGTTGCAGCCAATTTAGATTTGTGTATGTTTGTGTGTGTGTGAATGTGGGTGTGTTTATGGTAGGCACTATGGTTGCTATGGGTTACCTGCACAGCAATGGGCGTAGGTGGTGACCAGTCACATGTAGGTTAGATAGGGGAGTCACAGCTGATCTAGTTGGTCCCACAACACCTCCAGGAAGCTAGACAGTGAGCCCAAACAACTATGCCACCTTCAACCAAACCCAGGCTCCTTACATGCGAGCTCCAGGTAGAAGTAGTGCTGATACTACCTTTCCTAGCACATTCACCATACTCTGTTTCACACGCTACATAGCATAACTACAATATAAGCTACAGTTAAAGGAGATGGATAACTCACAGGATCAGCAAACATACTTACCTTAAATAACCTTCCTCTTCCTGGATTTCCTCCTGAGAGGAAGTGGATCTCTCCACCTGATCTCAAGGAGTTATGTACTCTGCTTAGTAGTTCCCCCTGCTGGCCCCCAACTGACATTATTTCTATGCTTCCCGATCCATTGGCTACACCTGACTGCTTCATCTGACATTTCCTTCACTGTCTTCCTCAAACTCTGTCCCCGTACTCTGAGCTCCCCCAGGAGCGAGACAGCTGATCTTGCTATGAATCCCCTACACCCCACTTCCCCTGGACAGATCCTAGTCTTCCATCCTCGCTGTTCAGCTTCTGCTCCTAAGTCTGCATATCAAAGCTTTTTTCTTTCATAGGCTTCTTCCACTGAGTCTTCCCAAGGAACTGTCAGCTCAATGAAATAAACTATCCGTTGACTCACTGACCACAACACTATGTCAAGCCTCTGCTTAGTACAAACTATTTCCTGGGGAACAACAAGCTTTCCCCCTAAGTTTACTTGCATTTCCCAATCACAAGCACCTTCTAGGCAGCCACACCCTTGCCTCCTTACTAACTTATCCCTTCTGTATTTCTCTCCCTCACAGACAAACTGAATTACTGAACTCCTATTTTTAAATTATATTAGGCAGCTTTGTATGTATGAAAATTATTTAACGTGTTAATGTCACAGGGTTTCCCCCGGAAAAGTTGCTGGACTGTGTGGTATTTATTCAGTTATGGGAAATCACGATGTCTACAAAATATAAGCTATGGCTGCATCCCAAGTCTCTTAAAATTACTGCTAACCACCTTATCTAGCCACCTTATCTAACTGTTTAGTCCGTTCGTTTAGGAAGAGCAACTGAGGAGGGATCCCTCTTCCAGGATGGACAGGCATGCCATAGATAGAGAGAGATAGAGAGACAGAGACAGAGAGAGATGCAGGACAGACGGTAATGACAATAGTTTACAACAACATTAATGAAAGTAAATTTATTAATTAATATTAATATTAATAGGCTAATTAATATTACCTACAAGCTATTAAACATGACATGCAGGACAATTAATGATGGGCAAATGTGTGTGTGTGTGTGTGTGTGTGTGTGTGTGTGTGTGTGTGTGTGTGTGTGTGTGTGTGTGTGTGGTGGTTCTGGACATGAGCAGCTGCACATTTAACAGCCATACATCACCGACAGTCCGCTGAACAACGCAACGGGTTGTGAATGAAATAAACTTAAATACAACATGACAGTCTTGCCCGGAATATCATTAACGTTACTCTTTGTAGTCACGTAGGCATGTGAATTACAGCGTTTCATTGCAAAGAATGCATGTAACGGGTACACTCGCTCTGTTTCTCCGCCATCTCGTTCAAATGAGCCAGATGTAGGGGGCGGGTATTTATACGTCAGAGCCTCAAGCTGAAAAAGACTTCCTGTTAGGATCCCTCCTAAAAGATCCCTCCTAAATCTAACGCTGACTCCTTACTGGCAGGAATAAGAGACATGAGACGGCCTTAAAGATGGTGGACCTCGAGTGACTTCCGGTTCAAGTCAGGAGTTAGGAGTTAGCAGTATACAATTAAGACCGAGGTGCGCTGAGATGTGTGTGGCGGCGCAGCAGGGGGAGGTGTCGACAGATCCAGCTTGGCACAGTGACAGTTTAGTGCCAAAAGGCTTCGCCGAACGTGCGCTAAAAGCTTGCCAACTGAAACCACGTCTACTGTCAGCGCAGGCAGAGCGCAACTGGTTTGGCTGACCGGCAGACAGTGCGCACATGTCACCAAAACCTCACAGGCAGGTTTCCAGAACGTCAGGCACATTAACGATGCAATAAATATCCACAAACACCACTATTCAATGCAACTATCTGCAATCAGCACATACTGTGACTGCCCCGTCACATCTGATGTCAAATCAAAGGGGATTGGCACCATTTGGCACGTTTGGCACTCGTTATGGAAACCCAGTCTGATTTGATCAACACAGCTGCAAACTGAGTTCACATCCCTCTCAGCCAACCACAAACAGCCACAGCATCAAATAGGGAGTATATATTCAGCACCTGTCATCTTAGAAAAGTCTAAAGAAAAGAAACAGAGTGAGACTGCGAGAGAGAAAGACAGAGAGCGCACACGCACGAGAGAAACACAACATTGATTTACAATTGTGGTGACCTCCTTTTAGGCTACCTTTGCATCATCAGCCCGTGGAGGGCTGCTGGCAGATGCGTATATTCGGACACTGCGAGCTTGGACCTCCCGGACCAAAACATCAGTTTCTTCCTGGGAGGAATTTGGCTGTCTGACGCTGCTATTATGCCTCTCATTATGCCTTCGCGTGGCGCAGTTAAGGGTGAGGAGAGGGACTCATTTGATTGGTGTGCTGTGTGTAAAACCCACTCCGTACCTTCTCTCCTCCCTCTTTCTGACTTGCGCAGGTAGGAGGGACGGAGGTGGGATAGACGAGTAGCTGCACCAGGGCGCACGGTGTACCAAACTTACAAAATCCGCCTGGCCACACCCAGTTGGCGAAGCGCAGGTGCACTGCACCTCCGCTGTGCCCGGTCTGCGAAACTAGAGCCCTATAAGTACAAGTATAAGCTGCTACAGTACTAGCTTAAATGACTGTCAAGTCAGCAGACGTATTGACTCTGAAACTCAATGAACAGCAGATATCTTAGTTACAACATGATTGAGCTAGCAAAGCAGTTTTGTGTTGCTATGTGTGGTATTTAATCAGTTTTGGGAAATTACGTTGTTTAGAAAGCACAATCTCAGGGAGCGCCATGATCTGTGATGCATCCATATATCAAATGTGCACACCGCCCCCTACCGTATTAGATAGGTAGCACCATGGTCAGCACGGAGCTGAAGAAGAGCAGCTACTGACGTCACTCTCCTGCGCTGCTCAGATTGCCAAATCATTTTTGAATTATGGGCACTATTTTCCAGGGCAGACCACAAAAATGAAATAGCATTGTCTTCTTTGTTTTCTTTCTGATTATGGCATAAAATGTGCAGTCTTGAAGAAGAAAATGCAAATGCAAATAGGTTGATTGAATATTCATTTTATTTATGAGTGAAATAATGCAGCCACATTCTTAAAACTCCATTTATGCAAATGCATTTTAATTTAAATATTAGTCACGATTTGCTTCCATATCTAGGGGTTTGTGTATTACAGAGTCATTCCTACTGCCATTATTGAAATTTCTTCATAGTTCACAGTTGTATCTTGCTTGAATTATTCTACACTGTCTTTACAATCTGTGGTGGTACGGCTCCATTTTGTCCACATCCACAAGCTGTCTGGAAACATGCACAAAATGGATGCAGAGTATGGGCAGAAGACTCAGGTTTCATATAACGTTGAACATAAATGAGTCCTTATTCTTATTACATTCTAGCTTTATGTCCTCTGCATTCTATTCATTTTCTCTTTTGAGCTGCAACACAAGACTCTGTATTTTCATAGCATAAATTCAGTCGGCAGATTCTAAACGTGAAACATAATGACAACTTCCACAACTTTAAAGAACAAACTGAGCTGTAATTGTTGCATAATCACCATTTAGGGCTGTCATTTGAACATCACTCTGCTTGTTGTGCTACATCAACTGCACTTGAAAAGTGAACCAGGTGAACTAATCATGACTTGAGGTTTGACACTTTTTATCTCTTCCTCCCAGACATCGACGAATGCCAGGAGAATAACGGAGGCTGCGATCACTTCTGCCGGAATACAGTGGGCTCATTCGAATGCAGCTGCCAGAAAGGCCACAAACTGCTCACTGATGAACGCACATGCCAAGGTCAGTGAGTGACAGCTGTCAATCACACAGATGCTCACTCTGTCATCAGTCTTGCTGTCAGGCTCAGGGTTTCACTCAGCAGTCAGCTCGAAATACACCCAGAGGCTAGGGCTGGACATCTCATAGTAGGATATGCTGATATGAGACAAAATATTGTCTTAGATTTTTGTGATATCATAACTGTTGTCTTTTCCTGGTTTACAGTAAAGTGATATAACTACGTGAACTTCCCAGACTGTTCTAACTGTTCTTCTATTTGCCCTTCCCCATTTAGTCATTATATCCACATTACTGATGACTATCAAAATCTCATTGTGTAATATTTCATAAAAGCACCAATAGTCAACCCTACAACAGTCACAATATTGATATTGAGGTATTTGTTTAAAAAATATAGTGGTATTTCATTTCTGCATATTGCCCAGGCCTACCAGAGGCAATCATTTAGAATTTTGAGTCTGTTTGGTTTTACTTGACAGAAGTCAAAGACAGGGGCGTCGGTGGCTTAGTGGATAGAGCAGGCGCCCCATGTACAAGGCACTTGCCGCCGCGGCCCGGGTTCAACTCCATCCTGTGGCCCTTTGCTGAATGTCATTCCCTCTCTCTCTCCCCCTTCACGCTTAACTTTCCTATCAATTAAAAGCAAAAATGGCTCGGAAGCAGAAGTCCCGCCAAAACTGCTAAGTTAGCGATTTGTTGGCTATGAAGTATTACGTTAAGGTTAAGGTAAGGGTAAGGGTAATGGAAAAGCTACATCTCGTTACTGATGTTAATGCTAAGTTAGTGATTAGCTAATTGTTGTATACTCCGCTTTCTTTAGTATAACAACTATTAATGAGGAAACAGGAGACCCCATGGAACTTGCCGACAGGTGTGTATTCAGTTTCTTTTACATCAGAGCAGGACAGTGTACCAGTTCTTACACATTGCACTGGAGGGCGTAACGGTAGCTCTAAAGGGACAAACTTAGGCTGTAAATACATAACATATCCTTCCCCCTTTACTTTAGAACAGAGGTCTTCAAATGTTTTTCAGACCAAGGACCCCCAAACTGATGGAGAGATGGAGCAGGGACCCCCTACTATATATATTGTATATTAAATTGTGTTTTATATTAAACTGGGCCTTGCCTCTGCCATTTATAAACATATCTTCTTATAAACATATCAACTGATACCAATGCCAATATCAACACTGTCTGTCAATTGCATGATAATCAAGCATGCAAGCTATTCAAATTTACGTTTCTATTTTAAACATAAATGTGGAAACAAAACTAAATGATGGCCTATTAGTGTTAGTGTTGTCAAGTACTAAAATATCAAACTCGATACCGATACTAAGGATGGTACTCCATACTCCAAAATTACAGGCATACATTGCTTTTTTTTTAATAAAAGTCAGAACATCACAAAAATAACAGCAACAACACAATCTGTAGGTCAGGGCTATTACAATGTCAACTGGGCCAGATTTAAAAAAAAAAAAAAAAAAAAAAAAAAATTAGCAGACAGACAGACAGACAAATAGATAGATAGATAGATAGATAGATAGATAGATAGATAGATAGATAGATAGATAGATAGATAGATAGATAGATAGATAGATAGATAGATAGATAGATAGATAGATATACTGAATAAAAATATAAATGCAACACTTTTGTTTTTGCTCCCATTTTTCATGAGCTAAACTCCAAGATCTAAAACTTTTTCTATACACACAAAAGACCATTTCTCACAAATATTGTTCACAAATCTGTCTAAATCTGTGTTAGTGAGCACTTCTCCTTTGCCGAGATAATCCATCCCACCTCACAGGTGTGGCATATCAAGATGCTGATTAGACAGCATGAATATTGCACAGGTGTGCCTTAGGCTGGCCACAATAAAAGGCCACTCTGAAATGTGCAGTTTTGCTTTATTGGGGGGGTCTGGGGGGGGTCAGAGAACCAGTCAGTATCTGGTGTGACCACCATTTGCCTCACACAGTGCAACACATCTCCTTTGCATAGAGTTGATCAGGTTGTTGATTGTGGCCTGTGGAATGTTGGTCCACTCCTCTTCAATTGCTGTGTGAAGTTGCTGGATATTGGCGGGAACTGGAACACGCTGTTGTATACTCCGATCCAAACATGCTCAATGGGTGACATGTCCGGTGAGTATGCTGGCCATGCAAGAACTGGGATGTTTTCAGCTTCCAGGAATTGTGTACAGATCCTTGCAACATGGGGCCGTGCATTATCATGCTGCAACATGAGGTGATGGTCGTGGATGAATGGCACAACAATGGGCGTCAGGATCTCGTCACGGTATCTCTGTGCATTCAAAATGCCATCAATAAAATGCACTTGTGTTCATTGTCCAAAACATACGCCTGCCCATACCATAACCCCACCGCCACCATGGGCCACTCGATCCACACTGACACCAGGAAACCGCTCACCCGGGATTCATCCGTGAAGAGAACACCTCTCCATCGTGCCAGACGCCATCAAATGTGAGCATTTGCCCACTCAAGTCGGTTAAGACGACAAACTGCTGTCAGGTTGAGACCCCGATGAGGATGACAAGCATGCAGATGAGCTTCCCTGAGACGGTTTCTGACAGTTTGTGCAGAAATTCTTTGGTTATGCAAACTGATTGTGGCAGCAGCTGTCCAGGTGGCTGGTCTCAGACTATCTTGGAGGTGAACATGCTGGATGTGGAGGTCCTGGGCTGGTGTGGTTACATGTGGTCTGCGGTTGTGAGGCCGGTTGGATGTACTGCCAAATTGTCTGAAACGCCTTTTGAGACGGATTATGGTAGAGAAATGAACATTCAATTCATGGGCAACAGCTCTGGTGGACATTCCTGCAGTCAGCATGCCAATTGCACGCTCCCTCAAAACTTGCGACATCTGTGGCATTGTGCTGTGTGATAAAACTGAACATTTTAGAGTGGCCTTTTATTGTGGGCAGCCTAAGGCACACCTGTGCAATAATCATGCTGTCTAATCAGCATCTTGATATGCCACACCTGTGAGGTGGGATGGAATATATATGTATAGAAAATGTTTTAGATCTTTGAGTTCAGCTCATGAAAAATGGGAGCAAAAACAAAAGTGTTGCGTTTATATTTTTATTCAGTGTAGATAGATAGATAGATAGATAGATGATAGAAGCATAATAAGTGACATTACCAATATCTATCAACACACACGATCTCTTAGGTCAGATACACGGGACATAGTTTTATACAGCCTATGACAGCAACAGTCATGTTTACAATAACAAAGTCAACATATAAACTCAATAATATCTCACTGGAAACAAATCTAACACGTCAGTAAAATAAATATTCCTCCTGACATCACAATACTGAGTGAAGAATGTAACATTATCTCAGCATGAAGACAAACGTCAGTATCAGTCATTTATCATTATTTGCTCTCTGCCCGTCCTCTACTTAGGAGACTCACTGTATGCAGGTCGGCTGTGTCAGGTACATTTAAAGGGCCCTGACACACCAAGCCAACGGTTGGCCGTCGGTCAAAGTTGGGCTGTCAGTGAGCACCCTAGTTTTTGTGGTGTGTCCCGCACCGTCGGCACTTTGGTGTTGGTGGCTTTCAGCCAATTGAGCATGTTGAATCGGCGGCGGAGCTTGTCGGTGAGAGAGATCACTCTGATTGGCTGTTCAGGTTTTATTTCCTCGCCCCTGTAGCGAGTGAATCTGCCTGTAGTGAAACCGGGGCTAACCGGTGCTTCCTCCTCAAGCTCCACTTCACTCAGCTGCCCACAGATCTGCTGCTTCTTCCCACTTTAACCGGAATAACAAACCAGGGCTAGCTGTGGGGCTAGCGGAGCGTTAGCCGCAGCATGACCGGAGGAAAGCACAGCCAGTTAGCCTCCGCTAGCTTCCCAGCTAGCTTCAGAGTTTGGATCCAACCGGAGCACCAAGCCCGATTTGTTATTTAGGTTAAAGTGGGAAGAAGCAGCGGGTTTGCTGTCAATCACATACCAAATACTCAACTGACGGTCGAGAAAAACTCACATTTGTCTTTCCAGGCTCTCAGACCATATTGTTCTAGTCTTTGCAGTGTTGCATTCAGGCTCCTTAAGTGTGACTGCTCATCAGGTCCTGTGAGCAGGTCATCCAAATAGCACTGGACACCTGGGTGCCCACTCTGGATCTGGTCCATTGCTCTTTGTAAAAGTGCTGGAGCAGAGGTAATCCCAAAAGGGAACCTCCAATAACTGTACAGACCCTTATGTGTCACTATGATCACCAGTTCTTGTGACTATGGGTCCACGTGTATCTGGAGGTATGCCTGAGATAAATCCATCTTACTATACTTCTGTCCTCCAGCCAAACCTAAAAAGAGGTAATCAGTGAGGGTAGTTGATACTGTTCTACAGTCAAGACAGGGTTCACAGTGACTTTGAAATCACCACAAATTCCATCCCTTTTCATGACAGGAACAATAGGTGTAGCCCAGTCACTTGTGCTCACAGGTTCCAGTACTCCACTCTCCATTTACCTGTCTAGTTTGGCCTCAGCTTTGGGTTTGATGGTATACAGAGCAGGTCTAGCTTTTAGACACTTGGGTAAACTTCCTGGTTTTACTGTCAGCTTAACTGATATGTCCGTCATGCTGCCAAGGTCTCCACCACTGGAACAGGCTCACCTGTGCAGGTCCTTAACTTCAACTTGGTTTTCCAAGGTGCGGCAGCTCTTCTTTGTAAACAGCCTCTGATACCATGGATACACGTGTGCCAGTATACACCTGCATCCATACTGGTTGGTTCTTGCAGGTTATTATGTAGGGCAGTGGTTCCCAACTGGTGTGTCACAGTCCAAAAGTGGGTCACAGGTCCATTCTGAATGGACTGCAAGTAACTTGTTAAAGTGTCAAGTTTGTAAAAAACACACTTTATTTAAAAGTACAGTGAATTTCTGGATCGACAAAATTACTTCCATCAATATATAGTGAATATGTTGAAACACCACATTTAAACAGTGCTGTGGTTAATATGTGGTTAGGTTGGGCACAAAAACACTTCTTATGATTAGGAAATGATTGTATTTGGCTAAAATACCAAATTTATGCCTCTGTTTAAAATAATGGCTCCTCACAGCACTTTCCTGGGAGGAAAGAACTCATGCCTTTGGAAAAAAAGAAATGGCTGTTTCTCCACCGTCCGAGTTAAAAAAAAAATCAGTGACTGGTTGCTAAGAAGCAACCATTTGGGGGCTAAAAGATGCTGGAAGAGGCAAACACAGAAAACAAGTAAGTATGTACGTACTGTATATAGTTCCTTTAACAACTCCAGCTGAATGAAAATTGAAATGTGTGTAAATCCATAGCCGAGCATAAAAGCATAAACATTTAAATGCATGAATGAGAAAAGGTCAAGCATGCACAGTCACATAATGCTCAGCTTGTTGCAGCAGTATAGCTGACATCCTTAGCTGGGTGTGTAGTGCACATGTAGAAGCCTCCTTGTGATCAGCGGTTATGTTTGTACGACCAAGGGCAGATTCCTGGTTACAAGTTGCAGCAAGCGAGATGGCAGAGCAGACAAAACCCAAAATGATTTTTATTAACAACAAAACCCTGAGGTGCTTCTGTCTTCGGCCCAAAACCACCAACAGTGCATACACGTGTGTGTCTATGTGTTGGATTAAGTGTGCATCTTTGGCGGTGCGTTTGGAGTCTTTAATAATGGGGTGTTGAGTGGTGTTAGCCACATCACAGCATCTGAGCCTATTTCTCACACACCTTTGCCACAGTAGCATGGCAGCCAATAGCTGCCAGGTTCATCCCATTCATTGACATCTGGACTGTTGAGCTTCAACATGACCTTCAAATGAAATATCATGTTTAATTTGTCAGCTCTTTCTGTGCCGCTGAGCTTCTCCAGAAAATAGCTCCCGGTGATACATGCCAGTGTTAGAGTATTTGCCAGAACTGGCTAAGAAACCAAAGCAGAACAATTAATCATTTACCAAAGACGCATAAGCAATTTCAACAGATGACTCTTTTTCCTTTAAACGTTTAGAAAGCTAGAATGTTGTCAGCAGGTAGATAAATGTCAGCAATCACTGTCAAAGCACTCCATCATGACCAAGGGTATCTCACAGAAACACACATAAGCCAAACCAGAAGCCAGCATTTCTTCTCTATATGTTCCTCTTCCATTAAACAGCTGTTGACATCTTCTGTGCGCTCGCATCACTTTGTATAAATTCTGCTCATGGGCTAGCTCCAAACAGGCCAGCTATTCCTAAGTCCTCACATGAACAGATGCCTGGAATATTTACTGAGCCAACATCCAGGCCTTAACAACTTCCTTCACATGACAAACTCCATTATAACATGTTGTATTTTTAGCCTCTGTAAAGCCCTGCGGAACAGCCTGAAATAAACCAGGTGAGCTTGAAACACTGGCTTCCATTCCTGATAGGTTAATAATATTTGGTGCTGGATGTGTATACATAAACACATGCACAGGCAGGCATGCACACTCACACACACAGACATTGACGTAACGGTGAACGTGAGCTGTCTTAGCCTGAGTCCAGTGAAGTTTTTCCGGATGGGTTTATTAGAATGAGCTCTTGTCCTAGTTTAGTGTGGAACTCATTTGTTTGTTTACTATACTGTCCACCGTGATTAATGGGATGGCTTCTTTGGTCCGTGGTGGGCAGCCTGTTTGTCCATAAATGAGTCATTAAGAACGCAATATCTATAAACCACTCATCCCGCTGACCTTTGGAAATAAACCTGTGTGCTCTCATTAGACCTTATTTAAACCATGACTGGATCAGTTCATAATTCCATTCATGTGTGTGGAAGCACCATCAACGGGACACCAGCAGGTTTTCATCAGACTTGAGAGGCGGAAATGTTCAAGAATTTCTTAACTAATGCTGCACCACTGGTGGTTTTGATCAATATGGAGACCATGTCACTTGTTACACTGATTTGATCTGCACTCAATTATTAAAACTTTGAGCAGTATTTTTCAGATTATAATGTCACTAATACTTTTTTTAGGAGTAACAAGAACAGAAACACATGAGAGTCAGAAGAGACAGAAAAAAGAGTGGTTAAAATCAAAGTGACAGACCCTGAAGGTGCATTTACATCTGTAGTTTAGTTCATTTGGTTGCACCGGAGGAAAAACAAAAAGATACATTGTAGCATTTCAGTTTTGGTTCGGTTCTTGTTCACATTGACTTTTTGCAAACGAACCAAGAGGAGTAAGACCCTTAGATCCAGCTTGACCCACACTAGGGGGTAAAAGTCAGGATACCTGTTTGTTTTGGTTAAAACGAACTCAGCTCCGTTTGCACAGTCAGTACAATTCATTTAGGCTTGTTTGAAAGCTGTCAATCAAACCCTGGTGGGGACCAAACAACTGAACCAAGGCCGCTGGAAAAGGTGGGTCTTGGTCTGCTTCCCAACGGACTCCAGTGCGGTACCCACCACAGGATTTTATGATAGCAGATATGTGATTTTACCAACAGCTAAACCAATAATAAATCCATCTGCTGATCGTAAAGTCTGTCCAAGATCTCATAATTGATCTTGATAAAGGCCATGTACATCCTATAGCCTGTTTTTGCTAATGCATACATGTAACCATGGTAATACATATGCATGTCAGTGAGGGTATTTTCCTTGATTAAAAAGCTGTAAAACTGCCATCATTATATCCAACTCTGTGTGCTTTGTTTGTTCATTAAGTTCATGAAAAAGTGTGTCAGTGATCCCACAGTATTAAACCCTGAATCATTACTGTACAAGATGCCTTCTTTTGATCCTGTTAGTCATTATTCATTCATGCACTCGCATAAATTGGTTATGGGATATACATGACCTTTATCAAGATCAGTTATGAGATCGTAGACAGATTTCATAATCAGCCGATGGATTTATCATTGGTTTAGCTGTTGCTAAAATCACATATCCGATATCATAAAAATCTTGTGGTTGGCTCATTTTCTTTCACACCACAAAAGAACCGCACCAGAGTCTGTTTGGAAGCAGACCGAGACCCACCTTTTAGCGTGGTCTCGGTTCGGGTCTTTAGTCTGCACCAGGGTTGAATTAACAGCTGTCACACCAGCACAAGTGAATCATACTAACTGCACAAACAGACCTGAGTTTTTTTTAACCAAACCAAACAGGTGTGAAAGCACCCTCAGATATCCTGACCTCTAGTTCCTAGTATGGGTCAAGCTGAGTAATACATTTCCCACAGTTCAATCAATAACGTTATTATTAGGCATGTTCAGTCAAACCCTCTTAATAACACAGGCTTTCTGTTATACACTTTAGCCACTAAACACATTGTACAACTGTTTTCTGTTTTCAACATTTTTTTCTAATTTTAAGACTAGGTTACAACCGAGTGTATTTCTACACCATGTATGAAATGCTGGGGGGCTTTTAATTTAAGACCGGAAGTTGTAGCATTAACTCAGTCACAGACTTTGCCCCACTGTTGTGGTCAAGCCCAAAAATTCATAAATCTATCTTAAAATGAAGAACAGTACAGTGAGGCACAGTCACACAGCAGAATGGAGCTGCTTTCTCTGAACCACTGATCATTTAATAGAATCCTCCCCTCTTCAGCTCTTGTAGGTGATGTTTGTCCCTGCGTGACTGGTGGACTGGTGCACAACTTTCGGCAACCGTCACAGCCAAGGTCCGCTGATAACAATAGTTTGTAAAACACCTATGGGCGCTGATTAATTGGTCAAACCAATTTGTCCTCTAGTTACTGATTGTTAACAAGGTGGTGACACCTGTTCTGATATTGTGACATGTAATAGTCAATAACGTTATCTATACATCTTGAAGCCTGTGTGTCATACAGATACTACTATACCTCAAGCAAACTGATGAGGTGAGAAATTTGATTTAGTATGAATTCAGTTGGACCAACATGGTTACATGTATTTTAAAAGTCAGGTTTTAGTCAGACTTACACAATAAATCAATTTTTTCTTATGTCATGTAAATGGCCTATTCAATTTGAAAGAGCAACAGCCAAAGGGGAAATCCCAACACTCGTGTCATCACTCAGTCCAACTAATGGTGTAACTTTATCACTTACTCATTCACTTTTCACTCACTCACTCACTGACAGACTTTTGTATGTATCAGGCCTTGCATGCAGTGGTTCAGTCAAAACTTAGAGGAGTTTTCCTTTCACATGTTT
Organism: Epinephelus awoara; assembly: GCA_035609425.1. Classification (NCBI taxonomy): domain Eukaryota; kingdom Metazoa; phylum Chordata; class Actinopteri; order Perciformes; family Serranidae; genus Epinephelus; species Epinephelus awoara. Next base: position 28,781,016 of record CM069316.1, on the reverse strand, counting down.
TAAAGGCCACTGGATGCTGGCTGCAAAAAGGCATCTGAAAAATGTGAATGGAAAATTATGAGTGAATGAACAAAATCAGCAAATGAAAGCTAATTCGATGATAATGTCTCTTGCAGTCACTCGTTTCACTGGTATTTCCCATTGTTTCCATTGCATAAAGAGCCAGTAATTCTCACCCCTCACGTGTCTCCTTGCTCTCCCTCAGACATTGACGAATGCTCCTTTGAGAGAACCTGTGACCACACCTGCATCAACTACCCCGGCAGCTTCGAGTGCCTGTGCAACAAGGGATACATCCTGTATGGCCTCACTCACTGTGGAGGTGAGTGTGCTCAGATCTGTCCCACTGCCCCGAAATACCTGAAACTGGCCTGGAACCAGCTGTTTGACACAGCTCAAATGTGTGTGAAGGAGTATCAAATGTGTGTGTGTGTGTGTGTGTGTGTGTGTGTGTGTGTGTGTGTGTGTGTGTGTGTGTGTGTATGTGTGTGTGTGTGTGTGTGTGTGTGCGCGCGTGTGCTCAGTATACAAAATATTGTGACATTGTATCTGGGGATTTTTTGAATTAGTTTAAGGAAAAGAGGGGGAAATGGGTCAGGGATAATTCATAATTCATTTGTAATTCAAAAGCCAAAAAATGGCAAACCGTTTTTGGTGTCAGAATCAAATAATGAAAAACCAATCAAACGTGGCCCATTTTTGTTTTTTGCTGATTTGTTTTATCGTTATTCCTTTTTTGAACAGGTCTGCGGACATTCAGCCAATTTGTTTTCACGTTTTCCTTTTTTTCATTTTAAACCAAAAACAAAAAACAAAATCATGTGATGTATTTCTTTTTTGTTTTCAAATGAAAAACCAGAAAACCAAATTCAAAAATTGCAAAAAAAAAAAAAAATTTCATTTGGGACAGACAGTAGCATGGTGGACAGACAAGAAGCAGAAGTAAGTGTAGAAACGTCAAAATAAAATCCAAGAGGATAGAATGGCCATTCAATTCCATTCTATTAAAAATGTAGCACCCAACATTATGCAAGCAAAGGATCTAATAAAATAAATAAATAGGTCTACATACGCTATGCATATGAAATATATTTTATCCAAAAAATGTGTGATATATTATTTAGTTGCATAGTGTGAATAAATAGCCTAATTAATTACATATGTGGAAATAGCCTATGTCGTCCTTCCCAAACAGTCACAGAAGTGACAAGCAGAAGTTCCCATGTGTTACCAAACTGTTGTTAACCATTTCACATACAGATGTTACTCATTTCAATGCCACGGCCACAGTGAAGGGGGTGAAATAATTGATCCAGGAATAGCTGCAGTGCGCAACAAAAACCAGCAGGTGGCATATGTGAGCAGTTGAGATACAACGTCCAACTGAAACTGTTTGAGAATTAGCAGTACTGTTATATTTTCTGCCAGACCTGTACAGTCTACTTACTCGTTACACAGTCTTAATTTCATAAAGGACATTTATATTATGATATTTAAACCAACCATCCGTATTATGAAACATGGAATTAAACTTTTAGCTTCTGAAATATTTTATTTAGACAGCTCTGATGGAGCTCAGGATTTATCAGGAGGACGCTGCTTTACTCAAACAAATTTCACTGTATGAACCTGAACTGTGTGTGACCTTTTGGATGTGTAGAAGACCACAGAACATTAATTAACATTCAATCCTGACACATTAGAGCCAGATAATTAATGAGTGTGTCTCGTGCGTAAATGCGCACAGCGTCTCTCTCAATGGGGAGACGCACTTATCGTTTCTGCTGCGGCCGCATCTCTGCAGGTATTTCATAAACTCAAAATGTTTTTTTGGGAGGGGGTGTTCAGCAACCCTGCACCTCCAACTGAAATCATGTTCTCACGGATATGGGTATGGTACGGATAGTTTTCTAGATAGAACAATGTGAGGAAAATATGCAAGCTCACCTCCCCGGAGTCTGTGCAGGGTTTCAGGACTGATGATAGTAGGAAGACTACCTGCCCCAGTCAATTCAATTACATTCAATTCAAATGTGCTTTATTGCAACAAGCAACAGTGAAACTTAATACATTGCATCAATTAAAACAAGAATAGCACAGTTATCACATACAAGTTGAACTTAAATACATTTTCCAGACCATCAAAACATCACATAATTCAAAAGAAAAAAAAAAATCCTTATTAATTGTCATTAAACAACTGACATCATTTCTTAATACAAGCAATTTTGCTCTACAATTTGGCTTTAGAGTAAATCATGCCACCTTAACTGCTACCTTGCACTTAATAGAACAAATTAAATCAAGACTTGATAAAGGAGGAGTAGTTGGTACTGTATTTTTAGATCTGCGTAAAGCAATCGATACAGTCAATCATGATATTTTAATATCGAAACACTCTAAATTTAACTTCTCATCTTGAGCACTGGTATGGATGTCTTCATATTTATCTAATAGGATACAATGTGTTAAAGTTGGTGACACACTGTCCAGTAACATGAAGTGGGTCAGTGTTAGGTCCCCTATTATTTAGCCTATATATTAATGATCTCCCCCAATGATGTCATGATGTAGAACTGCAAATGTATGTGTGACATATAGGGTATTTATGTGTATCCGCCCGCTCAATTATGGCATTAATTTATGCATATGATATCGATTTTGTATCTTTGCGGATACTGCAGATGCCCCTCATTCAATTTAATGCATAACTGATTTGAGTAAAGGCACGAGAGCAAATCTGGTACATATAAATGGTTGGTTCTTCAGTTGGCAGTTATACCTTGAGTTCGGTGGTGGCTTTGACGCTAGTGCGCGATGTGCTCTTTTTACTCGTAGCTCCGAGTAGGGCAATCATTGATGGAGCGGCATCTTCAGATCCCTCTTTGTCGCCATGTTCTAATATTTTCTCTTCTGGACCGTCCCTCCAGGTCCGTCAGCTTGGCATTCATTTCGATATGCAGTTTGAGCGTCTCTATTAGCCTACTGCTTCCTTATTATCTTGTATTCGGGTTTCAGCATTCATAATCCTGTCTTCCGCCTCTTCCACTCTCGTTTGTTTTAATTATTTCCTCTTTGATTCCCTTCAGCTGCACACAGTTATCTTTCCTGAATTCCCTTAGTTCTCTAAGTATAAGGTCCAGGCTCGCGTTGCTAGCTTGTTCCCCTCCGTCTGTTAGCATGTCGTTACCCTCTATGCCGCTGCTAGCAAGTTAAGTCTGGTCGACTCCGTCTCCCTCGTGTAACTTGCACTGCATAGATTTCTTACTGTTTTATCCTCTTGGCATCTTGAAGCCCTCAGTCTTATTTCTTACACTTGCAAAAGTCTTTGTGTCATTACAGGCTGTTTTTAACTCAAACGTTGGGGCACATTCTCCTATGCTGCCATCTTCTAGCTTGCCAAACCGGTCCTCAGTAAAATATTTCAATGAGATTAACCTTCTTTAATTCATTTTTAAGATCGGCTACCCTGCTCACTGCTGTGGGTGTGTTTTAGGCCAACACTGGCTGCTGAATGAGAAGCTGTAGCCTCCCTGGTTCAGGGGGTTTGTGCAGTGCAAACATCTGTGTGCTGCTGGTTTGGCTGCTGACAAGAGTCTCTGTGGCCACCCAGTGACTCGTGCTTCGGCTCGGCGGTTGTGTATGTGACTGTGCTACTGGGTTAGCTGTCTGTAGTTCTTTCTTCAGTTCGTTCTTTGGCTCGGTGTGTTTTTATCCACCACTCTCTCTCACCATCCTCCTCATAATTCACAACAAAACTGAAGTGGCTTCAAACACCAGACCTGTAGGTTATCAGAGAACCTTCTATTGCTGCCATTACTAACCATCTGGTAATGAGTTAGCTTTGCGTAGCAGCCTGCCAGTATGTCTCAGTGGAGTAGAATGTTTTGGTTTAGGGGTGGGAGGGGCAGACAGCAGGTTGCCTGTTCCATCCCGTGGGCTGCCTTGTTGAGTGCAGTGACACTGAGAACATTAAATTAAATACAGTTGAAGCTGTCCATTTTATTTTTCAAGTGTAATATGATAGGTCAACATATCGTTTGGTTCATTATGCGTACCGAAGCGAAAGCCTCATATGTTTCAGTACGAGGTATTGTTGATGTATGTCCTGTATTGTTAGCTCAATGAGCATACAGCTCGTACGAAACATACGTCACAGTGCAATAAATAATTCTTTCCTGCAAAGAGTCTGGCAGTGTTGCGAGTCATTCATCCTTTTTCATCCACGACTACCGACTCAGCACCTGCCCTCCCACGGTGAGATGTGCGTGTCTTTTGTTTGATTTTCTGTACTGTTACACCCCTAGTTGGCACATGAGTGTCCATGTCTTTTGAATGTAGTAAACTTAAGTAGAATAAGCTCACTCCATTTCTGTCTGACACTTCAGGCTGGATACAGTTTTTGAGGGATTCAAATGAAAGTAAGAGTGCAAAAACCAACCCCATTGTTGCTTAAAATGTAACCCATCATTTGGTGCTTTTTGAATTAATTTCAGTGTTCCATTTGTTCAATGAGAAAGTCATGGAGATCTTTTTTTTTTAATTCAACAAGCAATTTGTTGTTTTTAGCACCACACTGAAAGCAGCCTCTATATCACTTTATTGCAAGAAATACTGTTATCACCATAGTCATTGTTGTTGCATATCATATATTTACCCAAATATATATTTCATATATTGTGTAGCCCCAGTGTTGATTTAACTGTATTATCATTTTAGAGGCTGCAGATTGTGCTGCTGCTGCAGTTTACATAAAGTGGCGATTCTCTTATTTAGCTTATGCTTATTGATATAAAAGGGGTGAAAAAAAGGGGTGCCACAAACTGCAGCCTTCAAAATGCGCATACAGTTGAATCAACAGCTCTCTAAAACAGCTTCAACACAAACTGAACAATAGAACCTAAATGAAGGAGGATTTACTGCAGGACTCTAGCTGAGTCTAAACTGAGTGCACAATAATTTACTTAATTGTATCGTGACAATTCACAAAACATTTCACTTGTAGCTTTGTGGGAATGCTCTGAACACTCCATGAGTGATGTGATGTAAAGGTATGTGGAGACTGGTAAACCCATTTACAAAATCACATGTGACTATAAACAGTATCTCTTGTCCACCCTAATATATGTCTAATAATTGTTACTATAATGTGGTATCATATACTCTCACACTGACTGAAGTGTTATCTGTGGTTGAATCTCAGACATTGATGAGTGCAGCATCAGCAATGGGAGCTGTGAGTATGGCTGCATAAACACCCAAGGAAGCTACGAGTGTGTGTGTCCACCTGGACAGAAACTCCACTGGAACAAGAAAGATTGCATCGGTAAGCACCAACTGCGTGTGTGTGTGTTTGTCAGCAGGCCTTAACACAGGAACAAATGTGTGTGTGTCCAGGTAGTTTTCATGGTGATGTGACTCTCTGTGTTCCTCAGAGGCGGTGAAGTGTCTGCCCAATGGGAAGCCGGCACCCCGAGCCCAACTGACGTGCACCAAGAGTGGAGGGGCAGAGGTCTGCTCGCTCTCCTGCCCCTCCAACGCCCTCTTCCTTGCAGGTACACACACATACATACACGCACACACACACACACACACACACACAAAGAAAAAAGAAAGGAAAAAAATTAAAATGTTAATTTTTAGATTTTTATTTCACCTTGCATTGTTCTCAGTTTTTTTTTTCATTTATCAAACTATTTAATGTAGGTTCATCAGAAAAGTTTTTTCAAAATGACAGACTCCCACCCTCCCTACACCTAAAATGTACTTAACTGTATATCCTCTGTATTAAACAATTAAAAAACTAATTATTGTAAAGTGCTGATTGCAATACTCAGAGCTCAAGTTGCTCATTCTGTCAAGTTGATCTAGGGATTGTAATTTGGGACTTTTTGACTTTTTTATGCCTCCGCATGGGCAACAGCCATGGTTGAAGGCATTATGTTTTCCGGTTGTCTGTCTGTCCTTCCCCTTCTCGTGAAAATGATATCTCAAGAATGCTTTGAGGGAGCCATTTGTCCATTTGTACTCAAGAGGAACTGATTAGATTTTGGTAGCCAAAGTCAAAGATCAAGGTTACTGTGATCTTTTATGTTGCATTCTTGTGATTCTGATATCTTAAGAACACCTCAAGAGAATTTCTTCAAATTTGGCACAAATGTCCATGTAGAATCAACAATGAACTGACTAGATTTTGGTGGTCAAAGCTGTTAATGCGATCTCTCAAGAACACCCAAAGGAAATGTCCACTTTGAGTCAAGGATGGACTGATTTGAGAATTTCGTGGTCGAAGGTCAAGGTCACTGTGACCTCACAAAATATGATTTTGGCCATAACTCAAGAACTGATACATTAATTATGACAAAATTCACAAAATGATGAAGCAATGAAAATTTATATCCAAAGAGTCAAAGGTCAACTTCAGTTTGACATCATAATGTTCTGCACAAACACTTTATTCAACATCGTATCTCAGGAACAGAAGGGGAGACATTTGGTCAGATTGGTGAATTGGTGATGCTAATCTTGGGTGTCCACCTTGAAACTGTGCTGATTGTATAGCTCTTCTGTGCTGGCTGGGGGAAGATGTGGATGTAAACTGTGAGAGAGAGATCTCACTGCACCTTTGCTCTTTTTTGCATTCATATTTCTGACCTTGATATTTTGACCAGGATTGGGACCCTGTAAGGAGATTACTTTAGATGGAAAAAGGAGAGATTATTTTTCTTTGTGGAATGTGGAACTATGTTACTTTATTTCAGTAAAAATACACTACACTCATTTATATTGTGGGGGAAAAATCCTGCATTGTGCATTTAAGTCTGAGATCCAGTGAATGAAATGTATTCTTCTGTATATAACTGTAAAATGTGTTGTTGGAGGTGTCATGCTGTACACGGTGCTTCCCTCTAGTGGTGAGAGCTTGCAGTCACAGCTCTCTGTACCATCCTTTTCTCTCGATGCAACTGATGCTGGATTAAAGCATTCGTGCTCTTTATTGCTGTATTGACTCCTCGGGGTGCTCTCCACTCAGACTGATGTGTTTTTCTCTCTGCGAGGTTTTCTTGGCGTCTCCTGTCGCAGCACTTTGGCTGCCACCCCGGCCTCTCCTCCTGCGATAGTACTTAACACACATCTGTAAATCGATTACATCCTTTGATCACGCCTTTTTTTCCACAGCGAGGGCCTCACTTGGTTTAACTTGGCTGCCATGGTGTGAGAATGATGGATAGTTCTCAGGCATGGAGTGAAATATTTGTTTTTCTGTCTTTTTGGAGTGTGTCTTAATTTTCGGGGGCAGGAGCCATGTAAATTCCTGTGGCTTAATGCAGTCCGGATTCTTATTTAATCATCTTGCTTTTATGACCTCTGAAGACTTCATCCCTCATTTCCTACTTGAAATGCGTCTTTGTGTGTTTGTGTAGATCAAGACAGAAAGACAGGATTCATAGATCTTTCATTCAAGCTTTAATTTCTCAGTAGGAGTTTAAGGTCACATGGCAGCAGAGTTTCCTCTGGGCTGTCTGTCTCGTTCCTGAATACAGGAAAGTAAGGTCATACAACATTTATAAAATTCCTTTTAATCCTCACAAGTGTGCGTGTCCCAGCCCAGCGCCAAGTGAAACACACTGGCTTCCATACCATACCCACAACTCAGAAAGACCCGGTCACACAGTCCTTCAGACGAAATCAAAACTCTCAGCTTCCCTAACCTCTCATCAGCATGTCTGATTTCTCTTTCCTCATTCTGATCTAATGTGTGTGTGTGTGTGTGTGTGTGTGTGTGTGTGTGTGTGTGTGTGTGTGTGTGTGTGTGTGTGTTTCCAACAGACTCAGAGAACAGCTACACACTGAGCTGTGGGGTGCCCGTCCAGCCTGGTAAAGCTCCCCAGAAGAGGAATGCCACCACTGCTTTACCCACCTGTGCTGGTACAGTAGACCTGACAAACATTGCTACCATCACTCCAAATAATCCCCATTAAAGGTTATATTAAAATCGTTAGAATATATCTGATAAGTAATACATTTAGAGAATAAACATGCTCATGGTAAACTAAAAGATGAAGTGATATTATGAGAAAAATTAAGGCAGCAGATGGGGGTGGACATGGGGCTGATATGAATGTTATACTGAGGTGTAATGACATCAAATACAGACTTCAGTGTCTTAACAAAAGGAAGGATCATGTAGATTCATCCTTAAGTGATTTAACAGTTCACTGATAGTCACTTTGTTTGTGTTGCTGTAATCAGATATTATGTTCATTGACAAAAAGCCTGCTGGCTTTATTTTATGCCTCGGCGCTGTACACGTCACACAGAGGCCACAAGGAAAGTGGAGGGAAAGGAGTGGGGGATTGAAATGGAACACAACTGCCCTTGTTGACTTCTAGCTTGACTATCATGGATCGACTGCCAGCTGTAGGCTTAGCGCTGTATTGCTTTTATGCTGGATCACTGGAAAGTACTGAGAAGTAATGATGAATGATTAATTACTTCTCAGTATTTTCCTGTGATAGTTAAACAGTATGTGGGAGGTTTTCTACAAGTTGCGTTCTGCTCGGCATTCTCCTACGCACCTGTTTGGAAAGAGATGTGCAAATTAGTCCTTTGCTCTCTTAGTGATCTGTATCATGATTATAATAAATGTTACGGGTTAATGATATCTTAAAGAAAACATGCTATCTGAAAAGTACAACAATCTCAGTGATATTGACTGTAGTTAGTTCTATGACAATTTTCAGTAAAATATCAAGTTATCAATGAGTTTTTCTGAAGAAACTATCTGATAATAGACCTGTGAACCTATCCAGACGTAAGCTCTGAGTAAGCTCAGAGTGGTCAGTGAGGCTACTGTAGGTGATTTATGAGATCTCTGAACAGACATATTGTTCTAGATGAAAAAAAAATAGCAAATGTTACCTAAAGTCAACCAAAGGTAAGAACCCAAACTAAACTGTTGACACACCACACATCCAAATAAAGTTTCATTTGAAAAAAGCCTAACTCAGGTTAAGGGATCAGAAGCAGTCATAAGAAAGGATACAAATTAATACGAATGTTCTTTTCATTATAATGATTCCTCTTTTGTGTCTTTTTGCTGTGTATAAATGAAGACACACTGGCCCCACCCATCAAACAGAAGGCCAGGTTTAAGATCAAAGATGCCAAGTGTCATCTGAGACCTCGCAACAAGGAGAAGCACAGAGATTCATCCAAGCAGAATCTGCAGGGTAAACAGCCTGGATTGGATTACCATCCTTTTACACACACTACTGTTTTTTCATCTTAAAGCAACCCTTAAGAACTTTCAGTTTTGGTTGATTTTGGCGGCGCCAGTGGTCCAAAGCGGTAGTGTTTTGCCTGAAGGAAGACCACATTTCCCATGAGGACCAGCGCATAGTGTCGTAAAATCCTGATCTCCCGGTCGCCTGTAGTTGGATTGAGCTACATTGCTGTTTCCAGTGGCTGTGTGAAGGATGAATAGCGATGAGGTAATGAATGTAATTGTGGCTAAACAATATCATATGACGACGCTGAAAATAAGAAACGTTTAACTTTGGTTTAGTGCCGTATTCCCCCACCGCCCCCCCTCACCCGACTTGTCAGCGGCGGCTGACGAGTTGAGCCTTGAAACAGATAAATAAAACGTTATGTTGGATAATTTCACAGTAAACACACGTACAGATACCGGCAGGAAGGTGCCGCATTGCCTGAATATCAACCCTGCACAATGCGCACGAATATACAGTTCAGTCTCTCAGGGAAAGTACTACTGTTCATTCTAAACAGTTTCTTCACATTGTATTGTTTCCTATACTGTTATAATTCTATTATTAGGATTCTATATGGAGAATTATACATACATTTATTACTAAAATTACTCTATGCAAGTCTGTTATTGTCACTGTCATTTTTGAATTACTAAAAGCCAAGACAAATTCCTGTATGTCCTCGGCAATAAAGTTCAATATGATTCTGATGCTTATTGAACATCAAATTTTTTTATATTTGTTACATAACATTTCTGTCTGTTGTTTTATCAGGAATTTGCTGTCCCGGACACTACCTCCACCAGTTTGAGCCCCCACACACTAGTGCTGGCAGAGGCAGGGGCAGAGGGGCGAGGGGAGTAGGTGCAGGCAGAGGGAGAGGCAGAGGGAGGGGAAGAAGTAGGACACCAGAGGACTTGAACCCCGAGACCCAGACAGACCCAGACAAACTTTTATTTCTACACCCTCTTTCACAGTTGTCAAAATTCAAGTACTTTGTCACATTCAACACATTCAAATTGTTATTTTGCCACTTGTCCCTTCACAGTAAAGGAAGTAACAAGTAAAACATACAACCTAGAGAAAAAAGAAAAACATTTCCAGGCACATGCACAGTGTTACGCAAGAAATATCATGAAAAAAAAAGAGTGGCATAAATGCAATGTGCATTTTTGCAATGACGGGGTATGTGTATGATTTGAATAAATAAATGGCACAACAACACTGTATTACAGTGGTAGTAAATGAACGACAGTGACAGCTGAAAAAAATTACTGTGAATAAAAAAAACAAAACAAAAGGGGAGTGTGATGCATGTACATGGATAAATAGAGCAGGATAAAAAATAAACTATGACAGTTAAAATGAGAAACACTGAATAATCTGTGTGACAATGTTAGAAGTTATCTGGAGTCATCTGGAGAGTCATGCCGCTCTTCTTCCTCCACAACACTCAGAGAATACATGCTGCAGATAGAGTAGATTGTAAGATTCTGCCGCAGCGCCTTCTTCCAGCATTTGGACACCCTCTATCGGTTCTCCCCTGAGTCAAAACAGAAAATAGGACATGTTGAAAAATACTAAATGTTGCCCAAAACAAACAAATGCAGGCCCTGGGAAACACAAAGTACCTAACATGATCCGACTCTTCTGTAAAGCTGGAAACTATAGGCTGTAGCGGTTGGAGGTGTTGCTTGTGGGGAGTAGACGTTACTTGCTTCTTTTGATAGCTGTAGAGAAATAACATGTAAGAAATTTATATGGATAAAGAGTAATGCAAGACAAACAAAAGTATACACACTGGAAATAAAGACACTATATAAACATCACACTGTAATAAAATGCATCATCTATGTTATACTAGAGAATTATAAGATAAGAATAACAATAATTAGCAATACAACATAAAATATAAAAAGATAATAACATGAAAAAAATAAATATGGAACAACACCGTACACCTTACACAACATAATGTCCAATAGACACATAACAATAACAAAAATATCTTGTTATCAGACTGACTTGAAGATGTCAAGTTTACTGGCTACCTGAGATTGTAACCTTCAAAGTTAGGTGCTTGGTGCTACTGAAGTGAGCTACACACAGACCCTTTGGGACTGACTAAATAAACATTACATGTAGAATTTTAAACATGCAACAATCCCTGTAGTTTTAGCTACACTCAGCACAAGGTGCTATTGATAAGCAGGACTATGAAAAGTCATAACTCAATGCACATTGCACACGGGTTTTGTTTAACTGATTATTTAGGGCAAGCAACATGGTTTGACTTCTTTTGCAATCACTGTAGTCAACTCAACAAAAACACGACAAGAATCCTGTTATTCTCTGAAACTATTGCATAACAATCATCAGAAACTACTGTCACGTACACACAAACTGACACGATAACACCACAATGATTCAGTATGACTGATCTTTCCACAATAGGAACCTACATATTTTACTCAAACTTTATATTTGCGGTTTGCAGCCATCGCATTGTTTTATCTTTATACAGTACTTTTGAGCTTGTTGCGTGGCTGGTCGCGTCAGTGTGGAACTGCAAACTATCACGCTGGTGGCTATTCATTGCTACCACGCATATTTCCGATAGCTCACATCAACATTATCATTTTGATTTGAGCATCGAAAGCTACTTACTAGTCCAGCAGGAACAGAGCTAAAGCAGCATCGGTCGGAAATCCCTCCTCGTCTTTGAGCTCAGCGAGTGAAAGCCGGGCCAATGTTGATCCTTGGCTGTCCTTTCATCCGGGTAGCCTCCCTCTTTCTTTTTTTGTCTCCTCAGACAAAACTTTTCATTTCCTTGGTTGTTTTGCAGCTTCTGCCATGATAGCAGTAATTGCGCGCAGGCTTTCGCATCGACTTCCGCCTTTGTAACGAATGGGGAAAGGGGGAAGTGACGTATGCCGTAAAGCAGTCAACACATTTGTAGTTTTTTGTGTGGCAGGGTTCCTGCCACCCTCCTCGAAGTTGCTTAGTGCCAGTTAAAACAATACAGACCCCCTCAGGCCATGACAGAGGTGTCATTCAACTAGTTGTAAGTCGATGTATCATCACAAAAGTTATGAAAATATTTTATGAAGGTTGAAAAGTTACTTAGTGCTGGTTTAAATCCTTAAGTAATACATATTGTGATCTTTATCCTTTATGTTCTAATTCTTCTTATCCATCTCCTCCTCATTCTTTACCTGTGTTTTTTCCCTGGAAGGAGGCCAGTTCCCCTGCACTGACGACTGCCAGGTGACTTTTGTCAACCTCAAGTGCGACTCGTCTAAGAAGCGCAGACGAGGACGCAAATCTCCTTCCAAAGAGGTTTCCCACATCACAGCTGAGTTTGAGATGGAGATGAAGGAGGAGGAGGCCTCAGGTGGGATGTTCTTTCTTACCTCTTTGGTCTAACTGCACTCGTAAAAAAATAGTCAACATTCAGACAGTGCAAAGAAAATTACCAGGCATTACCTACAAACTGTGCATATCTGACATAATATCTTAAGATATGAATTCATACCTTCTTGATGAACATAATAGAAACAAGAGACATTATCAAGATTTGGTCTTTAAAGGAATAGAAAAGCATTCAGTAAAAGGGAAACAATTTGTCTTCCACTGGAGGTTGTATTTTTGCTAAACTCCAATTTTTACCTCAGACTCGTGCAATGTGGACTGTGTGCGGGAAAGGATGAAGCAGAAGCTGCAGAGCGCCATGCGGACACTCAGGAAGTCCATCAACAAGCAGCAGTTCTACATCCAGTTCTCTGGGACCGAGTACGAGGTAGCCCAGAAACCTTCCAGGGTACCAGAGGGAGCTGAGTCCTGCAGCACCGGACAAGTTTTCCGAGATGGAAAATGTGGTAGGTTTGCCGTTCCAGTCATTGTCCTTTGGTGTCATAATGTCTCTACCCTGTTGCAATGAGAGGAGCCAAAGAAAGTATTCCTTAAAACCTGTGTCTTCCTCCTCAGTGAGCTGTAGTGTGGGGACATTCTACAGCGGAGAGCAGGAGCAGTGTGTCCAGTGTCCACCTGGTACGTACCAGGACACGGTGGGTCAGCTGTCCTGTGAGCCATGTCCCAGCACTGAAGGACAGGGCATTGCTGGGGCCAAGAACGTGTCTCAGTGTGGAGGTAAGTCACCATCCAATCACCACAGTCATTGCAAAAGCCCCAGATCTTCAACCTTCCTCCAACAGCACTGAAACAATTGTTGCATGAGTCACATTAACACACAGGATCTGTTCTCCGGCTGTGGCCCCTTACTGTACCTTACATCTTCCAATCAACTACAGATTTTTGTCTTCCATCTTTGATATTTGTCATTGCTGAAAATTAGGACATTTTAAATTTCCTTGGGTCAAGAAAGGTGTGCAGGAAAAGAGTTAAGACACACAATATGCATGTATTAATATGTTGGTTTGGCACCATCTAGCGGCCGTTGATGTGAACTGAATCTGAGCTGCAGCCACAAGAGAGCACCACAGACCTGTGTTAACATTCAGTCACTGAGCTCAGGAAGAGATTCACTAGCTGATCCTACACTGAAAAACTCTCTGACATTGTGCAATTCATAGAGAACTTCAAACTGTTGAAGTCTGAAGAGACAAAAGCTACAGATAGATGACAGTGATAAGAAAGAGAAAACACAGACAGGTGATGTCCTTGTGTCCTTCCCTCAGGTCAGTGTCCAGCGGGTCACTTCTCTGCTGACGGCTTCCGTCCATGCCAGCCCTGTCCCCTGGGCTCCTACCAGCCAGAACCAGGCCGTGTCCTCTGCTTCCCCTGCGGAGGAGGTCTCATGACCAAGTATGAAGGATCAATGTCCTTCAGGGACTGTGAGGCCAAAGGTGAGGTTCTGTGTCTGTGTGTGTCAGACACCATGTGTCTCTATATGTCTGCTGCATGTGTGCTTATACAGGATTCTTTTAGTAACTGTCAGTGTTATAATACTTAAGATAAGTCTTGGTCTCAGGCCCGAGACCATTAATTGAAGGTCTTAGTTACGTCTCAAATTGACCACATTTTTACTCAGTCTTGTCTCAGAAAAGAGGACATAGGATTTTAGGACTTAGGACCACAACTGTGGAGACATCCCTAAATTGCCTGTGCAAAAAGAGCAGTGTCAAATAAAGATGGTGAAGTTGATTTCAGATACATGCTTTTATTTGGTATCTTTAATATGATAGTAGCCAGTTTGCTCTTTAAAAATCTTTTCTGCTGAAATTTCGAGGAGACATCCATGATGCCTAGAGGATAAATCCTAATATCACTGGTGATCTTTTGACTCTAACTCCATCATCAGGTCAAATTTTTAATTCAACCGGGTGTTATGACCACATACCCGTATATTGTGTATAGTGCTAATTATCTTATGTTAGCATAAAGATGGCGAACATGTTAAATATTATACCTTGTAACCATCAGCATGTTAGCACGTAGCATGTCTGTAGTAGAATCTAAGTCTTGTTTGGTATTCTATAGACTGCATGACTTTCTCCTGTGTAACTGGAGCTTTTTATCTGCCACTTTCTAACTGTGTATGTGTGTATACGGGCATTCGTAATGCCACAAGCCATTTGTCAGCAGTTTCATTGTTAATGCTGTCATAAAGTAGTGCTCCTTTCAGATGTGTATGACATGGCAATTTGCACATGTGATACATGGTTTAGTGCTGTGTTTATATGCCTGCTCTGTTATCAAGGCAGGAATAATATCACAGCTGTCTGATGTATCTTGTAGATGGCCAGCTGTTAATCTTCATTCATTTTACACTGTTTGTACACTGGCTGCCTCCTGTTCAGAATTGTTATAGGTTTGAAGTTTTATAGTTTTTATTTGTTTTTCTTTTTCTTGTTTGTTTGTCTTTTATTGGGGAGTTTATAGTAGCCGGCATCTGCATCTTGCTGCTACCTTCTATAACTTCATCAAGATGTCATACCATAGACTGTATAAAATCAGGAGTGTAGCCACTGTGATCTCACCAGGCCACCAGGAAAGGTGCTTAGCCTTGGCACATGGGAGAAGTTTTCCTTGTAGACTTTTTCCAAGAAAGCCCCCTCTGATAGAAATCTATTCTTTTTAACCCAAACTAGGACTTTTTTCCTAACCTTAACCAAGAGATCCTTTTGTAGTTAAATAAAAAAAATCCCTTGTGGCTCAAAAAGGATTTTCCCCATAGGCCACAATTGTAAGGCACGTCTGTAAAACTGTTGGACACCTCGAACTGCAAACAAAGACAAATGTGACTCCTCTGTATCATGAATTTTTGATCCACAGCGGTTTTATATTTGTTAAACTTTGCAAAAGTCAAGAAAAGTGATTTAAAAATCTGTGACATCATGATAATGAAAAGTCCATAAGTCGAGCAGACGGGGCCAGTGGGAGAAACACTACTGCACATATTCAGTGGTACGCAAACTGCAAAAGTAAATCCATAAGCTAGAATTTTTTTATGGCATATGTGCCAGGTGAGCAACTCCACTGTAATGAATTGATGTCATGTTGAGGTCCGATATCTAGTTGTTATCAAACTCAATGGACGTTACCCACTAGTATGTGGACAGCCATTTTGAAGCCTTAAGTTAGGCATTTTGGC
The DNA here is from genome assembly GCA_035609425.1 of Epinephelus awoara. Lineage (NCBI taxonomy): Eukaryota > Metazoa > Chordata > Actinopteri > Perciformes > Serranidae > Epinephelus > Epinephelus awoara. Next base: position 28,765,131 of record CM069316.1, on the reverse strand, counting down.
CAAATTTTTTGGAGCCAGAAGTGACCATACTTGGCCAAGAAGGTGGAAGTAACCCTGTTGCTAGCTGCAAGCTTGGTTAGCATGATGCATTTACAGCTATGGCTGACTGTGATAATGCTAATGGTAATTTTTGTTAAGGAAAAAAAGGGCTAACAACCATTTAATGTAGTCTACTTACCAGAAAAACTAAAGATCACTATCCTTAGAGGGTCTTTTAGTTGAACCAAACACTGAAAAAGACTTTTTTTAGGCAACCAAAATGTTTAATGAACTGAAAAAAAAAAACTGAAATAGTGACAGCTATGGCTATGCCTATACTCTGTGAATCTGGGGATATACCATGGTTACATCATTTGGACAAAAAGCTGAAGGTAACCCTAATGCTAGCTGCTAGCTTGGTTAGAATGGTGAGTTTACAGCTGTGTTGAATTGTGCTAATGCTAATGAAAAAAAAAGAGGCTAAAAACCATTTAAACAAAATGAACTAACCGTAAAAACGGAACATCTGACTCCTTGGGGATCTTTGAGGGCAACCAAACACTGAACAAGCCTTTTTTTTTTTTTAGGTGACCAAAATGTTACAATGAACTTTTATGAACTGAAAACACACTGAAATAGCAAAAGCTATGTCTACACCTATACTCTGTGAATCTGGGGTTATGCCATGGTTGCGTTACCTAACCAATGTTGTTGACGATGTGGCAAATTGTCAATAAATGGCACACACCTGTCACTCAAAGAGACCACACCCTTAATTATTCATAGTTTGAAATCTTATTAAATGTAATCTGGTGAGTTATATAAAAAGTCAGCCCCTGTACGGTTGTCATGAACAGGGAATGTAGCTATAAATCCCAGCACCATTTTTATGTTTTCACTGTTGGTTTTAGATTGAGTCTTTAGTTAACCCTTCTCTTGTTCCTCCCCAGTACACTGTGCTCCTGGACATTACTACAACTCTAGCACCCACCGCTGTATCCGCTGCCCAGCAGGAACCTACCAGTCTGAGTTTGGGCAGAACTACTGCATCACCTGTCCTGGGAACACCACCACTGACTTTGACGGCGCCACCAATGTCTCCCACTGCAAAAGTAACGCTGCTCAACTTATACAGTTAGCCTGCTTTATTGTATAGGCTTGAATAGGCTTTTCAGACATTGGTGCTGTTGTTTTGAAAGAAGTTTTAGTTGTAAGTGTTTGTATTATTTTGCCCTCAGATCAGCTGTGTGGAGGTGAGCTTGGAGAATACACAGGCTACATTGAGTCTCCTAACTACCCTGGCGATTACCCATCCAATGTGGACTGTGTCTGGACCATCAACCCACCACACAAGAGGCGGATTCTCATTGTGGTACCAGAGATTTTCCTCCCCATCGAGGATGAGTGTGGAGACGTGCTGGTCATGAGGAAGAGTGGTAAAAAAACATAATAATTCAGATCATTTTACCAGAACAGAACTAATCAGACATATTTACAATCTGTTTATTGACAATCTTGGACGCATTGTGAAGATGATGAGCCTTTTGGGGCATGGACCAATATTTTGGGCTGATCCGGTGTAGCCAGCAGATATCTGAGCCAAGACTTCCTCTTCCATGCATTGCTGATTTCAGCTAATCTCAATAAACAGATATCTGCAGATACATTTTAAAAAGGCCAATGTAAACCTAACTTGTTGTCAGATGATAGCTGATGGATTCCAAGATTACATCTTGGCTAATGCGTGTGACCTCTTCACGTAAACTATTTACCTGCCATTCAAATGTAATTATTCAATCCTACTCAGACTACAAATGGACTACAAATGAAAATCAGATCACTTCTGATACAAGAATCTTTTCCTGGCACATACAGATTCTGCATACATATACAGATATAAGGCAAGAGGTCTGGCACTTGTAGTGTGTGTTCCTGCATGTACCATCATGTTTTGCTTGAATGTTACCTTTGTGAGGTGTTTTTATCTCTTGGTTTCCTCTCAACAAGCCTCTATTACACATGATCATCCATGCAAGAATGACACCAATGATGTTGTAAAGGTGCAAACATGAATTTCTCTACTCTCTACTCTCTACTCTTTCAACAATCTGAACACAAGTGGACAGCTAAGACACATCGCCATTCACACCTGTGACTATCATGCTAACGTTAGAAGGTCAAAAGTCCCCCTGCAGGTATAACATGCTTTTGTGAGCATGCTCGCCAGTCACACTCGCAGTTGTGTTGGCATGGCTGGTGATATCCCTGTCAGGTGAATTCAATACAATGGACAATGGACAAAACATGGCGTCAAATTCATTGTAAGCTGTGCAACTCACCAAAACAACCACCACATCCTGCACTGATGATGAGGTCCATGTTGGGATTGATCAGGACACACTAGCATTCACACTACAAAAGATACATGGTCAAATACATCACAGAGCAGTTCAGCAAGTGGTTTGAGTGAACAGATAACAATGTGTCTTGGTGGTTGTTGACACTAGTATTTAGCGCTGTCCACTTGTGATCGGATCACTTGAGATTAACCACATTAATACCAGGTATTTAAACAGACTCTAAGTGGAGTGGCCACTCTACCATTGTCATGTCAAAGACTACCATTCTAACATGTTTATACCCTTCCTCCAGCCCTCCCCACCTCCATCACCACCTACGAGACGTGTCAGACCTATGAGCGGCCCATCGCTTTCACCTCGCGCTCTCGCAAGCTCTGGATTCAGTTTAAGTCCAATGAGGGCAACAGTGGCAAAGGCTTCCAAGTTCCATACGTCACCTATGATGGTGAGTCACCTTCAGCACAGTTCAGACAGCTGAGTTAGATCTAATCTCACATACAGGCTGCCATGAGTCATTTTTAGATCATTTAAAATTAAACTAATGAATTATTTGTTGTTACCAATCTTTATACTGCCATCTACCCTCACTCAATAAGACTCTATATACTTGTTCCAGAGGACTACCAGCAGCTGATAGAGGACATAGTGCGAGATGGCAGGCTCTATGCCTCCGAGAACCACCAGGAGATACTGAAGGTATTTACTGATACAGTCTGTGACCAGCCTTTGATTCTGAGGGAATGACATTTTCTGTTCCAAAGATAAAGGTTGAAAAAACCTCATATGGTTGCTCCAGTGGGATGACACTCTGTTCATGCATCCTCCCTTCAGGACAAGAAGCTGATAAAGGCCCTGTTTGATGTGTTGGCTCATCCCCAGAACTACTTCAGGTACACAGCACAGGAGTCCAAAGAGATGTTCCCTCGCTCCTTCATCAAGCTGCTGCGCTCCAAAGTCACCAGGTTCCTAAGGCCATACAAATAGATGGGGCCTCTCCACTGTACTGTTAAAGACCCTTGTCATCCTGCGTCATTCCAAATCCAGCAACCTAAATGTAACCCCGCCCCCCTTGTCAACTTCTACCCTGCTTGGGTCAATACATTGATGTACCCATTCTATGACTAAACATTTTCATTTTCTGTATTTGTCCTCAATCCTATTTGTCACATGATGCCTTTCCTCATTTTTGACCCCTTTCATTAGTAACACATCATTAACTTACACCCTTCCCTCCAGGTAGTGCAGCTTTTTGGATAAGGTTTGACCGATATTGGTCTTTGCAGGCCAGCGTTCATTTTATGATTTTTATAATGTAGCAGAAGATGCCGAGATATATATATATATATATATATATATATATATATATATATATATATATATATTGTGTGTGTATATATTGTTTCTTTAAATTTGACCATTTCATACCAAACAGTTTCTCAGTTTGGTATGGTAACATTTAGCAGAACCTTAAGGCTATGTCAGTGAAGGTGCAATATCTGCAATATTGGTGGTGATTGCATTTAATTGAAAATCAAATTCCAAGTTAAGTACTTTGCGACAAAATGAAGAGTAGATATGAATGAGTTCAGAAACATGGTCAGACCTTCACATGGTTTGTCAGAGGTCAGTTTCAGTAATAAGCACATCATATCATGAAAGGAAACCTGTATATTAGGTGTTACAGTGGCTTTTTAAATTTACTTTAACATTTGTTTATTGACTAGCCTAAAAGTTAATAAGGCAAATCAAGCTGGGCTGGCAGATTGATACCACGCGTATGTGTGTATGCTAAATATGAAGCAACAGCCATCTTAGCTTAGCATAAGGACTAGTGACGGTCAAACAGCTAGCCTGGCTCTGTCCAGAGGCAACACAATCCTTCTACCAGGAACTCTGAAGCTCATTTATTAACAGGTTATTTTTGTTTTGTGTAATCAGTTGTTGGCCAGGGGCAGTGACCCCCTGCTCCTTTCTCATCCGTGTAAAAGCAGTTGGTTGTTTTGTTCCTTCTGACAGAGCAAGATTACTTGTTTCCATTTGTTTCCTTAAGCTAACCGGCTGCTGGTTATAGCTTTACATTTAGTGCATGGATATGAGTGTTATTGGAAGGAAAGTAAATTTTCCAAAATTTCTATTTCTTTAAATATTGTTTAGTAGTAATCTGTAAAGAATGAAAAAACACCTGGTGTTAGCATGTGTTTGGTGATCTGATCACAAGTGGACAGCTGAGACAAACCTGTGTCTATAATGCATTTCATATTTTTCGGATGTCAGAATTTCTGGGTTACCAGTTTAAAATTTTAAAGGGAATACCTCCTGAAGTCTATTATCTGATTCGGAAAGTTGGAGAAACCTCACCAACCCCAACCTCAAAATTCAGTATGACTGCTTCACACATCAACAGTAGTGAAAGCTGTTGCAATGCACCGTTTAGCACCTTTGTATTGTTTGTGTCTCATTAAATCAGTCATACACACAGTACTATCAAACTTCTATCTGTGGACATGTTGCGTCGCTGTTTGTATACACAAAATACCGTGTAATATGTTATTATCAACTGGTATTCCTAAAAATGGCTAACTTGGCCAGAGACTGGTAATTCTAACAACATCTTGGTTTTCGAACTTGTCGTAGTGGAACGTGGTCAACTTCAGTGTGACATCAATCCCAGCTCCGACCTTCAACTGGTGATGGGGTCCATGTCACTGATCCGACAGCCCATTGGTCCGACATCCCATTAGTCCGACGTCCCGTTGTTCCGATATGTGATTATACTAGGCTATACTGTATTTGTGTACCATAGAGGATCAGCAAACGCAACATAAGTAGGCTACTGGTCGAGATATAAGTGCCATAGAGAGAAGAGAATGAAAAACCATAACCTCCTGTGATTAACTCTGGGGTTGGGGTTGTGTGGGGAGCTCTCCGCGGTGCTGAACGGCTCCCGGCAGGCGTATTTCTGCCTTGATGGTGCGCCGCGACCAGCTCTGGGTCAGCTGGGAAAGGCTTAAGGCGAAGCAGGCTCACAGCTTATGTATTTGCCACTTTCTTTTTCATTTTAACCCACACCATGATCTTTTCCTGACCCTAACCAAGTGGTTTTTGTGCCTAAACCTAACCAGACCTTAACCACAGGGCATCGTGATGATTTCGGAACAACGGGACTTCGGAACAATGGGTTTAATAGGGTCAGAACAATGGCGTGTCGGATCAGTGGGCTGTCGGACCAATGGGCAGACCCCTAGATGGTGACACCACAAAAGTAGGCGCGGGTACTTCCAGTCGCCTCTCACCTCTGTTAAAAGTGTGCTAAATTTAGTCTATGTCTAGTAGTTTGTCTTTTATGCAAGACTTGGTGGTGCTTTCTGTTGTTGGCTTTGGAAGGTGGTGGCGTGTGGCTGTGGGTCGCTCATCAGGATGAGGAAATCAACTCATTAGTCTGTAAACTCTCCATCTGCCGACTAGAGGTTAAGGTTTTTAAATGGTAACATCAATAAACATCGAGGAAAGATAGAGAAGGAATGAACACCAGCTCAACTAGCATCATGCTTCCCTTCCTACAGGCACTTCAATAAACTGGATGACTTCCATGCCTGCTTCATTTTCCAATGGACTATCAAAAAGTGTAATATCTTTTGATTCACCAAACTTAAGCTAAGTTCTGGACAGCACCATTCAACCAGAAGGTTCTTTATGCTGAGTAAAGGACTCTGTCAAGAGAGGGAGAGGAGGTGTGTGCTTTATGGTGCATAAAGACTGGTCTGATGGTGTAGTTGTGAGATGCTGTTGTGTTCTTGCTGTGGATCACTGCTATAATGTTAAAGAGTTGGCTGTAGAGAGGAGCCCCTGCCAGTGTTTGGCAGGAGCAACCATGCGGATGTGTCAGTATGTGTGGACAGTTAAATGATTCCACAGTCAGAAACCATGGATTACCAGAACCATCCGGTAATATAGACAATTAGAAGGCAGCAGCCAACAATGTAAGAAGATGTGAAAAAGGACTTAACTGCAGAGCACAAGTTAAAGGAGCTGATGGGATCACTTCACTGGAGTCTTACCTTGTATAATTCGATGTGACAAATAAATGATTGATGGATAAGACGTCAAATGCATCCCAGACCACGTTGGCAAGTGGTTTGAGTGATCGAATCACAGCGCATCCTTGTGATCGTTTACACTTGTATTTGGGGCTGTCCACTGGTGATTGGTTGACCCAAAACTCATGTTAGTAGCAGGTATAAACAGGCTAACTAATTATTGTTATCATGCGTTCCTAAAGTCACTGTACATGTTACGGTAAAGTGGTACTCCCAGTATTTAGTAAATGGCCAGTATCATATCGGTCAAACCCTATTTTTGCACACTATATACTGTTTTTTCTTCTCTCCCTACCATCTACAGATTTCTGCACCTTCATTAACACATTATTGCATTCCCTTCCCCCACTTCTCTCATTTTATTTTGCTCTGCTTTGTTTTCTGTGTTGTTGTTTTGTTTTTGTAATATTTATACTGAACATGTCAGAACTAGCAGAAGCCCACATCACAGATGTAAAACGCACATACAGATGTGTAAGATGCATGTGTTTGTGTAGACATACACACAAGTACATGCGCGACGTGTTGAGACGTATTGGCCCACAAAGTGTACATGGATGTATCCTGAACTGGATTTCTTTATTGGCCCCAGTGTGCACGACACAGACATGAGAATATTCTGGTGCACTTAAAACATAATTTAACACCGAAACAATTTGAAATAAATGTTGAAATGGGGAAATCTAAACCATTCCACCTTAAGTGGGTGCTTTATCCGTTTGAGCACAGGGAAAGAATAAATGGGGTGAATCAGAAAGTCTATAGTGTAATTTTTTTAATAAAAAAAGATATATAACAAGATGAGAAAAACTACCTGCAAGTAACAGATTGTTACTTAAGAGAGAAATGTATGTGATGTAACTAATATTTGGAACTTTAATTGCACTTGAATTTTATATTTTAAACTGTAGGAAAAAAAGATCTAAGTTACGTATTTGTTACCTTTTGTGTTGTTTTGAAAATGTGCCACATGTGGTGGTGATGAGAGAGAAAGATGGTAGTGTCTCCTCCTCGTCCTCACTCTGTAGCTTGCAGTGACCCCCAAATCCCTCAGTTACAGTTGCTTCAAGTCTCATTCACACACACAGCAAGAAAAAAGCTTCAGTATCTCAAAACTAATGTGCACAGAGTAAAGGCAGTGGAAGCAATAGATCACTTAAACTTACCACCATCATCACAGTTTGTTTTCTCTACCAAGTCCTGCTTCATCCTTCAAAAATGTCCTATAGCTGCCAGAGAGAAGGAGCATCATCATTAAAGCTTCTTGTATGATGGCATCACTTACACACTACACACAGTATATGCCTGTTTCTAAAAAAAAAAAACTATTTACAAAATCTGCATTCAACCAGATGCAATCTCTTTCCATTAAGTAGGAAGTATAGTGTGTATACTATGCTTTTCTTTTATAACCCAACTAAATGTTTCTGTGTCAATCCCAATGGTACTAATATGTCTATGAAATCCTATACCATGTATTGAAGATGGGCTCTATATCTGCACAATGCGACTGGAGATAAAAACATGTATGGTGTGAGTGGAGTGTCAGTCTGGAGGTGAATGTAGTGGCAGGGTCACAGTCAGAATAAGAGTGTATGTGTGTTCGTAGCACTTGCAGCGTCACCTGTAAGCCAGTAAACTTTATCTGTGTTTTGTGTTGTTCATAAAGATGCAAGCCTCCCCCTGAAACATGATACAAATGTAAATGTAACATTCCTTATCGTTGTTAAAGCTCCTCTAGAAATTTAACTCACGTTAAGTGTGTCATTCATGAGAAGAGGAAGCTTCTAGTCTTTGTGCTGAGCACAAGGAATACAAGGGAGTGTCAGTGCTCATGTAGAGCTTATTAAAGCTCAGCAATTAGAAATGTAAGGACCATACTGGAGGTTTTACATGTTCTAGCCCATCAAATCATGTATACTGCTTTGTATGTTCGAAAGTCTGATATTTTAAGTTCCCTACTTTACAGGTGGCCAATGTTTTCACTTCATTTCAGTATACTGCTCCCTCAGGGCTTTCAGCCAGAAAGAGATTTATTGGTTAAAGTTAGCAAAGAAAATGTAGTTTGGGTTAAGATGAATAGATTTCTGCCAGAGTAACATGAAAATGGCAACATATTCTCACCCCAAGCTCATCACATATCAACGTTTGGTCATGGTCTGTTTTAAAAATACACTTCCGTTTTCACAGGAAATGTACAGTTTGCATACAGGGTCTTTCAAAATAAATGCACTACGTCGGTACAACACAGCCAATTGAAGTGTTCAACAACAAACACACGATTATGTTTGGCCAACACACGCATGTAATTAGGTTAAGGAAAAAGAACAGGGTTTGGATTTACAATCTTACAAGAAGTGAACACAGGCCTCCAGGTAAAAGCTGGTGGTTGTTGGACCCATCTACCACCACTTCTGCCCTCCCTTCTCTGACTTTCACCCTATTAACTTATGTTGTTGTCCGTCTGCATTTCCCTCCCCTGACGCTGCTGACATGAAAAGACGGGCTTTTTCGTTGGTGTCTGATGTTGATGTCAATGACTTGGGAGTGAAAATGCACACAGCCTCCATAATTATTATGCGATGGTGGGCATGAAATGTGTATTTCAACACGTCGTTGACATGGTTAAAGATGGGATTCCAGTTTAGTTATTTGTAGGGAGAGAATAAAACAACAAAAAAATACTTAGTTAAGTTTGGAAAAGATTGTGGTTTCAGTTAAAATAGCTGCATACAGGATATAAATGATGTAAACCTGCATAGTTATGTGAAGTACCATCCCATTCTCATTTCCACATTGTCAGATACCAGTGCTTAGTCATGCCCCCAGTGTCTCCTAGTGACGCACAGGGCACCCCTTAGCGTGTCTGTTTATTGCACAGCTAACACATTGTGGCATATGGTTAATGTTGTGCAACATACTCTCATAGCACAGTCTGTATGACATCCTATGAAAAATGCATGCACAACAATTTGTATGATATCCTACAAATTTGTGCCCCATGAATACCATTAAGTCCATAATGTAAATTTACATAATTAACGTAAAGTTACAGAGGTTAACTTTAGGCCATAAAAAGACTCAAAGTTCACACAGCCTGCCTCCTTACAAGCACTTGTGACAGCTTCCTTGATTACTGCCATCAGGGCATTGGTCATGTGATTGCAGCCTTTCAAAATATATGGGATATGTGCAAATTTTGGTACACTGCTTTATGTCGGAAAAAATCGTAATGTCAGCCTGTGTTGTGGATCAGTGACAGTTAGGCGACAAAACTGCTTGGTTAGGTTTAGGAAAAAGAGGGTAAAAATAAATTACATCACTGCACGATGATCTTACATAAATTGCATAACACCAGATTAAAATAACACTGACTTTGGGTTTCACAAGGGACACAAATGTGATCTCCTGGATGAGAGTCAAGTTTTGTTTGACCCATCTACCTCCCCTACCTCTCACCATATACGGACTTTCTCACTCGTTATACTACAAAAGTTGCTCTCAGCGTCAAATATGGCCACAGATGGGTTTATAGTGGAGTTAGTTGAAAACCTAGTGGGTCTTATAAAGACATAAAAGGCTGCATTTGGCATCAACGTCACATGCCAAGGGGCGTGACAAAGTGTTAATATTTGACGCCCAGGGAATGAGAAGGGGTCGAAGTACCTACGTGAAGTACTTTGCACAGATGTGTAAGGTCCATAAAGTCACGTTACCAGGTTGACTTTTGGTTTCACCCTGGACATAAACAGTGGTCTCCTGGTTGAAAGTCCATGTTTGTATGACCCATCCACCTTCCCTCCTACCCATGCTATGCAGATTTTTTGCTCTTTTTATTTAATTTGTGTGTCCACAACAGATCCTCATTGACTTTGCATTGGCACTGTTTTTGTGTTGCCTGCACATAATTCGAACACATTTCCTGCCCACCAGCACATAATGTTTTCATGTATCGTGGGCTGGATATTCTCATGTCTGTATGGTAAACGTATAACTAAAGCCAGCAGTCTTTCAGCTTGGCTAAGACTTGAAACAGGGGGGAACAGTTAGTCTGGATCTGTCCAAAGCGAAGAACTCCTGCCAACCAGCACCTCTAAAGCCCACTGATTAACACATCATATCTGAATAGATTTATCTGTATAGAAAATTTCACCCCAGACTCAGTCCCATTTCATCCAATACCAACCCTTTGTCAGTGGCCTTTGGCGTCAGAAAACTGATGCATCAAAGCGCCATTCAGCAGGGGACTGAAACATACTGAGCTGAGGTATCAACTACTAGAGTATAAAGAGCATGAAAGTCCACATTGGGTGAGTCAAACAACATTACATCATGTTAGTAACAAATGTACTTTTTTAAGCCAAACCATGATGTGTTCCCTAACCTAACCATGTGCTTTTGTTGCCTAAACCTAAGGAAATAAACCTTAAAACATTTTTTTAATCAAATTCTAAGTTTCTTGTGTTCTTGTGTTTCTTACGTGAAAAGAAATCATGAATCTACATATTCTGTGAAAACTGAAGTTTTTTTAAAAAAAGACACAGTGCATGTATTAAGCGTAATTTGACACACCATCCCTGAGCATTCAAAACTAATGTTGGAGGGTACCTAGAGCATCATAGTTGAAGGTGAAGAGCCACTGACCAAATGTTGATATTTGACTAGTTCAGAGTGAGAATGTGTTGAAAATATGTTGATAAGTGATCTTGCAGAAGCTGACTAGTGGCTTTTGTTATCTTTGAACAGAGCCAGGTTAAATGTTTTACCCATTTCTAGTCTTTGTGCTAAGATAAGTTAACTGGCTGCCCATGGTAGCTTCACATTTGCCATACAGAAGTGAGAGGGCTATTAATGCTTTCATCTAACTCTGGGCTACTGAGCAAGGAAGTGTGTTTCCCAAAATGTCAAACTATTTCTTAAAGATAAATAATCCACCACCGTTACTTTCTTTATTTTTTTGTAAGCTGTGTTTGTGCAGTAATGTATGTGTAAGCATGGACCATATTCAGAGTTCTCCTCACTGCTGTGTTCTGGGACATACTGAGATTTTCTTTTATTTGGCTGTTGAGCAGCAGCTTTTTAAATCAATCTCATTGCTAGAATTAACAAAACAGTCAAATACAATAAGCTTCATGTTAAACACAACCTCTGCACTGTCCCCCTGAATATTTGGAATATGTGCATATGTCCCCTCCACTAAAAGCAAGAAAATTGGACTTAAAGTTTGACAAAATTAAAGAGATGTACACCACAAATTGATGCAGAAAAGGCAAAAATTGGAACATGAAAATTCACAAAAACACAGTAAATTAAGTAATTGATGCCCAAAATTTCCTGGGTTAGGATACTAAACCCCCCATTTCATATGCGCCCCCCCCCCCCCCCCAATTGATGGAAATGCAACCTACGCCCTTGACATTCACATTCAGTTATTTGATCATCCAACAACAAAGCCCTACAATGCAATGCTTTTCAGCATCAAACTTTTGATTGTCACAGTATACTGAAATGAGACAGGAAGCTAAGAAATCAGTTAAAACGTCTGCAAAGATGTATTTGTGATTGATGTGCTGTGCAGACAAAACCACAGGTATGGTCCTGCAGAACTCTGAGCTGGTTGTAGTCAAGGGGGTTATTCTAAACAAGGTAAACGATGAAAACCAATAACAAAATGGCAAAAATGTATTCAATTAGACATATTTTTTACAGGAATAATGATTGATAATAATTGATAATCACCCCCTGAAAGTAGATATACTCTTTAATTGTAAGCCCACATGGCAGTGAGGTCACTGGATCATGAGATAATCTCCCAAAACAAAAGCATCCTGTCATTAGATATTGTTCCAGGCCTTGACAAATAGTCACCACACAGACAAGTTATGGTGTGGCCTACTTCCTGTTTGAGGTGGGAACTGTTCAACATGAGTGTGATTAAAAAAAAAAAAAGATATGAAATGCTCTAAAGTTTATAATTGGTTTTTTTTCTTCCTGAGAATGTATTCTATTGTGAATGGTGGTGTGTGTATGGGAGATTGTGAGAATGTATGAGTATGCAGTAAGTGTGTGTGTGTGTGTGTGTAAGCAGTGAGTTTTTGTGCTGGGCGCCTGTGAAAGAGAAAGAGACTGTGTGTGTGTGTGTGTGTGTGTGTGTGTGTGTGCGTGTGTGTGTGTGTGTGTGTGTGTGTGTGTGTGTGCTTTAGTCCAATTTGTAGAGGAATAATTTTGACGTTTGTGTTAGTCGGTTGTACCCAAAGAAAGAAACTGTAACGCAGTGTTGTGCCATTGTTTGGTCCATGAAACTCCAGTACTGAACAAATTAAATAAAACAGTAGCAGAAAACACACTCAGGTCGTCTCTTTTGTATGTCCATGCAGAAACAGAGAGATAGGAGCCCTTGGAGTGGCTCCTATCTGCTCATTATATCTCTTATCTCTCCTCAGATGTGGCTCCATGTGCCGTTACACACAACCAGCCTGAAGTACGCTTCCGGAAAATTAAGCTGATGCTGCTAATATTGCTCTTATCTTCAAGCGGTACAATCTGTACGGCAGATCTGGATGCTCCATCAGAAACACTCATCATCATCCACACTGATGTTTTTTTCCATTCATATTCTCTTTCTTTGTCTAACTTGAAAGATAAAGAGAAAAGAGATAACCTGTTTGAACCACTCTGCTGTTAGGATATCTACACTTCCTGTGCACATTCACTTCTGTACTGTAGGTAAAGTGACATTCACTGGTTCCCAGGAGTTTATGGATCCTGCTGGTTGCTATGAGGTGACTGCATTTTTCTGTTAAAATAGCAGTAAGAGATTAGGACTGTTGCTTCAGCTCATGAAGCATGTCATATCACTGAATTGTAACCACAGACTGTACAAACTCACTGACATTAGCAGGCTGCAGGTTCTCCACGGAGGGAAGCTGTTGAGTCATTGTCTGATTTGTCCCAGATTAGGGCCAGATAGATTTGAGAACCCTGAAAGCATAAGTATGCTTAACACAATACAGTTTTCTGTATTGAAACTACCATAAATATTCAATTAAAAGCCTGGTCCCGATGAAACGCCCAGCCCCTTTTACTAGCCTGGTTTGGCTACACATTATGACAAATAAAGGCCTGTCTCAATTAGACACCTGGTCTAGTTGCCAAGCAGTTAATTTTTATAGATTTTTTTTGGGTATATAAAAACAGGTTGTTGGCTACCCACTTGAGCTAACATAAGTTAGCTGTTTAGATTGAACATACAAATCTAAATATCTGAACTTTTGTCATTATGGAGATGCTACATATTGTTAGCTCAGTTAGAGCTAACAATACCCAGTAAGTTATCCATATTCATATCCACCGATAAAAATAATTAATTGGGTTTTTCATAAAAATTTATCCAAGTTTGTGAGTATTGTTTCAACAGGATAATCTAACACACACGCAAACAGAGAGAGATACCCATGATGGAAAAACAGCTCCAAATGTGACAGAGACAACAGCTGGGAGCAGAAGCGATTGTCGACCGGCGTCGAGAAATGCGCATCTGGTGTGAACGGTCTCGCGCAAGAATTTCGGTGCACTGCGCTTCGCAGCACTCTGTTGGCAGTGTGGCCCTGGCGTAATTCAGAGTCATTCAACCTAAATTATTATATATTTACAGCAAATAAAGCAAATAAATCATTTTTTTTTTTACTTTTAACCATTTTAACATTACTTATATTAACAGTCCTATAAAATTCACCTAAAACACCTATCCAAAGCATACCCAAAAGGAACTGTAAGCTGCTCTTGTTCCATTTTTAGTACATATACATGCATGGTCTCATTTGAAAGTCATCAGTCAGAATGACTGTAATTACTTAAGACATTGAGGTATGGAAGTTTTAACACACTGACATAGAAGAATCTTACAGAAAGTAAACACCAGCCTCCCAGGTGAAAGTGGTTGTTGGATCCATCCACCACCCCTCTCACCTGCCTTTCTTTGGATTCAGCCCCCTTAACTTTTGTTGTTGTCCCACTGCATTTCTTCCTGATGCTGCCAGGTGCTAATAAACAATAAGGGCTGGGGCATCGGTGGCTAGTGGATAGAGCAGGTGCCCTTTGTACAAGGCTGTTGCTGCAGCAGCCCGGGTTTGACTCCAGCCTGCTTTTTTGTCAGTGTATATCACTAACCTTGCAACTTTTTTTGATGACTTAAGAGTGTGAATGAGAGCTAGTTTGGTGGAAAAGAGGTATGTTTAGCTCCATTTCCAGCAAACACTTTCGGTATTGTAACTTGGAACCAAAGTAACCCTTAAGACTTAGTGCCCAGACCCTAGCGTTTCCACCGCAAACAGTGCTTTTAAATGTGGACTGGGTTGTCACTCACTCACTTTCTCATTATGAGTGACACAGAGGGAAGTCTTCACCTCATTTATTGTCCACAGAACAGGGTTGCATGCCGACATTTTCTCAAAAAAAATAAAACAGGCTTCCATGAGAGTTTCTGTCAATGAGATAGAGAGGAAATAGCAGGTTTGTGCATTTAGTACTTACCCCCAAATTCCACCAGATGCGTGTTGGTTGCGTCTGCGCTGCTGAACGGCAGCGGAGCTGATACATTTCAATTCTAGTCAATAGCTGTGTTCGAATTGCTCCCTATCACAGATATAGTGCACTATATAGTGTGTATATATATATACGCCATATATCGCCATTTTGTAGTGTTGTTCGAATTCTCCGTGCTTAATTTCATTCACTATATAGTGAACTATAAAATACCCACAATGCACAGCAAATGTGAGCCAGGTAGCTTGTAGCTCGTGCACTGTCGTGAGCTATTACAGCTCACAATGCAGACACACAACCGTAGCTGACAAAACCAAACGTCCACACCATTAGCATTTCAACAACTTATTGACAAAAAGTACAACCACCATACAGTTTGATCACCCTCAAAGCGCCCGGTTTGTTTACATGATGCTCAGTGCGTCCACTTGCGTCACAGGAGTATGCGGCGCAGCTACTGATGCAACGACGTTCAGAAAATTTCAGTTAGTGTCCGAAATCTCGTTCAGTCCTTCCCCATGTAGTGCACTATATAGTAACTGAGTGAGTGAGTGAGTGAGTGGACGGTTTCAAACACACCTAATATGTGTGCTTTCACCGGCTGCAGCTGTGCGCGTTCTGGCTCCGCCACAGCTGCAGCGCTCTGGAGCCCTCTGCAACAAATCCGCAGGATTTCTATCTTTGCTGGACGCTGGAGCTCAACCCAGCAATTCAGCGCAGAGCAGATCATGCGGGACAGGAAGTCGTGCACAGAAACAAAATAAAACATCCGATTAATTTTCAAAATAAAATACACAGTGTTCACGGCGGATCATATAGGCCTAGTCTCGCCACCAGACAATCAGAGATCTCCACCTTCTGATAGTCTGGGGACACTCCTTTCTAAAGTGTGTTTAACACACCGAAGAAAACAGCCGGCAACAAAGCAACGGCGCTTGCATTTTTTAAAAGGACACACCCTGCCGGAAATGTGCTCAGCCCCTTTTCTCGTCTGCAAGGAAACAAACACACAGAGAGCTTGAAAATGGATGCTGAGAGATTTAACTCCGTTTTATCAAATGTGTGCT
The DNA here is from genome assembly GCA_035609425.1 of Epinephelus awoara. NCBI lineage: Eukaryota > Metazoa > Chordata > Actinopteri > Perciformes > Serranidae > Epinephelus > Epinephelus awoara. The sequence continues at coordinate 28,749,084 of CM069316.1, read as the reverse complement.
CAGTCCACAAGATTGTATGAAGGACTTACAGCGACTTTATTTAAAACTTTTAATGCAGTCGGACTATGTTTACGAGTACAACAGTTAAGCAAGCCACCGAAGGACCGCCCTGCGGATTTACTATTGGTTCTGCAACATAGGGAATTTTTTTAAACTCTGAAATTGTATCCGCCCATTTAAACACAAAACCAGGGAGAAAGACATCAGTCTTTAGTTAAGCAAAGCGTCTAAAGACTGACTTGTGAGTCTAATATAGGCCTATCCCTGCACTACACCTTGAAAACGTCATAATGGGTGGAGGCAGGCCTGAAGTCAACTGGTCAGAGGTTTTCAGATGTCATTTCACCCCACTGACACCATGGACGAGGAGATGTTAATCATGGATGTGCACCAAGATGTCTTCCTACTACTCCTCTGGTTTTGTGGCTCTGTTTATAGAAACTACATCTTGTTATATCGCGCGATTATGTGTGAATTTGCGAGATCTTGTGGGTCCTCGTCACTCCTGCTGTCCGGCGGAGTTGCACACGCAGTGGGTGTCGCAACAGACACGCAACCAGTGGAATTCCAGCGTAAGACAAGCTCGGGGGTTGCAGGAGTCACAGGAATGACACTCTTGTTTTTTGTTGCTGGTTGAAAATATAAACACTTGAAGATCTACTCATTACTAAAAGTGTAGGCCTACGTCATATAAAAACTAATAGAGTGGTCAAAGTTGTCACAGTGATATTTAAGGTGTGCTGATGGATTAATGTTGTCACCTCATGCATAGAGTAACATTCAAAGTTCACGTTCCACCTTAAAAGTAGCCAGCAGTCAGCCCAGTGAATGAAGTTGTTTATTTCTCCAACTTCACCTGCTGCGAGAGGCAGCAAAACATCATTTCATTTTATAGTTACAGTTTGCTAATAAAACACTCCCCGATAGACTGGTTGCATGAGATTCAAAACCAGCCACAGCTCAGCCATGAGCATAGTGACCGTCCACTATTCACCATTCAATCAGCTGCAGTGTTCACAGCTCCACCTTTTAGTATCGGATCTGTGTGCTAGGTACCCCAATAGAGGGGTGACAAAAAAATGGGGATGGCACGGAACAGTTGCATTGGTACCATCCACAACTTTTCGCAGTGGAAATGGAAAAAAAGCATACTGAACTGAACCATGCTGGAGTTGGTAATTGCGCGTCACAAATCTATTTTCTGTTTGCAGACTGGTAACCATCATTGGGACTGATTTCATTCTGAATATCATGAATTGACTCAAGCAATGGCTGCCAAAACTCTAAGTGTGAGTCACACAGAATTTGAGACAACAGTCTGATTTCTACAAACGTCACTGCTAGCATTAACATTCACAGTGACACTCAGTGGCCCAGAATTCATACAAAAAAGGTAACATATTTGCTTCCCTTTGTCTTCTGTGGGTTTTCCTGGCTCGTAGGTACAAAATCAGCAGACTTGTAAATATCCACATTGTTTTCCTCCATCAGAAGCTGCCATTTGCTGTTGTTTGTTCCTACAAAGTCTAAAAAAACAGCATTCAGACAGTGAGATAATCCATCACAGTGTGACAGCTTCATTTGATTTGATCACAGTGTGTCTGTGAGTGTGTTTTCATTGGGCCTGAGCAGAGTGTTTTCATATCACTCCTGCATTACATGACACCAGGAGAAGAGTAAGTTTGCTTCAGGAAATATACGTCACCTTACAAATTTTCGTGATGCATCCATGTCCTCTTCTTGTTGTGTCTTTCTGATTTTTTTTTTCAGAACAACAGTTCAGTTGTGTGTAATTGTAAAGCTGCTTTGTAAGACATCCACAACAGAATTCCACCAGCTCTGATTACAGAATGGTGAATATATTTACCCAGTTGGCCTATAGCTCTGACTGACAGAGTCAGTGTCCTTTAATGACAGAGTTCACACTCTGTTTAGAATATTACTGTAAATCCTCAGCAACTTTGCTGTTGGTCATGAATCATATTTGACAGGCAGATCTGATATTTCCTACATGCTCTTTCCAAGACGTCCAATCAGCAGCCAGCATCTGCAGGCAAATGCAACCGTGCCAGATGCTAAGATTACTCTCCCTCTGCTATCTTGTTGCCTTCCTTCCATCAGTCGCTCTGCTCAAAGTTCACAGGATATGAAGTGATAAAGACAGAACATGGGCTGAATAAGTGACAACAATGTGAAAGACCTGCTGTTAGGTCTAATTACCAGATGTGTCTGGTGCATATAGGGCAGGGAAATATGAAACATGTAACACCATGTCCTGACGGGATGTGATGCAAGCAAGCATCAGCGACTAAATCACTTTGACTGCACTGTTTTCTATTGGACTGTCCGAACTGCCTCCAAGTGACATGATGCAGTGCACCATTTGGAGCTGAACTTTTGCTGTACACCCGTTTCTATTTTTATTCTGTTGCTCGCATTGAAAGCGCTGCAAAGGAGGAAAATGCAACTATATTCTGTCAGGATTCCATTACACATGTTACTAAATGTAAGTCTGAAACATCAGAGAGAAAAAGGACTGAAACACACTGATTGATTGGTAGCCTTTAGTACAAACAGACATATTGACAGTACTGTTGCTTTTTTTCAGTCATACTGGACAATGACAGTGCAAATACTTGTTTTTTTAATGGACAGGACAGAGCGAAATGGGAGACAGAATGCAGAAATGGTCACAAGCCAGAGTCGAACCTGCAACCACCGCAGCAAAGCATCGCCTCTCTACATGGGGCGCTGGCACTATCCACTACGCTACCAATGCCAGATGCCTATTATTGAATGGCAGACAAAACAGGATGTTGTTCTAAATCTATTGGATAATGGACCTAAAAGCAGGAGTTACCAGAGCTCTAGTCTGAGTGGGCGGAAGTTCGCTGCATAGATGAGCCTCTCGTTGAGCGGAACGAGCCACCCGCTGAAGTCCCACCCTACCACCTCCGGTTGTATAGCAGTTTTTAACATGTCCTTTACTAACTTTTGCAGTGTTTGATCTTGCGGGGATGTAGCCATTTTTCTGCCATGGTTTGTGTCCTGTAGGCGATATTTTTGTGGGCGTGTTACATCAAAACCTGTTTCTTCCCGGCAATATTTTTGCAAGCGCACCGTTACTGTGGCACTGCCCAGAATGATTGTGATTGGTTGAAAGAAATAAAAAAAAAGCCGGGACATTTTTTCCCCAATTTTAAAGTGAGAGTCAGCGCAGCCAGACCTTTCTTTCCTTGAGAAAGGTCTGGTGAGCGAGACTACCAGAGCTCAAACCCAAGTATCACACCAAATTATCCCACTATAACCATCACAGCATTAAAGTACGAAACGTGCTAGTATAACAGCCCATTCAACAGAAGAAAATGTTCACATTGTAAATTCTGCAAACCATACGTTACAATTAAAAAGGTCCGGAAATAATAAGCAACAACCCTATGATAGACAATGACATCATAGCCACAGAGAATTGTGGGATTTTTTTTTTTTTTTAGTAGAAAGACGTACAGGCAACGTGGACCCAGATATTCAGACTCCTAAGTGCACTCTGTCTCATCACTCTGTGGACTTTATTTGTGTTCATGTGCATTCATGACAAAGTAGGTACAGAATGATTATTCCCCTGTCATAGTTTGATGGGTGAATTGTGCCTTTTCATTGCATTTTCATTTTCATGTACAATGTATGCTGCGTTCTTGTTTTAGCTCTTGCTAACTCAGGCAGTCTTGGAGGAGTCTGTGATGCTGATTGTTTAACCAATTTTTCCTGCAGTCTCTTTTGTATAATTGTGGGACTAAGTGAGGTAGGTGTACGCATATTTTTTATACTCTCCTTGTTGTTAGTTTGCTTCTCTTCCCAACTGCAATATAACATCCGCACAAAGACACTCAGACATAATTTAACGTATTTATGATGGCAGCACTTGAGCTGTGTACAAATGGCAACATCTGGGGCTAAAAAAAAGAAGCACATACTGAGGTGCCAGAAACTGCAGTTCTTCTGATATCCACTTGAGAGTGGCTCCAAAACTGAGTCAAGATCAAGATTTACTTTATTGTCTCAGAAAGTGGGAAATTTGTCTCAGGCTGTGCAACCAGAAAAGACTGCCCATAGACTGTAGAAAAAAAAAAAAAATTATCCCCTGTACTGCTGTCATGAATGTTGAAATTAGCTATAGAGACCAAAACTGTTGACAAGTCACTACCATGGCAGCTATGTTTGGTAAGTAATGTAACAATTGGCATAACCCCAGAATCACAGAGTACAGGCCCAGCCATAGCCGCCACTATTTCAGTGTGTTTTCAGTTCACTAAAATATTGTTGAGTGTTTGGTTACACTCAAGGACCCGCTAAGGAGTTGGATGTAAAGTTTTTCTGGTAAGTAGCCTACATGCAATGGTTTCACCCTTTTTCCCGAGCAAAAATTAACATATGCATTTTCATCGTTGGCCATAGCTGTAAATGCACGGTACTAACCAAGGTAGCAGCTAGCATTAGGGTCATCTCCATCCTCTCATTCAAATATGGTCACTTTTAGCTCCAAAAATCAGGAGTTCACAACCCTATGGGTGACATCATGGTGGCTACATGTATCATTTTATACAGTCTATGACTGTGTATCAGCCACAGGAAAAAAGAACAGTAAGTTAATTTGGAAACCAGAGGTGTCAGGTAGTTTCATTCAGAATGAAAATGTCTCTCAGATGTTTAGATCACTGGAGGAATTGAGTTGGTATCATTCAGAGATGGAACAATCTATAAAAATAAACTTTCAAGACTTTGTCATGTTTCACCTTTTTGTATTTACATTTTCACACCTAACCTTCCCAGCATGTGCTGTACAGAGGCGGATGAAGCAGAGTGATTTGTGTTCAGTACATTCTAATTTATTCACAAATTGACTATATATGGCCAGCAGATGGCGGACTCACTCCAACCTAGGACTCTGAAGGCTTCCACCCTAACTTGGGCGGTTATGGATGCATGTGTTTGGGCTCCAGATTGCAGTCCATTTGTTTAGCTCATTACCAGCCTAAATCCCAGTCCAATTACCTGAGGATAAACAGGAGCAGAGGTGGTGGTACGCTGTAATGCTGTAATTTCACTGATTATCCCTTACAAGGCCAATAATGTGGAGAGTCAGTTCCTTTTTTCATTTCAGCACAAATGTAAAGATTTAACAGGACGGAGCTTATCGAGATCTGCTAATAAAATACAATGTCTGCATCTGCTAAGTGGGATTCAGAGGTGGATGGATGGACAGAAAATATAGACAGTAAAGAATACACTTGAAATGTAAACGAACACCAATGCAAAAAGATAACACTAGTGAGACAGTGTCATATTCACAAGCCCAGGGACCCAAGGACAGGGGTGTAGCACCAAATTCTGGGTCTTATACACAAGCAGTCTCTGTAGGAGCCCTGCCCCTTCTCTTTTGAACTATGTCTCCCTCACGCACCTTTTGCCTTCATTTATTTATTTATTACAAAGTAAGTTTACTGTCTGTCTCCTTTCCTTTCTTTCTTTTCTTTTTTGGAAGCCCAATTTTCTGGACATTAACAGTGGTGCTCCAGCATCATTAGCAGTCACTCGCTTGTGTTGTAATTTTCCAAATGGCCAGATATTTGTTTAAACTGTATTAATCATTATTAATTGGTTAGTAAACATCTATAAACATTATTTGGATGTCTATTCCAAAGTTGAAACGGGCCATCATAATACCTTGTTACATGGTCATAAATACTGGATTTATAAACATTGTAACTATAATGGACACCTGAATGGTGTTTATGTACCACACAGTATTGCTAACCATTTAAAATTACATTGTTATTCATTTGCAACTTTTTTATACCCATAAAAAAAGTTAATAAGTTTCTAGATAGTTTACAAACCAACTATGATGTATTAAGAATTAGAAATATCTGGTCTATCTTTAATTTCATAACGTGTGCAACAATAAACTGTTAAAATAACTAATTATAGCATTGCATCATATTACATCATCACATTGCTGTTTGTTAACAATAAAATAACTATTCACTAAAGTTAAATTACCTTCCAATTTATCATGTATCAGTGATGGCTATTGTAAAGTGTGGTAGTTAGTTAGTAGTAGTTAGTAGTTAGTTATGGCACTAATTCCTCCGAAATAAAAAATAACAAACAAAACCAAACTTCTCACTCCTGGTTTATCAAGGCCTCCCCTTCCATTTGGTCCGTGGGTAATCTATCCCACTTCCCCTCTATTACCACACCCCCAACCCTAACCCTGATACTTCTACTCCACTACAGTTCAGACACAACATCTATCTTCTGACTTACACCACTACATTTATTTATTTTCAGATCCAGATGTTACACAATGTTTTTGTTCTTTTCTAATATATCAGTCACAGCATTTTTCTGCAGAATGAAAAGTTTTATTTTTTAATGCTTTAAATACATTTTGAAGATAATAATACAGGACTTTCACTGGATTAGAATTTTAAATGCAGGACTTGTTTTTACTTTCATGAACTGGTATTTAAAGGAATACTTCACCTGCAAAATGATCATTTGTTCATCATCTACTCACCTCATATTACGTTGAATTTGTGAAGAAAACTTTGTTTTTCTTGCATGCCTCCACTGTGAATGAAGAATCTAAAAAGGCGAACATTCTACATGAACTGAAGTCATAGGGGTCCATGTTTAGCATCAGCAAAGCTGTATCAAACCACCTATTCACAAACTTCACACATCTCGTGCAGTCTCATTTATCAAGTTTATGCTCAGTACTTCCCAAATGCATGCATTTTCGCTATACTAGCTAAACTGCAAGAGTTGTGTGAGAGTTTGTAAACTGATAGTTTCAGGTAGTTTGCTGCTCTTAGTACCCTGACTAATTAAATTCATGAAGAAATTTCATTTTTTTTTTTTTAATTCTCTGTTCACTGTGGAGGTATGCAAGAGAAACAAAGTTTTCTTTGAATTCAATGTAACACGCGGTGAGGAACTGATATACAAATGGTCATTTTGTGGGTGAAGTATTCCTTTAACAAAAAGATCTAAATACTTGTTCCACCAGTGGTAGAGAGGTGTGCCAGTTTGGATTTGCGGTAGGATCGAATCTTTCTTTATCTCCAGTGTCAACACAAAAAGGTTCAGGAGCAACTTTCAACAGCAGTACTTTACAGATAGGTTAACCTACAGCCATCCCATTAAAATAAAAAGGAAAATGACGGTACCATAGGGAGTGGGTGAGACCCTGTCTATCTCCTGCACAGGGCCCATTGTCCCATAATCTGTCCACGGTCATGTCTGTCCTTTAGTTGTTCTTTCCCTCCCAGTGATTTTGAGAAATGAGAGAGTCAAGGCAGGTTCATGCACATCTGGAAAACGAAGCATGACTTGGGAAAATGAATGAAAGCAACTGACTTGTATTTGTAACAAATGATGCATGGGTCCCTGCAGGGATATCACTGGGACAATATAAAACCACAGGTGAAACGATTAGTCCAATAACTGATTAGTCAATCCACAGAAACAATCAATTATTCAACTAATTGTTGGAAGTAATTTTAAGGCAACAATTTTCAATCTCCCTGCTCCAGCTTTATGTTGGTTTTCTTTGTCCTTCCTGACACTGAACTGAATGTCAGTTTGGACTGTTTGTTGGACAAAAGAAACCGTTTCATAATGTCAACTTGGCTTTGGGAAATTGTAACGATTCTATTGCAATTTTTTTTCTGACATTTTAGAAATCAAACAAGTGCTGTTTGAGGTAACGTGACAAAGAAGTTTGAGGTACTGTACTTGAGTATTTCCATTTTATGGCACTTGATGAAACATTTACTCCACTACATTTATCTGACAGTAGTGCTTCTTACTTTGAAGATCAGGGACCACACAAAACAACTTAAGTTTTCTCCTTAAGTATAACACTTTATGCTTAATTTCTCCTGAGTTGAGGGACTTACACTGTTACACAGAATCCCTTAAAAGGTTAAAAGAGATTTTACAGCAGAAAATTTCGATGAAGATTGTTTGTTTGCTTGGACTCATGCTTGTGATGCTTGTTATCGTCTCCTACAAATGTAACAAATCTGTGGTTTGCAGAGACATACAATGCCAACATTTTTTTGGTGATTGGGTTGAATATAAATAATGTAATCAGAGTGCTTTTACTTTTGATATTTTTATCTGCTAATACTGTTGTACAGGGGTGTAGCACCATATTCTAGGCCTGATGCATAAGTACTCTCTGTAGGCCCCCTGCCCTTTCTCTCTTGTTTTTTTTTTTGTTTTGTTTTTTAAACAAAGTCTTTCTTTCTTTTTTGGAACCCCAATTTTCCTTTCTTGGGCAAAGACATGACAGTGTACGATGGTGCTCCAGCAGCATAAGCAACCACTCCCTTGGCTCTAGCTGCGTTTAGAGCAAATCTGAATTACAACCGAATCACAATGTTCATTTAAATAACTTTCAGGTAGAACTTTTCTTGTGTCATTATTAAAATCTAACAGTGCTGTTTGTGTTGTTTTTAACCATGAGACAGTAAATGGTAAACAGTAAATAAAACCAGTTTAAGTGTACCCTATATTTAGAATATTTTCACTGCTATACCTTGCTGTCATTCTTTTCTAACAGATAACTGAAGCGGTTATATCAAAGCCACCAGACTACACTGACAAAAAAATATTCAAATACAACGTACACTTACACTGATAGTGATTATTTTAGGTGGCCAAAATACATTTTTGCTGCAGCCCCATCCACAGCATTGTATTGTTTAGCTTCCATGCCAGTAGACTTGGTTTTATCAAACATAATAACAAAACACCAAAATAGATTAAATAAGCACAGCAGAAATGACAGACAAGCTGGACTACTGTGTTTAACTATATGTCCTTAAATGTTACAGTTAAAGCTGAAAATGAAGGAAATCAAGAAGTTTGTCAGTTTTAGTTTGACAAACTTGCTTGATGTAATATTAAAAAAGCTTAAAATGAATTCTTGAATCATTTTGTCAATAAATATTTCATGAGTAATAATCGGTTGTACATTGTTATTTGATATAAGTAAATAAAAACAAACCACAACAACAGTCTTGATAAGAGAACACACGTTATAGAAGCTGTTGTGCACAGATATAAATGCAGGTGTGCCTTGATATTTTAGCTTGCTCTTTGGTGCGCTTAGGCACAAAAAGTCTGACAGTTTTCTATCCATTCTCTAACCGCGTATCCTCTTGAGGGTCGCAGGGGAGCTGGAGAGGGACGAAAGGGGGGGTACAACCCTGGACAGGTCGCTAGACTATCGCAGGGCTGACATGTAGAGACAACATTGATGTTGTCCTTTCACACTCACATTCACACCTACGGATAATTTAGAGTCACCAATTAACCTGCATGTCTTTGGATTGTGGGAGGAAGTCAGAGCACCCGGAGAAAACCCACGCTGACACTGGGAGAACATGCACACTCCGCACAGAAGGGCTCCCGCACCTGGGATCGGACCTGGAACCCTCTTGCTGTGAGGCGCCACCAACCACCACACCACCGTGCCACCCGTAATTTCTTATTTTATCTGGTATATTTGTCATATACAGATTTGCAGTAATGACCAATCAGTAATGATTGGTAATATGTTTGCTGATGTTGTCAACACTAAGTCTGTACTTGATCATGTGAAAATCTATACAGTAGCTGTTTCGATGCAAAATCTGGCACTGGGGCCCATCCTAACTACCAGACGCCATTGTGTGGCATTAATTACTTGGAAATAAAAAATTGTGAACAACACCAATCATTCCATTATTCCTGGGTTTTTGAGGTCAGTCCCCTCCCACTGGAGCCCTGGGCAGTGGCATAGGGAAGTTATGACAGGCCTCAGTGCACACTATTATGGCGGGCCCTGATGCAAGCTGTTGTGCATGTATTGTCTTGACACAAATAGAGTCTTGACATTGGACAACATCAACATGCATATTACCCAGCAATCATCACTGCATAACTGACAAAAAATATAGTAAGAAATGAATCATTTAATTGAAAAGCATATCATGGTTTTTAGATGGCTACTGACTATTTAAAAAAAAAGAATAAGAAAAAAGAGAACCATGATACAGATGGGTTTGCCTTTTTGAGGACGTACACAGCAAATGGCACCATTTTTTAACACATTCTCACTCCGACGCGGTCACATTTCAATGTTTGGTCATGGACTTTCCACACTGAGATATGTCATGTGTTGGTTGTTGATTTTGTGGGACACTGTGTCAACTTCAGCCTGTTACATGCATTGTATTCTTTCAAATTACACTTGCATTTCCCCAGGAAATTTACCCTTTATAGGCTATAGTCTTTAAAAATAAATGCACTACGTTAGTACAACAACGCAAATTGACGTTTTCTTCCCTCAACAACTAACACACGTAGTTGGGTTGAGGGAAAAAGAACAGGGTTTGGCTTTGGGATGTGAACACCACCTTCTCGTGTGAAAGTCTGTGTTTGTTGGACCCATCCACCACCCATCCTGTCCGTTAAAGAACACCGTTTTTTGCCACTGTCTGATGACTTTGGAGTGACACCGGGCTGAATTGTTAAATTAATAAAAAAAAATTAAAAATAATTTATACTAACAGGCATATTTCCCAGGCAGTCTGAATCACATGCAAGGGCCCTCTGCCCCAGGGGTCCCGGTGCAATCGCACTGCCTGCACTGTCTATAGTTTCACCCCTGGCCCTAGGTAGGCTAATCCCCCCCTTTACACGCCCATGCTGTTGTCCTTCTACTTCAGGTTCATTTTTTTCATGCAGGACTTTCAATAGTGTACATTTACTTTGAGGTTATATTACTTTTACTTAGCCTAAATAAAGATCTTAATACTTCTCCCACCGATGAATAAATAAATATACACTGGAAAGTTGCCATTGTGGCCAAACGTGAAATGTAAAAGACAAAAATTTTACTGTCAAATATTTGTCCAGGGTTGTGGGGGAATCATGGATCTCATATTTAGACACCGCCCCGGTGAGCCCCGTGGGAGCTGTATACCCTCCGGTGATCTCTGTCACTGTACCACCGGGAATGTGCTCTGTGGAGCCGCGTAGCAGCTCTCGGTCCTCCCTCCCTCCTCCTCTGCTCCTCCTCATTGTAGCCTACCGCTCACCGGGAAATACGGTGGGCAGGACTGAGCGAGTGAGAGAGAGAGAGAGAGACAGAGAGAGATAGATAGAGAGAGATAGAGAGAGAGAGAGAGAGAGAGGCAGATCTCACCACGACGCTCCACCGGTGCACCACGGGGTACGCATTCAAACTGACCAGCGCGTCTCTGTGAGCTCACACACTGTCCTCTCTCCACATCCATCACTGAGCAGCTTCACTGCAGTTGACCGCACGAGCCGGTAGGTTGGTTTCCTCTCCATTCATCTTTTAGGTGCATTTATGCAGAGGTGTCTTTTTCGTGCACGCGACACCGGAGCAGAGACTTGCAGGACTGTGTATTCCCGGGTGCATTCCGGCTCGGGACCCTCAATCTGAATGTCCAAATCTGAATTTTTGCTCCCATGTTAGGGGGTCCCTGCGGTCGCCTGAGTGTAGCCAGGATTTTAATACAGGCATGCATTCCCAGATACACGGCTTTCCAGCAGGGCTCACCGGAACGCTTTTATGTTAGATCAGATTTCAGTAGCACCACATCGAAAAGGGCAAAGTCTCCGAGCACGGTGCAGGCTGGAGAGGCTTACTTACAGGAAGAGACAGTTGGTGCAGCCTTTGGGACCAAAGTTTTATTAGTTGAGTTAAACAGAGCTTGGAAGAGGCTGCAGAACCTTAAGAGTGGAGGGAAGCTTGTAAAAAATGTGCATGAAGCTGATAATTGACTGAGCACTTTGATAATTCAGCTAAAAGGATTTAATGCCTGATTTTAATTAAGGTTTGCAAAATTCTGCCTGCAAAGTAATTAATTGAAACAAATTGTGTGTGAATACATTAAAGGTGAAATTGGCAGTAACATAAATTGAATAGCACACAGAGAAAAAAAAAAAATTCCCCATATTTTTTTACCATCTTGGTTGAATGTGTCTTGTATTATTTATCTAAATGGAATTTTCTGAACTCAACATATTTCTCAGGCTCCAGATCACACCAGCACAATCTCTAACATTTCCACACCATGCACAAAACAGATAGGCCCACTGTAATACAACAGCACACTCAGATGCACTTTAATTTTCTGTGTGTGTCCATATGGAGCAGAAAACGAGGGAATAAGCAGAGGAGATTGCCACACTTTAATGTGACGGGCGCTTGTTAAATATGAGAATGTGCCTGAGAGGAGAGAGCATCAATCAGACAGCCTCTACTCTGCTTCTTCATTTATCTAGAACCTTGCCAACATACCCGCCGTACAGTACAGGACTGTCTGTGCTCTATCTGTGGGACTGTTCTGGTCCATACTGCCACTGCTGCCAGGGGCTTTGTTTCTCTTCTCTTCTCTTGGATTACTGAACAAGGTATCTGGATCCTCTGTGATACTTGACTGTCCTTTATTTCTTTCATTTAAGAGAAGTACTCAGTTAATTGCAGCTACTTAAAAGATCCATCTGAAACATCATTGTCCATAAAGTCTGCATAGCGTTTTTAATATTTTGTGGCAGTGTGGACCATGATCACAGAGAGTCTTTGTCACGTTAAGAAATACTGCATTGAATTTAAACATAATTCTGACTTGGCAAAATAAGCATTCAGATTGATGTATCTCATACCATCAATTGTTGTGTTATATCTTTATTGGTGAGAGGACACAAGCATAGATGCAAATCTTTATGTTTGCTTCTTTGTGCACAGTTTTGTGTTTCATTTAAAACATTTTAAAAAAGATAATTCTACATCATTCCAATAGCATGAAAATGGTACAGGTGGTCAGTCTATTTCAAGCAACAAGTTATCGGTTCTTGAGTTTGAGTGGCTTACTTAACGCTACAAATGATCTGCACTTCACCTTTGACATAATAATAAGCATAATAATAATTGTTATATATATGTGTGTGCTCTCTAAAAAATGTAAAAAAAAAAAGCTCTGCTGCGGATTTAATAGAAAACCAAGACATGGTAGTGTTCTGCCAGGGGATATGTCTTGTATGCCTGAAGAAGGTCTGTGACTGAAAGCTTGTGAATGTATTAACTAGGCATTTACTTGAAAATGTTCCTTGTCATTGCAGATAGTCTCATTAATTGTTACACGCTCTTGTAAGAACAAGAAGTGTGTGTAGACTCATAGCCATTCTCTTTTGTGTAATGCATGTTGAGGACTGTCATAATACTATAAAATACACAGGGTTCCCTCGGACATGGAAAACCTGGGAAAAACAATAGAATTTCACAGTCACATTTTCCAGGCCTGGAAAAGTCATGGCATTGGTAAAATCATTTACCTTTTTGGAAAAGTCATGGAATTTTGTTGTGTGATAAATGTGATAAATTGTTACACTAATCTTCCATAGATTATCTTCCATGCAAGGTAACATAACAGAAAATGTATTTTCAGTAGCTGTTAAAGTAGCATAGCTCTAATATGTGTCAGTGTGTGACACTGTTTTGTTTATCACCACGTATGTTTCTTCTCCCCGTCTCTCCCTCCAAGTGCCAGCAGGCTGAAATTATGTTTGAATAGAGTTTGAATCTGATATGTTGGAAAAACGCAATGAAAAAAAAAAAAAAAAAAAAAAAAAAAAAAATATATATATATATATATATATATATTATGGGTCCTTGAAAAGTAATGGAAAAGTTTAGAAATTTTGTTCATTAAAATATGTGGGAACCCTGAATACAACAAAATGTGATTCTCAACGGGTAAAATAATAAATTAAATCTACAATTAACCCATCATGCACATAGGTGGGTCAAATTTCGTGTCACCTTTGACCTGGGTGGTATACGTGTTTGCCACATGTACCCTTCATAGCAGGAAAATCTCTTATATTTTGGCATTAGGATTCTAAATTACAACCGCAGTCACATTTATAACTCTGGTTCTGTTTCTTTCCTCTGACACAAGCCTGTGTATGACTTAAGGATTCTGTATGATTCAGACAAACCAGGCTGTCGGAAATGTCGTCCAATTGCATCTCTAGGAAAAAGTGTTCGTTCTGAGGGGCCACACTCGAAGTTGAGGCAAAAAGTCTGCTGTCATAGCCTCCTCCTCAGTGCATCACACTGTCTTCCTGGTTTCTCCCCAAGAACTCTATGTCTTTTGGTTGTAGTTGTGGTTTTGATGTAATAGATCAATAAAATACAAACAGGGAAAATGCATGAGTGGACTTTCCCACAGATGGATTAATAAACGGTCCCAAAAGGTATCTGGACCAGAGCCTCTGTTTGAGGCAACTATTAACATTCTGGTTCAAAAGTCAAACTACAAAGATTAGCAATAACCACAAACAGATACAAAACAACCACAAAGAGATAGGAGAAAAGCTACAAACAGATGCAAAGCTACAAAGAGAGCAAAGAGAGTCCAGAAGAATACAAAGAGACACAAAATGGCCACGAAGAGACGCAAAATGCAGAATGACCACAGAGAAACACAAAACAACTACAAAGAGATGCAGAAAGACTGCAAAGAGATGCAAAACAACCACAAAGGGATGCAAAACAATTACAAAGAGACACAAAATGCAGAATGACCACAGAGAGACACAAAATGACTACAAAGAGTCTTTGTGGAAAACCACAAAGAGAAGCAAAACAATGACAAAGACATCTAAAATGATCACAAAGAGATGCATAACAAACTCAAAGAGAGTCACAAAATGGCTACAAAGAGACGCAAAATGACCACAAAGGGATGCACATTTGTGGCAGATATGAAAGTGTCAGGATGTCTAAGCCTGTATGAAAATCTTGTCTGAACAAACTCTTCATCAGGATGGTTGTGTAGAGCAACATTTACTGAGGAGTGCCAATTTTCTTTGCTAGCCAGTCTGCAGGTGTGGTTGGGATGTGGAGAAAGCTATTCCTGGTGTGGTTACCTCTGCAGAAGGAGCAGGTGTGCAGGAAGTGGCAGTTAGAAAATGAGCAGCCCAGTTGGTCTAAGTGTTGCCATGTAGAAAACAGGTAACATTAGCAGTCTTCTTACATTGTCCATCATTTTCACATCTTTAAAGGTCCAGTGTGTAGGGTTTAGGGGGATATCTATGCAGAAATGGAAAATAATATAACAAGTATGTTTTATGTAGTGTAAAATCACCTGAAAAATAAGAATTATTGTCTGTCATGTTGCACTGCGGTGTTTTTACAGTAGCCCGGAACAGATAAACCAAACACTGGCTCTAGATAGGGCCATTTGCCTTTTTGTGTGAGCCCACATTTGCAGGTGCTGAGGTAGTGGCCCGTCTGCAATGAGCCGAACAGCACCAGCGAAACAATGTTTTCTATCATTAAACTGCTTTATTCAGTGTTTTTACTGGTTTCAATCACTGGGTTCATTTGTTTTGGACTCCCAGTGAAAACTTCCTGAACATTTGGATCAGAAAAAATGCAAGCGTACATTAACATATGCTAGGATAGCACCTGTCTCCAACATGCCAAACCATGTCATAAAAATACTGATTTATGTAGTGAAACTGCTTTATTTAATGTTTTTACCAGTTTTAATCTCCTGGTCCATTTGTTTTGGAGAGGAAGGGACCTCCTCTCAATAATTTGACCTCCTGAACAAATAACACTAAAGGAATTCTAACCAGGAGTTGGTTGCATCTACAATCCTCTCGCTAGGTGCCACTATATCTCCCTAAATCTTACACACTGTCTCCTTAAACCACTGTTAATTGCAGTGATGAAAACTATGATGAAAAGTTTTCGTGAAGACCTCTTTTTCATGCCGAAAACAAGACAACGACGAACTCGAAATAGATCTTAATAATAAAAACTAAGACCAAAATTCATTTTTGTCGATAAGATGAGAAGTTCCAAAAATGTTAGTGGTGGACTATTGGATATTTAAAAGCTGAAAACAGCCATGCTTGTCATTATCTTCGAATACTGCATGAGCAACAGGCTGGTAAACTCCAGTAAATAGCCTGTACCAGGATGTTTCACTAGCCAGCAAAAACACAAACACCAGAGCAGCGTCATCCGTTGGTGCGAGTTGTGAGCTATAATTCAGCAGTAAATAATCAGCTGTGTGTGTCTGACTGTGGATGGTGGAGCTACTGAATGGATTTGTGGAGTTTGTTAGTTGCAGCGGTGGCTGTTAGCATTTAGCTCTGCTGGTAAACTGCTGTTTGGCAGTGGAGCAAGCAACCACCAGCCACTGGACTTCACAGCAGATCCCCGCAGGACTCCACTCAGCCTAGACTTAAGGTGGTTTATGGGTTGATGCTGTTTGACAGGCAGGTAGGAGGCTCAGTTATCTGTGAGTGTAGCTGTGCTGTAAGTAAATCAGTTTTCTCTGACAGAGATGAAAGTTTAGTTTTAATTACCAACTCTGTGAGAGGACACGAGTTTAAACCTCCAGGATAACATGTTGCAGATTCACCAGGCTTTAATTAAGTTATTTTGCCTAGTGAGATGGATAAGTCAGAGTTTACAATGAACCTGGGTACAAATCCTAGTCATCTCAAGCCCTTTTTAGATAGGAATTGTGCAAATTTGCAGGGAAGCCCAATCAGTCTTTTTTCAGCATTGGCAGCATAAAAACAAAATCGGGGAGTGTGGCAAAATGCCGCATGCCTACTTTTGTTTCTATAGAATGCGCCTTTTTTGGGGCAATAGGGAGAAAATTGGGCGCCTCGGATCAACTTGCCATTCTGCCTCTGTGTGTATTAACAGTCACAGCTGGCAGGCAAAATGGCCCAACATTAGTGGAAAATCTGGCAGTGTAAAAGGGCTTCAGATTAGTTATTTGTGGTGTCAAAGTTTTTGAGAGTATATAGAGAGATGTTGAGCTTTTCAAATGATGATCAGTAAGTCTGTGCTGGTAAATCACCCCTTAAACCTGTCAAAAACTGCTGGAGAAATGACAGTCTGTAAGTGTGTAGAAATTATTTGTAGTTGTAGAAAAAAGTTGATTCTTACTGATACATTAGCCTCATTAGCCTGGGTTGGTTTAAAGATTAAAAAACATACGAAAACATAATGACCAAAACTTGACTAAAACATTTTGAATTTCGTCAACTAAAACTATGAAGGAAAAGAAGACAAAAATGTGACTAAAATTAATAAGCATTTCCATCTTAAGACTATTGGCCGGGCTCCACCAGGCACGTCAATGGCGCGACACGTCTGCAGCGCGAGTCCCGTAGCAGCTCGCCCCCCTGTTAATCAATTACAGCAGCTCCACCGGCAACGGAAGCGGCGCGACAACCCCTGTCTGTGGCGCGACAACTCTCTATTTTACGTGCCTTTTCTATTTTTGTTGCGCTACGTTCCCCTACGCGACCCTCCAGCAGATAAAAACTACATGAAATAGTGTGCTAAACAAGCACAATGTGTTTTTAAATGAATAAACCATTATCAGAGGTGATATGTGATGATTTTTTTCATGCATTTACCCATGTTTATCCGTGATCCTACCATTTAAACTATGTATTTTAATACAGTTGAAACAGTTTATTGTATATTGTATTGTAATGTAATAACTTAGGTGGATAATACTTTTACTTACCCATTTCATGCAGCCTACATGCAGCCTCTCGGCTCAGCAAACGGTAAACAACCCCGCTGGCTTCTCTACGTGTCGCTTCCGTATGCCGTCAGTGGGGCCCAAATGAATGCTACGCTGACGTGAAGCTTAGGTTTTCAGCCGGTGGAGCCTGGCCGTAAGGCTAAATATGAAATAGCTATCAAAATTAATACTGCCTCAAATAACAAAAGTTGCTATAGGGCAGTTTGTGTCAGTATTAGTCATAATGTGACACAACAAGTACAGTTTTCAATTGAATCTCTTGGTCTTAGGTATTTTAAACTAACTTATATTTCAGCCGTTGAAAGCTGATTCTGAATTGATAATATATATAAACAGATTCAGATTTAATCAAAGGCTATAACAGATTACTCTTTTGGTATTGTCTAGGTGGAATAAAACATTTTACTTGAAAAAGAGTCAGAGTGAATAAAATTAGGGTGGAGTGTGGACGGTGGCGGTGGTGTAATGGAGGGTATATGCAGGTATACGGGGTATACCCACTTCTTTTTCAGTATACCCATATAACATCCAAAAAGCCATTGGAATATACAGGAGAGTATACCCAATCAACTACCACTACACTACTGGACAGAGGGCGTTGTTAATGTGCGAGCTGAAGCTTCAGCTGTCTTGTCTACATGATGTAGAAAGCTGCATTTGAGCCCAGTGTGTTATAATCTCGCAGCATCTGCTAATGCATCTTTCTGTCTCACACTGGCAGTATGCAGGGCTGTCACTGTCACATCCATGACAACAGAAACACATTTAAATATGCACACACACACATCAACCTGTGTGCACACAGAACACACACATGTAATGTAGGCACTCCTGAAACACATCTTACTGAGCATGCTGGGATTTGCCCGTGACAAAAAAAAAAAAAAAAAAGCGCAGTGCGAAGTGTGTATGTGTCACGTCAGTGTGCTGTCAGCATGTGGGGTTGCAGTGAATGAGGAACCGAGATGGCGCGCCGACATCGCATGGCGGTCCAGGCGGACTTTGCCAAAGCCGTCTCTCCCCAAATTATCACCTCCGTCTCCAGCATCCCCATCTTTTCAGCACCTCTCAGCGGCTCCGCTCCCTCTCAGCAGTCGCCAGAGCCTCCGAAAATGAGCTGCACAGCTGAATCCATTCTTAATGGGCAACACACACGTGCAGGCCTCACACACCAGGGACGGGGATTTAAAGGATTTCATTAATTCAGTTTATTATTTTATAACTCTGGAGCAAAAAAAATCTAATGAAAAGAACATATTGTTCATAACAGCATACACAGGAAACATTTAAAAGAGCACAAACTAAAGGATATCTCTGAAGAATAAGTCACTCGAGTTCTTGAGCTACAATTTGCAACCTGACTAACATTCTGCATAACATCCGTTTTTCATTTTGCTTGTTATTGGAGGTGAAACTGCTGTGCTTACGTTGTCTGTATGGCTCTGTTAGAGTTAAATATCAGCTTTAACCTGAGCTAACAGATGCACTCATACCGCAGTAGCTGGAGGAAATGCAGAGCTCGCCCGTGAGCTTTCAAAAACACCACAGTTCTATCATTTAATGGAATGCATCGCCAACAAATGTTTAAGCATACTGGTGTTTTTCACAGCCTTTGGCTTTTACAGCCAGTTTCCATCTGTATTTTCTGTCAGGCTGTGGATGACTAATTGTTTTTCTCAGCTTGTTGTTGGGTAGGCCCCAATAAACATCCATAAGACAGATCTTCTTTTTATAACGGTTTTGGTATTGATTTTGATACATTAATAATTAAGATCACAGAGAGGTTACACAGAATAAACCCTGAAATGTCCCCCACTTGTGACAGATGCCTTGTAACATATGTAACATTTCTTGATAACAGTGGCTGATTTATATAGTTTATAGTGACATAATATCCTCATATGATATATCCCTGAATGATCCTATTGCAGTTGTAAATGCACTATATGTGCTGCAGGGAACTTAAGTAAGAGTTTTTTAACATCTGAAGATTTTATTGAGGTTTTCCAATAAAGCTGTGAATGTCTGACATCATCAACTTAAAAAAAAACATCACAGAGCAAAATTTTCAATATGACTAAAGTGATTCATCGGATTAATTGTCTTTTTTATTACATCAGCTTTCTTTGATGAATAAATGTAATTTAAGGTGCTGTCAGATTGCTACTAGACCACCCTGTTAATACAGTGTGCCTTCATTTGTGAGCGGCAAGCAGGGGACCAAATGCTTTTGAAAATCTTGTTTTGAAAAAGACTTAACGCCAACAAATATGGATAGAAGCAGAACATTTCATTAGATAAAAACATGTTGCAAGTTTTGTAAATGGTGGTGGATGGGTCCAAAAAAACGTCTATTTGCGGTGTTGTCCCAATATAAGTGTGTTTGTTTTGAAAGAGACTGTATGCAAACTGTATATTTCCTTTGAAAGTGTATTTTGAAAACACACAATACATGTAACAGGCTGTTGACATGGCGTCCAAGAACGTCAACAGCCAACGCACCCAGGATACCTTGCACATCACATATCAAAGGGGAAAGTCTGCGACCAAACATTGATATCTGACAAGGTTGGAGTGAGAATGTGTTGATCAAATGGAGAAACATGCTGCAAGTAGCTCGGGGCACAATGAAAACTGTTTCCGGGGGACACTAAACAAGGCGCACATGGCTGAAGTTAACCTAGCATAAGCTTATTACTTATTACTACTACTACTGCTACTGTGTGTATTTGCATACAATTTCTTTGTATATTGTGCGTTGAGCCTTCAGAGCCACTGTAGCAAACTGATTCCCAATCACTTCCATGGAGTTAGGTATATAGATACCGCATAGGAGAAAGAAAAGATCACTGGTATGGGAAAGGCCAATATGCTGAGTTCAGAGCTTCACAGAATGAAAATGTATGTATGGCTGTGTGAGGAACACAGCGCAGCTAGAGCTTTATTTTTTTTCCTTAGCAGCACGGCTCATGACCTGTTAAGCTGATCAGATCCCAGAGGAGCAGCTGCTGCAAGTGAATGCACACTTTAAGACCCTGCAGAATGACTGCTTTAGTGTCACTGTCAATGGGCCTGATGTTGTGCTTTTCCCTTTCTGCGCTCAGACCACATGGTGCTATGCTGTAAATAGCTATTCCAGTAGCACTCCTTATGAATGGTCCAGCTCCATAAAGAGAAAATCTATTTGTGGCAGCTGATGTTTTAACCATGGCAGGCTGCCACAAATGAATCAATGTGTGGGGAAACTCTGGTGTTTGGGTATCAAGTCAAGTCAAGTGAAGAGACTCAGATGCTGTTTGGTTAATTTAATATAAGTTGTGAAACCTGTCTGTTCAACATTTTATAAATAAGATTTTAGTTTAGCTTATCACGAAATTGTAAAAAATGCTCATCAGAGGTCAAGGTTAAAGTCTGAAACCCCCAAAATGTAGTTTAAAATTATATAAAACAAATATCTTTTAATTTAAGTAGTTGGAATAAGAAAATGTTTGGCTTGACAAACAAATTTAATTGTGAAGCCAATTATTTGTGATGAAATATTGTTAAAAAAAGTGAGTGCAAGTGACTGACTGAATGAGTGCTTCTTAGTCAAGCCTTTTAATACTACATACCTGTCACAGAGACATCATGGTGTGCAGGGACTCTGTTAAAGTTGATACCCAGTTTTTGAGCTGAAATGATTCACTGATAATTGATCAACTAAATGTTCTAATATCAATTCTAATAACTGATTAATGATTACAGTTATTTGATCAAGGCAAAATAGCAGCCAAGAGGATGATTGATTTTCTGATTGTAAACCGAGTATCTGTTGCTATGGCCTGTGTCAGACCTCGGGCTCTCAGAACTTGGAAGTTGGGAGAATTATAATTTTGTTAATGAAATGAATGATTCATTAGTTATTCAAAAAAAAAAAGAATTAAAATTTTAGTAATTGTAGCCCTAAAATGATTAGTTAATCAGTCAATCAATAAATCAATCAAGAAATTTTTTAAAATGCCAGTTATCAACTGCGAGGATTCACTGTTTCTTCTTTGATGGCAAATTGAAAATCTTTGGGTTTTGGACTGATGGTCGAATAAAGCAAGACATCAGATAATATCAGCTTGGGCTTTATGAAATTTATTATCAACTAATACAGGTTACAGTCCTCAGATTAACCATTAATGGATGGTATTTGCAGTTTTACCAAGTTTGGCAAAATGCACCCACCTGTTGAATTCTGGCTGAACATCTTTTGAAACTATAAACCCAGAGAGTGTTCCTCCAATGTTAAATCACTGTAAAAATGGACAAATATTGAAAAATAAATTGATTGAATAAGTCTTAGAAATTAGAGTCTTCGGAATTGGTTCTCTCTAATATTTCTTTTACTTAGTTTGGATTCTACAGTAGTTTAGCCTATACATCCACACAAGGTGACATCAAAACGCAGTATTACAAGTATTACAATTCCAATGACATAAATCTTCCAATTTAAGAAGCTGAAATCAGAAAATATGTAGTGTGATCTATGACTTAAACTGTGAAACTATTTTTGTTTGTTTCACCCCTTCTCCGAATTCCCATCTTGACCACACAATCTTTATATTAGCTGTGCTCTGTTGTGTTCCTCTCAGGTGTCAGGCAGCTGCAGAGAAGAGGAAGAAGAAGAAGAGGAGGGAGGAGGTGATGTTCTCTATCCGCTCACTGTGACCATTCAATCAGCGAGGGTTTGAGCCTCTTCTCAGGCCTGGACTATCTGCCCGCTATCTTAAAGCAAAAGGAACGAGCAGCTAACCTTCCTGACCTGACGCCTCACTCTCTTCCAGTCTCCACTGCCATGGCCTTCACCTTGTCAGAGATCATGGCGGCAAGACGGCAGCAATCTCAGGCTCAGTCACATGCCCAGCGAGGCAACAGGACGGCGGTGGAAGTGGATGAATATAGCACCAACCCCACTCAGGCCTTCACCTTCTACAACATCAACCAGGGACGCTTCCAGCCGCCGCACGTCCACATGTGAGTAGAAAGAAGAAACAGGCCTGTACACATTCATATGCAGCAGGGAGGCTGCTTAAAGGAGCATCCAGCTGTCATTTACACTTACGGCACATTTCATTTTGTTGACCCTTTGGCTTACATCTCCTCTGACCATTTTCATGTGCACCCTGGATATAATGTAGTAAATATAATAATAATTTATTCTGCATTTATTTTCCATTATTTTTTAGGTTAAAACCAAAAAATGGTTTATCTGTTAAAGATGTATTTCAGTGTTCAAGGAAATGAGCTTCTTCACTTTCTTGATTAAAGAGAACTCACTTGTAAACACCAGGCCACACTGCCTGTGTGAGCAGTGCATGCTGGCTACCTTGCTGAACTGCTGTGGCTTGCATGCAGAGCTGCCTGCTTTTTTAACTACTGTATTTCCACAATTAAGATCCAGTACTCCACTTATTTATGCAGCCATCCAAACCACAACATTTTCAACAACATGGTCATGCAAATATTTCACAAGGAAAAGCCTTGTGTTAAATGAAGGGATTCTGTCCACAGAAACATTGTCAGAGGCCTTTATGTTAACATGGAGACAAGACCTGGTGAGTTAAAAATGAATATATTTGTGTCTAAGACATATATAAACATTAAAACTGTAGTAAAAGGGGGGTATAATACCTGTAAGATTATCAAAACCCGGCAAGACTCCTTGATGATCCGTAGCTGAACAGCAGCTGCTCATGCAAGAATTGTGGCTTCTCTAACCTGTTAACCCATGTGCTGAAAAAGAAAAACACACACCTGTGCTGCTTACACAGACAGTGTGGCCCTGGCATAACATATTGGGCCTCATGCAGGAAGATTGTTATTTATTTTTGCTCACATCTATAATTTTTTTGGTTCCCACTGATTTCTGGGATTCACCAATGTTTTCTTATTTTTGGTGTTGTTTTGTCTTAGGTAATCTGAGGAAATTTACGAGTGGTTGAGAGCACTCTTACCAAGAAAGGAGAAAAACTTCTTATTTGCACAGTCCACAATTTATTTGTCGAATGTGAGGAACCACAAGTTTTAGATTTGAGGAACATAATTTCTTACACAGTTTGAGTTACTTGTCTTGTTTACTATTTATTTTAATCTAATGCAACTTTCTGTTTCGACTTCTGTTTCACTTCACTTTAGAGGAAGATGTTCTACTTTTGACTCCAATACAGTTATTTGATAACTTTATGTTATTAGCACATTGCGTAATAAACATAAAGAACAGGTCTATACCTTGTCCTTTTAGTAAACAAACTAAATAGCCTTATGTTATTTATCTTATTTACACAATCACATGTCATTTCTGTCTCTATATGGTCACACCTTTACAATTCTCCTCTGCTCTCTGTATTTGCGCAAGGCGGAGTTCCACACCAATGCACACACTAGGGCTGAGTTAAAATAATCGATTCATCTGATTCAAATCGATCATCACTGGAATGACCCAATATTGATTTGTAAAATCCGAAATCAGCCTTTTAATATCTAAATACGATCAGGAAAGATGTATTCACTATTCACCATTATTAATGTTCAATGCAGGACATTTACTAGTAATTCAATTCAATTCAATTGTATTTCTAAGGCCCAGTATCACAGATTACAATTATTAACAAGTATTTTTACAGTGTGGTATTAGTACTTTTACTTGTAAAAGTGACGTTTGTTTTCGCCACTGCAGGGGATCTTTTTTTTCTTATGGCCTTCTTTTGGTGGCATCTCTTGGAACAACAACCGCCCTTTTATAGTGTTTATGAAGTGTTGGCTATGCTAATAGGTTGCTTATGACCATGTGGGATTCATCATTCAGCACACCTGGGTAAGAGCAGATCTGGATGGTTAGAAACATTTGGTGCATCTTGAGTTAACTTCTATTAATTTTCCTGGCAACAGAAGATTAAGAGAAGTTTAAGAGAATGCTGCTGGATGAGGCCCACTGTATCTTATTTAGCTGACCTATTCAAAAACAGAAACATAAAGGTATCAGTGTTTGGTTGTGAAAGCTACATGTTGAAGCTTATGCTTGTAACAGCAACATCCTTAAAAGGATTTCTGGACTTGACACTAAGTTGACGTTATTTTGACTTACTGTAATAACTTGTCATGACCACCAAGTTGGGCTACGCAAACACCAACACAAGAAGAGAACATGCTGTTTATTTCTGTTCTGAAACAGGTTTATGTTAGTGGCAGGCCTAGACTGATAATTTTCCTGTTTCATATGTATATTATTATATTATTATATATCATATTTAGTCAGAAGCCTCTGTCGTTCTGCCCTTGTTTAATTTGCTGTGGCTGCTGTTTACTGTTATTGCAAACTCAACACTTCCTCTGTGTTTACCTGCTGTTGTAATAAATTCAGCATTGCGTACATTTCCACAGCACTAATTCCACATACAACAAGAGTCATGTCATATACACCACTCTGCTGCCTTGAGTTTAGCAGAAATGCTGTTCTCAGTTATTAATTAATCACTACAGCTTCTACCATGCAGTTTTTGTGATCAGTGTTGAACTACTGTTGATGAAGCGTTACTGTACGTTCACACCACAGCTGCTAGAGCTGCAAAATAGCTGAATTCGCTCTAGCAGCGCCGCTGGTAAAATATTTGTGGCAGCGAAAGCAGCTCAAGTCGCTCATGACGCCAAATTCTGAATGTTCGATTATGCTTCTCAATTTAAAGGAGCCGCAAAGCAGGTTACTGGCTGGAGCACAGAAATGTGACTTCGTGCATTTGCCCGAGTACAGAAACTTTCACATTTGGACAATGAAAACAGGATAAAAAATCTAAATTCTAAATTGGGTCTGACATTAAACATTAAACACACACAGAGCCTGTGTTGCATTCAGGAGTTGTCACGTAAACAACAAATTCCAGTACTTGAATACACCGTAGCACAACACAGCACCATGTCAAGTGGGCCAAACCCGAACTGAATATGAGCAACATTTTTTTATTTGTTATTCTTCCCCAAAGCTGTAAACCTAGGGGAAACACTGTCAATGCTTTGGGTTAGAGTGCCTACAGTGCGATTAGTTGAACTGGTGGTAAGGAGAGCGAATGAATTGCATTCCCGCTAATAACAAGTGTTCCTGAACACAAAGAAATTGTATAAGTACGTGCGCTTGTCCACACTTGTGTATCGATTCAACATGGCAAAAGACACTTGTAATTTGTGCTGCCGTGTGGTGCCTGCGCTGCCGTCGGGTCTGGGTTAACGAGGCTGTGAACAGCACGGGGAATATCTTCAGCTGGTGCGGGAGCTGAGGCTGGATGGGAAGAGGTTCCAGCGCTACTTCAGGCTGAACATATCAGTTTGACAGCTTGCTGCTTGTTTTGAAGTAGGAACGAATGTGTGGTAGGAACTAAAAGTTTCGGAGGATGTTCTCTGGGTTTCACACAAGCGATGGACATCTACTTTTCGATTGGTGCCTGGTCATTTGCAGCTCAAATGTGTCATAGCTAATTTGCATAAAATCAACCAGTCTTCGACTTTCTTTTGCAGCTCAATTTGCCGAACGCCATCACTCATTGCTTTTGCAGCTCAAAACGCCTCTGGTCACCACTATCCATTGAAAATGAATTAGACCTAATGCCTTTGCAGCTCTGGCAGCTTTTGGTGTGACCGTACAGTTACACTTCCTGTTGATGTTTTACAGTAAAACCTGACTTGGTAAAATAGGAATAATGCCATTTGAGCCACTGGAAGGCATTTAATGTGAACTTAGCCCCAAAAAGGTGCTATAATGTGAGCATATGCAGTAACAATTTAAGGGGTAGGGCCATCGGCCTTACTGGAAAAATGACTAAAATGCTTCCCCCTTGTGAACCTGATATTCTTTACCCTGGGGCTGAACCGAGATGCCATCCTATCCTGACCCAGACCTATAGCTGATGACCAAGCTGCCAGAGCCACCCAGTAAACACATAAATATTTTAGGTCAACTAGCATGCTAAGGTAAATAGCATGCTAACAGCAGGCTAACCCTTTTCCACCAAATGAAGCGTGTGTGTGAAAATCCACAAAAAATAGCTAATCCACTCCTTTCCCACTGCCAGTAGACCAGAGTCATGTTTTCTTTGTCTGATGTGTCAAAATGGAAAAACAGGTTGGTAAACAGTAGAAAGCAGCATGGAGGCCAGTGAAATATTGCCTCGGTGTGTGAATATGCAAAAACGATATCTGACTCCGTAGTTTTCTCTGAACCCCTCCCAAATCTGACCTCTGATGACATGTTGAGCCGCATTTCATCATTTAATCGCTGGCTGTCCAGGTGGTGTCCAGCAAACAATGTGGGTTTCATTAATACTTGGCAAACTTTCTGGGGAAAACCTGGTCTCATTAGGAGAGACGGCATTCATCCCACTTTGGATGGAGCTGCTCTCATTTCTAGGAACCTGGAAAATTTTATTAGTAAATTAAATCCCTGACACCCAGAGTTGACACCAGGACAGAGAGTTGCAGTCCTATACGCCTCTCTGAGCTTCTAGTTCAGTTACCCAGCCATAGTTTTCATAGTTTTATACAAACAGTGTCTGTCCCCCGACCACCTAAATTATTTAAATCTAAAATTAAACAAAGAGGAGTTGTGCAAAACAACCTCATAAAAATTAAAACCTCTTCTGTGACAGAAAGACAAAACAGGAGAATTAAATGCGGACTGTTAAATATCAGGTCTCTTTCATATAAAGCAGTGTTAGTAAACGAATTAATATCAGATAATCATATTGATTTACTCAGTCTCACTGAAACCTGGCTGTGTCCAGATGAATATGTTAGTCTAAATGAATCCACTCCTCCCATAATAATAATAATAATAATAATAATACCCACATTCCTCGAGGCAGCAGCCTGGGAGGGGGAGTTGCAGCCATTTTTAACTCTAGTCTGTTAATCAGCCCTAAACCTGAACTAGATTATAATTCCTTTTAAAGCCTTGTTCTTAGTCTTTTACATCCGACCTAGAAAACCTCGCAGCCACTTTTATTTGTTATAGTGTACCGTGCTCCTGGCCCGTATTCTGAATTTGTTTCTGAATTCTCAGAGTTTTTATCCAGTTTAGTTCTTAAATCAGATAAAGTTATTATTGTAGGGGATTTTAACATTCATGTTGACATTGATAATGACTCCCTGGCTACCGCGTTTATCTCATTATTAGACTCCATTGGCTTCAGTGGGTGTACATGAACCCACTCACTGTTTTAACCATACCCTCGATCTAGTTCTCACGTATAGAATTGAAATTGATAACAGTCTTTCCACAGAATTCCTCGCTATTGGATGATTATTTGATTATTTTTGATTTCTTTTTACTCGATTACACGCCACTCAGCAACAGTTACTATACTAGATGTTTATCAGATAGGGCTGTCGCAAAATTTAAGGAAATGATGACTAAAAATTCAAAATTCAATACCAAGTCCTACAGTAACAGAGGTTTCCCTTGCCGACTTTAACCTCTCCCGAATTGATCATTTTGTTGATAGCGCCGTAGGCTCGCTGCGAACAACACTCGACTCTGTAGCTCCTCTTTAAAAGAAGTTAACAAAGCAAAGAAAGTTCGCTCTTTGGTATAACTCTCAAACCCGTAAAGTTAAAACAAATATCGCGAAAGTTTGAAAGGAATTGGCGATTAACCAAACTGGAAGAATCTCGTGTAATCTGGGCAGACAGTCTCAAAACTGAGGGGCCTCCGCAATGCCAGAGCAAACTATTACTCAGCTTTAATAGAAGAAAACAAGAATAACCCCAGGTTTCATTTCAGCACTGTAGCCAGGCTGACTGAGAGTCAAAGCTTTATTGAGCCTTGTATTCCTTTAGCCCTTAGCAGTAATGATTTTTTGAGCTTTTTTAATGACAAAATTAGGGGCAAAATTCATGACCTCCTGTCCTCAGATAGTACCTATCTAACCTCAAACACAGCTGTAAGACCTAATATATATTTAGATTGCTTCTCCCCAATTTCTCTTCAAGAATTGACCGCAGCAATTTCTTCATCTAAATCATCAACGTGTCTCTTAGACCCCATCCCAACTAGGCTACTTAAGGGGGTCTTACCTTTAGTTAACACTCATATAGTAGACATGATCAATATATCCTTATTAACAGGCTATGTACCACAGTCTTTTAAGGCAGCTGTAATTAAACCCCTACTAAAAAAGCCCACCCTGGATCCAGAGGTGTTAGCCAACTATAGACCAATATCTAATCTTCCCTTTATGTCAAAGATCCTTGAGAAAGTAGTCGCAGACCAGCTGTGTGATTTTCTCCATGATAATAATTTATTTGAGGAATTTCAGTCAGGATTTAGAGTGCATCATAGCACTGAGACAGCACTAGTTAAAATTACAAATGACCTTCTGATTGCTTCGGACAAAGGACTCGTCTCTGTACTTGTTTTATTAGATCTTAGTGCGGCATTTGACACTATTGACCATCAAATTCTGCTACAGAGACTGGAACACTTAATTGGCCTAAAAGGTTCTGCACTAAGCTGGTTTAAATCTTATTTATCTGATCGTTTTCAGTTTGTTGACGTTCATAATGAATCATCCTTACGTACTAAAGTTTGTTTTGGAGTTCCACATGGTTCTGTGCTTGGACCAATCCTATTTACTCTATATATGTTTCCTTTAGGTAACATCATTAGAAATCACTCTATAAATTTCCATTGTTATGCGGATGATACACAGTTGTATTTATCGATGAAGCCAGAAGAAAGTAATCAATTAACTAAACTCCATAACTGCCTTAAAGACATAAAAACCTGGATGAGCACCAACTTCCTGATGTTAAATTCAGACAAAACTGAAGTTATTGTTCTTGGCCCCAAACAACTCAGAGACTCTTTATCTGATGACATAGTTTTACTAGATGGCATTGCTCTGGCCTCTAGCACTACCGTAAGAAACCTCGGAGTAACATTTGATCAAGATTTGTCTTTCAATTCTCATTTTAAACAAAACTCACGGACTGCATTTTTTCATCTGCGTAATATTGCGAAAATTAGGCCTATCCTGACCCGAAAAGATGCAGAAAAATTGGCCCCTGCTTTTGTTACCTCCAGGCTGGATTACTGTAACTTTCTATTATCAGGTAGCTCTAGTAAATCCTAAAAAACCCTCCAGCTAATCCAAAATGCAGCAGCATGTGTGCTAACAGGAACTAAGAAACGAGATCATATTTCTCCTGTTTTAGCTTCTCTGCACTGGCTCCCTGTAAAATCCAGAATTGAATTTAAAATCCTACTGTTAAATTATAAAGCTCTAAATGGTCAAGCTCCATCATATCTTAGAGAGCTCATAGTGCCTTATTATCCCACCAGAACACTGCGCTCTGGGAACGCAGGGTTACTCGTGGTCCCTAAAGTCTCCAAAAGTAGATCAGGAGCCAGAGCCTTCAGCTATCAGGCTCCTCTCCTGTGGAATCATCTTCCTGTTGCGGTCCGGGAGGCAGACACCGTCTCCACATTTAAGACTAGACTTAAGACTTTCCTCTTTGATAAAGCTTATAGTTAGTGCTGGCTCAGGCTTGCCCTGCACCAGCCCCTAGTTAGGCTGACTTAGGCCTAGTCTGCCGGAGGACCCCCCTATAATACACCGGGCACCTTCTCTCCCTCTTGCTAACTCGGCCATTCTGGATGTCACTAACTCGGCTTCTTCTCCGGAGCCTTTGTGCTCCACTGTCTCTCAGGTTAACTCATATCACAGCGGTGCCTGGATAGTGTGACGTGTGTGGTTGTGCTGCTGCCATGGTCCTGCCAGATGCCTCCTGCTGCTGCTGCTGCCATCATTAGTCATTAGTCATACTTCTACTGTTATTATACACATGATTATTATTATCCATGTATACTGCCAGATACTAATATATACTTTCAACATATTGTACCACAGTAGCCAGAACTATAACGATAATATTATTACTTTCATGAATGTTGTTGTAAGCTGCTACAGATTACTGTCATTTTATTATGCTGATCTGTTCTGTACGACATCTATTGCACGTCTGTCCGTCCTGGAAGAGGGATCCCTCCTCAGTTGCTCTTCCTGAGGTTTCTACCGTTTTTTTACCCGGTAAAGGGTTTTTTTGGGGGAGTTTTTCCTTATCCACTGTGAGGGTCCAAAGGACAGAGGGATGTCGTATGCTGTAAAGCCCTGTGAGGCAAATTGTGATTTGTGATTTTGGGCTTTATAGATAAAATTGATTGATTGAAATGTAATGGTGGTTACCTTTTTACTGTTTCTGTCTTCTTGTCAGACCCGGTGCTGAATAGATTTTTAATAATGTTTGAGTGCTGCTTGGACTGAGATAAACTGTGTTTCGTGGTAGTGCATCATTGCATTGCGCTAGCAAAGAGGCTAAAATTAGCATGTTCACACAGTTGTTGTATATATATTGCTGTTGATTGGAGCTGTAGCCAAAAAATACCCATTACTACCTGGGAGTGAATGCTGATTGTAACCTTTCCCACTTAAAACAAAAATCATTGTACAAATTAACTTTTTCTAATACAACATGGGATCTGCCGATTTTGAAATTTTGCGCTGATACTGATACCAATGTTTAACAATTTGGCCAATAGCTGATACCAATGTTTTTATCTATTTTATAGTGCTGTGAAAACATCAACACTTTTCTCCTTCAAACAGCTGCATTTATCCCTGTTTCTTTCATTTTATGAGATTACATTGAACACATCATGAGAATGTTATAATTTCCCTCACGTAATACTCATTATTAATGAATAGAGCTTGAATGTTTTGCAATGTAAATCAGTGCAACCTCTGTGAGCTGTTTGTTGCGGCCACTGGCTGCTTTTAGGTAATGATAACTTGTTCTTTTCCTACTGATTTCATGTTGTTTCTCTCCACATCCACTCCTCTCAGTAGTGTAGTGGTCGATGAGTGGCCACCAGAGAGCTTTTGATCTTGGTCTTGGTCTTGATCTTGTCATTTTGACATACAGCATGTTTCGGGGTTCACATGACGTCAGATAACTCACCCATCTCTTCTAGAGAGCAGGTAAAGTGTAAGGAGCTGGGGAGGGGGGTCGGGGGGTGTCAGGAACCCAGAGTAGAAGGCCTCCCTATTACTTAGTAGGCTTTGTTATGTAGTTATGCTGTTTTGTGGCCTTAAGTAATATTTCAAAAATAATAGTGGTCGTTAAAAAATTGTAAAAAGGTTAACATTTTGATTTTTTTTTCTTCCCTCATTTGTCGCGCCCCCTATGGATCATGGTGCTCTTAGCATTCGCCTTCAGGGTATTTACGGTAACTGACAGCTCCTTGGCATTCTCTGACTTCCAAAAGTTCAGCTTTAGTTATAACTTTAGTTAAGTGTAGTTTATATAACCAAGAAAAGTGTCTTTTCAACACTGTTTTATTCATGCTAAGAAAGACGGTTTTCTCTGAGGGGCTCCACAAAGCATCACTTAACATTTCCTTATATTTCCATACACTCAATAGTGGATATGAAACATTTTTTGTGAACCCTCATCTGTATTTCATTACTTTGTGACTCACACTTCTTCCAGGCTGTCCTACATGGATGCATATCTGCTTTCCCACTTCCACTCATCTCTTTCTCTCTCTTGTGGTTGGGTGCAGAGGAGGAGGAGGATGAGGAGGAGGCGGAGGAGGAGGCAGGGCTGGGTGTTATCGTACCTGGAGGAGAGCTCACTAAAGTGGGCCATGGTTATTCACCAGCTCCCCTCTTCCCTCTGGAGACCCTGTGGATCTGCACATTCGCTGGAAATCCCACAGGACTGTGCTCTTTTTCTATATCTGTGCTTTATTTTTTTCTATCTCCGCACATTTCTCTTTCTGTCTCTCTCTTAGTGCCGCACTTTTATTGTGGCCTCGCTACGTCTCATGTTTCCTCCTCTGCCTCAGTCTGTGGGGATGATTTTCTGCTGGATACTAATTCAAACTCCTTTCATTGTCAGCCTCTTACCACAGAGACTTCGCATACAGTGCTGTGTCTCTTCATCCCGTATTGTTTGAGAGCCGCAGTGACCCCTTTCCCTTCTTCTCTCCCTTAATGGTCTTGTCTTCTGTTGTTCTCAGGGTGGACCCAATGCCCCACGACACGCCAAAGCCGCCTGGCTACACCCGCTTCGTGTGCATCTCAGACACTCACTCCCGCACCGACAGCATCCAGATGCCGTATGGAGACGTGTTCATCCACGCCGGAGACTTCACCGAGCTTGGGCTGCCCTCAGAGGTCAAGAAGTTCAACGACTGGCTAGGTCAGCATCTCTGAAAGTTGTGGCTGTGGATCCAGAGTGGGTCAGGGTACTGTTTTCTCTAACTAGGTCCCCTTGTGATGATCTATTAATAAGGCCAGGGTCAGTGCCAGGCTAAATTTACTCAATGTGGGTGCTGTGCTCAAAGTTTTTCAAGAAAACTTTAAATAGCAGAGGATTCTTTTAAGTTTTTAGTATTTAGTATTTAGTTTTTAATGGACCAGTATTTAGTTTTTAATGGACCAAAGTAATGTAAAGAGTTGTGATTTGTGTTAAACATGCAAAAGCCGCAGTCAGGTCCTTTAAGTGTGATCTGGTGCGGTGTGAGTCTGGTTTGTGTTACACTCCTCTCAGCTCTGAAACAGACTGCAGGGACGTCCTGGTTCGTATTTGTGTAGTTGAACACTGACAGCAGAGCTCTGTCTGGAAACAGCAGGAACAAATCTCTTCATGATCGGGGCAGGCTGTGGGACAGTGGTGTCCGGTAGCCCTCCATGCTGCCCCCTGGCCCATCCTTTTCTGTCCTCCAATTTTAAAGCACCACATACACCTACATCTTGGGGGACGGATGGGAACAGGTTCCAGGTGCCTTATGGCTGCACGGGCTGCAGGACAGCAGTGTGCTGTAGCCATCAGCCTTGCCCACACCTGTCTCCCATGTCCCTCAATTTTAATGCATCACATCACACTTATGGGCACTCACATTCACGGTGTAGGGTTAATGTTTCTCCGTCAGGGATCGGAGAATCATAGTAAGAGGGGGGGTGGTGGGTTAACACACACTGTTGATACGCATGGCGTGGCTCGTGGGGCCCGGCCCTCCTGGGTTGGGGGTTGGAGCCAGGGAGCCCATTTACATCATGGTGGAGTTGCTGGGTTCCCGGTGTCTGGGGGGTCCCGTGGCCCTGTGGCGGGTGGGCCGGGTGGCGCCCTGGGGGCTCTGTGGGTTCCTGCTGGGGTTCTGCCTCCTGACCGGCTGTGGTTTTTGGGCCCTCTGCTAGGGAGTCCCGATGGGGGATTGACTGCTTGTGGTGGGTCGCTCTCTCCTGTGTGTTGGTGGGAGCCCGTCCTGGGGGGTTCGGGCGGGTGGCCCTTCGCGGTCCTCTGGTTTCCTGATGCACCGGGGACATTATGCCTTGCGGCATCACCGCCTCTTTGCCTCCCTCACTCGCCCGGGCCTGGGTGGGCTCTCACTACCGTCCGGTCCGGCATCCACTGGTGGCCGGCGCCTGGGGTGGGCCCGTCCGGTGTGGTGCTGGTTCACTCCCCGGGGGCGGTGCTGGGCCCCCGCACCTGGCGCCTTGGGTCGAGGGTGGTCCGTGTCGGGCGGTGGGTGGGCGGGCCCTCCTGCCCCGCCTGTCTGGGGTGTGTCTCTGGCTCTCTGGGGGTGCCGGCCATTGCCGCCCCGGGTCCTTGGGCCTGCGTGGTGTCCTGCGGCCTCTGTGGCTCCCTGGTCGTGGTTTATTTTTGATAATCTGCATGAAGCACAACCACCTCCAGGCCACAATACATCAGCTACACTGCCTGTTTATCCTCTGTTTTTTTGTTTGTTTGTTTTCCCTCCTTCTCCTCCGCATGCACTGTCACTGTATAACTCAGAACTTGCACCTGCCACCTCCCCCTTGCTTGTTCCTTACTTTCCCCTTGACACACCTTGGTGTATCACGGCCCTCTCTGGCTCATATTAGGAAGCTTTTCCAATAAAGGCTGATAGGCTAGTCTCCAGGGAGGGTGGGTGACGGTCACAACCACGCATTATGGGTATAAAATACTTGACTGCAAGATTAACAGTGCATCAATTTTCACAAGAAGCTTGCACCCTTTTGTGGCGCTAAGCTATGAAGACCAATGCAGACAAGTAGGGAAAAAAAACAAAACCCAAGAACAAATCGCTGAAACAAACCAGGCAAATAAAGTTCATTCGAGATGATCCTCACACAGCTTTCAATATTTCCCTCACCTTTTTAATACTGAAGATTTTCATTATATCAAGCCCTGTTTTAATGCCTTTGCGCTGGCAATAGCTGTAGCTGGAGGCGTTATGTGTTAGGGTTGTCCATCTGTCCATCTGTCCATCCTATTCTTGTGAACAAGATATTTCTAGAATGCCTGAGGGATAGTTCATCAATTTTGGCACAAATGTCCACTTGGATTCAACAATGAACTGATTAGAGTTTGGTGGTCAAAGGTCAAAGGTCACTGTGACCTCACAAAACATATTTTTGGCCATAACTCAAGAATTCATATGCAAATCATGGCAAAATTTCACACATATGTTTAATAGGACATAATAATGAAGTGATGACCTTTTATATCCAAAAGGTTAAAGGTCAGCTTCACTGTGACATCATAATGTTCTGCATAAACACTCTTCCAGCCCTTATTCAATGTCATCTTTCAGGAGCAAAAGGGGAGGTTTTTGGTCAGATGCTGAATTGGTGACACTAATCTTGGGTGTCCACCTTGAAACTGTGCTGATTGTATAGCTCTTTTGTGCTGTCGGGGGGAAGATGTGTGTGATGTGTGTTTTCACAGACATGCATGTGAACTGTAAGTACAACTTTACTGGTGTACAGAGGCATACAACTACAAGGCAGGATACCGCAGCAAAAATGAGGCAGATGTGCCTTTTGTCACTTATAAAAAGATGAATCATTTTTCTATAATACATTGTTGTTGGTTCAATCCCGGGTGTGGGAGCCCCCCCTGTGCGGAGCTCTCCCTTCTCCCCGTGCCAGCGTGGGTTCTCTCCGGGTACTCCGGCTTCCTCCCACAGTCCAAAGACATGCAGTTTGGGGACTGGGTTAATTGATTACTCTAAATTGTCTGTAGGTGTGAATGTGAGTGTGAATGGTTGTTTGTCTCTATGTGTCAGCCCTTTGATAGTCTGGTGACCTGTCCAGGGTGTACCCTGCCTCTTGCCCAATGTCAGCTGGGATAGGCTCCAGCCCCCCCGCGACCCCAAAGAGGATGAAGCGGTTAGAAGATGAAGAAGATATTTCAATGGAATAAATTACTTATTGACTTATTCATACTTAAAAAACAGCATCAGTAAGTGATTAACATAGGGGGGGGGATCAAAATAAAATAAACCTCCTCCTCTGATAAATAAAGAACAGTCCCTTAAGTGCAGTGAGGTTTGTGGACCATTACCTGCCACAAAGAGAGAAATGGGAATGGCTCGTTTCTCCTCTGACATGACACATACCTGTGTGCCGCCACAGCTCGGCTGTTAAGGTACTTTTGGAAGAGGAAAATATTGGACCTGGAGCCAGGCTTTGCGGTCGCCAGTAAACCTCATTATCTTGCGCTGCGGAGCACTATGGCCATCATATTTGACAGGAATACGGCGGCGTAGATCAGCTCTTGCCTACCATGCACTAGAGAACTTGGAAAAGACTTTGAAAAGACTTAGGTGTGATAGCCACTCACATGTAAAGACAATGTGAGATTTTAGTCACACACTGCAAGATCTCACAGGGTCACTATTTGCAAACTACAACTAGATCCCTTTTCAGATTATTTTACGTCCTAGTGAAAAAAAATTAACCAAACCTCCTTTAATGATATTTTAACACATCTTTACTAGGGATGCAACAGTCCTCGGTGAAATTTTGAACCTTTCAGTCCGCCCTGCACGGCTCAATACACCCTTATGGACCGCACGTTTTCGGTTTTGCAATAAATTTTGCATTGATGTTTTACAGGCCACTGTGTGTGTGTGTGTGTGTGTGTGTGTGTGTGTGTGCGTGTGCGTGTGTGTGCCTATCCACAGGCCGGGTCCATGGATGTTTAAAGAGAACGGCCGAGTCAGCCTGCTGCACAAAAGCCCTCCCAGCGAGTTAATGTCCAATCACTGTTGTGGCTCCGCCCACTCACCCCCTCACACTGTTGTAACTGGAGCCGGGGAAAGTGACACTCGCCTCACACAGAAAAGAAGCGGAAAAAACAAACATAGAGAGCCATGGCAAAGGCAAGTGGAGGAGTTGAGAGACAGAAGTTCGAAGAAGCAACGGCTTCATACAAATCTCCAGTGTGGGATCATTTCGGTTTCATTGTTGAATAAAACGACGAGGGAGTGAAAACAGTTAACAGAAATTTCACTGTCTGCAAACGATGCTTGAAACATGTCTAGAGTTTCCCTTACCATTATATTAGATCCTGGGAACACTGAGTAAACCTGTTCCAGATGATCTGAGGGATCTGGATGCTTCATAGCGTAAAAGTATATCAGAGATGTATTTAGGCCCGAGACCATTTAGTGCTTTATAGACAAGTAACAGGATTTTAAAGTCTATCCTTTGACACACGGGCCAGTGCAGAGATGTAAGCACTGGTGTAATGTGCTCCACTCTCTTGGTGTTGGTGAGGACTCTGGCAGCAGCGTTCTGGACAAGCTGCAGTTGTCTGATTGATTTTTAAACAAACTAAATTGCCTTATGTCATTTATCTTATTTACACATATTTATCTTATTTATTTACATTTACCATCCTCCTCTGCTCTCTGTATCGCTCATGGCGGAGTTCAGCCCCGATGCACACACACACACACACACACACACACACACACACACACACACACACACACACACACACACACACATACATACAAGTGAGCACACAAGAACGAGGCCCAGGCCGCATTTTTCTGACTGACAATTAGAACCGAGCTAGTCTATGGAGCGGAGCCTGTGTTGCGTTCAGGCGTTGTCACGTAAATAAGAAATTCCATCACTTGAATAGGCTGTAGCACAACACAGCAGCATGTCAAGTGCAAAGTCAAGCAAAATAAAGAGATAATTTTGAGGGGAAAAAATTGTTCTCTTTATGCACAAAACACATACAGAAACCGAACCGAAACCGTGGCCCAAAAACCGAGGTAGAGACCTTACCATGGGCTACCTGTACCGTTAATGCCCCTAATCTTTATGTGTCTGCAAAAACACACGAGATAAAGGGCGTCACATGTCATCAGTATTCTGATTAATTCAGGATCAATATAATCCATTAAGATGAACTGTATTTGCATACAAACTCTTCATTTTGAATTTCATTGCCACAACTCGTTGTCAGCCTCTGTTTGTTAGCTATGATATTTAAGTGGGAGGAGACTTTGGGGATGAGAGGAGAACTTTTTCAAAAATTAAGATTTCTCATTAGAATAAGTGCTGGTTGGCAGATCAGATACAGGCTAAATTAAACACTGACTCTTGTTCGCTCTACAACTCCACCAGTGTCTTCTCTTTTTCCACAGCACTAGAAAGCCAAGTCATGTTCTTGCCCCTCCACAGAGTCTACCCGCTTAGCTACTTCCTGTTTAGTGCTGGAGAAAACACCGCTATTGATTGTCGGCAATGGTTCCGTCATTCAACTTCAGTATTTGCATGACCCAGGACTAAAATCTTACAACAACATTAAACATTTTTGATGTTGTTGGATTGTCAAGACAAGAAAAAGACTGACTCAAGACCGACCAGACTGAGTTTTATGACAACCTTAAACCAAACCATCTAGATTCAAGATTGCGCACCATCTGAGGTAAAACTCTCATGATGTTTCTCCGACACTGGAGATTTATCTGTGACAGTGACATTGCTTGAAAAGTTTGTTTGGTGTAACTGTTTTTTTTTTTTAGCATTAAAGTATGTTCAATCACTATAATGTGATATGCAATAGCATTAAAGCTGTAGGTGGTAACTTTTTTTTATAAATAAACAAAACAAAACCTTTTTGTAATATTTACTTAAACCGTCACTAAATCCTGACAGTAGACAGATAATCTATAAAAACAATTCTGTTCCTTCTCCTCCTAGTGCTTCAGATACCATTTGCAAGAATCCACTACGTCTGAACACCCAATCAGAACCAAGGAGTCTCTAACACAGTCAATCACTGCTCATGAACTGCGGTCAAAGTTGGTGACCCGGCTGCCATGTTGAAAACAGCTGAGCCAAAACGAAGCTCCAGTCATTGGGCAGAGTAAACTTTCTCATGTTGCAGCTAAGCAGTACCCTAAAATGTGTTCGTGAAACTGATTAGATTTTGGTGATCAACGGTCAGCGTCACTGTGATCTTGTATCTATGGCATTCTCAAGAATTCAATATATCAAGAACACCCTGAATGAACTTTTTCAAATTGGGCACAAACCTCCACTTGGACTCAAGAATTAACTGATTAGATTTTGGTGGTGAAAGGTCAAGGTTAATATGACCTTGCATCCACCTTATTCTTGTGTAAACGATATCTCAAGAATACCTTGTGTAGATCCCCTGTGCTGCTGGGCGTAAGATGTGTGTGGAGCATCCATGTTTCCATCCATGAGAAACTTGACTGCTGTGTGGAAGGGGACAACCACCAGGCAGTAACTTTAGTTAAAGCTACCCATTTGCATAGAAGAGGCTGTCCACATATGTTTGACCACTATGAGTTTGTTGAACTACTATAATGTGATATAAATTGGCATTAAAGGGTAGCACTTCAGACATTTAGTCATATTAGAATATTTCTGGTTTATTACTGTAACTATGTGAAGAGATTTCTGCAGTATATTTCTGAGCTGTCTCCTCCTGTCAGGCAGAGGTGTTGGAAATTTACCGAGCTCAGACTTTTCTTCTTTGACTTTGTGCATCACCAGCCTCTATTGAAAGCATCTTATCTCTGCACTGAGTTGGGAGCAAGTGTAAGTCTTATCATCCCTGCGTGATATCTGTTGGAAACTGGGATGAAGTGACCTCGTACGGAGCTGCACGACAGAAAAACTGTTGAATCGGTGAATCTACAACAGTCGAGCTAGCAGAGCAGTCCCGCTATCATTGCCATCATCATCATTGTCGTCGGCGTCATCAACACCAGCACAAACCTCCCCGGGAATGGCAGAAACCTGCTAGCGGGTGCGAGGGCCTTTGTGTATTCATCTCTTTCTCTGAGGGAGGGGAGTGGAGAGGGGGGAGATAAGGGGAGAACTTGTTGTCCTTCTCCTCCTCACACACACACACACACACACACACACACACACACACAAGCTGCAGGGAGCACGAGTTGCAAATCCGCTAGCCCCGCACTCCAGCGGCGAGAGAGGCAACGGGAGAGACGGGAAAGAAAAGATAAACCGAGCCAAACGCGCCTGCTGCTGCCTCTGAAGTCACTCTCTCCTCTCTTCATCCCTTCCTCCTCTCCTCTGCCGTTATTTCCTTCTCCCCTGCAACTCTGCCAGCTCTTCCTCTTCCTCTCGTCTGCTCGTATAAATATTTATAATCTGGCTATTCCTATTCTTTCTCTCTTTCATTCCCTCCTGCTCCCCGTCTCTGTCACACACACACACTGTCCCATTCTGGAGATGAATGTAACTCCTGCTGCTCAGTGTGTGCAGAGCAGATTTACAGGGAGATCAGGTTTAGCGTATTCATTACAGAGCCTCGGTCAGGTAATGCTTTCTGCTCCCAAACTTTCTACTCTGGTGGAGTCTCGTCTCAATCTTTTCTTCATCTCTCTCTTTTACTCCTATTTTGTTTGGTGTACCTCCTTCAGTTTGTTTCTCTTTCTTTCCCCTTTCTTTTCTTCTTTCTTTCTTACTCTTCCACTTCCATTACTTCTTTCTCTCACTGCTGATTTTCCCTACTCCTCCTTCTTTTTCCACATTCTCCAAACCTCCCTCCAATTTCAGCCCTCGGTGGCAGCTCTCTGCGAATCTTATTTTTAGCAGGAAGTCAGTCGGCTCTCAGGGGCCGCTGGCAGCCGCTCAAGGCTTTGTCAGGGACGGTGAACGCTGCAGGAGAGAGGGGGGAGAGGCAAGGAGAAGAGAGGAAAAGAGGGGAGGACTGAGGAGGCAGGAGATGAAATTCACGCAGGGAGAGAGGAAGTTGGAAAATGAGGGGATGGCAGGGGAAGAGGAGGTAGAGGTTTACAAAGACTACAGTGGAGGAGGAGGAGGAGGAGGAGGAGGAAGAGTTCTCCCCTGAGGAGAGCTGCCTTACCTGGGTAAAATCACAGCTCACAGCCCTGGTGACTGATGCTAAACTTCTGCCCTCTGTTGTCATGGTGATCCATGTAGGTCCAGTTGTCAGTCACTGTATGTGGTGTGTGTGTGTGTTCTATATTTTTTTACTGCATCCTTCCAATCTTGAACTGAGTGAGTAAGTAATTGGAGGCAACCACAAAGTTGTTATCTTTTTTTTTTTTTTAAATCTACTTTACTTATTTAAAGGTCTGGTGTATAGGATCAATCAATCAATCAATCAATCAATCAGTCAATCAATCAATCAAATATTTATTAAGTTGAACTCTACAATGTACAACTCCAGTGAATTTTGATCCTATCAGCTCCTTTAACTTGTGCTCTGTAATTTAGTCCATTTTCATGTCTTCTTGCGTGTTTCTGGATGGTTCTGGTAATCCATGGCAACTGTCCACCTGTAGCCATTTTTGCAGCCACTTTTGCAGCTGCTATGCAGCCGCTTCTGCACAGTGTAAAGCAGTAATCCACAACAGGACTATGACAGCACCTCGTGTATCCCCCATCACACCATTCTTATTCATCGTAAAGCACACGCCTTTTCTCACCAGAGTCCTTTGCTCTTTCAGATTGGCATATACACTGCTTAAAAACTTTTAAGCGAACACTTAAATCACACATCAGATCTTGTTAAATGACTTGAAGTTAAGTTTAAAATCTTTAATGATGTACATTGATTTTTTGTGAACAAAATGACGTAACTATTATCCGTGGAAACCAAAATCATCAACCCACTGAGGGTTAGATTCACACTAAATCAAAGTGAAAAACTGAAATCACAGGCTGATCCAATGTGTGAAATTTATCATGGCAACTCATAATGTGACTCAGTAGTGTGTAGGGCCCCACACTCCTAACAACTTCTGGACATATTCCTAATGAGTCAGCGGATGGTGT
This sequence comes from Epinephelus awoara, assembly GCA_035609425.1. Classification (NCBI taxonomy): domain Eukaryota; kingdom Metazoa; phylum Chordata; class Actinopteri; order Perciformes; family Serranidae; genus Epinephelus; species Epinephelus awoara. The sequence goes on along the minus strand of CM069316.1, from coordinate 28,707,227 downwards.
CATGGAGGATCTCCTCCTAGACTTGGTCCAGGGCATCAGTGAGCTCCTGGACAGTCTGTCGAGGTACTGATGTCCTTTAGGTGCTCAACTGGATGTAGGTCAGGGGAACAAGACGCCAGTCAATTCATCAAACATCTTTGAATTGGACATAGATATCCACCTGGACTTAACAATGAACTAATACATTTTTGGTGGTCACGGGTCAAAGGTCATGTCTATTTTTCTTTTGTGAAGCACTGTGAGGGAATTCTTCAAATTTGGCACAATTGTTCACTTGGTCACAACACTGACCTGATTGGATTTCAGTGGTTGAAGGCCAAGGTCACTGTGACCTTGCATCTGTCTCATTCTCATAAACACGATAGCTTAAGAACACCTTTAGAGAATTACTCAAACAGCCACTTGAACTGAAGAATGAACTGATTAGAATTTTGTGGTCAAAGGTCAAAGTCACTGTAACCTCACAAACAGGGCAGGAATTTCACGAGGGCCACGAGGGCCATGGCTCCCAATTTGGCCCTGTGCCCTTGAAAAAAATATCTGCCCTAAAGCCACGGTGGCCTTGATGCTCCGCCCACACTGCCCCAGGTGGTTTTCTCCTCTGCCTCTTTCCTGTCCACACCACTTTGACACCTGCGTCTATTGAGAAAAAAAATAAGATGACATTCTGTAGTCTTATTGGGCAACATCAAATGAGACGATGCCTAGCCTACATCACCAGTGGGGGATTTGATTTGAGCATGGCATGAACCGCTCGGACGGGCTGTAACGACAACAGTCTATCACCGGCCAACCAGGAGACCCGGGCAGGGATCGGTACTGAGACCCCAGGCACGTTTAATGAACACCATAATGATAGTAAGCTCCGCCATTATCAGCGTTACTTTTTAAAGTTTCGGTTTTATCATCACTCTGCAGCCTCTCTCCTGCTCTCTGCATGTCACCCCTCACAGCGCGCGCACACACACACAGACACAGACACACAAACTCATCAGCAGAGAGGCCGCGGTGCAGATGAAGGGAATATAACTTCAAGATTACTCTAGTTAACGACAGCTACACTTGTTACTGTGAGTAAGTGCGATAAAATCTTTGCCAGCCAAGCCAATACTTTATCAATACATGTGATCAGCATGCATACCTGTCAAGTCTCCCGTTTTGGCCGGGAAACTACCGTATTTTACCCCTCTTTCCCGCCGTCCTCCCATATTAGTATTTTCCCGTAAATCTCCGCTATTATAATATAATTTTAAAAAAAACCACATTCCTCTGACTCTCCAAACTGAACTCTGTCACTAGCCTTGCGACAACTGCCACCTGCAGTAGCCTGGGTGGCAGTTGTCATGAGGTTAGTGTTGACAGTGGGTCTGGTTGACAAGTGCTTATTTTAGATTTCCTGTACACCCAGGGACGGGTTTTGCTATGGGCAATGTGGGCGACCGCCCAGGGCGCAATCTATGTGAGGGTGCTTGAGCGCCCTCCAAAAACCCCCCCAAAAAAACCAAAATAAAACTCGCCAGTTTTCTAGACTACCGCTTATCTCCACGTTAGTTAGTGGAGTGGGCGCCCCTATTATCACGTTTGAACCAACAGCAGAAAGGAAAGGCAAATCCTGGAGGTTGTGGGTTGAACGGGGATCACAGACAGGAATACAGCAGAGGCTCATAGTGCTCTGTGGCGCAAGATAACGGCTTACCAGCGACAGAGAAATCTGGCTCCAGGTCCAGTAATAATATACTTTATTATTATTACTTTTTAGGTCTTTTGTTTTATTTATTCATTTCACAGATAATTATACATCCTTAGTCCTTAAATTAAATTCATTATGGACGTGGCCTTTGTTTCTCTCAAACAATTGACAACGTGAAAGGCCAAGTGGCCTTGCCCCTAAAATGACGAAATTCCAGGCCTGCTCACAAAATTTGTTTTTGGCCATAATTCAATTCATATGCTAATTATGACAAAACTTCACACAGATGTCTAAAAGGACAAAATCATGAAGTGATGGCATTTTATATCCAAAAGGTCAAAGGTCAGCTTCACTGTGACATCATAATATTCTGCATAAAACACTTCTAGCTATTATTCAACGTCATCTCTCAGGAACAGAAGGAGACATTTGGTCGGATACTTCACTGGTGACAGGAAGATTGGGTGCCCACCTTGTAACTGTGCTGATTGTATAGATCTTCCTTGCTGTCGTGGGGACAATAGGTGTGAAGGGTAAACTGTATGAGAAACCTGACTGGTGCACTGAGGCATACAACCACAGTTCTAGTTAAGTTTGTGTTTTGTTAGGGATTATTTCCTTCATAATCTTTAATGATACAACTGTCAGCTTACACTTTCATTTACTGTCAGTAACTCTGTGTGTGTGTGTGTGTGTGTGTGTGTGTGTGTGTGTGTGTGTGTGTGTGTGTGTGTGTGTGTGTGTGTGTGTGTGTGTGTGTGTGAGGTGAAACAAATTTTCTGACAAGCACATTGCACAGCTTGAATAGCCTTTCCAGCTCGAAGGGCTATTGTAAGCAGTGTTGAAAAGCTGCCGTTGGTGCAAAAGCGAGCGTGGGATTGTGGGAGATGGAGGCTGATTGTGTAGGACAGGTAAGAGGAGAGACAGAGGAGAGAGGTTCAGAGGGAGGAAGAGGAAAGGGATATTGAGGGCGAGGGGCAGAGCTCGAGCTCATGTGCAGGAGTACTTCAGTCCAATTGTCTCCAATAATGGCTGCTTTGATCAGCCTCTCAGCACACACTCGTGGCTGTGAGCACACACACACCCCAACAAGCATCCATGCGGATTTCGTAAGCCGAGCCAACGCTTTCTCTGAGTGTTTGCGTGTTTGTTTGTGTATGCTGCCCTCGCTGCAGACTTGAGTGACGTCTTTATTCATGGCGTGTGATAGCGTGAGCTGGCGGAGCGGAGCGGGAATATATTGCAGTGAATGTTGTTTAAATATGGATCTCATTGTGCTTTGCAGTTGACTTGGGGTCAAGAGAGGAGCAGCTTTAATTCTTAAAGGCTTTGTTCTCTTGCTCTTTCCTTCTGTCTGTCTCCCTCTCTGTCCGACTTCAGCTCAATGGCTGCTTTACTGGCATCATACAGTCCTAAATACTGAGGACTCGCATTGGGAAAACAGATCGGTCAACAACCAGCTTTTTTGAGAACACTCTCCATCCACAGATTCTATGAAACATTAAACAAATATTCAGGGCATTTCCGCTCTTTATGAACTGTACTCATAGGGAGAATCAAGATAGAAAAACATCCCTTATTGTTGCAATAGCAAAGGGGTTTTTAAAGGAATACCTCAGTACCCCCCACCTGTGGGCTCGCTCTTCTGCAGAGCCATAGCTGCTGTCAGCTCAGACTCACAGCAGTTACAGTGGTTTCCAATGGTGACCAAAGTCACAGCAAAAATAGGTGTCAGAATGTATTTGAATGTGCGTAGAAACTTATCAGAGCGCTCCTGCAGTGCAACACTGAGAGTTAGAAGATACTCAGAGTATGGATCAGCAATAGAAAAGTGAATTATGCTGCTTGAAAAGTTTCTGTGGATGTTAAGGTACAATTCATATTAATCGTATTGGGTCATATCATAGTTTATAACGGATATAGTAGTATCAGTGTCAGATGATACGTCACAACTAAATGCAGTACAGTAATGCCAAGAATATACCTGAGGTCTTTTATATAATGTCATCATATTCTGTAAATTGTTAGGGGTGGGACTCACCAAGAGGACCCATGATAGGATATTATCACGATACTTATATCTTATATTACTTATTACTTATATTATGATATTATTGTAATATTGTGGTATGCTGAGTATTGTGATATAATGTTCTGTGATTAATTACCTTTTTTTTCCAACTGCAAATTATTTTCCCAAAGCAAGTTTTCAGTCTGTTCATCTGACTTTAATCATTTATTTTGCAGCAACTGAACAACATCTTCATTAAACCAGTCAGAAATGGTGCACACACCTGACAAACTCAACTGTGGGCAGATTTTACGCCCTGTGCAAGGCCAAATTAAGCATGTGATCAAAACACTTCACATGCAGGTATCCTGCTAACTGAATGGCAACACCCATGTTAGAAGTGTTGTCTATTACAACCACAATCCCTCATTCTTGTGCTGCATTTTGACAGAGGTCTGCAATGTTTGCGAGATAATGTGCTGTTTTAGTCTCATATGAATCCGCTGACCTTGAAGTCCAGGCATCACAACTTAATGCCACCCTTCCTGCTCTACTCAAAAAAAATTGTGTGTTTTTAGCATGTAACAAAAGCATTTGTTTTCAACAACACTGTATGGACGCAGATCTTTGCACATGAAGTAAGTGATGGACTGTGTTATTTTCTTCACTCTCTCAGAGTTGGATGGTAGTTTTGTTAGCGGCTAATGCTATCTCTGGATGGTGGAGTGTGAGGTGAGCCCTCATATTCGTAGTATTTCCAGAGTATTGTATTCTCACATGATGTTGCTTGCAAATCGCACGTGTCATATCCAAGTCCTTCTTTCCTTCTGTGTTAAATCCAAAATAAATCCTGAAGTTTGATTTAAACACAGACAGCACATTTCTGATTTCTTGCTCCGGTTCCTCCATCTTTGTTTTGATGAACTTCCTGCCAAATGCTGCTGACTGAGACATCTGGCGTCCATGTATTGTCGATACAATATTGCCATGCAAAATATTGAGATAGGATTGCTGCATTCATTTTTCCCCCACCCCTATAAAATAACTGAATGGCAACTCCATTGCAGTAGCAGAATATGTCTTTATGCATCAGGATTACTAACAAGAAGTTAAACTCATTTCTATGTTAAAGCTGCAGTAATTGATTTATTTTTTGACTTATTCTTTTTTTTTTGTATATACAGATGTCATATTTAAAAATTCAGCAGATACTGAGAAACTGTAGCCTTTATTCTGTGTAATTAACTTTCAGAACTGCCACCGAGATAATACTTGTTAAGACATTTAAGCTGCATTTCCTTGTTTTTTGGGGTTTTTTTTGGCCACTTGGGGTTAGAAGAATGCCAATCTCAAAAACACCTTAGAAATTTCCAAATACAAATCAATATAAGCATGTTACTGCAGACCAGTCACCAGAAAAAAATGTCAGCATTGTACGTTTCCCGCAAACCACAAATACGTGACAATTGTACATATCATATTGATGTTTCTAAAGTGACGTAGTAAATGAGCTGACTTTGGTATCAGGTGTGGCACATGTAGTGTAACATTTAGGTAAGAAGTCTGTCAAGCTGCAGACCACAGTTTGAGACCAGTACACCACAAAACCTGTTGTTACTTAGCGAGTCATTGTTGTTTCTTGAGGCTTTTTAGGCACGAAAAGCATTTATTTTTTACCGAGACATGGTGGCAATTTCGACTGGGTTGTTTTATGCTGAGACACTGCAGCATTCTCTACCCAGACAGTGTCACTAAGAGCACCATTTTTGTTATTATTGTTGCTGAGACATAACAGCTTTTTATGCTAGGATACTGTCACAAAAATTCTTTCTTTTTTTTTTTTTAATCCTGGGTTAGTGTCACAAAAAGCCTATGTTTGTTTGTTTGTTCGTGTTTTGAGACATTGCAGCTTTTTATACCAGGATAGTGTAACAAAAAGCTGTTTTTTGGTTTGCTTTTCTATTTGTTGTTGTTTTTTGTTTGTTTGTTTTTGTTTTATTTGCAAAGCTTTTTATATAGCACAGTGTAAGGAAACACCGTTTTTTTTTCTTTCTTTTTTTACATTTCTGCCTTTCCTGCCAGGATTGTGCCCCCTAAAACAAGATCATAAACCAAGAACTTTTTGTGCATAAACCTAACCACACATGGACTACAGCAGTGTTTGGTTGGTTTATGGCCACCTTGTGAATGTAAGGTCAATATTCATGTTCATTTTAGCTCTTAATTTGATCTCTGCCAACTTCTGAGAAAAAATTGTGGCTAATTTGACACGAAATGCTTTAATATGGGTGCATTTGGAAATACTCAAAGTGCCAGAGTGCACTCCAGAATAAACTGGACCATTCATAAATTTTGAGCACTGTTGGAATTTACCATAATAATCTAATCTAATATATTTTTTATGCTAAATTTAATATAATATAATATAATATATTTAATATAAAAATATAAATTGGTGCAGGTAAAAAAAGGAGGAGATAGGATTGTTCAAACCAGACTAACCCTGCCTTTCATCTTGGTATTTAGATTTTGTCTAGGTGTCCCCCTAATAAAACAAACAAACAAAAAAACACAGGCCCCCCTCTCTCTAGCTATGACTCAGGTCTACAGCCTTTAGTCTCTGCTACAACTCTTTATTTAGCGCCTGCTCTACTCTGTTCCCCTTAACTGCTGAATAATAGATAAGTGACGACCATGATGCGATTGCCGTGTAGGCACTTTAAATGCGAGTGTGTGTTTTTATTTTTGCCCCAGGAGAAGCAGCGTGCCTCCCACTCTGCACCTACCTCTGCAGCCATGTGAGTGTGTGTGATTTCTGGCCCTCTGTCTCTATCCTCTGTCAGGTGTTGCAGCGCTCCCCTCCCCCTTCCCACCTCCCCTTTGGACCTCTTCTTCACCTCTCCGGCTTTCCTCCTTCTCCTCCCAGCTCGCTCCCTTTAGCTTGGTAACAGCGAGGGCATTAAACTTTCATGACTGCTGTCTTTTTGTTGCACGCTCTTCTTCTCTCCTCCTTCACTCCCTTTCTTCCTTCCTCCTCTCCTATTTCCTCATTCCTTTGCTTGCCATTTTTCTCCTTTCTCCCCTAAGCCTAATTTTCCTTCATTCTCATTCTCTCCCTCTCCCCACTTTCCTCCCTTCCTATCTTTTTTTCTTCACCCCCCTCTCTCATGTTTACCCAGCAGTGAGTGCTGCTGGAGGAGAGCATAACGAGGAGGTTTGACACTCCTTTATGGTTTTTAACATTGGGAAACTCAACAGAATTTCAAGTGACTGTAAATTTAAGCAAACCGTTTCCCATCTGTCCCTCACTGCTTTTGTGTCGTCTATTTGCACACTTGAAAGACTGTTCCGTGTGTTCGTGTGTGTGTGTGTGTGTGTGTGTGTGTGTGTGTGTAAGGGAGAGAAAAAGATGCAACGGGACGTGAAAATGGTCTCAGAAACATCCACACTTTTTATTTCAAACAAGTTCTTTTCTTTTCTTTCCTCCAAGTTCAGAAAACATTTGGAAGGGAGTGAAACCTCTGTGGAAATCGCTGATGAAATGATGGAAGTCTTTCTCATAATTTCCTCTTTCTCTGTCTTTCTCTGTCTCAGATTTGTTTTCTGGGTCATCATCAGTGCATGTAATATGCTGTATGCAAACTCTTGCTGGATCTGCGTTAGCCCTCTCTTTCAAGTAGAAATAGAAAGCAAACAAACAGAGGCCGAGCTGTTAGAGAGGGAAACACAGAGCAGCGGGGAGTCAGATGTGAATCAGTCAGCTTGTGTACACGTGTACGCATCAAACAGACTATATTCTATGTACTACTGAATTAGCGGTAACAGCAGTTGTGATTAGTCAAGCAATTGTGTGGCCACATTATAACAACTATCCATCTGCAATGCTAACAACTGCTGTTTTAACAAAAAGGAACAAAAATAAAGAAAATGAAACAGATTGTTTAAGTCAGTGCACGACTGAAGGGCAAAAAAAAAGCTGATCATAGTTACCGTAGTTGCTATAACTATGTCCAGTTTTGGGAGTAACTAGTAAAAATTATAAATGGTTTATGTGGTAAGCAATTTTTCACTTAGTGTTTCCATAAAAGCCTATTTTTGTGTTAAACATTTTAATCAAACCTTTAAATGTACAACTGAACACAGAACCACAGCAACCACAGCAAACAAATCAGATGCTGCTTCTTTTTCGGTTTTCGCTCATTTCTTCACTTTTTCCCAATGCGCTTGCATTTAAATCTGGCTCCCCCGTCTCTCTGTCACTCTGTGTGTACCTGGCCTGTACCACTTTGGAGCGTCTGCCTTCCTTCCTTCTTTCACATAATGGTATGATCCTAGTCTGTCCTTCGCCACTGAAGATTCGGCTCTCCTCCACGGGAGTTGGCTCTTCTTGTTTGCTACAAAAACTTGGCTCTTAGAGCCGGCTTGTTCGCAAGCGACACATCACCAGAACAGAGCATACATAAATGACAAACAGAAATGACATTGATAAGTCACACACAGCATGAAAAGGAGGAGAAGGGTTGGAGGGGACTTGCAGAAGAAGCAGCCAGGTCAAAGGTCAAAGCAGTTTAAATAGGGTACCCTGGATGAGATTTGCCAATTGGTTGCATAGAAAGGAATCATGTGATCTATCAGCTGACGGCTGGGATGTGAGCTGAGCTTGACATCATGTCCTGCCTGAGCCAACGCTATGCCCATTGTTTTTAAATTACAGTTACTAATTCAAATGTTTATTACAGAGGGGTGACATCCGAATCAGGGATGTCAGTGTCAGTTCACACCTCTTAACTAGTAACTAAGGTTGCCACCTTCGGTGTGTAGAAATAAGGGATACCTTTTTAGTGGCCCCATGTGTAGGGGAAAGAAATCAAAAGGGGGCTCTGGGGGTCAGACACTTAATTTCCTGCATTCTGGCTATTTTTTATGCACCACTCATGTATCGAGTTTGAAGTCCTATGCTACTCTCAACATGAATGTAGAAAGGAAAAAAAGAGTCAATAATAGTAAGAAGTTGCATCAGTCATATTAGGGATTATAACATCAGATCACAGATATTTGGAAGAAGCAAGACAAGGGAGGCTTTATGCAGGAATCCTGAAGAACCCCTTTTAAAAAAAAGAAACTTTCCATAGCCTGCATTTTAAGACCTCATCACCACTTTGACTTCTAACTGGTTACATCAGTAACACACTTTAGCTTACACTTACCACTCCTAACTTTGCATTGACTGAAAGATAGCACAACTAAACAGTCTAAAGTCCCTTATAACTCCTTGGACCATTGTGTCCATGCAACATAATTCAGACAGACGAGGTAGGCATAATGGGATAAATTAGTGATGATGTTAATATCACTAATAGTCTTCACAGTATTGTCCAAAATATTACAGTGCATTCATAAGCTTAATTAGGTTAGCTTAACTCTATCTGTGGAAGTGGTGCTACAGTGTTTGTATGTGCAAAATACAGCATAGCCTTATGTATTGTTATCAACTGGTATTGCTTACAATGGCTAACCTTACTTTAACTGGTAATGCTAACAACATATTGGTATTCCAGCTTGTTGTAGTGTAACGTGATCAGCTCAGATGTCATCACTCACAGCTCCAACCTCTGAGGTAAATGGAATGTACTAACAGTAATACAGGACTGTCAGCACCTCTTCATTTCAAAAGAGCAACTGCCAATGGGAAAACACCAACTCTTACTGGCCTCACATGCTGCAGTCCAGCCAAAAACACTTCAGTGTGTTGAGTATTTTGAGAACATCAGCCTATGTCTGGTATCAGAAAAGTCACAACTGCATTCCTGTGTGATTAACTAGGTTTGACAAAAAACATAAAGGTGCACTCTGCAGAATATTGCAGCGTACAAGAGTTATAGTTTAACAGCGGTTAAGTGTGGCGTCAGTAGGAATTCAGTTTAAAAACAGACATGGGACAGATGGCGTGTGGCCAGTCATTGAATTCATCAGCATTCATCAGAAGCCCACGTCGCTCGTCCTGAAAGTTGCAGCTTAATCTTCAACCACATTCTCCTGGAGGCGACATCGTCACACTGAACGTGGAAGTGGAGCAGGCAGGATGAAAGAGACAGAGATGGAGTGTAGGAGAGAGACTGAGAAAAGAGAGACCACCTACGAGGCGGCTTGATGATGTGCTGTATCTGTCTTTGTCACTGATTCTGTGTGTGTCTCAATGTATGTGTGTGTAATACATTATGTTTTGTGAGGACATTGTGAAGTGTTAGGAGGTGCTGCTGTACTCAGATAAAATGTGTGTTTTGGATGCGTGGCTCAGTAGGTGGTGTTTGTGTACGCCGTCTCATAATTGCTGGCTGTCTTTGTTTTGCGTCTGCTATGATTGTGTGTGTGTGTGTGTGTGTGTGTGTGATGAGAGGCAGCAGTGTGTGGGTGGTGAGTTAAATGAAATGCGTGAGTATTAAGTTTAAGCTGAGGTGAGAAGGCAGAAGCCTCGCCGCTTCTCTTCCTCCATCATCCATCTCTACCTTGTTGCATGTCTATCCCTTACTCACCTCTCTTCTTTCTCTCCCTCATTACTTTCCTCTCTCACATCCAGTCTTTCCTCTCTGTCTCTGACGAGTACACACACACACACACACACACACACACTGTAAAGGAATTATGACTGATCTGCGCTGAGTCTTTAGCTTGTCTGTCTTTGAACATCAGTGCCGTTGCTTTTGAAGCTCCACTTTGAATTATTGCATTTCTGTTTATGCACGCACAGATAAAGGCTGCCTAAAGCTGCACTGTTTGGCTATAATCTCACTATGTTCTATACAGAAAGAAGACATACATAAACTGTGGGGTGTAGACACATAAATACGTACATGTGCTTGCAATAAAGTAAACCCAGACAGAGAGTTTGGCAGAAAAGAATAATTCAGTTTTATTACAATGATCTTCTTAGTTCTGGCCATTCTTCCACTGCCACAGCAATGTCTGACATGGCAAGAAACAGGAGCAGGCAGGCGGTCAGACAGGTTGTTAACAAGCCAACAGTTTATCCAGGTTATGCGAACCACAAGCACATCTTAAGTGCTGGTAGCAATACCTAATTGTACAGCAAAAATGTGTATGTACTGTATATGGTTGGTCAAAGTTGAACCAAGAACATGGTCTGTAAACTATGATGGATGTTTATACTGGCAATTGATCATTATGTTATCTTTGGTATACTGAACAAAAAAAATAGCACTTCTGTGTTTGCTCCCATTTTTCACAAGTTTAAGTTAAATATTTAAGACTTTTAATGCACTCAGTAGATACATTTCTCTCAAATTTTGGTCGCAAGTTTGTTAAAATCCATGTTTGTGAGCACCTTTCTGTTCCAAGATAATCCATCCACCTTACAGATGTGGCATATCAAGATGCTGCTTAAATAGCATCTTTACTACACAGGTGTGCCTTTGGATGGTCACAGTAAAAGGCCACTCTAAAATGTGCAGTTTGATCATGCAACAGAGTGCCACAGATGTCCAGCAGAGCTGTTGGACCTCAACTGGATGTTCATTTCACTACCATAAGAAGTCTCCAATATTGTTTCAGTGAATTTGGCAGTACATCCAACCAGCCTCACAACTGCTTAAGTTGGTTAAGATGATAAACTGCTCTCAAGACCCTGGTGGGGAAGATGCATAAAGATGAATTTCCCTGAGATGGTTTATGCAGAAATTCTTTGGTTCTGCAAACCAATTGTAGAATCAGCTGGTGGTGGCTGGTCTTAGACAGTCTTGCAGGTGAAAACACTGGATTCAACGCAGTTTCAATCTGAAGTCGTCAAATACCAGCACTTGGTTAGTGACTTCTGGTGTCTGACACAGACAAAAAAAGCTGTCCTTTCACGTCGGCATGGTACGCGGCTAGTGGCCCTTACTGTTAAACGGCACCCGGTGGCGTCAGCGGGAAACACAGTGAGATGACAACATAAGTCAAGGGGGTGGAAGTCCAAGTAGGGCGGGTGGGAGGCATGGTGGATGGGTCCAGCAACCACCAACTTTTAACCAGGAGGCTGATGTCCACTTCCCATGAGATTGTAAAGCCAAACCACATGCTTTTGTTGCCAAAACTCAACCGCATGTTTTTGTTGTGTAAACCCAACCACTTTTAGGTGTTCCCAAATGTAACCACTGGGCTGGCTCTGGGGAAGTGGAATGTCACCTCTCTTGTGGGGAGGGAGCCAGAGCTGGTGCAGGAAGTGGAGTGGTACCGACTAGATGTAGTTGGGCCAACCTCCAAGTGCAGCACTGGTTCTGGAACCAAACTCCTGGAGAACGGCTGGACTTGCTTTTTCCAGAGTTGCCCAGTGTGAGAGGCGCCAGGTGGGTGTGGGGATAGTCACGAGCCAACGTGTGAGCACTGCTGTGTTTTGGTTCTCCCTGGAGAATGAGAGGGTTGCCTTGACGTGACTCCGGGTTGTTAAGAGAAGGTCTCTGACTGTTGTTTGTGCAGATGCACCGAACAGCAGTATGGAGCACTCGGCCTTCTTGAAGTCTCTGGCCAGTGTCCTGGAAAGGGGGCTGGCTTGGACTCCATAGTTCTTCTGAGGGACTTCAACGCTCACATGGGCAATGATGGAGAAACTTGACGTAGTTTCTCCACTTTGTTACAAGGGGCAATTGGGAGCAAGAGCTGGCCTGACTTGAACCTCCAGATGGTGGGGGAGGCTACTGAACAGATCTGTTAACTGATCACCACCTGGTGATGAGTTGGATCAGATGGTGGGGGAGGCTACTGGACAGACCTGGTACTGGGTACCAGGCTCACTGCAACGAGCCATCCAGTCCCTATATGCCCAAAGTGAGAGCTGTGTAAAGTCAAACACGTTCTCGGAGGGTGTTCACGTACAGGATCTCAAGGTGTAGAGGGGGGAAGGAAGGGGTCCATATTGGGGACCTCAGAATTGCATCTCTGCTCTCGTGACCTCCAGCATGCACTGGGGCGATTTGCAGCTGCGGGTGAAACGGTTGGGATGAAAGTCAGCACCTCCAAATCTAAGGCCATTGTTCTCTGCTGGAAACCAGTGGATTGCCCCATCCTGGTTGGGGCAGATTTTCTCCCTAAAGCGAGGCAGTTCAAGTATCTCCGGGTCTTGTTCACGAGTGACGGTAGAATGGAGCGTGAGATGGATCGGCTGTTAGGTGCAGCTTCTGCAGTGATGCTGGTCTGTTGTGGTGGATTCCAGTGTTTTTAGCCTGTAACAAAAGCCTTCATTTTCAACAACGCTGTATGGACATAGATCTTTGCTCATGAAGTAGGTGATGGACTGTGTTGTTTTCTTCGCTCTCTCAGAGTTAGATGGTAGTTTGTGTCCAGTGTTGGTTGATTTTTCTGCAGAGTGGATTTAGCGTTAGCTTAGGGGGTCAGCAGCTAAAACTAGCTCTGGATGGTGGAGAGGAGTTGAGCCCTCATGTTTGTAATATTTAAAGAGTATTTTATTCTCATATTCTACATACAATACACTGCTTGCAAATCAAATGGGTCATATCCATGTCCTCCTTTCCTTCTGTGTAAAAAAAATCCAAAATAAGTCCAGAAGTTAGATTTAAACACCAATGGCACATTTTTGATTTCTTGCTCCGGTGCCTCCATCTTTATTTTGATGAACTTTCTGCCAAATGCCACTGACTGATTAACTAAATTAGCCCATCAGCATTAATGATAGGTCTATATAAGCATTCATTACTACATTTTAGAACAAGGTGGTCACTCTGCAGGGTGCTATTTATGATTATTTGATACTTTAACTTTGCAGCATTGGACTTTACCTTTTTTGGATTTGGATACCATAGCTAGCCTAGCGGCGGAAACTAGAGACCACTGTAGCCATTGTGGTTGAGATTCCGTAAAATTTAGAGGAAAGGTTCCAGGCCATAAACATATGACAGACATTTTATTTGATAAAATGTTTTAAGAATAAATCACTTGGTGTATTGGTTACATATTTTTACAATTGGAGAATGTAAGAATCACTTTAGGGTTACAATAAAAATAAAGGAATAATAAAATGCGATAATAGTAGGGATGCACTGATCCGATATGTGGATCGAATATCGGCCCCGATATCATCAAAATAGATGGAATGGGTAACAGAAAATGCAACCTATACCTGAGGCGATCCTTTCCCTTAGATCTATTGCAACGCAAGCTACGTCATACATCATGGAGCGAAGGAGAGGATCTGCTGTGTGGAGCTATTTCACGCTATTTCGACTGCTGTTGCACAATTGTTTATCTTTGTTAAAAATGAATAGTTCATTGCATTAATGTGTTTCATCTTGTTTCGTTTTATCTTAGGAAAGAACTGTGTAATCATCAATGCCTGATGCCTCTAGTCTTTTCTGTTCTACATATAAAGGTATATAGCTGTTAAGGTCAACCATGGTATTGGATCGTATCGGGTATCGGCTGATACTCAAAGCCACAGCATTGGGATCGGGATCGAAACTGAAAAAGCTGGATCGGTGCATCTCTAGATAATAGTATTCAGAGGCTTCAGAGCCATTGGCTGCCTACCCCTGAGTTAGTTAATAATACGTGGCACAGAACATGATAAATGTCTAAGGCTGCGTTTACACTACCATGTCTTGATGCCAAATTCCGATTTGTTGCCTATATCCGATTTTTCCTGACTGCTGTTTACATGTTCTATTCACCTTATTTTTCATGGAAACACAGAGGCAAAACAGAACGCAGCCAGCTTCCGTTTTGTTTTGTGCGACACTTCCGGTCCAGCACTCTTGACCACTGTGTATATGTCCCACGGTATTTGCTACAGTGACATAACTGCACGCATGGAAATGTTTACTTTACGGAAAGCAATTTTAAGCACTAACTGTAAATATTTGAAGTTAATCGTTAAAGAATAAATCACCTGGAAAGCTGGCGCTGCTGAAAGGTTCTCTGCTGGTACACTGGAGACAGGGATCAAGCAGTTTGTCTCACTCGGGATAGATTGTGCTTTTTTGGGTTCATAGTTTTTGATTGACGTGCGATTTTTTCGGCTTTCCTTTCCCTCGCTCATGAGCACGTCATCAAAATGCGCTGTCGTCGCATTATTCATGACGTACGACGTGGATTGCTAGAAAATATCCAATCTGTCTGTTTAGATTACAGACCTGTTGGTAGATATCTGATTCATATCTGATATATTTCCACATATGAAGGAGGCCTGAATCTGATCTGACAATATCCAATATCATGCGTTTTTTTCCTGTTTACACGTTCATGTTACAGATCGGATCTGTGCCACTTGAGAGGACAAAATCAGAACTGGGTCACTTGAACCATGTAGTGTAAAGTAGGCCTAAGTGAGTGCTGAAAACAAGTAATTTATTATTCTTGTTATTTTAATTGTAGTGAAAACTGGGATCATGAGGAAAAATGGGACATCTTGATGTTTTACAGATATTTGTAGGGACTCGGAACACCTAGGTTGAATCAGGACAATCCTAGACAAACAGGGACAATCCCTGAAAGACTGGGACAGATATGAGAATTGTATTGATCTTCAACACTAATCAAGAAAGCATATGAGTACATAGCTAGGGTGGTACCTGACTCAGAATTTATTCGTCAAAAGTGATATAGCCGTTTAGTATGAAAATTTGATGACTCTTTAATTGTTTTCAATATAAAGTTTGAAAGGGGCTCAGTGGGACGTTCAGTGTGACAATGGCATTCGTGTAATATAGTAAACAAGCTAACAGCGCTAACATCAGATCGTAAATGTGCAACATTTTTGCCAACAGTAGATATCAAACTAAAACTATATTGTATTAAGTCTCTGTGAGTTGTTCACCACTTCCAAGCAGGAGAGAGAAGATATTGTTATCTCAGAGCCTTATGAGTGGACTACATGTTCAGCTGCAAGCTGATCAATGGCTTAAGTCCCTTGTTATTTTTGCTGCATGTGTTTTTCCACAGCAGGGCAGGTAAATGAAGTTTACCTGTGGGAGGTGAGCTGTTTGCAGAGCTCTTCATCTTACATCTGACGGTGGCTGTTCCATATTATTAGACTTGTCTTAAAGAAAAGCCAGTAATAAAGTTCCACTAATTCCGTAATAAACATATTTTAATCCCTATAGAGTCTTAAAAATAAATGTCCCCTGTTATTTTGTTGTATAAAAACTTTGATTGTGAAGCAGCAAAACGAGGAAATGTTGAGTTTTCGAGCAGCAACTTCACACAACTTTTAATACGGCTGATAGCGAACATGAAACAGTAAAATAAAGCAGATATCGGAAGTAAAACAGGATGCAGGAGAGAAACTAAACTCCAAACCACGGAGTACTGACAGCTGAACAGACAGAGACTTTTAAAAACATCTTTCTGGTCTCCTGCAAACAGAAGGGAAGAAAGTCTCACAACACACATGTCCTGTTTGATGGGGAGAAACAGGTCAGTTGAGTGATACGCCACCGCTTCCCTCTTGAGTGCGGGCGGCCCAGCTTTTGGACCTACTCCACAGAAGGAGTAGGTGCGCAGCTCGGTGTGGCACCCCACATCTAAACTGATAACAGAAACACAAATCGGCGCAGCATGGCTTGACTGGATGCAGCTAAAGGTTACTGAGGAAAAGGCCCACAATATTGTACGTGTACTACTGCGGTAATGCACTGTAGACTAACTAACAGACAGATTAAATGGAAGAGCGAGAAACGGTGAATGAGTGAGTGAGTGAGTGGGGTGGAACTGTGCGTGTGTGTGAGAGAAAAGATGAACCCTGGTGTGCGTTATGTGGCGCAACTTGACCCTACATCAATATAAACGGTATTGTCTGTATCTATATCTTGCTTGAAAATATATTGATATACCGCCCAGCCCTAGTCTGTACCAAAGAGCAGTGTGAAAGTCAAGAGCACTCACTCTGCAGCAAAATCTGTGGACAAAAGTATAGAGTGTGCCAGGGCTGACGTCAAAACCCAGAAGTTTAGCATCGCGCTGGTTCCCGGAAGAGAAAGTGAATGTGATTTCTGCATTGCGTTTTGGATTATGTCAGAAAATAAGCTCTGTGACACAAGTTTATGATATTTACAGGTTTTGTTCAGTGAGATAATCCATGAACACCTTTCATACTGCATTTGAAGCTTAAATGCGATCACCAGAAATAAAAAGCTAAAGTTAGGCTTTAACAGACTACATAACTACTACACGGTCGCATGACTCTTGACGTCACCGCCACTAAGCTTTCAACTGATTTCGGCCGCTTTATTCGAAAAACATTGTGGAAATCGGACTGTTTAAGCTAAATAAGAAGCTGTAATGGCGGACTGCCAGCCCCCCTCGTCTGTTCGGGGGTGATGACGTTTAATGTCCCAGACAGGGTTTGTAGTCGTATTGAGCAACTTGTTAGCAACCGCCCTTCTTACGACACGTAAAAGCTTCAAAATTCACAAGTAGGGTATTTACTGACGTGTTTTATGTTGTAAAACAAAATCTGAAACTCGCTTAAGCTTTTGTTAACCACAGACCTTATTTGAGGCATTTTACCAAAATCCCGTTCAAAAACCGTATTGACTTTTAGACGAGAGAACCGGAAGTGGTAAAAGCGCTAACGGAGTTCCGGGTTTACTGGCACACGCTGTTGTACACTGCACAGCACACTGACCAGCAAAAAAAAAAAAGAAAAAAAGAAAAAAGACTGCTCAACTTGAGGCAGTCTCAGGCAAAGATTCAAATCTCAGACCTTCAAGGGGCAGCCCTATAAATTTACCAAAATGTCAGATCACTCCCTTATATGACACCCCAGGGATGCATCCATAAAAAAAAAGGCATTTTCTCTATGCCTCCTCAGTAATGTTACCTCACATACAACTATGTTGATGAGCTTAAACTCCAGACGTGGTCTGATACGTTCATTTAAAATAAAGGGAAAAGGGACACTGTGTAATCTACACACACACACACACACACACACACACACACACACACAATGAAGGCACCTGTGAAAAATGCGATCCCAGCCATAATAAAGTGGACTTTTCCTTTAATTTAATTTTAGCAGAAACTTTTGGCTGCTGCTTCTTGTACACATGCATTCACTCATTCTGACACACACACTGGTATTAATTTAATCATTTTGGGTTGGCAGCATATATTTGGCCCCTGTTCGCAACACACACACACACACACACACACACACACACACACACACACACATTGGTATTAAGTTATTTGGCAGGACATTTTGGCTACTAGTTTTTGGTATCTATGCAGACACACACACTTAGGAATTAACTTTGTCTTGGCAGGCAGGACTTTTTTCTGCATGTACACAAACACACACATATATAAGAGCGCGCACGCACACATGCACACACAATGGGCAGTAATCCCCCTGTACATGCCAGAGCTTTGGGCAGAGCAGGGATTTTCCTCTTCAAAGAGCAGACCACCCATCGCAGCCTCGGAACAATGGTGGCCGAACTCCGGAAGATTTCCTGTGGTGGGGTGGGAGTATGCACACACACACACACACACACACACACACACACACACACACACACACACACGCATACACACACACACACACACACACACATGCAGATATTGTAGCCTGTGTTATGTATAAACACACACACACACAATCATATGCATTTGCATTTGCACGTCAAGATAGACAAACAATATGCCTCTCCACAGACCCTCAGGATCATGTACATACCTGCAGGCAGCATGTGGCACTTTTATACACAGGCTGCCTTGTGGAGCTCGTGGGAGGACGGAGGTTTTAGTGGTGACAGACAGACACACAGCAGATCTGGGATGTGTATAACTGGAGGCGGGCAGGCACTTGACAAAAGAGCAAAGACACTGAGAGAGAAGGGATTTGAAAAAGAACCAGAGAGGAATGAAGGGATGAAGGGGCAGAAGGAAAGACTGAAGTCCAGCTGTTTCCACTCCTGAACACAGCCTCACTTTCAGGCAGCCAGGTCCTGTGTTTCCCCCAATTTCTGCACTCCCTCTTGCTCACTTGCTGACTTTATCTTTTTTTCTTTTTGTCTTCTTCTTTTGTTATTTGTTTTGATGCGGCAGAAGACGAGGTGGCCATACTCCCTGTGCAGCCGCCGCTTCACTCACAGACAAATTAAAACTATTTGTTGCTTAAAAGCAGCCTTTTGAATTCAAGACAAAAGATGGCGGGGCGACAAAGAGCGGCCCGCGTGTTGTGGGGGGGAATGTCAGCCCAAATGTTTAGATGCCCCCCCTTTCCCTCGCACACTTCCACCCACATCCTCTTCCCTTTTCTTCTCTGTCTTTTGTCACATGAAGCAACACATTTATTCTCATTTGATGCAGAAATTCTTTTTGTTATTGATTTGTTCTTTGTGTACACGCACAATAAGAGACTGTATTGCAGAATTTCACTCACTAAAAAAGAATCCACGGGTTCAGCTTGAAAAAATTGCATGCACCTTTTTAAGTAGTTCCAACTCTAATATTATTCTCTCTGACGAGTCTTTAATAATCTGACAAACTCAATTAGTTAAGAACAACAATCATGATTTGCTCAGACCTCGAAAAGCTTAATTAAGTTGAACCAATTTAATATTTAGTGGTCAGATTATTTTATTTAAGATATTCTAATTTATTTACTTTCATTCCATCCTACTCAAAAATGTTAAAAATGTTTTTGATGTTGCCCAACTTCTTACACATATATATATATATATATATATATATTTATACGTATATATACATATTGAAAAATACCAAGGGCTGAAAGAGGAGCTAGAAAGCATGTGGCAACAGTGGTGCCAGTGGTAATCAGAGCATTCTGGGCTGTGACCCCCAAACTGGGAGAGTGGCTCCAACAGCTAAGATACTGTGCTAACCTCATGAATCTAAAAATAAAATCCACTGGTTCAACTTAACAAAATTAAGTTAACAATTTGCATGCATCGTTTCAAGTAGTTGCAATGCTCTGGCATTATTTAGTCAGTCTCATGAGTCCTTAATAATCTGATAATGATTTGCTCTGACCTCGAAAAGCTTAATTAAGTTGAACCAACTTAATATTCATCCAAATGTTTTGGTGATATTTAGTGGTCAGATTATCTTATTTAAGATATTCTAATTTATTTACTTTAATCCCATTTTACTCAAACATTTTTGAGTAAAATGGGATTAAAGTAAGTAAGTTAGAATACTTCTTAAAATAAGTTGTCAACTGATTAAAACACTTTAATGTTACAAACATAGTTTTCATGTCATGTTCAATCATTTATTTTAAGCATTATCCACTAACTCATGAATAATTACTTAGACTGTTCTTTCTTTTTTTGTATTGTTATAATTTTCCTATTGACAGTGGTTGAATTCCTACAAGAAACACACACTGGCTGCTTTTAGTCAGATATGTAAAGTGCAGCTAGTTGGTATTCACACCTTGTCATCTTGCAGCATTTTTCTTACTGGGGGAAACTTTAAAAAAATTCATCCATGAAATTGAAATTTAATTCTGCTAAGTAAGATCACCGTGTGTGTGTGTGTGTGTGTGTGTGTGTGTGTGTGTGTGTGTGTGTGTGTGTGTGTGTGTGTGTGTGTGTGTGTGTGTGTGTGTAGGAGGATAGTGGGGTATTTGTGTCCAGCTGGTGGAGTTTTATATTTCTCCCCGTGATTTATTTCTCTCAGTTTACAGTTGGCCGTCAAACTTCATGGGTGAAAAACTGCTCGCGTTGCAGAATTTCTGAGGAGACACAGATAGTGTTTATTTGTCGAAAAATTTATGAGCGCTGTGTTGCCTTGCTGTCTGTCTTCCTCAGGCACACACGCACACACACACACACACACACACACACACACACACACACACACACACACACACACACACAAGCATGGACACACATCCGTTCCCCTTACTTATTTTTTGACGTTTGTATTATAGGCATTTAGCTGATGATCTCATCCAAAGCAGCTTTCTTTCTTCCACGGCTTGTCTTTGATCATCACCGTGGTGCCTTCCCTTGGATATAAAGTGTGCCACCCTTGAGAGAATATCCCTGACCTGACATGGTGTAGAAAAGAGCTCGAAGACCAAAGGCTTCTTCTTGACCCATACGTTTCATTTTGCATGTTTGCTAAGCATGCTGCCTGAGGTCAGTCCGGTTTTCATCTCACACTCCAGACTCCAATCTCCAAAACTGAAACAACAAGCTACACAAGTCTCCAGGTAGATGCTGCACTCCCATGCAGCTACTTGGCACCTTTCCTGCTGAGCTTCCACTGAGAAGCTATCACAGTCGTCATTAAGGCTGCAGAGGAAAGAAATGTGGTCTGATACATTTGTAGCGTTTTTGAAGGTGATATGAGATGCATTTAAACAAGATTTGTACATGCTGGAAATGAACAGCCTGAGATGGCTATGTGATAAATGCAAGTTAATTTTAATGTGGTCTTAAAACTGCATTATTTAGGTATTTATATGAACAGAGGCTCAAATGATGAAGTGGAATGTGAGAAGGGTCATTCATTGTGACAAATCACAGAGAATTATCACTAGACTCTGCAGTTCGGTTCTGTATCACAAAGTTTTCTTTGTTTTTTTTCTTTTGACGTACAAATTTAGCAGTTAACTACAGAGCCAAATGCTTTACTCGGTGGAGACCAATGCAGAGCTAAAAGGAAAGTTAATACTTCATCAGGTGGACACAAGAATGACTACAAATGCGTGTTAGTAAGCATTTCTCCTTTTCCAAGATAATCCTTTCACTTGACATGTGTGGCATATCAGGATGCTGATTAAACAGCAGCATTACTACACAGGTGTGCCTTTGAATGATCACAGTATAAGGACACTCTAAAATGTGCAGTTTGATCACACCACAGTAGGGCTGCCCCTGACTAAGAATTTTCTTAGTTGACCTAGCTAGGTCTAGTTAGTTGACTAGTTGCCTGCAGGTTTACAATGTTAATTTGATTTTGAAATTCTATATTTTGGGCAGGGCAACACAATAGTTTGAGTTCAAGGTCTGAGAAAGAATAGTCAATCAATCAATCAATCAATCAATTTTATTTATAAAGCCCAATATCACAAATCACAATTTGCCTCACAGGGCTTTACAGCATACGACATCCCTCTGTCCTTTGGACCCCCACAGCGGATAAGGAAAAACTCCCCCAAAAAACCCTTTAATGGGGAAAAAATGGTAGAAACCTCAGGAAGAGCAACTGAGGAGGGATCCCTCTTCCAGGACGGAAGTGTAAGTAACATTGTTAACACTTTGCTACAGTACAGAGAAATACAAAACCGTACTAATGAACCGTAACTGATAGAGGCCTATATTTCATCTACAAGCGCACATCACACACTGAGTGAGCTACCTGTTAATTACGCTATCGGCAAAGCAATAATGATTGTGCTAAGTGGCTAATGGGCATGTAGCTACTTAAGTGTGGCTGATATAATCCGATGATACATCATCTTTGTAGTCAACGAATGATGGGCAAATGAATGCCTGCAGTTTACATATCACCTTGGGTTTGTCCTTCACCTTCTCAAAATGATCCCGCCCTTTGGATTTCCTGTCTGACATGTTATTAACTAGCTTGTGTAATAACCACAGGTACCAGCCCTGTAAATTAATGTGACTCCTGTCTGACTGTTGAGCATGGCCACTTCCTGTGTCTGTCCTTTCAAATTAAATTCTCACATGGTCCATTCAAATGGCTCATCAAGATTCAGTTGGTCAAAATCGGGTAAAAATTCAGCCATGACTACTCCAAACAGAGTAACTCCTCGTGTTTGTAAGGTCAGTCCAGCAGTTACTTCCTGCAACAACTCAAATCTCGTGAGACGTGAGATTTCAGAGCCAGACCTTCACTCTCTGAATGTTTTGACTTGCCACAACAAACATGTCCAAATCTTTACCTGATTTTGACCAACTGGATCTAGATGAGCCATTTCAATTTGATGACCACCCGTATTTATTTGAACACGGAGTACACGGACATACACGGACGTAGAGCTCATTGAAACTGAAGAGAGGACGAGGAGAGAGGGAGCAGTGTTACTTCGGTAGCACACATACTAAAATTGCAACAGGCAGAGGAACATGTCCAAATCCAGCTAAAGGTAAACACAGACGTTAATTTCTCCTTTCCGTTATGTTGTCGGATAATTATACTAACAATCCAAGCCTATCTTTGTGAAAAATATTCACTTTTAGTGGCCGCATTTTGACGTTGTTTGACGTCTGAGTGCCCTATTATTTAATATAGCGCGCTCACGGGCTGCAGACAGGTCAGCCCTAGCTTTGTACTGGAGAAATGTCAAATATTGGACATCCTATCACTAATTTAGACAAAAGTAGATCAGAAAATAGGGCCCAGGTTGAAATAAACATTAGTTCCCCTTTAAACCTGTGAACGATAGCAGCAAAAACAAAAGTGCTGCATTTAATTTTTTGTTCAGTGTATAAGGTTGTAATCTGTCAAGAATATATGGTGTATCCACTTACATTATGTTCTTACCCACCAATAACAATACAAAGATTAATAAAAATGTGTCAATATTTTAATAGATTGAGACCAGCTTGTTGCGAAGTTACTCTGCACTAACATAAAACGTGTTTCTACATCTCATCCCTGCAGCTGCTTCACAATAAATACCTTCAGTAATGCTTCTTTGCTTCTTGCTTTGATTTTGTTAGATTTCCACCAGCTGGAAGGCTTTTATAGTAAAGCAGCTGCAGGCATGTGACATACAAAGCACAAGGAAATGTTTGCGGTACCCTGAAATGCTAATTTACCGTTAAATAAAAGTGAATCTTAATTTCTATTTGTACATTTTTATTCAGTTGAAAGTTTTTTAGTTAGGCATTCCACTGTGGCAGTCTCTGAATATCTCCAAACCTTTCTTTGTTTTTTAAATCTTGTACAGAAAGTTTTGCATGGATTGGTGCCACATGAGGTCTTGAATTACTGAAATTTCCAGTCCTGTTAGGAGCTGCACAAAAGCTGAACATCGTTAAAATCTTTCCAGGTATTTTTTGCAGTGCATTCTAAGTTTTTGTGTCCAAAAATGTCATGTTTACTTGCCTATTTCTGTATTTCCTTTCCTATTAAATTTCTCAATATTTGTGTGAAAAATAGAGAGAGGTAAATATGGGTATTCAGGACCCACAATGCAGAGGCACATAGATGATGCTGCTTTAGACATTCAGAGAACATGGGGGGATTTTATGCATTTTTTGGTAAAAAAAATAAATAAATAAGACAGCCCCATTACCTTCAGTACTTTGAGAAAGAAATACAGGCGCTCTGCAGGCTTTAATAGGAATTTGATCGAAAGTAATGATTGAATTTTTATTTTAGAGCAAATATTCCTTCAACCTTGGTTTATCTAGGAACGTTACTTCAAATGCCAAAGTCTGACGAAAAGCAATCTAAAACATCTTTTGATTGTGCGGTGGCGTGTGTGTGTGTGTGTCCGTGTGCCTTTTGTGGAGGTGCAGCCCCTCATTTACGGGGCTTTTTTGGTGTCTGCTTGACAACTAAACACAAGCCCTTCTGCCAAACAAATGGGAGCTGTGTTGGGGAGAGGGGGCGTCCCCGGCCCAAACTGCAGAGACGGGCACTCTTTGACAGCTGCTTTCATCTTGTTATTATTCCTCCTTCACACTCAAGGATTTTTGGGCTTCCTAAAGTATTTCTGTCGCTCTCTCCTTCCTCTCCCTCCCTCTATCCCCCCACTCTTTCTCTCTTTCTGTCACCGGGCTGTGATTGGCTGTTATGACAGGGCCGTCGCCGGGCTGTCAGCCTCTTCTAAAGCTCAGTTTAATTACTCCTTTTCACTAACATGACACGTTCATGCACAGATGCATGCAAACTCGCACACATGAGGGAAAGTCACTCACAAACACACATGCTGACACACAAACCGATGTGCTCAGCTGCACGCCATGCCGTCCTAGCAGTATTTAAAAAAAAAAAAAAAAATCCATGGTGATTGAACTCACCGTCAGCCGCTCTACCTGACAAAGCAGACCCCCAGATGTTTGTCAGTGTTGGCTCTCTGTTTCCTCAGCAGAGCTTTGAAAACATCATGTAGATTTGTGAAGGGCCGGCCGCCGCTGGGTTTGATGGGCACAGATCGATTGTGCGCCCTGCTGTGCCAGGCTCTGAATAGCCAATTAAAGCCATTGAGACAGAGGAGAAAATGGGGGGTGATATGACGGAGTGGGTGTTTGATTAGAAGAGGATGATGAGAGAGAAAGGGGGAAAGATGCGGCGGTGGTTGCCATAGCCGGTAAATGTTTAATATTCTGCGTCGTAAACTTCACAATGATCACTCTTTCTGATTTCCCTCCTCATCATTCCTCCAGATAAAGATTCCTTGACGGATGCATTCAGCCATGCTTCCATAAACAGAAGACAGCAGTGCACTGGGTTGAGACCTTGACTGATGGAGGGAAGCTAAGACAGATGTACAGATTTGCTAGAAATGAAGGGAAAGACAATGAGAAAGCCATGTCGCATGTGAATGCCAAGAAGTCTGGGATGAGTTTCATATCCAGTCCTCAGTTTTCCCTCTCCTCCTTGTCCCTCCCCATTCCGTCTGCCACCCGGCTCTCCTTCGTTTCCTTCTTCTCACCCCTTCCCCTACATCTCCCCTTTCCATATCCTTCCATTTTCTATTTCTATATATCCTTCTGTCCTTGTCTTTTCTCCTTTGCTTTTCTTTCATGCCTTTACCACTTTCACCTCCTGCTTCCTAATTCTGCTTACTAATTCTCACCTCTACTTCTCCTCCCCTCGTCTTTTCTTCTATGCCCTCTCTATCCCCCTCTTTATTCCCTCACATAATTCAACCTCATACCCCCTGCTTTGTTCACACTCATCTGACTTTCTTCATCAAATTTTGCCTCCTCTCTCCTTTCTCCTTGTCACTCCCCAATCACTCCCGTCTTACCTTTTTTCATGTTCCTTGCTTCTCCTTAAGTTTTTCTACCATTATTTTCCTCCTTCCCTCCCCAGTTTCTCCCCATCTCTTTCCTTTTGCTCACCTCTCTACTTCCCCCTCTCCTCTCCAGGTACCCTGCCCTATGACATCAAGATAGTAATCGCCGGAAATCACGAGTTGACCTTTGACCAGGAGTTTATGGCTGACCTGATCAAGCAGGACTTCTACTACTTCCCTTCTGCCTCCAAGTTGAAGCCTGAGAATTATGAGAATGTCCAGTCGCTGCTCACCAACTGCATCTATCTGCAGGACTCTGAGGTCACTGTGCGGGGCTTCAGAATCTACGGCTCCCCCTGGTGAGTAACCTCTGCCACTGCACTACACACGAGCCAATGCCTTGTACTGCAAACATTCTTTATTGAGATTTCACTTTGATGCGACATTTATTGCCATCAGCTTCTAAGAAAATACACTCATATTATCAAATTGCACAATTTTGCCTTATGTTTTAAGGTTGCACTTTGCAACCTAAATTCCTTTCCAATCGTGTCTTGTATGGAAGAAATGGTCAGTGACACATTTTGGTAGCCATTGTTGATTAATCCAAATGTCTATGTCTGGAGTGCTTCCTTGCTGCTGCTTGGATGCGCAATCAGTAATTTTGTTTTTAGTTTTTTTCTTTCTGTGCACAGAAAACATTTACCACAGGTAAAAAACAACAAACTTATGAAAAATAAATCCCTCTTAAGGTCAGCACATACTCATTGTCTTGCAGCACTGCACCCTTTGTTTGTGTCATTTGACGCTCATATAGCACACATCAGAAATGTCATACAGATAGATGAGCTTCAACCCAAGGAAAATAGGAGAATGGCAGATCTTGATGCATTTTCCCTTACACCAAAAACTATAGCTGCCGATCTTTGGTGTGTGATGCTGTGATTATGATTCCTCCCCATTCCCTGCTGTATTGAGCTTGGTGCCTGTTCAACCCTCCCATAATAATCCATCATTGGTTTAAAATATGTGCTTTTCATCCAGATAAAAGTAACATCTAAACAAGTTTATATTACTATTTATCCAAACCACTTGTATCCAGATATTGTGGGATGGTTAAACCATCTGACTATGGTACAGGTTTATTGTGTCAAAAGCTAGTTTTATAACCATTATTTTAGTTCCGTGTTAATATTTCGCATATTCCTAAATTAATTAGTGATTAGTCAAGTAACCACATGGCAAATGAGAGGCTAGCAATCCAACACCAGAAAAAATGCTGGCATTGTATGGTTCTGCAAACCACTTATATGTTACATTTGTACGTTACTATGAAGTGAATACGTTGAAACTTTCAACAGTACCGTAGTTAATGTGTGGTTAGGTTAAGGCACAAAAAACACTTGGCTATGGTTAGGAAAAGACCTTGTGTGGGCTGTAAATGTCTGGTTTAGGGAGCACAATACAGCCTGGAAATGCAGCGATGTCTGGGTAAAAAAAGACAACAACAACAACAACAAACTTTCTAAGGCACTTTCCCAGCAGAAAACCCAACAATGGCTCAGCACTATTCCCAGTGGAAAAACAGTAGCAGATCACTGAAAAACAGCCACAGGTGGTTCCTTAAAATCTGCTGGAAAAACAGCAACAAGTCACTAGAACACAACTGGTTTTGTTGTTTGTTGGTCTGGAACAGTGGTCTGAAGCTTGGCAGGCATCTCTCCTACATGCCACACCATCCACCAACCCCTCCACCTCCAGATGACAAAGACAGCTCATACACAATGTTACTTTATAACCCTTTTCCACCCAAATTAGTGCATTTATGCAAATTTCTTAAACACAGGATAACCTGCTAATAATAGACTATAGACTTCTTTCCCATTGCCAGTAGAGCAGAGGTGTGTACACTGCTCAAGTATGCCTTTTTGTGTGTGATAGGGTGTTTTTTTATGTGTCACATTTGATGTCAAGGGCAGGCTGGAAAACAGGTAAGTAAACAGTAGAAAACAGCATGGAGACCTGTGAAAACTTAATGATGGTTACTTGTTTTTATATAGCTCTTGCTAATTCAGTCTGTCTGTCAAACTCCGTGCCGGCTAATTTTGGTCATTGTTTGAGCACTGTTTGGGCGGAGATGGATGGTAATTTGTGGTGGCACGTCATTGCATCTCGCTAGTTAAGGGGCTGTTGTTGTGGCTCCATAACTCCCGATTATAACTGGAGTTGATGAATACCTGTAGCTACTGCAGAGTCATTAGATCTAGGTGTGAATGCTGATTTAAACCTTTCACATTATATTAAATGGCCAGATGTTAGTTGGTTGTTTTGTGCAGTAGAAAATGGTCCTTAGAAATGATTATTGAAGCATATAGAATGTGGAAATGTAACATATTTGTGGTTTACAGAAACATAATTTTTTTCTGCTGACTGGGCCAGAGGCCAAGTTGTATTCCACTGTATAAAATCTGTACACATTGCACAATGAGTTGGGGATAAATTGAGTCAGTAGTAGCCCAGCAGCCCATTTTTTGCCATGGGCCCCATTGCAGGGTAATACGGCCATGTCTTGATGCCAAAGTAAAAATGTTTATATCGTGACAATGTGCTCCTACTGTTCTCTCTTTTATTTTATTTGTGCACCTTTCAATCACTAAAATTAATAATTTATTTGCGTTTTTATTTAACTTGGACTTACACTGCTTTCTATTTTTCTACCACAACTCCAGTGTGTGTGTGTGTGTGTGTGTGTGTGTGTGTGTGTGTGAGGGTGAGGGTGAATGTGTACAGTAAGTGGTTAGGTAGTGGTCCATGATCTTCTTTGTGTGTGTGTGCGTGTGTGCGTGTGTGTGTGTGTGTGTGTGTGTGTTTTGGGGACAGGCTCCCAGGGGGAATGTTTCAGTGTGTATGTGTGTTTGTGTGTGTGTGTATGTGTGCCCCCAGTGCTGGGTAATTGGTTTGCTGTGATAGCAGGGTCCCCTGAGTTTATTGCTCAAGCCACTGCAGAGCGCTGCCTGAGGTGGACCAACAGGAAGATGAAGATAGAAAAGAAGAAGGGACAGACAAGGAGAGGGAGGGAGAAAAAGTGAAAGGGGCAGGAGACAAAGGAGTGATATACAAATGAAGGAAGAGCTGGTGATGGATGAAGAGAAAGAGACAGACAGACAGAGGGAGGGAGGGAGGGAGGGAGGGAGATTTAGGAGGAGATGATTTTATTCAGATTCACCGGCTGGCCCTGGCTGGTGTAATGGGCATATGAGGTGACGAGTGTGTGTGTGTGTGTGTGTGTGAGAGAGAGAGAGAGAGAGAATATCTCTGTCTGAATGTGTGCTGTGGGTTTGTGAGTGTGTGCACTAGTGTGTGCTCTCACTTGCTTTGGACTACATGCTGGCATGCGTGTGTGTGTGTGTGTGTGTGTGTGTGTGTGTGTGTGTGTGTGTGTGTGTTTGTGAGCCTCGGGTTGTGTTCCTGCAGCGCAGAGGGGCTCCAGCTGGAGGCTCCGTGTGTCCCCCCCCCCCCCTCTGCACTGTCTGCTCCCCTCTTCCTTCTTTCCTTCTCTTTCCTTACCTCCTTCATCTATCTCTCTCTGCTTCCTGCCATTCTTCATTCTTACCTTCTCCCTCTGTCCCTCTCCATCTGTCCTTCTCTCCTTGCCTTATTCAATTATCCCTTCTTTTATCCTTCTTTCTTCTCCTTTTCTTCCATATGCAAATATCTCCATCTCCTTCCCTTCCTCCATCAGTAAAGTCCTGTTACCTCTGCTCCCTAAACTCTCCCGCTCCTTCCCGCCTTTTCCCAGCCCTGTCCCTCACCTCCCCAATCACTTCATGGGCTCTGCATGTACATGGATGACACACACAGCAGCCACCTCCTCCACCACATACTCCACTCTCTGGCAGGAGTAGTGGGACGGTGCCTTTTTCCAGTCCCTCCGTCGCCATGGCGATGCCAGGCTGGCGCTGCTTTATGGCCCGTGAATTTCTATAACCCCCCCCCATAACCACTATCACCATCACCTCCACCACCCCGAGGTGCTACCCAACTGTCTGTCTGTCTGACCGCCTGATTATCTGAGGGCTTATCAGTTGTCCGTCTGTCAGTCTGGACCTGAACTAATAGGAAGTGACTCTATTTTGACTCTATTAAGTGATTCTAATTTCTGACTTTAAGGTACGCCATCCTAAACTGATTGCCTATAATTTACAGCAACGTAACCTAGGTAAACAGATGAAAAAACAAAAACAGGTAAAGTGATTTTACCCACTTCAAATGTTATCCCTTGATTCAATGGCTGGTCATAGATTGTCAGCCTCATAGATCTTTAAGAGACCTGCTACGCCTACTAGTAGGTGCTGTCCATGTACGGAGGAGATTGGAGTTGTGGATGGGCCAAACACACAGGACTTTTACCTGGGACAAGGGGTTCATGTCTCGTGTGAAATCCAAAGACAGCGTTGGCTTATTTTAGCTGATGTACATGTTTCACAAGATGCATCATGTCAAGAAGACCTGTCATGGTAATTGTTATTATTTTTTGACTTATCATACGTTATAAAGACATGACCTTCATCATTTTGCTTACCTTGATATTGACTTTTTTGTTGACACACGTTTCATCACATAAGAATGTCACCAACATTTTAGCCAACATGATGCCAGAATAAACAGTAGGGTTTTCTCCACCATTTTAAGACTAAAAAAAACACTTAAAAGACAACACAGTGTAGCTTACCGTTAGCCTGCAACTGCACTTTTAAAGTGGAAGTGCAACTGGCTTTTTGAAAAGCTGTATTTGCATTATTGTGCTATTATATTATCATTATATCAGTGGCCTAAAATGGTCTCAAAATGACAACAATACTGTTTATTGCAAGTAATTCTGGGACAAAACATCGTCCAACAAAGTAGTTATCATGATAGGTCTAGCATTGAGTATAGTTACGTTATGTTACAAACATGCTTATTTTACCCCCAGACTATTTTCTTTTAAAGCTGACCACAGAATATTGGCTTTTACCGAGGAGACTGGGGTTCATGTCTTGTGTGAAACCAAAAGTCAGTGGTGACTTATTTTAACTGAGGTACTTAAGTTAGCCCATTACACCATATAGGCAAGGTTACGTTCTGTAACAAATGTACTTAAATTAACTTAAACCATGATTTTGTTGTACAGACCTAACCATGTAGTTTTGGTGCCAAAACCAAACAAAACCAAAAGTGAACCCTGACAAAACTGCTCTTGATACCAGCTCACTCTGACGCTACTGGTAGGTGTAGCAGGCCATTTATGAGACTGATAATCACTGATAACGGCCAATCAATCAAGTGTTAACTACCAAAATGGATGGTAACTGTAGTAATGTGATGAAAACAGGAAATAATTTAAGATTAGTAACATGCCATTTTCACTTTACATAGAATATGATACTCTTCTTGGATATCATCAGGGTTTGTTAGCATTTTACCAAATCCATACTCAATATCAAAATTGTCAATTGATCTGTGTCCTTCCAAACCCCTGACATAATCTATTTAGGTTTGACTTTCAACAGTTATAAGTAACTAAAGTTACTCAATACACACACATGCACAAACAGGACCTATACATGCACTACATGGGGAGATGTAAGAGTGAGGGGGCTACTCATGATCAAGCGCCCCGAGCAGTTGGAGGTACAGCGCCTTGCTCAAGGGCACCTTGGTGTAGACATCTATGTTCCCCTCAGGATGAATTTTAGTAACTTTGGTAATCCTCTTACTTTTCATTTAGTGCCATCATCAAGTCAGTTTAATTTGTCCAATACTCTGGTTTATGCTGAAATACTTTTAAACTTTAAAACATTCAAATCAGCCTCAGCTGTACTGTATGTTTAGTGCTAATTACCTGTGCCAAAGAGGTTATGTTTTCAGTTTAGATTGTTTGTTGGCAGGATTACAGGAAAAAAAAACTTAAAAAAACCTACTGGCTGATTTTTATGAAATTTTGTGGAAGGGTGTAGAATGGACCGAGGAAGAACCTATTAAATTTTGGAGCAGATCTGACTCACTGGCTAGCAGAGGGTCCATTAACCAGAGAACAGCCAAAATTTAATTTTAGCTTTGACGGAATTGCGGTCAATCAACTAAAGCTGATATAATCCACTGCCGTCATTTCAACTGGCAAAAGTGACCATAAGCAGTAGCCAAAAGAGAGAATCCTGCTAACCTGAATGTTTTCTACTCTGCTCACTGTGAATTAAAAGAGAGGGGAGAGACATAAGGTTCAACAAGAGAGGAAGGGAGGGATGGAGAGAACAAGGAATGAAAAAAGAAGGAAGGGGCCAGTAGTCTGTCCGTCTATCATCCGCTTTTTTTCTGTTTCCTGTCTTCTGATTGGCTCTCTGTTTCCTTACAGCATGTCTGTCTCTCGCCTCCTCCTATTCGCCATCTCGTTGTCTGCCACTGTCTTCATAGCTTCCTGACTCTTCTTCCTCCTCCATCCCTCTTTCCATCTGGCTTCATGGGCCGTTTACTCGTTTGCTCTGCCATCCCTCACTCCTACTTCATCCCCTCTGTTTTCTATCTCTCGTTCTCCACCACAGAGGTAGTGTGATGCTGTGTGCCTCTCAGCGGGCCCTTCCAGTCCATCCCACGCCTGAATCGCTCTCACACACACATGCAAACACACACACACACACACACACACACACACACACACACACACACACACACACACACACACATATATGTACCACATATACCCATCCTAACCCCCTCACCATCCCAATATAAAATTAGATCGTGATTTCTCAGTTTGCCTCAAACCTTCCAAATTTGTCACTGCATGCATCGGTGGAGCAGAGGGATGGCGTGGGGGGCGCTGCTCCGCTCCTTCCTCTTGACGCTAATGTGAGTTTACAAGTCATTTGTCACGGATGTATCGCACAGCCCCCCTCTGTCTTAGAGCTAAAGGGACAGGGAAGGAAAACTGTACACAAAACTCGCAGCCCCTGACACTGCAAAGAATCACCACACATATAAAGCAAAACAAGAAAAAGAAAAAAAAGTGTGCACAAGGTGTATGGCTGCAGTCTGCGGCATGGCTGCATACAGACTGACATTGATTGGACAATTTTGATGATGTAATCTGGCATCATCAGGACATACGTGGGGGAAATCAAATTCACAGCAGGTCATGCTGCACTTTAATGCTTCTTATGGGTACATTTTTGTTTTCTGTTGTCACAAAGAGCTCACAAAGAAATGACTGATTATGAGGATTTTTAGTATGCTGACAGTGAAAATCACTGTTCATTATTAATAAAGACAGACAGGTGGAGACAAGGCAAAAAGGAGTTGTCTTGTAGAGCAAAATGACAGCGAGTTATTACCGTGATGTCACACTCTTTTTTAAAGAGCTCAACACACCACTGTTTAAAATTCTTTTGACTGTCTGACTGATTGAACCACAACACAGTCTGCTTTGAGGTCCAATTGTTTGGTCCACTCTGGAGTTCTGATTAAGAGCTTTCACATCAGCCTGAACAAACTAACCAGACAAATGCACCAGGGATCGATTAAACCAGACCAAACAGATTCAGGGTGAGAGCACCCTAAGGAATCACTCCAACCAGACAAATCCTACAAGTGCACCAGACTGCAAGAAACAACTGTGTCCTAATTTAATTCAACACTACATCCATCCATTCATTTTTATCCTCTTATAAAGGGCCAGGTAATGGGCAGCAGGCCGAGCAAAGAACAGCGTTCCCAGGCCAGATCATCAACATTACATCATACCTGTAATTTTACACAGGTGTTAAATATGCCAGTTAAGTAGATCAAAAAGTCAGACCTAAATCTGATTTTCTGAGGGTGGTGTTGATGTGAACTATGCTACTACTGCTGCTGCTGCACAAAGTTAAACCAAATTTGGTATGGTGGTGAAAACAACTCAAAAACACCTCAGAGGATTAAAAATATACAGAGGTAAGTGCTTTGTATTCGACATCGATTTGTTTGTTTGTTTTAAATTTGATTGGCAGTGTCTTTTTAAATATGATTTGTGTATACTGGCGCATATATAATTTCCTTTTAGCAGAAATGATGAACTAACTGCAGAAACAGTAAACTCTGAAAATTAGCATATTATTTATTGTATATAGGGTGAGGAGGTCAGACATCCAGAGGGAGCTCGGAGTAGAGCTACTGCTCCTTCGCGTCGAAAGGGGTCAGTTGAGGTGGTTCGGGCATCTGATCAGGATGTCTCCTGGGTGCCTCCCATAAGAGGTTTTCTGGGCACGTCCAACTGGTAGGAGGCCCCTGGGATGACCCAGAACATGCTGGAGGATTATTTATCTCATCTGGTCTGGAAATGCCTGCGACCCCCCCAGAATGAAAACCTTGGAAAACCTTGCTGGGGAGAGAGACGTTTGAAGAAACTTCCTTAGCCTACTGGCCCTGTCACATGGCCCTCTGAACTCTCTCCAGATGTCTGAGCTCCTTACCCTATCTCTAAGGCTGAGCCTAGCCACCCTTGAGAGAAAACTCATTTCGGTCACTCCTATCCACAATCTCATTCTTTTGGTCATATTGGTTTTGAAAAAAAAACTAATTGCCCCATGTGACAGATGCTGTCTAGCTGGCAATGAGTCCTAAGACAAGCATGGAACATAAGAAAATGGACAGTGTACCAATACCGTCCTATTTCAGAGTAGTTATTAAGCTAGCTAACATTTGGTAGCAGACTTGATTTCCATGT
This sequence comes from Epinephelus awoara, assembly GCA_035609425.1. NCBI lineage: Eukaryota > Metazoa > Chordata > Actinopteri > Perciformes > Serranidae > Epinephelus > Epinephelus awoara. The sequence goes on along the minus strand of CM069316.1, from coordinate 28,672,864 downwards.
CCTTCATGTCAGACACTGCCCACATTCAGCATCAATATCACCTTCACAGGTGATAGTCACTTGTGTGCATTCACTTTTGTGAAGCTGTGTCAGTACTGGCTAGAAGCAGTTGTATTAATGGTAATTATGACTATTGAAGAAATATGCCAAATATTTCTGTAGGTCAACCTACAAGCACCTGTACACACTGCTACCATAACTCCGTTCAACATATCTTCATACAACAACTCAGTTTGTATGATATCTAACAAATTAGTACCCCAGAAGCACGTTACATACTTAATGTAAAGTTGTGTAATCAGAGGTATGTAGGCTAAGTTTACCATAAAAACACAGTTTGGTGTCTTTAAGTTTAGTCAAGTACAGTTATGGAGGTTAAGTTTAAGAAAAGAATAATGGTGACTTCCTACCTTGACTCACAGTTCACTTGGTTTCACATGGTTCCAAACACCACTCTTCCAAAGTTAGGGTCAGGATTAGTTAGGTACCTAAAGAAAATTAACATAGGTCAGATTAAAGGGAAATAAAGTTGCATAGCTCAGGTTTAGGAAAGGAAACATGCTGACAACATGCCTTAAAAGGACTCAAAGGTCACTTGGTTTCACATGGTTCTGAACACCAGTCTCCCAAGCTTAGGGTTAGGGTTTGTTACATACTGGGAGCCAGTAGATACAGCCATCACAGGATATCAGGCTACACCTACTTGAATTGCTTTACCTGTTGGAAGAATAGAATCTGTGTGGCATGATGAATGAACATTGGGCTGAATCTGCAATGACAGCTGTCACAATACAGGTGCTATTATTCTTCTTCCCACTTGAATTTAATATATTTATTTGAGGATTTTGAGTATGTAACATAGGTACACTGCTGCTGTGGTAGTATTTGTCATGGTAATCACTATGTAAGAATTTTGATCCTGTTAACCTGTACTTGCAATTTTTTTTTAAACTATGGCACACCAGAGTCTACCAAAGTCTGATACAAAATTAGCCTAGCGTTAGTTACATAAATAAAAGCTCCATTATATACACCTAGTTTAGGGAAAAAACATCAATTAAGTGTATAGGTGTGCAGAGGCTTTGATTTATTTGCCGAGCAAACACAGTCCAGCAAGTCCAAATCTTTTCCAGAAATAACAGTAAACAACAGGAGCAATGCAACACATGAAAAATGTTCTGTGGCTATATTTAGGCTATCATTTTTATGGGATATCAACTTCCTCCACCAAAGAAAACGTCTTACATTTACTCTCTCAGTGGGCCTTTAAGACTTATTTTCCTTACACAAAGAACAAATAATGATGCCAGTTGGGCGAGAGATTCCCGGTTGTTCCCAGCATATTACCCATTATTTCACTCTTTTTTTTAGAAAGTAAAGTGTAAAAGCATCCTGTGCTGCAGATATGTTCACTTGTAAAATTAAAGGACACAGCCATGTATGACTGTAAATGACAAGTTCAGATGGAGAATTTTGGCACAACTGTACAGCATACTGTAGATGAGAGCACTCCAGCATTGTCATACCATTTTTTAAGCATAGAATTAGAAGGTATTATCTGTCTCTCATTTCTTCATTAAAATTGATCTCCATCTCTCTATTACTGGACAGAATAGTGCTTTAAAAAAGCAACTTTTGAAATTAAATATTCACACAGAAAGTACATAATAGTTTCACCAGCTGGTATCACAGATCTTGGATGCGCAGGATCTCAGAACTACTCTCTACTCATAATTTAGCAACTAAGATTCTCGGCAGCAGAAACCACTCTGGCAACCTCGGCAGATTACATCTGAGTCATTATAATAATGAGCTGCATGGCCGGGACACGCAGCTTTGCACATTCATGGATCTGCTCCTCTACGAGCACAAACACAGCCATGAGTATGAGCGTCTCGCTCTGTGCAATTTTTTCATCAGCAGCCAATTAAGAACAAACTCATGTCTGATAGGAATCGTCTTCTTTTTATTACAGTGATTCATTCTTTAAATACACTGTATATATATCACATCGGAATTTCAGGTAGTGCAGTACATTACCTAAACAAGGTCCCATCCTGTATAGAATTTTTATAGCAGAAAATATGCTTAACACTTGACTTGTTCAACTTTAAGATCCTAAAAAGTGCATTTATATTCATGGCTGTGCAGGCACTTAAATTATTTTCAGAGATTCTCCATAACAGAAAATTAACCAGCAGCAATTATTGATAATCAAGTAAGTAAAGCCAGTAACGTGGGCTTTGGGATTTATGATGTGCATTTTTCACTATTTCCCAACAATCAATCTGTTTTCCTAGAAAACTGTCATCAGATATATTGATAATGAAAAAATTATTGGTTGAAGCCTTATAGTCAGGCTGTTCCCTGCACAGTTTTCCTAGGAAAAGTGATGCACCAAAATTTGTACATATTCCACCTAATGATGAACCAGTAATTCGTGCAAAACCATGTATTTTGGAAGGCTATGATCACATGACCAATGTGCTAAAGAAGGAGGTGTTTCAGGAGGCAGGGTGGTGCATTGGTCACAAAACGCAGGACTTTCCCCAGGGGACCGGAGCCGTGTGAACTCTGAATAAACTTTGAATCATTTGAAGGTACGTCTTCTCTCGTGGAAATAGGGCGTTAGGTTTAGGAGAAGAAACATCTTCTCCTAAAGAAAAAACATCTTCTCCTAAACCTAACGGCCTATTTCCACGAGATGCGTGTTGGTTGTGTCTCCGGAGCCGATAGGATTCAATTCTAGTCAATGTGTGTGTTTCTACCGGCTGCGGCTGTGCTGCGTTGCGGCTACGTCTCAGCTCCGGCACTTCGGAGCCCTCCGCAACAGATACGCAGGACTTCTATTTTTGCCGCTATTTTTACGCCAGAGCACAACGCAGCAATTTAGCACAGAGCAGATCGTGCGGGGCAGGCAGTCGTGCACAGAAACAAAATAAAACATCCGGTTAATTTTCAAAATAAAATACACAGTGTTTACAGCGGATCATATTTCCCTGCACTACACCTTGAAAACTACATAATAGGCAGAGGCAGGCCTGAAGTTAACAGGTCAGAGGTTTACAGACATCATTTCACCCTGTTGACACCATGGACGAGGAGATATTCATCATGGCAGTGCACCGAGATGTCTTCCGGCGGAGCTGCACTGCTCCGCACAGCAAATGCAGCCAGTGGGTATTGACGGACGGTGGAGCACGCAGCGGATAACCAACACTGCCGTTTCGCAATGGACACGCATCCAGTGGCAATCCGGTGTAACCTTCCCAACTTAACGTTAATTAGGTAACTTTATGTTCACAACTTAACGCCATTCGTTGGGCGCTAATTCCTAAGATATCATTTGAACCGTTGTATGAGGATGAAATGAAATGATATAATAATACCATAGAGAAAAATTGACAGACATGACATGACATAGATGTTTGCTTACTTTTGTAAGTGATCTTAACCCAAACCATGATATTTTTAAGTGAGCCAAATATTTTTATTGCCAAAACCTAAAGTGTTGCTGAAACTATTATTTTGAAAATATATGAGTTGGGCATGAGTACATGTTGATTTAAGTGGTGCAAATTTTGAACTAATTATGATATTATGTAGAACCAACTGATATGGGGTGAACCTGAGTCTTAGGCCCCTGGGGGTCCTGGGCTGTGGATGTTCAGACTGAAAACAGGCACCAGTCACCATTGCATCATAATATATTATCCAGGTCCAGTTTGAGTAACAATGTAAGAGTCTGAAGACTTGTGAGACACCAGAACACCTCAGTATTGTATCCTTTTCATGATGATTGTGAGGTTCTTGTATATACCGCACCACAGCATCATCTTCTGTGTTGCCTTGTGGTGTCTCGGCTGCTCTGCTGGACTGGCCTCCTTCAAATGAACAACAAGGCTCAAGTCTATTTGAATGCAGCCTCTTAATAATCTCCAACTTTCCTTAACTTCTGATTTAATTCTGAGGCTTTAAAAATGAGGTTCGCACATAAATACAATGGCGCTGAATTTAAACATGATTCAGATTATGGCTGGGAGAGCATATACGTCATTCTGACATACACCAATCAGTTACAGCATTAAAACCACTGGTTAGGTTAGTAACTTTGATCCTCTCGTTACAATGCAAAGTGTTTCTGGAAAAAATGTGGTCCAGATAATATAAAATACAATAATAAAAATATAAAAATATAAAGCTTGATTGTATTTAAAAAAGCTTAGGAAGTTCCTAAACAGCTGGTCACTGTTACTCAAACAGGACGAAATAGTGTTTTTGTTGGGGACTGTTTTCAGCATTTTGTAGTCTAAGTGGCAGTGGGATGGTGTATGTAGGATTGAGTCAAAATAAACTACTGTCTGTGTTCATGGTAATGACGGAACATGTCACCCAGTGCAACAGTGTGGCTCATTAATGTGTATTTATTAGTTTTTGGACAAGGATGGAGCTCTGTCACACAGAGGAAGATATATCAGACTTTGATACACACACCATACCTGGCAGTAGATACATTTGTTGATTTGGGTCTTTTCACGGGTAAAATGTAGAGTATCACCAGCCTTATCCTTTTAAAATTTTAGCCTATTTTCCAGGCAACAGCAGACGTGTAAAACCTTGACAAGAGACTATTTGGCTCGAGGGTCTTTGACAGATGCTTGGAATAATTGAATTTTAGGGGGCAGCCCTAATAACTTTGAAACTAATAGGGTTAGAGACTTGATTCCAAATCCTAGGGGGATGTTTTGTCGGGTCAAGATTTAAGTCATACTTCAAGAGAGCTGTTCATTGGTTGAGAGTTGTTGTCTTTGAGTACTTTTCACTGTTGAACTCGGGACGAAGGTTGAGTCAGTGGGTTGAGGACAGACAGACAGAAACAGCAAGAGAGGACAGGCAGGGTGCAGATGAGGAGAGCGTCTATATGCGTCTATATGAAAGGGTTAAGTCTCTTTAAATGTTTATAAAGATGGTCTCTGAGGAATATAAGACAGGCGGGGAGACGGACAGCCTGTTCACAGACACACACACAAACAGACACAGGGATAAGAGAGACAAAGTAGTCTGTTTGTTGATGGGGGATTTGCGCGGAGCAACGGGGGAGAGACAGTGAGAGACCCTTTTTTCTTCTTTAAATGAAAACGGCAGAAATGTATCGCTCCCCACTGCTCCGCGTGGAATAATTAAGGACGGAGATGCAAAAGACTCCTTAATTAGATTTTTTAATTATTGAGGATTCACTTCTCCTTCTATAGTGGCCCAATTAAGAAAGCTCATCAAAAACTAAAGAGATGAAGAGAGGCCTCCTCCTCTTCCCTGTCCCCCCTGTCTCGTCTTCCTCCTCCCTCTCTTCCTCCACTCTCTCATTTGACAGAAATGGACTACCTGCGCTCCGTTTGATGGCTTGTCCTCGCTGATGAGCGGGAAATGGAAGGGACTCTCGCCGACTTTAATTAACTTGCTTGTTTTCACGGCCCTGGTGAAAGTAAAGGAGAAAGGAGGGAGAGTGGAGAGGTGGAGAAGGAGAGGTAAAATGCGGCGGTGGCGTGTAAAGCTTTTTCTTTAATGATAATGAGTCTAATGATGGTGGAGATGGCATGAAGGTAAATTGACCGTCTTTCTCTCCTCTGAGCTGTTGCCGTTTGCTTTGTTCTCCCTCTGAAGAGGCAACTCTTCAGAGACAGAGAAGTTTGAGTGATGGAGACAAAAAATGAATGAGTGACAAATCCAACTTCTCAAAGGACTCTACCGGTGCTGTTGCAGGTTTTAGTCCATTAACTACAAATTGTGTTTGGTTTACATTACTGCCAGCCATTTTCTAAAGCATTCTATCAGATTTCAGACTGATTTCCTTCCTTCCAGGCAGACATTGGTTTCACTTCATTTCAGGGAGCTATGAAAATCAACTTGCAGAAACTGAGGTAGCTAATCCATCTAGGCGAACATTTAGTGACTTTTGTTTTTCATTGTCATGATGTAGTAATGTGGTTGCAAACAGGGTGCCTGCCATTGCGTTTCAAGGACAGTCTGACTGCCGAAGTGTGAGAAATGGCCACTCAAAAGCCAGGAGTTAAATCCTGAAGACATGCAATAAGCAAATATTGATACTGTGCAGGGTTTCCCCTACATTCATTTACTTGTGGTGGCCCGTCACAATCAAAACATCTTTTTCTGGTTGACCTATTACATCACAGACCAAAGAAAGATGTAAGCTACAGTTAGCTAGTGGCAAACTAGTGTCATGGTGGACAACTTTACAACTCTGTACATTTTGTCTGTTCAAAAATGTACAGCTCTGGATGTAGATTTCACAATGTTGTTACTGCCTTCTTCTGTTATGCATTAAATGCTATTCAACTTCTTGGTCAAAGCCCGAGGCGGAACCTGTGGAGCAAGCACAAAGCGCCAAGGCCAATTTGGGTTTGATTGACTGTATACATGCAGAAGTAATGGGATTCCCAAGCGCACTGTTTGGGTGTGTTAGTCTGACTTCCAAATTCAATTTAGTATGATTTGAGTCCAACTAACATGTTTATATGTATTTTTAAAGTCCAGTTTTAGTTGGACTAACACAATAAATCAATTTTTTCTAATGTCATATAAATGTATCTGTCGGAGTGCACACTGGGCATAGACAGAGCAGCAGAATGTCAGGCGCTTTGAAAGTGAAACCTAACCATTCATTCTGCTGGACCTAAAAGTTTGCATTCACTCACAGCAGCTGCTACTCTCATCCATCGACCTGATCTGATCAGCTTGACAGATCAGCAGATCAATTATCCACCCTGTGAGTCACAAACTGCTGCTGAGGAAAAACTAGGAAACTCATGGAGAGGACTGCCTTTGCTGTGTTAACAGACCCTCAAAAACATCTGAGTTCCAAGAGGAGATACAGTATGATAAAAAGGGACACACAGGCACTTAAAAAGAGAAAGAATTTGCTGTCTCCCCTCCAGTCATCAGCTACCGCCACATTTATACTCTGATTCTGTGTAAAACACTGCTGTGAGAATGATGAAGTGATTCTGGCCAGTTCTTGCATTGAAGAGGTTGTAGTTTTGCTGCCAACTCTCAAATCTTGGGTGTTTGAGTTTCATAAAATACTCAGCAGCAAAATTAAAGCATTGGTTATTTGTTCATTTTTTTCAAATACTAGTTTCCTGTCCAATCATGTAATTGTGTGAATAATCACTGTCCTTTCTGCAGTGGCATAAGTAGTGTAATATTATAGTGCCGAAAAAGCCCTTACACCCTGTTCACAAAGACTGCCTTTTACCTCTCATGAACTTTTAGCTTTTGGCTGCATTTGTTTTTAGCACAGAGGTGTGGACTCAAATCACAAATTTGATGACTTTAGACTTGACTTTACAAAATCAGCAAAAACGGGCAACTTGACTTAGACTTTAATACCAATGATTTGTCAACTCAGGTGGACTTGAGCCTTTAGAATTGAAAATACTTGATACTTTCCCCAAGCCCAAAGATTAAAAAGTATTTAAGAACTGTGCCACAAATCAATTCGTTTTCAGAATCAATTAACATTAACGCGATTCATTCCCATCAAGTCCACACTTAACTCCCCACATCCACTTTGTTTGAACCAATCTGACAGCATCCAGTCAAGCTGAAGTTATCTTAATGAGCGCCAGTTTGCATACAAAAAAACTCGGTGATACAGCAATTTCCAACAAAAATGTTTAAACAAATAAATACAAATTTTAGAAAGCATTCATGATTTTTGTAAATTTAATGTGTGATTATTGTGTTCTTAAAATGGCATTACATTTTGTATAGAGTGCATTGAGACTAATTGAGTACTCGAAAAGTTAAAGCTTAGGACTTACTTGTGACTTGCAAGAGAATGACTTGGTCCCCCCTCTGGTTGAGGGTGTGTAATTTACAATTATCTGTAATTAGGCTGTACTTAGTGATATCACCACCACTGTTGCATGATAAAGTAGTTCATCTCCAGAGCGATGTATTTTTTTCTGTCTTTTAACTCTTGGTCTAGATATACAGATTAGATTGCAGGAGATGAAAAATGGATTTCCCATAGAACTTTTAAATGACTGACTAGACTAGACTAGACTTTTTCGGCAACATCATGGTTTCTTAAGAGTGTCAGAGCTTTGTCAGTGATTTAGTGGATAGAGCAGGCGCCCCATGCACAAGGCTGTTGCCGCAGCAAACCCAGGTTCAAGCCTGGTTTGATTTAAAGGAAAAAATGCCCCCAAAAAATATCTTAAGAAAGAGTATCAGAGCTTTGACAATGCTGTTCAGAGCTCAGGAAATGCCAGCTCATGGAATAGTCTCTGTCTTTGTAAGCTGAAAAGCATTTGTTTTAGAGGTGTAACTGTAAAGTGACACAGACACACCACCTCAGAGATGTGTAAATGCTTGCAGTATAGTATATACTCTTGCAACGGCGTAGGCCACCCTATGTAGGCTATAGTGTAGGCTCTGCATAGACCTGACACACAAGTATATATCCGCCTTTAACTCTTAGTTTAGCTTGTTCTTGTCTATGGGGAGGCTGTCCCAATTCTTGTTGGTATGGCAAAATGTAAGACTCACATGGCCCTCTAAACAAAGAATTTTCCGCACAAGCGACAAAAGAAACTCACTTAGCAGAGCACTTTGATGATAGCTTGTGGCAACATTTTGCACATTGCATATTTGCACATATTATTTAATGGCTTGATGTATTGAATATTTATCGCTAGTATTATCATTATTATTATTTTTTGCCTTTATTGGACAGGAAAGCTTTAGAGTGTAGGGAGAGAGAGAGGGTGGATGACATGATACAGCAAAGGGCCAGCGGCTCAAACCAGTGGCTGCTGCAACAAGGACATAGCCAGTGTATGTGCGGCGTGCACTCTACCAGTTAAGCTAGTGGGCACCCCATATTGAATATTTTTTATAATATTATACTTTTGATTGATTGTGTGTCTTCTGGCACCTCTGTCCTCCAACATCCAGCCACTAAATGGTCATTCTGACAAAAAGCCCATTTGTCTAGCAATGTGTTATCCTGAAAACAAATGCCCATTGATTTTAAGTCCTGTTTCTCCAAAAATGTACACTCCTTGCAGTTAGTTTCTCTGCCATGTTTGAGACACAGATCCCAGATGTTTTCACGAACCTTTCCCAGCGTTTTTTTAGTAGCATTTGAGCCAAGTTCACCAACTTGTCCCTGCTTTTCCAGTGGCGTTTGTGCCATCAAACGTAGGTATTTTAAGCCATGATAATATTTTTCTAACCACAGCAACATATTCTCATAGAACAGTTTGATGATATGATATCCTACAATAAAAAGCATACACAATAGTACATATGATATCCTACAAATATACCCCCCCCACAAATGATGTTATGTCCTTCACATACAAATACCTAATTAATGTAAATCATGTCCTGTCATGGAGGTAAGGTCTAGGCAATAAAAGTCACTGTGGTTAAGTTTAGGAAAAGAAACATGATGAACATGTACCATAAAATGACTCAAAGTTCACTCAAAGTTCACCCTTGAAGGGTTGTCCCATTTCATAGGGGAGGATTTCAACCACTAACCCCTCTAACTCTGGTCTGAAGGGCTAAAGGGCACTCGAGAATGAGGGGTAAGGGTAAAAATAAAAAATAGGACTGAGCTAAGGGGTCTAACTTGAGACTGTAGTTTACATCATACATTGGTTTGTCTCATCCATGACCATGAGCCTTGCCTAAGCTCAACACTTGCTGCAGCTGCCAAAATGCCAAGTCTATGTTTTTCCCAGTTGATTTCCATAGTCTACTAAAATGAACTGAAACAAATAACTGACTGCAGGGAAGGAAATGAATGTAAAACATGAGGTATGCTTTGGAATACTGTCGGAAGTAATGTAATGTATGCACGATTTGTAGTCAATGGGCTAGAACCTGCAGCACCACCGGTGTGCTTCTTTAAAGAGACAGAGACGTACAGTTGGGAGTTCATGCTTTTCTGGGCCTCCTCACCAGAGCCCACACTAAATTAACATCCGATTCACTTTGAGACTCTCAAATCCCCCCTGGGCCCTGTCCTCTCTCGCCTCTCCTCCTCCATCCCTACATCCCTTCATTCCTCCATCTCCCACCTCCATCCCCATAGCGCATGCATTCCCAAAGGACCCAAATAAAGTAGCCTACGAACACTGAACATTAATAAACGGGTACTTAAGGGGGTTGGTGGAGGAAAGAAGAAGAAAAAAATGGCCTACTTTAACACTTGTCACTTTCCCACCCTCTCACGCACCGTCCTCCCTCCCCTCACTTTTTTCCCCCTACTCTTCTCCAATTTCATCTTTTCCTCCCTCCTAAGTGTCTGCCAGTCTCAAGCCCTGTAGCTGAATAAACAGTTATAGAAGGAGGAAGAACAGACGAGAGGACATTTACTGTGTCGTTTCCCTGGAGGGATTTCTCTTTAAATTACCTGTTAAATGGCCTCCAGGGGCAGGACTTCAACATGCGTGGGTGTGTATGCATGTGTGTCTGTGTGTATGTGTGTGTGTGTGTGTGTGTGTGTCAGCATTTGTGTGTGCTTGTGTGTTATGGCACGCTAGGGGGCATTTTCCTCCATTTCACACATGCCTTCCCTCCCCAAGGCATGTGGCATTGTCGAGGAGAAAAACTGAATTAAAGTGATTCTGTCCTTATGTTCCTCCTCGCTTCAGTCTCTCTCTTCTAGCCTCTGCACACTCACACACACACACACACACACACACACAAACACCGCTCCCTACCTCTTCCTCTTTCCGTCTCGCCAGTTCATCAGCGAGCGGTTATGTTCGGTGTTTGACCACAGAGTCAGGGGAGTCGGGATGCCATGGACACTGCAAAAAGTGTCCACGCTTGGGAGTCATATCATCTCTGTTTCTATCTTTCTCTTTGCATGCTTGAAACCAGCAAATGAGACGATTCTGCTTCCTCTAAATACAGTTTTATTCATCGCAGCAATTTTGCACAAACAAATGTGTTCACTGTGAAACAAGGCAGATTAACTCTGATTGATCCACTTGCATTAAAATGAGCCTTTCAAGCAAGATAAACATGTTGATGTACTGAAATTAAGGGACATTGTCTTACTGATTTTCTTTATGGAGAATACTGACAAACACATATTTGCATACTCTGACAATGTCAGGATTATTTTATCTTAATTCCACGTGTTATTTTGTGGTGAAGTGCTGTCATTGACTCATTTTTACTGTATGTATCCATTTATTATCTTGCCAGGGAGGTGATGTTTTCGGTTTGGTTTGTTTGTCTGTTTTTCAGATTATGGAAGAATTACCGGCCCAATTTTCATGAAACTGGGGTGTAGCATTTCTGACCGGGACCAAAAATAAAACTTATCTATGCTTTCACTTTTAGTCCCATTCAGAAAGGGCTGAAGGCAAGGTAATATGATGTGTCTGGGTTGTATTGAGCATACCTGTACGACAGGATGAATAAGACGTGAATTTTTCAGCAAAAATAGATATTTCAATATAGTTTTGCTTATACACAGACCTCATTTACTTCAATTAATCAACTATGTTTGCCATTTTTGGATTCTTAGTTCACTGGAAGCCTTCGAGAAAAAAAAGTTTTCTTCACAAATTCAAGGTAACATGACCTAAATGATAAATGGTCATTTTTTGGGTTGGGTCTTCCTTGAAGGAAAAGCCTTTGGATTTTACTAGGGATGGGGCAATTCGTCATTGTAATCAACATCATCCATTACGAAAAAGACATCAATTTGCAAAACATGAATCGGCTCACAATAAAGTACACTGCACCCACTGAAAGCATGGATTCCTCCACAGTAAAAGCTGCATCTGAAGACCTCGCCTACAAAATCAAGAGGACTTCTCACAGAAGTATAATAATAATGTCACAGTTACACCAAAACCAAACAACTCGTTACAACATTACTTTTGTTATCAAAACAAAAACATTAAATTCAATTCATTTATTCAATTTTATTTATAAAGCTCAATATCACAAATCACAATTTGCCTCACAGGGCTTTACAGCATACGAAATCCCTCTGTCCTTTGGACCCTCACAGCGAATAAGGAAAAACTCCCAAAAAAAACGGGGGGGGGGGGGGGGGGGGGGGGGGGGAAACGGTAGAAACCTCAGGAAGAGCAACTGAGGAGGGATCCCTCTTCCAGGACGGACAGATTTGCAATAGATGTCGTACAGAACAGATCAGCATAATAAATTAACAGTAGTCTGTATGACACAATGAGACAGAAAGAGAGAGAGAGAGAGAAGGTGCCAGGTGTATTATAGGGTGTCCTCCAGCAGACTAGGCCTAAGTCAGCCTAACTAGGGGCTGGTACAGGGCAAGCCTGAGCCAGCCCTAACTATAAGCTTTATCAAAGAGGAAAGTCTTAAGTCTAGTCTTAAATGTGGAGACGGTGTCTGCCTCCCGGACCGCAACAGGAAGATGATTCCACAGGAGAGGAGCCTGATAGCTGAAGGCTCTGGCTCCTGATCTACTTTTGGAGACTTTAGGGACCATGAGTAACCCTGCGTTCTCAGAGTGCAGAGTTCTGGTGGGATAATATGGCACTATGAGCTCTCTAAGATATGACGGAGCCTGACCATTTAGAGTTTCATAAGTTAACAGTGCAGAGAAGCTAAAACAAGAGAAATATGATCTTGTTTCTTAGTTCCTGTTAGTACACATGCTGCTGCATTCTGAATTAGCTGGAGAGTTTTTAAGGACTTACTAGAGCTACCTGATAATAGAGAGTTACAGTAATCCAGCCTTGAGGTAACAAAAGTGTGGACCAATTTTTCTGCATCTTTTTGGGTCAGGATAGGCCTAATTTTTGCAATATTACGCAGATGAAAAAATGCAGTCCGTGAGGTTTGCTTTAAATGAGAATTGAAAGACAGATCTTGATCAAATGTTACTCCAAGGTTTCTTACGGTAGTGCTAGAGGCCAGAGCAATGCCATCTAGAGAAACTATGTCATCAGATAAAGAGTCTCTGAGTTGTTTGGGGCCAAGAACAATAACTTCAGTTTTGTCTGAATTTAACATCAGGAAATTGGTGCTCATCCAGGTTTTTATGTCTTTATGGCAATTATGAAGTTTAGTTAATTGATTTTCTTCTGGCTTCATAGATAAATACAACTGTGTATCATCCGCATAACAATGGAAATCCCATGTACTCAATCCCTGATGATCCACCTTGAACACAAAGTACTGGTCTATGTGGGTTTATGAGATTTTGTGGGCGAAGAAACATACATTAATATATAGCCTACAGTAAATGAACATTTTTCTCCTCTGCAGTTGTTGTTCAAAACATGTAAGGTGTTAATACCAAACGCAATGCAAATTTTTGTTGGGTTACACATGCAAGTTTGAACAGTAGAGTATTTTGTTGTTGACTTGCCTCATACACGCAAATTACTCATGTCATCTATGCATGAAATTTCTGAATCGGTGAATTAACCTCTGCTGGTATGTCCTCAGTGACCTAACTGATTACATTCACCTGTGGGTTTTCTACGTAGATGACAAAGCATTACTAGTAGCTGTAAGAGCAAAAGTAAGACTTGAAACTCTAACATCCTTTAACCATCCTAATAATGGTTGCTTTGCTGATTAGCTTTCTGTGGCTGTTTGCTTGAAGTCTGATTTTTTTTTTTTAAGATTTTTTTTGGGGGGGGGGGCTTTTTGCTTTTAATTGACAGGACAGTGTGAAATGGGGAGAGAGAGAGAGTGGGGATGACATGCTGCAAAGGGTTGCAAGCTGGAATCGAACCTGCGACCGCTGCAGCGAAGCATTGCCTCTGTACATGGGGCGCCAGCACTATCCACTATGCTACCGACACCCCAGAAGTCTGAAATTTTGAAACATGTTTTTTTTATCTAACAGACTACGGTCTGTTAAAGTTTTGTAATAGGGACAGTATCACTACAGTAGTTATTCCCCCGTAGCATTAAGGCTGAAGCAGTGTTAATTTCGTTGACAAAAATTTTGACAAAAAATTTTCATCAAAGACCTTTTTCCTATGATGAAAACAAGATGCATACATACAAGCTAAAACAAATATCTTGATTAAAAAAAACTAAGATTAAATTGCAGTTTCATTTTTGTTGACAAGACCTGACAAAAATGTTAGTGGTGGACTGTCAGACATTGAAAGCCAATAATGCCATGCTTGTAATTTTCTTCAAATGCTTAATGAGCGACAGGTTGGTCAACTCCAGTAAATAGTCTACACCAGGATGTTTTGCTAGCCAGCAAAAACACTCACACTGGAGCAGCGTCAGCCATTGGTGTGAGTTGTGAGCTGTAATTCAGCAGTAAATAATCAGCCATGTGTGTCTGACTGTGGATGGTGGAGCTACTGAACGGATTTGTGGAGTTTGTTAGTTGCAGTGGTGGCTGTTAGCAGCTCCACTTGTTCGCTGCTGAACAGCAGTGGAGCAAGCAGCCACAGGCCACCAGAGTTCACATCTGTTGATCCCTACAAGATCTAAATCCAGACTGTCCTGGGAAGGTTTATGGGTTGATGCAGTTTGACAGGCAGGTAGGAGGCTCAGTTATCTGAGTATAGCTGTGCTGTAAGTAAACAGTCTGAACTCAGGTCAGTTTTCTCTGACAGAGATGGAAATGTAGTTTTGATCACCATCTCTGTGAGTGGACACGGGTTTAAACCTCCAGACTAACATGTTGCAGATTAATAAAGAATTCAGGCTTTAATTAAATTATCTTTCTGCTTCTTAACAGTGAGTTAGATAAGTCAGAGTTTACAGTGAACCTGGGTACAAATCCTAGTCGTCTCAGATTAGTTATTTGTGGTGTTAAAGTTTTTGAGAGCATAAATAGAGAGATGTTGAGCTTAATGATGATCAGTTAGTGTGTGCTCGTAAATCACTCTTAAACACTGCTGGAGAAATGACAGTTTGCAAGCGTATAGAAATTATTTGTAGTTGTAGAAAACAAAAAAGTCAGCAGATATTTAGAAAGTGAGTTCTTTATATACGTTCTCTATGCTACTCCTACAGTCTACCTACAGAGGAAGCTTCCCTGGCTTTGAGATAGATTCAACATGTCTTGAGGCTGCATTGCATCTTGGTCTTTAGAGACCGCTGTCTGTGTTGTGATTGGTCTTTCTGTGTGCGTCTGCTATGATGGATCTCTCCCTGTTGATTGCTGAATGTCAGCGCTCTAGTATTTCTAGTGTGGCTCTGCTGGAAATGTCTCAGAAGAACATTGCGTTGTTTCCATTTTGCCAGTTAATCACTCGTCCCAGCCAGTTTCTTTTTTAGTGCTTCAAGTGTTTTTGGGTGATTTTTTCCTTTAAATCTGATCAAATAATCTGTTAAATGGGTATTTTTCCAAGAACTGATTTGCATTTGAAACAAGAGCGAGAATTTAAGTCCTTTAAAGAAAATTGTTATTGATTCTTTAATTCGGACTAGTACAACACAAAGTGCATATTTTCTTGTACTAGATTATTTGCATTTAATACCTATATTGTTAACATTTGAAGGTTCAGATCCATTTAAGAAGGGTTTGTAGTGCAAGCTGGATATTTTTTGCAGTGTGCAGGGACCACAGGACAGGCTCCATCCTTCCCTCGAGGGCAGCTCAGTGCTCCACACCACAGTGTGTCCCTTCTGCCACGTTGGCATGGGGCTAACAGTTCTTGCCACTTGCTCCTGTCCCATCCCGGATGCAGGAGAGGGAGTCACCCCACCATCCTGCCATCCACCCCGCTGCCCACCCAACCACCCACAAAACCCTCCTCCACTTCCCCCAAACACGGCACCAGCTCTGGGTGATCTGGCTAATCTCCACGATTCACACACTGAAGCGCAGAAGAACCGGAGAAGAGGAAAGAAGACAAGAGGAGAGGAGGTTGGGGGGGGGGCTCCTTTTTTTTCTATTGTCTTTCTGTTCCTTTCTTCTCCTCTCCCCCGCCCCTCGTTTCCTTCTCTCCACCGGAGAACTTTGAAATAATTTGCGTCTCGTGGGTTTTTTACACATTCTAATTTCCAACTAAATGGGACATCTGTTTGAGAAAAGGAAGATTTGCCATGGTTGCCAAGGCAACTATCACTCTGAAAGAAAGGGGGGGTGGGGGGGGGGGGCAGGTTGCGGGAGGAAAGGAAAAAAAAAAAGAAGTCCAACAGCTTTTATGGACAGAATTAGACTTTGGTGGAATATTATCCCTGCAAGACAAACAGCAGCGGGGCCTGTTCTCTCTTTTTTCTCTCTTTCTCTTTCTCTCTTCCCATCCCTCTTCATGTCATCCTCCCCCTCTCTTAGTCTCTTTATCATCTCTCATTCCACTTTCCCCATCTCCCACTGTCTGTCTATAGGCTCCTTTCTTGCTTGCGCCCTCATACTCCCCTCCCCTTTCCCTGTTTCCCTTCCTCCCCCCTGTTTTTTTCTCTCTTTCTCTATCCCTCATGCTGCTGCATCATCAGAAATATCATTGTGAAATCTGCCACCAATTAGAGGCCTAAACCCTCTTGTCCAACCCCCAGCCGCCCACCCGTGACAGCTTTTCTGCTGTCTGAAACGTCTTATCCGCCGTGCTGAAGCCCACCTCACACTCCCTGGTAATTGGTCATTATTTAGAACAGGAGGGGACAAATGTGCTTCCCCCAGCGCTTCTAAATGCAAGTTAAACGGCCCTTCATTATACCTGCGCTAACAGTAAGGAGTGGTGGGGGTCTTGGCAGTTGTGTAAAATGTCACATGCTGCAGTCCAGACACGACAAGACATGGTGAGGAAGGATTTCTTCCCCTTCCCTCCCATGACATTTCATGGAGATTTGTTTGAAAGTCTGAAAGTTGGAAAACAGGTGAAGTGGCGCTGAGTCTGTTTGTATTACGTCAAAATCTGCTGTGTGCCCAACCTGAGGGACAGGCAGAGGGGGAGGAATTAGGTTTAGAGCAAAAGTGAGAAAAGAGAAAAGGGTTGTAGTCTGTTAACAGCAGTAGAGCAGAAATTGTCATTATCGCTGTCAATATTGTTAAAAAAAATCAATCAGTGGCTGCAGCGGTGCACCATGCATCACATAAAACACTCTCTGACAGGTTTTTGCTGTGAAATGGAGCTGCTTTCCCTGCTCCCACTCAAACCCCAAAACAGTGCTTGATTGGAATAAAAAGGTGGAAGTACTTGAAACTAGCAGCATGTGTGGCAGAAGCTATGGCACAAATCATGCACAAGAGATATTAATGTGGAAAATAAAGTTTAAAGAGTAACTAACCCAGAGTTGTAGCTGAAGTGCCTCTACCATTGATGTACAAAGAGAACTGGTGTTGGATGCAGGGTGCTGTTCATTTATATGAAAGTTACTCAGTGGCGTATGAAACCAAAAAAGTTCAACTTCCCAGGGGTAAAATTGGAAAATCATCTTCCACATCATTGGGTCCATAGAGTGCTCCAGGAATGAGTTTAAAAACCCAGAAATGAGTTAGCTTGTTAGCACTCCTGGTTCACTCGTCTCTAAGTCAGTGAGTTTTTTGGATGGGTTTTTGGTTTGATGCCTGAAATAAGGTCTGTTGTTAACACAAGCTTAAGGGACTTTCACGTTATTCTGCGACATAAAATACGTCAGTAAATACTCCACTTGTTTATTGCGAAGCTTTTATGTGTCTTAAAAAAGGCAGTTGCTAACCAGTTGCTAAATGAGACAACATCTGGCAATTACAGCAGCACCGCAGCAGGACAAAAACTAAAGTTAAGGTGGCGGAAGTCCAGGGCAGGTGAAAGGGGTAGTGGATGGTTCCAACACCCACCGACTTTTACCCAGGAAGCTATCGTTTACTTCCCCGTGTGATTGTAAAGCCAAACCCTATTCTTTTTTCCTAAACCCAACCACATGCTTTTGTTGCCTAAACCAAACCACGTGCATGCTTGGCCAAATGTAACTGTATGCCTTTGCTTCTGAGGGGAAAAAAAGGTAAATCTGCAGTGTTGGACCAATGCAGTGCATTTATTTTGAAAGAGACTGTATGCAAACTGTACATTCCCAGTGAAAACAGATGTGTATTTTGAAAACAGACAATGCACTTAACAGGCTGAAGTTCACACAGCATACCAGGACGTCAACAACCAACACATCCAAGTTACCTTGCAGATTATATGCTAATGCTAATTACCTTGGCAGACCACAGAAAAACGTCATCCCTGGAACACTCTGTAGAGCAAGCTCATGAGACTTTCACTGGCTGATCAACTAACTTCTGATTTAGCCCTCCACTAATTTGAATGGGGATAAATTGATTTAATCATGCGGCATTTTTTGACTTAAGCAATGTTGTCAGTCTGAATGAATCAGATCCCAATAACGAAACAAGGGGGGATGACCAAAACTACTACCATATATGTCACATGCCAGCAGATTGGCAAACAGCAAAATTCAATTGCAATAACCAGGTTTCAATCAATAGAGGGCAGTCGATATTCATATTGATTTTGCAAAAAGTTTGCACTGAAATGTCAAGATTGAGACCTCAATCCATCAACAAAACTACTAGTAACTAATAAAAATGGTTTGGGGGTTAGGTTACTCTTTAAATGTTTTCGCAGACATTTTTCCTTTGTTCAAACATATACAATGAGTCAGTGGCTCTCAGTCCAATTAGTACCCAGACTTGAAAAGAAAAGGCCAGAATCGTGCCCCAAAACAGCACCTGGGCAATGTACTGCCATGAAGCTTGGTGCAGTAGTATTTGTATTTAAAACATAATCCTCATCAGTTGTAAAGATTACATCCCCAGGCAACATAACAGTATGGACTGATAGCTGATTTGTTATTCTTCAACCTTTACTACAATGAACCGGTCAATATTTTACACCAGAGGAGTTTTCAGGTTTCCGTATCCCTGTGATCCTGAAGCCTCTGTTCAGATAAAGGCTCCTTCCACACCTGTTCAGATTAGATGATCGCAATGATATTGACACGTCATCAGTATTGCATGATATTGGCTTTAAAATTAGCTATCAGAATCGGCCAACATGGTTTTTCTTATTTTGCACAACGAATGACTATTACACACATTAAAATGATTCTATTTCATGTCTCCGTCTGCTTGTGGGCCATCACGCCAAGAGTATGCATGCATAATATGATGTTAATTCCACTACAGAAGAGACTTGATGATAACTAAGATTAGCTGGGGGTAAAAAGTGGATGTATCGATGTCAGTATCCGTTATCAGCCAAATATTTTGGCATACAGGATATCGGCAAAAAATCCAGAATCATGCCTCACTAGTTCAAATTAATCCTGTTGCTGTTGCTGGTTTAGTTTGGTGAGTCTGGTGTGAAAGCTGCCAATCAGACTCTCGTACAGACTACTTAGACTGCCTGAAAAGGTGCGACCAGATGCATTTACAATCAGACTCTTTATGGTGTGAAAGCAAAGCAGACCAAACATTATACATTGTGATAGCAGATATGGGATTTTAACATGAATTTTAAAGCCAAACTACTAGTAACTCTCCTCAGCTGAAAAGCAATTTCTCAATTTACAAGATTCCGCCTGTAATTATATGAGATTATTGGGCTGATAACAGGTATGCAAGAGTTCCCTAAAACATCAGAAGGTGAAACAGAGTTAAACCAGGAGTGTAATGACATTTAAGACCTTTGTGATTTCTGAAAAACTGTATAAACACATCAGATTTAGTCAAGTTCATGAGCTGATGTCAGCCACCAGAACTGGATCTCCCCCTGTGGAATGTATCTCTGAAGATGCAGGATGGCATCATCATACCTGTCCAATGAATGAGTTCCCTCACAGTCAAACCCAAGTGCCAACACCTAGGGCTGAAATATGACGTCAATGTGGAAGTGCCAGTTCCTCCAATGGCCAAAGGCTCCAGGAGCCAGTCAATCCCCATAGACCATCATGTTAAAATGCTCAATGTTACAGCAGAAATAAACATATTTACAGCCTGGTACGAAAAACAGTTTAGGTCTCTGTAGCTAATTTCAACATTAATTCTGTAGGCAAACCTTAGCAATTTGTTGCCTTCCCTACTAGTTTGCAGGAATGCCTATTGCACCAGTGGCCCAAAATTCTGAAGGCCAATGAGTCCGAAAAATGTCCCATGGGGGCCATATCTCCGAAAGCCCGCTATGCCAAATACAAATGGCCATTGTCCTGTTTCACACACCCTCTGCACTTAGACAACGCCATTGTCAGCAAAAATGTTGGCACTGTATATTTTTGTAGATCACAGATATGCAGTGTTGTGCTAGTTACTGAAAAATAGTAACTAGTTACTGTTACTAGTTACTTCATTAAAAAGTACCTCAGTTAGTAACTCAGTCGAAAATAAAACCGGTTTAGTCTGTAAGTCTCAAAGAGTGGTCTTGCAGCTTAGTTTCACAATATCCACCATCCACTCAACCTCCAGATGGCAAAGTCAGCTAATATACTATGTCAACTTAGAAACATTGATATGATATGTATGAAACATGCACATGTAACATATTTATTTTCTGCAGAAACTCAATATGCCAACATCTGAGTTTGGCGACTGGGCTGGTCAGTCTGTGCGGTTTAGACTAATAGCTCTTGCTTTGTTTGAAATAAGTCTGTATGAACATGAGCAGAAATAATAGTAGTAGTAGTCTTTATTTGTCCCTGTAGGGAAATTGGGTTGCAGCAGGTCACACAAGTCATTTCAGAAATATATAAATAAATAACAATACATCAAACGGTGACCAAACATCCATCACATAGAGCACAGTAGTCACATCTCATGTACAGATATAGGAGGAGGAGAAATAGTTTTTATGCTTCTGCAGACCAGCTGAGAGGCTTAGGTCAAGAACTGTGCTGGCTGTTAAGGAGTTTAATGGCCTGAGGCACAAAGGAGAATTTTGCTCTGTTTTTTGTAAATAGTGGGGGGGGGGGGGGGGGGGGGTTATCGTCGCCCTGAGGGAAGCAAATCAAACATGTAGGCCAGGGGGCCAAATGGGAGCTATATGTCATGATATGTCATGATGCCTATGGTCTGGAGCAAATAAATCAAACTACATGTTTGAGGGTACAAAAGCCTGTTGTTCATATTGACCTGCTGCATGTCCTGTATCTGTAAGCCCTGTCATGTGTACCTTCAATCATTAGAAGTAAGTATGCATGACAGTACTGAGTGGTGAGTGCAGGCCCAATTCAAGCACTGTCTCAACCCACACACCTCATTCCACACCCCCAGTGCCCACACAGAGGCTTGAATTAGCCCTCCTTTGTCGCCGATGTAGCTCCAGGCATCTCCAAATGACACAGCAACTCACCCACCTGCTCTGTAAGCGCACACGCTCTCATACACACACACTGCAGCCTCCACCTGCTCTACCAAGGGAGGCTTACGCAGGGCTGAAACCATGTGCTCTGATCCAGCCCATCCTCATCCCCTGCGCATCCAGCACACACTACGAGCCTCCGCAGAGACTCCCTCGCTCATCTCCTCTTCCTGGTTATGTTTGTCCACCCATCTGCCTGTCTTCAGATTGCTCCCTCCTCCTCCTTCCACCCTCCCATCCTCACATTTTCACACTCTCCTCCTGAGAAGATAACTGAATTTTTTTTTGTGTTCTTTTAAAAATTCTTTACACACTCCACTTCGGCCGATTAGCGCATCGTTAACGTTTTTCCACGTTGCCGTTCCTTCCCAATGAGAGTCGTCTCCGGCGGGAGCTCATTATCGCCGGGCATGAAGTTGACTGCCAGGGTCCCGGCTGATTTGTCACATCCCAGTTCCCTCCCGCCGTTGAGCCCAGCAGATTGGGGGTGTTGTTGAGTGGTGTGTGTGCGTGTGTGTGTGTGTGTGTGAGTGGGGGTGGGGGTGGGGGGGGTGGTGCAGAGGATCGTCTAGAACTGCCTGCTCTGGGGAGCGTCACAAAGTGTTTTTCTACGGCCTGTGCTTGTTACTGTCTTGTTTCTTGACAGTAACTCTTGTCGGCAGAGAGGGACGACAGCAAGTCACGTGGCGCATGTTGAGAGCATTTCCATGTGGCGTTTGTCATGTCGCTGGTATTGTTTACAGTGATTCATGCAGTTTTGTTTATGGCTTTGTATTGTACTGTGAAATGGAAATGGCGCCCTGGCAGAGCTTCATCCACTTACAAGATGCATGAGATGGGCTGGAGGAAATCAGCCACGCAGGCAAAGATTTATGACTCAAACAGGCATTTCTTAGCATATTGGCTTTATCAGAGTGTATAGATCAATTCATCCAGAAGCACGACAACACTTTACCAACACTTTAAGTATTCTGTGTTAGCATTTTGAATTTCCACTTTCTCTGTGTTTTACATTAAAATAAGGATGGAGAAAGTTTAGCATTGCATTTAATCTAGCCACAAATCATGGTTCTGGGATGAGTTTTGTATTGTGCAGGCCTTCAACATTCTCAAAAGTTACTGGATTTGACAAATTAATTTAAGTTGTAAAGGTAAATGAATAGATGAATGAAAGGACGGCCTTCAAAGTGCTTGATCAAAAGACATTCAGGGGTAATTCATTGCTCCTCACCAGACCAAACATCAAGGCCTCACTTCTTCCACTCCCTCTGATGAAGGTTTGCTTCCATACAGCTGTCTTACTGACAGCATGACAGCTCTCCAAAAGAGAAGGCAAAAAATATTGATCGCCTCCAGGTGGCTGGCTGCAGTATAGGTCATAAACCCCACCTCCTTTATCATTAGCGAATGGGACATGGGCCAGACTACAAGATTAAAGTACACATCAAATAAACTTTTCCTGGAGATGATTTCTGTCATTTTAGCTAGTTCTTGTCATGCTAATGTCCAAGTCTTCATTTTTCTGATAAGTTCAATTTAGCTGTTTGATGCCATAAAAAGAGGGTGTGACATCACGATTGACAGCTTTGTATGCCAGTCACATAGACTGTACAAAATAATGGACATCGCTAGTGTGACATCACCCTTTGGTTTGTGGACTTTTGTGAAGCCTTGAGTTTGGCATTTTGGCCATTGCCAGAAGTGACCATATTTGGATGACAGGACCTAACCCTAACTCTAGCTGCTAGCTTGATTAGCACGGTACATTTACAGCTATGGTTTACTTTGTTAATGCTAATTTTTCTAAGTACTTATATGCAGTGTTAGTTTCAATGGTGAGCAAGCTTTTTTCCAAAATGAAAATGAGACAACAAGCTAAAAATAGGTCTTGGTAATAAAAACTAAGGCCAAATCTAGGTTTCATTTTCATTGACAAGAAGTTACGAAAATGTTAGTGGTCAACTGTCGGACATTAAAAGCCGAGAACAGCCGCATGAGTGACAGGCGGGCAAACTCCAGTGAATAGTCTGCACCCAGATATTTTGCTAGCGACTGAATGGCAGCAGAGCAAGCAGCCTACAGTTGCCGGACTTCACATCTGCTGTTAACGGCAGGATTTCACTCAGTCCGGCCTCGTGAAGGTTTATGGTGCGATACTGTTTGACAAGCAGGTAGGAGGCTCAGTTATCTGTGAGTGTTGTTATGTTGTAAATAAACAGTTTTTCTCTGACAGACATTAAAGTTTAGTTATAATCAGAGTTGGGTAAGAGTTACTTTAAAAGATTTCAAATGACTTTACTGCGTTACTTTTTTGAAAAGTAACCAGTTACTTTACTGCATTACTCCCTGAGTAAAGTAACTCAAGTACTTTTAAAGTATTTCCAACGTTACTCCCTGAGAAAAGTAACTCAAGCACTTTTAAAGTACTTTTGAGTATTCTACATTTCCTATTGGGCAATGGACCACAGGGCGCTTAGCCTATATTTTTTTGTCTCCAAAATTAGAGTTATGGACCACTTGCCCTTCACTGAGATCCAATTCTCCCATCACAGCCGTCACTTTGACCAGTAGAAACACAGAATGATCTGTGCCATAGACAACTGTATGACAACAACACCCCAGAGTTTTAACATTTCCTTTAGGGCTGTTACCACACAGAGTAAAAGGGGGAAATGATGGTGTGAAAAAGTAGAGGCACTTTGTCAACGCAGTGAGTACTGCCATAAGCATCAAGCTAGCAAACAATGTTACATTCTCATAATGGAGACAGACATAAAGTAATAACATTAAGAAATAGTGGCGGGGCTTTTACTCACCACAACTGCAGAGGCTACCAGCTTCATTTGAAACAGACTACATTATAAAAGGGCCGTTATTTATCATTCCTTCTTTATATTTTTACTTTTTATCCGCTCCCGTTGTCTTTATAAAGTTAACACATTGCGCCGTCATTTCAAACTCAACACTTCCTGAATTTGTTTCAAATTAAAAGCCCCTTATAACCTTGGCTGAGAGAATCCCTCCATTTTCTAAATAGGCTTTTATTGTGAAACATTTGTAGGAACTTGGTTGTGGAGGATTCAGTAGCTTGGATGTTTGCATACGGTACTTCAGATGTAGCTCCTGCCACCTGCTGGTGTTTTTTTTTACATAACTACAACAACATTTTAGCTGACACATGAAAAGACACAGTGACTCAAATAATAGTAAAAGTAATAAAAATAGGACAAGAATAACCTGATGACATCACACACGTCATGAAAGACGACCGGGGATAATTGGTGTGTACCATTGTGTAGTGTGTCATGTCTGTCGGCCAAGTCACAGCACAATTTTATGACTTTTAGAACCGGCAGAAAAGTTAAACTCTGGTTATAACCACCAACTCTGTGAGAGGACACGAGTTTAAACCTCCAGACTAACATGTTGCAGATTAATAAAGAATTTACAATGATACTGAGTACAAATCCTAGTCATCTCAGATTACTTATTTGTGATGTCAAAGTTTTTGAGAGCATAGATACAGATGGTAAGCTTTTCAAATGATGATCAGTGTGTGCTCGTAAATCACCCCTTAAACCTGTCAAACACTGCTGGAGAAATGACAGTTTGTAAATGTGTTGGAAAAATTGTCTAAATGAAAATTTTATACAACTTGACACCTTGATTGTAATTTTTGATACATGAATTAGCCTCACTGGATTAGTTTGAAAAAAGACATACAGAAAACATAATCACAAAAAGTTGACCAAAATGGCCTGAATTTTCATCGACTGAAACTATGAAGGATAAAAATGACTAAAATGTGACTGAAACACTAATAAGCATTTTCTTCTCAGGACTAAGACTAAATCTAAAATAGCTGTCAAATTTAGCACTGCTTAGAGGGTCCTTTAGTGCAACCAAACACTGAACAAGACTTTTTTGGGTGACCAAAACATTACAAGTCACTGTCATGAAATAAAAACACTGAAATAGTGACAGCTACAACCACGCCTATACTCGCCTATTAATCTGGGATTATGCCATGTTTACATTATCTAACCAATGCTGTCGCTGCAGTAGCATCTTGTCAATGGATGGTGCCGGCCTGTCACTCAAAGAAGCCATGTCATTAACAGGGAAATTAGCGACCAAAACTATGTTTTAACATGGGGTCTATCGCTCTTGAAGGCAACCTCATGGGGCCATTAGAGGAACTACAGTTTTTCGATACTTCCACATTGGCTTTATTTTTGAACCCTGAAAGGTTACCACTTGATCAGGCAATACTACGGCTCCACTTCCCAATTCCTACTGCACACACAAATTACATAACTAGTGCAAGACGGCAATGCCTGAAGAAGAAGAAGAAGATGGGGCACCAACTGCCTTGGGCCTCAGAAATCAAAGACCCCTGAACGCCTCAGCCGTGCTGTGTGTCTAATGATTTGTGTGGTTTAATTTAAACTTTTTTGGGAACAAGACCAACTGAAATGATTGAGGTCTTGGTGTTGACTTATTTAAGGTGACCCACTTTAATTAGTAGTAGTAGTAGTAGTTGTTATTGTTGTAGTAGTAACAGTAGGAGTAGTAAAGTAGCATAGAACAGCTGTACACAGAGGCCCATCAACAAAACTCCCTGGCAGGGTAAGGCATGGTGGTAACACTAAAGAATGACCTCCCATATATATGATCATTTTGAAGCACTAAAACCATCAGTAGGAACAAAAGTCAGCATTATTTCAAGAAAAGCATTTTTTTTTTTTTACTTTTAACAGCCTTTTTAATCTGACAGAGCTTTTGATAGATCCATTAGTGCAAAATGAGCATTGTGCTTTCAAGCTTTGTATAATCCTGCAGAACTTTATCTCAACTTTGTCAAGTTTCCAAAGATTATAGACAGAAATACACTGATGGGTTCAATGTGTTTGAAATGATGCATGAAGTGTCTAGACTCTCCTGTCTGATGTGACACTGCAGTCACAAAAACTGGAGTATTGTTTTTGAATATTTGATTCAGTGTATGTGTGATGTACCTTCAGTGAACGATGGCTCTGTCACTGCCTACATTTCAATACAAAATCAACAAAAAGTTCCTCCCCGTAGGACCATATCTTCTGAACTGAGGGTGTGTGACATGAAATTTTCCCTGGGGGGCCGGAATCAGTTTTGCCTCTCCTGACATCAGACTTAACAGGAGACCAAAAGGCTGTTAAGAGAGAAAGATGGAGAGGGAGTGAGTGTCAGAAAAGCAGAGGAGAGCAGGAACAGGGGACTCAACTATTCATCTGTCACTAATCCTGTGTATTATTCCTTCCCTCTGCTTGTCCACAACTATCACACTTTCCCCTCCCTGTGTCTGCCTTTGCTTTCACTCCTCATGTCTTTGTTTGCCGATGTTGTATCTCCTTTCATTTCGTTTTTCCCCTGACTTCCTTTCCTTCCACTACTTGCTCTGCGTCTTTCTCCTTGTCTGCCTATCCATCGTTCCACATCCCAAAAGCCTCCCCCTCCTCCTTCTTCTTCTTTTCTATCCACCACCCTCTATCCCTCTAAGACTGCAGACTTTCTTTTATTAAAAGCAGGAAACATTCAGGAGACTGAGACCTGCCAGGTGTGTGTGTGTAATTGATGCAGGCCTTGAGGTGTGATATTTCAGCGTTTCAGCAAACAAGCAGATTTTACAGCCTTGGGGACGGATGGATGGATAGGTGTAGTGGATGGACAGACTGGGTAAATGAGAGGACATTGGTGTGATGGCGGTGCAGTTTTTGGTTGGAGGCAGCTGCAAGTGACAGCAATCACTTGGGAAATGGATAGGGAATGGAATCTGCTGTTTGAAAAAAGGCAGACACATTATTCAAAAGTGTTTTCAGCTGGAGAGTTTTGTAGTGCCCAGCTCTGGCTTGACAAACTTTTCCTGACAGAATATTAAATGATTTATTTCTTGAAATGTCCTCCAAAAGGGGTTAATGGATAATTCCAGTTTCATACAACCATCTCTATTGGTAATAATGTCATTGTACCAAGAAAACAGGTATGCCACTGTATCCATTGTATCTGGTTTGTTTAATTTGTACAAAACTATAGCAGTGCTCAAAACCATTCCCAATATATTCAAGGTATACTCATACAACAGTTCATACAGTATCTTACAAATAAGTGCCCCATGATTGACATTACGTACTTAACATAAATGTATGTATGTTTGTTTTATATAAGTGAAGTTACTAAAGTTAGGTTTAGGCAAGTCTCATAGGTCAGGTCTAGGCAATTAAAGTTATGTAGGTTAGGTTAAGGCAAGTAAAAATATGTAGGTTAGGTATTGGCACGTAAAACTACGTGGATTAGGTCTAGGTAAGTAAAATAGGTTAGGTGTAAGCAAGCACAACTATGTGGATTAGATCTAGGCAAGTAAAGTAGGTCAGGTTTAGGCAAGCAAAATTACATAGGTTAGGTCTGGACAAGTAAAAGTATGAGGTTAGGTTCAGGCAAATATAGGTTAGGTTGTTTGGGTTCGGATTTGGATTTCAGTTCGGGTGCAGTGGCCTGCCGATCTGGTGTGTGATGTGGAAGG